>JAZKJV010006522.1:0-600000 GCA_037367405.1 Ottelia alismoides | reverse complement strand
CAAGGGAAGAGATTGGAATCATCATCTACACAAGTACTACTAAGAGCAATCTGTACAATGTCGTCATCATGGTTAAAGGTGGGACATGGGGTTAATGCATGTATGGGTAAAAGGTCAAGCAAGTGGGCCTTCTCCTTACAAAATGAATCAATCGAGTGTCTCCCATAATCTTTTTGAATTTTAGATTTTTATGATTTTTTGATTGGTGATTGTAAGATCTCAAAAAAATCCTCGAATGAAACCATATCATAAAATGGTGAAGTATCATGGTGTCTCTTACTTATATTGGTGAGGTCATCAATCCTCTATCTCATATGCTCCATCAGCTAGGTCAAGTGCTCAAGGGTGGACTCCATGAGAGGTGACTCCAGCAGATCAATCTCGGGTGGGTGAGGTGTTGAGAAATGTGAGGGTGGTGGTGGTGGGTAAAAATACGAGGCTTGAATCTATGGTTGAGGTAGATATATACAAAAGTCAGGAGCAAAGTCCTCCTGGAAAAATGGCGGTGGACCGGCTGGAGGGTACGAGGGATCTGGAAAGTTTGGATAAAAATCACTCTAGGCGGCCATCTCTGAAGCAAAAGAAAGTGATTGGGAGAACACGAGGGTAAAGTCAAGAGTATAAGAAAAAGGCACAAAATGGGCAGGAGGATCGAGTATACGGACAAGCAATAACAAACAAATATACACAAATTAAATAAACTCCTCAATTAACCTTCTCAACTTGGTTAAGTCCGTGAAAGTTCGGTCTATTTATGTTTTTGGTTTTAGAGTTAGGTGAGAAAATAAAATTATACAAACAGTTAGGAAGGCTTATGGGATTTGGGTACTAACCTTAACGGTACGTGAGCAGGTAAAACGAATACAATGAGGGGGTTACTCTCCCCAAGACAAATATTTTCTTTTTGAAATTTAGATCGAGTAAGCTTAGCAGTCCCAATTTTATATGTTATCACTATTTTTGTATTTTTAATAGAAATATGAGTGCCTAATTAGAGTCAAATCTTTTTAGAACCTAGGTGATCAAAATGAGAGGGAGAGAGTTGGAAAAGTAATGCGAGGTGAAAAATCGATAAGGAATGCTAAAACATAAATGCTTACCTTGCCTCCATCTCTCTACATGCAAGGATGCTAGACAAAATTGAAACATATATATATATATATATATATATATATGTGTGTGTGTGTGTGTGTGTGTGTGTGTGTGTGTGTGTGTATGTGCGTGCGTGCGTGATGACACAGAAAAACCCGAGCGACTAAGGTATAAGGTACAGAAAATAGGTCGTTGCGACCTCAGTCACTCAGAAGTGTCAATCAAGAAGAATGAACCACTAATGACAAATAAAATCAATCACACACGAAAAGCGGTCCTGCTATGAGATTTACCTGGTATAGCACCCAGGGTCGAACTCAAGGAGCACGGATTGGCCGAAGGCCTACGAAGTAGTCAAAAATGAATAAAATAAAAGACAAAATATATTTTTTTTTGGTTTTTATAATTTTTTTGGGATTTTTAATATGTGAAGAAAATAAGAAAAGCAAAAGCAAGCAACTTTGACAAATTATTTAATGCATCAAAAATCAAGCAAAAATTCAGATAAAAATATTTTTATGTTTTTTTTTATGTTTTTTAACGTTTTTGGTGAATTTTTAGGATTTTTATGATGTGTATTTTATTTTCTAAAAATCAAACAGTAGCAAAAATGCAAGGTACTGTCCAGCCAGGCCCAAAATCCCTAGATAAAATATCTAAGAATCTTAAAGGGCCTGGAGGTATTTTTCCTGTAAACTAGGTAAAACAAGGAAAATTCGAGTACCAAAATTATTGTTTTTGGTTTTTTATGTATTTATTAGAATTTTTATGGGTTTTTAAGTTTTTATGGGTTTTCAGTGATGAAAAATAGCCAAAATTGGCTACAAAATCAAGGAACACAAAAGAAACAGTACCTAATTTTTATAGAATTTTTAAGGGGGTTTTTATATTTTTTTGTGATTTTTCAAGTTAAACAGTGCCAAAAATAGATGTTTTTGAATTTTTAAAAATAGCAAACAAGATCAGAAATGTCCTCAAAAATCTACAAAAATCCTACACCATGGCAGGAGCCATGTATCAAATTTTCGTTGGATTTGGAGGTGATTTGATATTTTATTCAAAAATGACAAGAGGGCACTGTGCATAGGGACCAAAGTGCAAATACCCAAAGTTCTGGGGTCCCGGTGCAATTAACCCAAGAAGTCACGCGCCAAGCGCGTGCCTGGGGCACTCAGTGACCTATATGTAAAGAAAATAAGGTCCGGGGACTAATTGGTAACACGTACCAAAAGTCCGAGGGCCTCAGCTGCAAATAACCCAAAAATAAACGCACATGCGTAAAACCACCACGCACAGGGGTATAAATGCAATTACTCAAAAAGTTTCATTCATTCCTTAACAATCAGAACTACAAGGGCATATGATGCAAATAACCCACAAATACACGTGACGAAGCACGTGGCTCACACAGACAGGGGTATAAGTGCAAATAAACTAAAGCTCATGGTCCATTGTGCAAATTAACCTCAAACTAAACTACGGAGTTAAATATTAACATGACTAAAACTAAAAGCATAATAGAAAAGGGGGCCTAAGACAATTTACCCCTTATTTAACGTCGAGGCCGGATGAGTGACGCGTGGCTGATCTAACGGCTGAAGACGAAGGCGCCTTTAACCTTTCGAACTTGGGCCTGATCGACGTCTGAGGAGCAGGCACGTGGTAGATCTGACGGATACGGGTAGCTGGCGCCTCTCTCTCTGCTCGGATGGTCAAGATCGACCCTCTGGATGATCGGACGGTGACTGCGGCTCTGTGGATGGATGGACACGATGCAACCTGGAGCGCCGAGGTCAATCTGACGGTCGGCGAGGATCCTGGAAGAACTAGTCGCCGGCGACTTTCGCCGGCCTCGTGCGAGCGCGGTGGTCCTCGTCTGCCGCTCCTGAAGATCGGAGAAGCTCCGCAATGATGCTCCGCGGCTGATGGTAGGCTCCGATGACCCAGCAGAGCCTTGGAGGGCTCCGGCGAGGTCGGCGGAGGAGAAGCTCCTGGCCCGGATGACTCAAGCCCTCAGATGGGCTCGCATTGACCTGCAAAGGAAACCAGGAGACTCGCGGGTCGAGGGCAAAGTGCCTCGACCCGGTTAGGCGTCGTGGAGGTGACCTGTGGGGCGAGATGGGCGAGCTCCGGCGAAGCGATGGACGGAAGAGCTCGAACCCCAGCTCCTGTGCGAGCTGGGTTGGATGGGGGTATGGAGAAGGTGCGCGGAGGAAAGGCGGAGGTGATGATGGATTCCGATGATCGAATGGGTGCGTGAGGTGGTCGGAATCAACGGAACACGGCGACGGCGAGATTTGGGGCAAAATGGAAATTGAACGGGAACGTGGAGCTACGGGATTACCTGGGTGGTGTAGTAGACTGGGCTGGAGCTGGGGAAGCTCCCGGTCGTAGCCTCGAGGGTCGTCTGGGCCCGAGGCTCAGAGCTCGCACCAATGGCGGAGCTACGGTGGAGCTACTTGCCGGATCAGTGATCCGACCACTCTCTCCTCGCTGCGACACGGCCAACCTGGAGCTGTCACCTCGGGGGTAGCTGTGGAGGTCACAGGACGAAGAATGGAGAACCAAAGATGCCGATTGAAGGTGGCGGAGCTCGAGATATATATGGGTGCCGACCCGACTAGGGCTGGTCGGGTAGGGCAGCATGAAGCGCGGACCCCGATGCAATCCCCCGGGCGGGGGTCTCGGATGCAAGAAGAAGAATTAAGACCCGGGGTTTGCGCAAATGGCGGGCGGATCAGGCATGGAAAAATCAGAGAAATCGGGTCGACAGCCTGATCCGCGAGAGAAGAGGGTCCGCGGGGGGAGTTGACCGGGGGTCAACATTCCCCGTGGACCAATGGGAAACAGCCACGTGGAAAACATTTAAAAATTCAATTAAAAATAACAAATGGCTGAATTATTAAAAACTTAAAACATGAAATATTTTTGTTTTAATTTTTTCTATTTTTTGGTGATTTTTAATTAATTTTTCAAAATAAAAATAGGGTATTTACATAGTATGGCTATACATAGGTATTTGTACAATATGTCTTTTTAATTTTTTTGATTTTTAATTTGTTATTTTTATGCATTTTTATTCCCATTTTATATTTTATTTATTTATAGTATAAAATTAGAAATAAAAGGATATTTTTATTTTATTTTTATTATTTATATACAAGGGTGAAATAAATATATATGTACATGTATCTACATGGTATATGTATAAGGTATTTTTGGGTTTTTAATTTTGTTATTTTTATTTTGTTTTTGATTTTGATTCTTTTTATTTTATTTATTTACAATACATAGCATAGAATATTTACAAAAAGTATGAAAATTACTTTTGTATATTTACAAAGCTAAATAAATATATATATATAGGTGTGGTTTATGTACAAGAGGAAAGGGGTATTTTTTATCTTTTTGATTTTTAACTTTTTATTTTGTTTTTATCTTTTATAAATATATACAAATATTTACAACTGTATTTTTGGTGAGGAAAATATAGTTTTATGTATTTTCACAAATATTTACACATGAGCTCCTATCTCCCTCTACTTGGGCTTTTATGCGGTCAGGCCCATGCTGAGCCCTCCCTTGGGTTAGGTTGCTCAATATTTATTCTAAATATTTCCCTCTTTTTCTTTTTAATCTTTATTCTTTTATTTTTGCACAAAAACATGCTAATTATAGGTTTTTACACAATGCATGCTTTTGGTAATTATTTATATTTACATATATCTACATGCATTTGCAAAGGTTTTTGTAGCTAAAATATAAGAATAAAGAGTGATGAATGGGTATTCATCACCCCCCTATACTTAACTTTGCTAGTCCCTTAGCAAACACTTATTTGAAAAAGAAGTGAAAAAGAAAGAAAAAGAAAAAGAAAAAGAGGATGTACATGGATCAAGGTTGATTATTAAACTTGCCTTCATTAAATTGGGATATGGAGCTCGATCAGATCTTTGGATTATTAATGTGTCGGAACCTTATTTGGACCTAAGCTTAAAACTCAACAGCCTTTAAGTTCCACCAATCTATGGGCAAGACTCCTCAATAAACCAGATCAGAACAAGTCTACATACACAAACTCTAATGACCATGAATCTTTCCATGCAGTGTAAGTGATATGTGGCTCCCCACCTCAGAAGTAACAAAGAAACAACCTCCCTCAACCTGGTAACTCTAATACCTCGGTCTAGCAACTCTTTCCTCGAGAAGCGGGGTATTCCCTTCTAAGTTCAAGTGCAACCGGCTCAAGAAGAGGGGGAAGAAGTATAGACTTTTGGAAGCTTAGCCAGTGTAGCTAAGTCTCCCGCTGCAAGCTTCATGAGATGTAACATGGATACCATAAGCTTTGCTTTATTTGACTAAGTACACTCCGGTGGGGTTATTAAATTTTCAATCCGACCCACCACTTTTTTGGAGTTCTTTTTGCATTTTTGCATTTTTTTTTCAAGGACTTCTATACAGCATATCTACATGGTGCAGCATATATACAAGAAATTTTCCTCTTGAGCCAGTAGACTATCCCTCTTTTGAAGCTTTATTGCAACCCACAGCTTCTGTCTTTAGCCTTCATCACCACTAGACCAAGTTGAGACGCACTTCCTTCACTAGAAGAAGAAGAGAGGTTCCGCCTAGAAGTACTACCCTCATATGCTACCCCAAGCCAAAGGAAACTGCCTCCTCACCACCTCATCCGTGGAGAGCCATGTGTAAAGTGCTGGTGCAAGTCAAGCCATTGTCTCTAAGAGTCATGCGTGTGTTGTTAAGTGCTCTACTTAGGCTCATCAAGATGACATAAGCTCATAGCCTAGTGGACTCAAAGAATTAAGTCCTTATGGACCTGAAAAGCCTTAACCCTAAGTCCTATAAGGTTCCTCTTGAAGTTAAGTGGATTAAGATCTTTTTCAAGCTCCATTTCTCAATTTAATTCTAGGCTTGGTTTAAATGTCAACTCTCATCCAGGAAAAACTACATACATATATGTACACAAGATGCTATTTACAAATATTTTACAATCATGCAAAATTTTTGAAAAATGTTTTGAAATCATGGATGAATGCTGCATGAGGTGCAAGTTTTGCAAAAAGATATTTACAAATATTTACACAAGATTTTTGCAAACTTTTGATTTTTCAAAACATTTTGGAAAAATTTTATACTATATACATAATTTTGATACAAAATATTTACACAAGCTTTACACAAAAGGTTTTTGAAATCATTTTTACAAAAATACTTTGTACACTAGCTATGTATGTGCAAGATAAAAGAAGTTTATGTACATGAAAATTTTTTAATTTTTGTGATTTTTAGCCATTTTATTTATTAACACACTCACACAAAGTACGAGTTATGGCTAAAGTATATATGAAATATATACACACCCCCCTATACTTAGCTCGAACGATGTCCTCAGAGTGATCTAGAGCGATGAAGAAGACATAACTCGTGCTTAGTAAAAGGGAAGTGAAAAGGAATGGCTAAGTACAGGAATGAATAAATGAATATAATGAGAGGGACTCGGTGGTTTCCCCCTATACTTAGGATTAACTAATCCTAAGTATAGCAAGCTGTACATGAAGGGAAATCCGAGTGAAGAAGATACAGAATCTGCCCCCCGTATACTTAGGGTAAAATATCCCTAAGTATAGGCAGCAAAACAGGAGCAGAAAGAATAAAAAGAATACCCGCAGGTCCTACATACCCCCTATACTTAGGGTAAAGTACACCCTAAGTATAGCATAATCATAAGATGAGGGAAGGGATGTGGGACTAAAGAATAGAATGATATGGACAACTGGATCTATACAGGCGGAGGAACAGTGACAATCAGGCGTGAGATGCAAAAGATGTGAATCAAGAGACCACATCTCACGCAAAATGAATAGGGGCAACAATAACGTCCCGCGGCTCATGATCTAGAAATGGCTTGAGCCGCTGGCCGTTCACTCGAAAGGTACTCTCAGAAGACAACTCGGATATATCAATGCTGCCATTGTCGTGTACCTTTCTGACGAGATAAGGTCCCTTCCATTTGCTCTGTAGCTTCCCTGGAAATAATCGTAGCCTCGCATCAAACAGCCATACTTTCTGTCCAATCTCAAAATGCTTGTGGCTGATATGAGAATCATGCCACTCCTTGACTTTCTCCTTATAATGTAGGCTGCTTGAGAAAGCTGCATCTCTAAGCTCCTCCAGGACAGCTAACTCTGCCCTCCTCTGGTCTCCCATACCATCTGGATCCATCAAAATGTCTGTGACTGCCCAAAGTGACTTGTGCCTCAGCTCAACAGGTAAATGGCACGGCTTGCCATATACGAGGCGAAAGGGAGATGTGCCCAGTGGAGTCTTGAAAGACGTCCTATATGCCCACAAGACCGAGTCCAAAAGCTGTGACCAATTCTTTCGGTCAGGGCGGACGACTTTCTGCAAAATATTCTTGATCTCCCTATTCGACACCTCAGCTAGACCATTCGTCTGTGGATGGTAAGGTGTGGCAACACGATGATCTATGCCGAACTCGCTAGCAAGGGCCTTTACCTGGTCGTTGATGAAATGAGACCCCCCATCAGAAATCAGAACTCGTGGAACCCCGAACCGCGTGATGATGTGCTTCCTCAAAAATCTGCAAACAGTCCTCGCATCAGCGGCTCGGGCGGGGATAGCCTCAACCCAACGACTCACATAATCAACGGCCAACAGAATGTACTCAAATCCCTGACTCTTAGGGAATGGACCCATGAAATCGATGCCCCATGCGTCAAAAACCTCACAGAAATGAATGGGCTGCATCGGCATCATATCACGCTGTCCACAAGTGCCCATCCTCTGACAGTCAGTACACCTCTTTACTAACTCATCAGAGTCCTTGAAGAGGGTAGGCCACCACAAGCCGGATTGGAGCACTTTCTGTGCCGTTCTCCTCTCAGAATGATGTCCTCCTGCCTTAAGCTTGTGGCAGTAAGTGAGGACGCTATGGTGTTCCTCCTGAGGAATACACCGACGCCAGACGCTATCCCCTCCTTCGTGGTAAAGGATGGGATCCTCCCAGTGGTAGGACTTGGCCCTCGCAAGGAAGGTCTCAAGCCTCTGCCTGGGCCAATCTTGTGGGACTTTCCCTGCAACGAGAAAGTTCACAATATCGGCATACCACGGGAGTGAGGCGATAGCAAGGATCACCTCATCTTGGAAGGTATCTCGAATGGGATCAATCTTCTCAGAATCCTCAGGTTGCTCTAATCGGGAGAGATGATCCGCCACCACATTCTTGACTCCAGGCTTATCCTTGATCTCAATATCGAACTCCTGGAGTAGAAGGATCCATCTAGTCAGTCTGGCCTTGGCATCCTTCTTTGCCATGAGGTACCTGATGGCGGTGTGATCTGTATACAAAGTCACTCTAGATCCAATGATATATGATCTGAACTTATCTAGGGTAAACACTACGGCTAGCATCTCCTTCTCTGTGACCGTATAATTTCGCTGGGCGGAATCCAATGTGCGGCTAGCGTAGTGTATGGCAAACAGAACTCCATCCCTCCTCTGTCCCAGCACTGCCCCCACGGCAAAATCGGAGGCGTCCGTCATGATCTCGAATGGGAGAGACCAATCAGGCGGCTGGAGGACAGGAGCCTCAATAACATGCTGCTGGAGAGTCGCAAAGGACGAGAGACACTTGTCATCGACAAGGAACTCGGTGTCTTTCGTCAAGAGGTCTGTCAACGGTCGGGCAATCTTGCTGAAATCCTGAATAAATCTCCTATAAAATCCAACGTGCCCCAGGAATGACCGTAGCTACCTCAAATTGGACGGCGGTGTGAGTTTCCTAATGACATCAACCTTGGCCGGATCAACCTCCATGCCCCTGTTGGAGATGATGTGGCCAAGCACCGTCCCTTGATTCACCAACTCTTCTCCCAAGAGAGAACCAAATGATACTCAATACATCGCTGGAGTACCCGGTCTAGGCAGTCAAGACAAGAATCGAATCCGTCGCCGTAGACCGAGAAATCGTCCATGAAGACCTCCAAACACTCCCCTACCATGTCCGAAAAGATCGACAGCATGCACCTCTGAAAAGTCGCAGGGGCGTTGCATAGCCCAAATGGCATGCGTCGAAAAGCATATGTGCCGAAGGGACAGGTAAAGGTGGTCTTCTCCTGATCCTCAGGAGCGATGGCCACTTGGTTGTAGCCCGAGTACCCATCCAGGAAGCAATAATGGCTCTTCCCTGCCAGTCTCTCAATGATCTGGTCAATAAAAGGCAGGGGGAAATGGTCCTTCTTGGTGGCTTGGTTGAGTCTCCTGTAGTCAACACAAACCCTCCAAGAGGTGGGTACTCGTGTAGCGATCTCCTCTCCCGACTCACTGATCACAGTCGTGATGCCTGTCTTCTTGGGCACCATATGCAAGGGGCTGACCCACTTAGAGTCGGAAATGGGATAAATAAAATCTACGCTCCACCATTTTGATATTTCTTTCATCACGACCTCTCTCAGGTTGGGGTTCAACCGCCGCTGGAACTCACGCGACGGCTTCGCCCCCTCCTCAAGATAGATATGGTGGGAGCACACTGCTGGACTAATCCCATGGAGATCCGCTACGCTCCATCCGATCGCCTTGCGGTTCTTTTCAAGAACCCCCATCAAACGGGATTCTTGCTCTCCAGTCAACTCGGCGGAGATGATGACTGGGTACATCTCTGGATTGCCCGCAAGGAATCGATACTTCAGCGAAGTAGGGAGCGGCTTCAGCTCTGGAATGCTGGGTGCTAGCAAATCTGGCTGCGGAAGAAACTGAGTGAAAGCTGCTAAGTCTGCCAAATCTGCCTAGGAAAGTGAAAGCGTACTCTCGCAAACTGGATCGGGAGAAGGCTGCTCAACTGTACTGTCTCTGCTCGGCTCTGCATCTACCTCCTCCTCATCTATAGGCTCAGGTGAACTCAGGTCTGGCATCTGATCATAGCACTCAGCCCAATCAGACTCTGAATCCGAGGGATCTGTATCAATCGCGGTGGTATCAGTACCACCGGAAAACAAGGTGGCCTCAGCAACACCATCACTGAACATCGTGTCGCGATCAAGGATCGGCTCTGCTGCCTCTATGGTATCCTGAACCAGGGCTGTGCTCTCCAGACTCTCCTCTGCTATCATCTCGGCATCAGCTGTATCTGAATATGAGAGGATGGTCTGTGCTGCAGGATCTGCCCAAGCTGCCTCATCGTCTGTGATCACAAAATCACAGTCCTGGTGGATGTCTGGCTCTGTGTCTGTCAGCTGCTCTGAATCTGTACTCACATCTGAGCGGGTTCTCTCTCTAGCTCTGTAGTCCTCGACCGTCTCTATTTGTATACTCTCGCCCTCGACGCGAAAGTACACCTTCCCACTATCATGATCAGTCACCGCTTTGGCTGTGGCCAAAAACAGACGACCAAGGATGATGGGGGTATTAGCCACTGACTCAGGGATCTCCATGTCCAACACTATGAAGTCCACGGGGAATTTCAGACCCTGAATCGTGACGATAACATCTCGTAATAACCCCTTCGGCCTCTTGACTGATCGATCAGCGAACTGAAGGACTGTCCTGCTCTGTCGAAGAGTGCCCAACTCGAAACGGTCGAGAAGGGCTGCCGGAAGAAGGTTAATCGACGATCCGCTATCTAGAAGAGTACGATCGAACCTCTGCTCACTAATCTGGCATCTGACATACGACGCCCCTGAATCTGGCCTCTTGGCTGGCAGGCGGTTCTGGATCGCAAAACACGTGGCTTTCATCAGCACATGGATCTCTGAAGTGTGGTTCCTCCTCCTCCTCCTGACTGTAGTCCTATCTCTCAAAGAACGCTGGAGAAGCGGGATGTGCTGCAAAGCCTCCTGGAGGGTCAGCTGGATGTGGAATCGATCGATCATGCTCTGGCTGAACTCCTCAAGCTCTCTTTTTTTCGGATTTTCTTTTTTCTTCCCCTTCCCCATCTGAAGGGCTCTAGGGAAGGGGATCACAGGGTCCTTCTCAGATGAAGGACTAGAAAAAGGCCTAGACGGTTCAATGACCGGATCCACACATACATCATGCACCACAGTGGGACCAGAAGAAACTAAACCTTTTCCTTTATTCACAACAGTGTTCCGAGGTACATGAACTGAAGGAAAGACAAAATCTCTATCACAACAAACACCGGTGGCCTCAGTACCACCTCTGGCTGGCTCTGCTGCTGCTGCTGCTGGTAGACGTCTCGCGGCATCAGTACCGCGTGCTGGCTCAGCTCTACTGGTGGCGTCAGTACCACCTCCTCGAACTGGTGAAGCGGCGGCCTCAGTACCGCCGGTGGGATCAGCATCCTTGGTGGCATCAGTGCCACCATCATCATCTGGAGCGGCCTCAGTACCGCTCTCCTCCTCCTCATGTGGCGCCTCTGATGTCTCCTCATGGTGAAGCTCAGATGAGGCGCCGCCGCCTGCTGGGGTCCTACCGCTCCTAAGAGTGACAAAATCAGCATCAAATAGATCCGAAGATGTATCAACAAATGGATCACTAGGAGTGGCAGACTCAGTGTGTGCTACCTGCTCAGATTTCCTCTTGAGGTTGTTCGGGTTCGGCTCGATCTGGGCAGGAATGGCGGCCTTCCCTCTCACCAAGTCCCGCATCTCCTGGCGGAACTCGTCCATCTCCCGTCTGAATGTGGCCTGCTGGTCCGTGAGGAGGCGGGCGATGTCATCCAAAGCGGGGCTCTCATGGGAGCCCGATGGGTAGCCTCTCTGGTGCTGAGGCTGCTGGAGCTGCTGCTGGTGGTGAGAGGGATATGAGGAAGGGTGCTGCTGCTGAACTGGGTGAGCCTGCTGCTCACGTCTCCACGACTGTCCCTGCTGATGATAAGGACACGGACCGAAGGATGATGGCTGGTGCTGCTGGTATGCTGGGGGCTGCTGCTGCGGCTGGTGATCTCTCTGCTGGGAGTACTGCCCTCCCTGACCTGACGGCTGCTGCTGGGGCTGGGCACCACCATTCCCCCACCTGAATCCGGGATGGTCTCGTCGGATCCCAGGCTGAGGGCGGTCATACCAAATACCGTTGACATCCATCAACGGCTCTACATCGAAGGGGTCTGGCGGCAGTACGACCAGAGGCTGATCCGGCTGGTAGACCACCATCTGCATGTCTGGAGATGGTGGGGACTGGTAGGTAGGCTGCGACTGCTGGTACGGCTCCGCCTGTACAAGGTGAACCTGTTTAGGCTGCTGGGAGGAGCTGGAGCGCTGGGACGAGCTGCTGCTGCCTCCGGTATCGCCTCGCGACAGAAGACGGGGCTGTGAAGCCGTCTGTGCCTCCTGGAGACACATGAGCTGGGTCTTCACGTCGCTCAGAACCTGTGCCATCTGTTCCATCTGAGTGATGCTCTGGCACTGCTTCTTCTCAATCAGCTCCATGCGGTCCAACTTCTCGCTGATAATACCCATGTCCGCAGCGGATGACTCTGCCTGTGCTGCTGCGACTGCGGACAAACTGGATGGACCGGCATCTACCCGTGCTATCCGCTGGTACTGCACGGGTCCTGGCTGCTGTGGCTGGGGTCTCTGAGTATACAACCTGGTCTGGGACATCACTATGTAATTTTCGGACATCTCCTCGTAGATGGCCCAGACCTGGTCGTGGTCCTTGGCAAAGTAGGACCCGCCGCAAGAAGCGTTCACCAGACCCTGAAGCTCTGGCGTCAACCCGCTGAAAAAGCTCTGAACTAGGTTCGGCTTGGAGATGTCGTGGTGCGGGCATCTGTCTAGGAGCTCTCGAAACCTCTCCCATGCCTCGTGAAACTGCTCGTTGGGGAACATGGAGAAGTTGCTGATAAGGGCCCTCGCTGCATTCGTCCGCCCGAGTGGATAGTACTTTTTCAAGTACTCGGTGCGGAGCTGCTCCCAGGTGTAGACAAACTTCCCTAGATGCTTCAGCCAGGTGGCTGCTCTATCTACCAGTGAAAAAGGGAAGGCTATCATCCGGATCGTATCCTGGTCCACGTGGCGATCGTGGACAGTACTGCAAATCATCAGGAACTCCTGGAGGTGGAGGTGGGGCTCCTCAGTGGCAAGTCCGTGGAATCGGGGCAGCAACTGCAAGGTGTTCGGGGGAAACTTGAAGTCCCCCATGATCGCTGGCACTACTACCCAGTGATGCATCAGAGTCGATCCGGGGTTGTGCAACTCCCGCATCGGTCGTGGTGGTCCTCCTGCCGCGGCGGCTGCCGCTGCGGCGGCTGCGGCTGCTGCGGCTGCAGCCTCTGCATTGGGTATCTCCTCAGGCTCGCTCTGCTCTGAACCTCGCTCTGCTCTGAGCCTCTCCAACTCCCGCCTCATCTCTATCATGAATGCCCCCTGATCACGTAACTGCTGCTGAACTGTCTCGAGCGATGCGATCAGGGTGGAGTTGATCGCCCCCTGGTCTAGTACAAAATGCTGGTCTCCTCGTGAACCTCCGGGGTGATCGCCTGAACTGGCGGCCATGGCGACGTCTGCAAAATCAAATGAGCCCAACTCAGGTGCTGTCAAATCTGCTAATCTCTCCTCGGGCTCATGTCTCTCGATACCAGAAGAAAGGGGGTCGAGGGGGAACAGGGCGGAGTCGTACTCGGGCTCGGAGAGCTGGTCTCGACTCTCACGGGCCAACCTAGATGATCGGGTAGACGTGCCCGAAAGCGGTGCAGCCAGAGGCTGCCTAAGAGACCGTCTACCCATCATCTTGATCTGGCGAGTCAGGCGGATGAGATCTGGAGTCGACTATGATCACAAACAAACCCCTGGTTCACCAACGCAACGCGAGCTGAAGACCGTGAAAGTTCGGTCAAATTATCTTGTCTATTTTTATTTTGGTGAACACACAAAATATCAGAGCGCTTACGTGACCTGTTCGGATATCCGATGCTAACCCAACCGACTGGCCCGCACGGAAAAGTCGGTAATCAGTCGAGACTAGCACCGGGAGGCTCTACCTAGGGTGCGGGTCACTCTCTCGCGCATCCAAACCATGCAATGAGGGGGTTGCTCTCCCCAAGACAAAATTTTTAGGGTGAGCGGTTTTTTAAGATCAATAGTCTTAGCCAGTCCCAATTTTATGGTTTTTCTTTTTAATATTTTTCAACTCAAACAAAAGGCCTAACGAATTTTTCGGTTCTCCTGATTATTTAGTCCGAAAACAGGGGGGAGAAGACGAAAAAGCCGATGCGCGAGAAATCAATGATGCATGCTGAGATAGAAATGTGTACCTTGTCTCCAGCACTCTACATGCAAGTGATCCGCGCAGAATTGAAAGGCAGAAAGAAAACTACCTATATGATGCAACGGGAAAAACCGAGTCCTAGACGAGCAATTTCTAGCGCAGAACCGTCTAACTCAGTCACTCGCCCTCAATCCAAAGAGTCCGGTCTAGACCCACCCCTCCTCTTCTCGACAGGTCGAGTTCAGGAGTAGCGCTTGACGGGGCAGGCTCGCGGCGCGTAGGCTCTCAGGAAAGTGACTAAGTTATTTTTATTATTTATTTATTAGTAGGTCCAATTAACGTTCTATGGGAACAGATAATCAATTAGGTGTGTGGAACTAATTACGTCACAAGCACCAGAAACTCCTAAATCTAGGGGCTCGAGCAAAAACCGCGTAAACACCAGAAAAGGCAGAAAAAGGTAGAAGAAAGCCGCGAAAAACCGCGAAAATCTCCTAAGGGTCCCCCGAGCACACCGGTGCTCGGCAAAACAGACCCGCTAAGGCAAGCAAGTCCAAGTCCAGTCCCTGTATTATTACAATAAAAGTCAAATAAATCCTAATCTAATCTCACCCACTCAACTCTCTCTCTCGCTCTCTCCTGCGGCTCCGTGCAGAAGGAAGCCGCCTCCGAGTCTCGCGGTTGCGTCGGCTTCTCGAAATCGGCCGCCTCGATCCCCGGGCCCTCGCAAGAAACAGAGACAAGTGGTCAGTCCAATGTTATTGTCAGAAAATATGAAAAATATATAGATACAAAAATCTATACAAAAAGCCGCGAAAATCAAAAAGCCGCGGAAACTCAAAAAGCGACTACTAAGCCGTGCTCCCTGGCAACGACGCCATTCTGATGACACAGAAAAACCCGAGCGACTAAGGTATAAGGTACAGAAAATAGGTCGTTGCGACCTCAGTCACTCAGAAGTGTCAATCAAGAAGAATGAACCACTAATGACAAATAAAATCAATCACACACGAAAAGCGGTCCTGCTATGAGATTTACCTGGTATAGCACCCAGGGTCGAACTCAAGGAGCACGGATTGGCCGAAGGCCTACGAAGTAGTCAAAAATGAATAAAATAAAAGACAAAATATATATTTTTTGGTTTTTATAAATTTTTTGGGATTTTTAATATGTGAAGAAAATAAGAAAAGCAAAAGCAAGCAACTTTGACAAATTATTTAATGCATCAAAAATCAAGCAAAAATTCAGATAAAAATATTTTTATGTTTTTTTATGTTTTTTAATGTTTTTGGTGAATTTTTAGGATTTTTATGATGTGTATTTTATTTTCTAAAAATCAAACAGTAGCAAAAATGCAAGGTACTGTCCAGCCAGGCCCAAAATCCCTAGATAAAATATCTAAGAACCTTAAAAGGGCCTGGAGGTATTTTTCCTGTAAACTAGGTAAAACAAGGAAAATTCGAGTACCAAAATTATTGTTTTTGGTTTTTTTATGTATTTATTAGAATTTTTATGGGTTTTTGAGGGTTTTTAAGTTTTTATGGGTTTTCAGTGATGAAAAATAGGCAACATTGGCTAGAAAATCAAGGAACACAAAAGAAACAGTACCTAATTTTTATAGAATTTTTAGGGGGGTTTTTATATTTTTTTGTGATTTTTTAAGTTAAACAGTGCCAAAAATAGATGTTTTTGAATTTTTAAAAATAGCAAACAAGATCAGAAATGTCCTCAAAACTCTACAAAAATCCTACACCATGGCAGGAGCCATGTGTCAAATTTTCGTTGGATTTGGAGGTGATTTGGTATTTTATTCAAAAATGACAAGAGGGCACTGTGCACAGGGACCAAAGTGCAAATACCCAAAGTTCTGGGGGTCCCGGTGCAATTAACCCAAGAAGTCACGCGCCAAGCGCGTGCCTGGGGCACTCAGGGACCTATATGTAAAGAAAATAAGGTCCGGGGACTAATTGGTAACACGTACCAAAAGTCCGAGGGCCTCAGCTGCAAATAACCCAAAAACAAACGCACATGCGTAAAACCACCACGCACAGGGGTATAAATGCAATTACTCAAAAAGTTTCATTCATTCCTTAACAATCAGAACTACAAGGGCATATGATGCAAATAACCCACAAATACACGTGACGAAGCATGTGGCTCACACAGACATGGGTATAAGTGCAAATAAACTAAAGCTCATGGTCCATTGTGCAAATTAACCTCAAACTAAACTACGGAGTTAAATATTTACAGGACTAAAACTAAAAGCATAATAGAAAAGGGGGCCTAAGACAATTTACCCCTTATTTAACGTCGAGGCCGGATGAGTGACGCGTGGCTGATCTAACGGCTGAAGACGAAGGCGCCTTTAACCTTTCGAACTTGGGCCTGATCGACGTCTGAGGAGCAGGCACGTGGCAGATCTGACGGATACGGGTAGCTGGCGCCTCTCTCTCTGCTCGGATGGTCAAGATCGACCCTCTGGATGATCGGACGGTGACTGCGACTCCGTGGATGGATGGACACGATGCAACCTGGAGCGCCGAGGTCAATCTGACGGTCGGCGAGGATCCTGGAAGAACTAGTCGCCGGCGACTTTCGCCGGCCTCGTGCGAGCGCGGTGGTCCTCGTCTGCCGCTCCTGAAGATCGGAGAAGCTCCGCAATGATGCTCCGCGACTGATGGTAGGCTCCGATGACCCAGCAGAGCCTTGGAGGGCTCCGGCGAGGTCGGCGGAGGAGAAGCTCCTGGCCCGGATGACTCAAGCCCTCAGATGGGCTCGCATTGACCTGCAAAGGAAACCAGGAGACTCGCGGGTCGAGGGCAAAGTGCCTCGACCCGGTTAGGCGTCATGGAGGTGACCTGTGGGGCGAGATGGGCGAGCTCCGGCGAAGCGATGGACGGAAGAGCTCGAACCCCAGCTCCTGTGCGAGCTGGGTTGGATGGGGGTATGGAGAAGGTGCGCGGAGGAAAGGCGGAGGTGATGATGGATTCCGATGATCGAATGGGTGCGTGAGGTGGTCGGAATCAACGGAACACGACGACGACGAGATTTGGGGCAAAATGGAAATTGAACGGGAACGTGGAGCTACGGGATTACCTGGGTGGTGTAGTAGACTGGGCTGGAGTTGGGGAAGCTCCCGATCGTAGCCTCGAGGGTCGTCTGGGCCCGAGGCTCAGAGCTCGCACCAATGGCGGAGCTACGGCGGAGCTACTCGCCGGATCAGTGATCCGACCACTCTCTCCTCGCTGCGACACGAACAACCTGGAGCTGTCACCTCAGGGGTAGCTGTGGAGGTCACGGGACGAAGAATGGAGAACCAAAGATGCCGATTGAAGGTGGCGGAGCTCGAGATATATATGGGTGCCGACCCGACTAGGGCTGGTCGGGTAGGGCAGCATGAAGCGCGGACCCCGATGCAATCCCCCGGGCGGGGGTCTCGGATGCAAGAAGAAGAATTAAGACCCGGGGTTTGCGCAAATGGCGGGCGGATCAGGCATGGAAAAATCAGAGAAATCGGGTCGACAGCCTGATCCGCGAGAGAAGAGGGTTCGCGGGGGGAGTTGACCGGGGGTCAACATTCCCCGTGGACCAATGGGAAACAGCCACGTGGAAAACATTTAAAAATTCAATTAAAAATAACAAATGGCTGAATTATTAAAAACTTAAAACATGAAATATTTTTGTTTTAATTTTTTATATTTTTTGGTGATTTTTAATTAAATTTTCAAAATAAAATAGGGTATTTACATAGTATGGCTATACATAGGTATTTGTACAATATGTCTTTTTAATTTTTTTGATTTTTAATTTGTTATTTTTGTGAATTTTTATTCCCATTTTATATTTTATTTATTTATAGTATAAAATTAGAAATAAAAGGGTATTTTTATTTTATTTTTATTATTTATATACAAGGGTGAAATAAATATATATGTACATGTATCTACATGGTATATGTATAAGGTATTTTTGGGTTTTTAATTTTGTTATTTTTATTTTGTTTTTGATTTTGATTCTTTTTATTTTATTTATTTACAATACATAGCATAGAATATTTACAAAAAGTATGAAAATTACTTTTGTATATTTACAAAGCTAAATATATATATATATATATAGGTGTGGTTTATGTACAAGAGGAAAGGGGTATTTTTTATCTTTTTGATTTTTAACTTTTTATTTTGTTTTTATCTTTTATAAATATATACAAATATTTACAACTGTATTTTTGGTGAGGAAAATATAGTTTTATGTATTTTCACAAATATTTACACATGAGCTTCTATCTCCCTCTACTTGGGCTTTTATGCGGTCAGGCCCATGCTGAGCCCTCCCTTGGGTTAGGTTGCTCAATATTTATTCTAAATATTTCCCTCTTTTTCTTTTTAATCTTTATTCTTTTATTTTTGCACAAAAACATGCTAATTAGAGGTTTTTACACAATGCATGCTTTTGGTAATTATTTATATTTACATATATCTACATGCATTTGCAAAGGTTTTTGTAGCTAAAATATAAGAATAAAGAGTGATGAATGGGTATTCATCAGTGCGCGCGCGCGCGCGTGTGTGTGTGTGTGTGTGTGTGTGTGTGTGTGTGTGCAAATGCTAGAAGATGAAATCGCCCTAAGTACATGAATTGCTATTAGCGTGGAGAATAATATGCTAATTATCTAGATAAGAGACAAGGTCCAGTCTTCGATGCCACTTGGTGCCTGCCACAACAGGTTCTGCACACGCTGTATGAAACCTCTCTCGATGCACGATCTCAAATCCAAATAATAGCAATTCAAAATTTGACTAAGTACAAACGAAACTATAGGTGCATGCAATGGTAATTAGGTGTTTGAACTTAGTTTATCGAGCAAGAAAATCCCAATGATAGGGCTCAATCACACAAATAAAAGAAAACGAAATCGTGAAACGAATGAAAAGAAAAGCGACAAAAACATGAAAAATCCTATGAGACCCCCAAGGGAACAATCCCTCGGGCACTAGACCTCGTGAAGTGTGAAGTATCTTGATAGTGTCCTGAATATTACAATAAATGGTCTCCCTCTCTCACTTTAAATTACAATTCAAATAAGCAAAATAAATAATTGCTAATTGTCTTTAAAATATCCTCCAAGCTTCCTTTGATGCTGCCTTCTAACAACTAGGTCAAAAAGCCAGCTCGGCTTCACGTGAGTGCACATGTTCTCCGAGTAGTGTACCTCCCTTGATCCATGTTCCTCACAACAAAGTCAACAAAGAAGAGGGGTTAAACAATTCAACAATAAATATCAAATAAAATATAAAATAAATAGAGGAAAATAGAGCCACAAGAGACAAGAAGGCACAATCAAATAAAACTAATTTATGCGCAGTTGTTCCCCAGGAACGACACCATTTGAAAAGTCAGAAATTCTATCGGTCGTGTGTTCCACACAAATCAGGAGCACAGTCGTCGAAGTGATCGAAGAGAACCTCAGACTAAATAAACAACTAAACCATAATAATAATAATCAAGCAATGGGAATAAAGTGTGGAGTAAAAATTTATTATAACTCTACAACAAGGATGTGTATAGGTGTATGTATTGTGTAGAGGTCGAACACAGGGAGGAAAACTGGTAGATTGGGCAATTAAGAACGAAATTGATGTTATTCTTGTCTATATGTTGTTTTTGTGGGTTTATATATATTGTTTTGTTTTTATACCCCTTTATAATTGATTTTTATTTTTTTATTTTTAATTTCTTTCCATATTTTCTTTAAATTTTAAATTTCTTTTTCTTTTAGATACGGAATAAAGGATATATATATAAGACTATATATACAATACAAAGTAAGTGAAATATAAATACAACTAAAAATACTCAAAATATAGAAAATATTTTTTTGGTTTTAAATATTTTTTTACGTTTTTGTATTTTTAGGAAATTTTGCTAATTTTTAAGGATTTCTAAATTCAAAAAATATAGCAAATTAGGGATTTAATAAATAGGTTGAATTGAAATGAAGATGGAAAATATAAAAACAAGTCTAAAATTCTTAAAATCAATTTTAATATATAACTAATAATATAAAGAAAATTATATAATAGGAAATAATATTATAAAGGATTTTGGTTCTTTTTTATTTTTAAGAGTTTTCTTTTTCTAGTTTTATGCTTTTTGATTTTTAGAGATAGAAAATAAATATACAAATATAAAATATTTTTTTTGAAATTATTTGAAAATGTTTTATATTTTTTATTATTTTATAAGCTAAACAAGGAATAATTATTCTCTTCTTGATTTTTTAATGAATATTAAAGACTTCTAAATTGAAAAATAAAATTATGGCATGGAAGTGTCTGCAATCACAAACTTAAACTTATTTTTTGGTAATTTTTGGAGCACAGAAACTATATTTTATAAATAGATCAAACACACATAATTTAATGTCCTAGCAAGGGCATAAATATAACTAAAATAAACTTGAGGTGCAAAATGCAGATATCCCAAAGTCTTTGAACCATCTATGAATGTTACAAGAATTAAAAAAATACATCAACCTTCAAGGACCTTTATGCAAAATTGCCAAGCCCACATGTACGGGCACATGATCCTCGCTGGCAAGGACCTAAGTGATATTATAATAAAGTAGCGAGCAATTCTTCAAATATTACAAAAATATTCTAAAAGCCTATGAATGTTTATATATTTTGATATTAAATTGCAAAAAGGGCATGGATATATGTGCAATTAATCCATTATAAGCACACGAGCGGATGGTGATGATCTATCCACTCAGACATGCGTCGCTCCCTGAGATCCAATGACTGTGCTGCTTTACATCCGACGTCAACTGCGCGATCTGGAGAACGGTTGATGATCGAACGGTGATGAATCTCCATTTCATCACCTTTATTATATCATTTTGGCCTTAAAAACCCTAGTAAATACATGTAAGTACCCTTAATTTGCATAAATTAGCATCCATCCTTTGTTGTATAAATATTGTATAAAATATTGTTTTTAATGCCAAAATCATAGAACAAAGAAAAGAAAAGAAAAATAATAAAATATCAAAGATATTTTATGACTCTAAACCCCAATACCTAGGCATCTTGATGACTCGGTTGACAAGAAATAAGGTAGGGGGAGATAAGACCATTTATACAATAAAAATCCCATTCATTAATTCATTCTTCATTCCACTTTTTATACCATAAATAAATAAACATTGTACATGAAAGTTGTAGATAATAATTTAAAAAAAATATAAAATTTATGTCGTATAAAAGTTATACTCAGAATAAGATTCCAAAATCCCAACTTCCCAGACCCATATATCTAAGAAAACCCAAAATATATAAAAATCATCTTTAAGTTATATAAATTTTAATAATCTATTTAATGAAGGTGGTTTCATATTTTCTGGAGTTAAGGTGCGAAAGTTAGGTTTTGGACCCCTATTGTATAATATACTCGATTAAAATAATCATTTTTATTATTCATTATTTTATTATTTTATATTTTATAATTTTTAATTATTATTTCTAATATTTCTACATATTAAACTAAAATAAAAATATAAAGAAAATATTTAAAATAAAATATGTATATAAAATACATAGATGAATATACATTAAATATACTTATCTAATAAGTATACCTATTTATCTAAGTGTATATATTATATCATAAAAATAAAATAGAAATATATTTATGTGTCTAAAAATAAGTTATAATTTTATAAAATAATAATCCAAAACAATAAATTAAAAAATACAAAATAAAAATAAAAATAAAAGACACAAAAACATAGATAAATATACCTATATAGTAACCCTGAAAAGTAACTTGTAATAAAAATCATAATAAAATATTTATCTATGTTTTTGTGTCTACAACTTTAATGTAAAAAGTTTCTTTATTTGAGGTAGGGTGAGCATTGGGTCGGGCCGGCCCGGATGCAACCCTGACCTGACCCAAAAGCCCAGCCTGACCCAAACCCGATATACAAAGGGACCGGGCTTGGGCCCTCATTTTTTAAAAATATCATGCTCGGGCCAGGTTGGGTTCGAACCTGAAGTACAAATGGGTTGGGCCCGGACCCTCATATTTCAAAATATCAAATAAGAACCAAATTAGGGAAAAATAGGTGCCAAAAATGAATTAATGATAAATAAATAAATGAGATTATAAATGTATTAACGACCTTTGTCTCCCCCTACTTTATTCCTTATCGACTCAGTCATCAAGATGCCTAGGTTTCAAGGTTTTGGCTAATAAAATACCTTTGGCATTTATTCTTTTTCTTTTCTTTATTATATAATTTTGACATTAAAAATAGTATTTTATACAAAATTTATACAAAAAGAATGGATGTTAATTTGTGCAATTTAATGCTATTTCCATGCATTAGCTAGGGTTTTTAAGGACAAAATGATAGAATAAAGGTGATGAAATAGGTATTCATCAATAATATATATAATAAGTATGTATATATAAATAGCTAAAAAATTCTAGAAAAATAATATTTTGGTTTTATATTTTTTGAATTGGTAGTTGCGGATTGGTAGTTGGAATATTGGCACTTTAACTGGAAAATAGATGGAGACAGTGGATATGATGGAAATAAGGAAAATTCTTATACTATGTCTTTAAGAGACTAAATGGGTTGGATAGAAAGTGAGGGAGATCAATAAGACATGTTTTAAAGTTTGGTAT
The DNA here is from genome assembly GCA_037367405.1 of Ottelia alismoides. NCBI lineage: Eukaryota > Viridiplantae > Streptophyta > Magnoliopsida > Alismatales > Hydrocharitaceae > Ottelia > Ottelia alismoides. The sequence goes on along the minus strand of JAZKJV010006522.1, from coordinate 577,005 downwards.
TCTGGTAAAGATAATGAAAGAAATGGTGTTGGAATGGTTGTTCATAAGGATTTAAAAGATTGTGTGGTTGAGGTGCAAATATTTGGAGATCGAATTATTTTGCTAAAATTATTGCTTGAAGAAGAAATTTTGAATATCATATTAGTTTATGCTTCACAAATTAGTTTAGATGATGGGACTAAACAAGCTTTTTGGAGGATCTAGATAAGATTTTACAAGGAATCCCACAAATAGAGATTATTTTTACAGATGGAGATCTTAATGGACATGTGGGAAAAGATGCTTCAGGTATGCTAGTGTTCATGGAGGATGTAGTTTTGGGGATAGAAATGAAGAGGGAAAATTCATCCTGGATTTTGTAACAATATATGACCTTTTCATAGAAAACACTCTCTTCAAGAAGAGGGAGGAGCATCTAATTACTTATAAGAGTGGCCCGACAAGAACACATATAGATTACTATGCGTTGTGGAGAAGAGATCAGTTATGTTGTAAAGACTACAAAGTAATCCCATGAGAGAGTTTGACAACCCAACATCGTTTGTTAGTCTTGGATATGCAAATAAAAGGGCCGGTAAGGAAAAGGAGGGTTCCTAGATCACTAGAATTAGATGGAGGAATCTTCCACTGAAGTAATCGAGCTTCATGGAGAAGGTTTTATAAGACTTATCTTGGGATTGTAGCGGAAGTGCAAACGAGATGTGGGAGGCAGTAGCATCTTGTATCCGAAAGGTAGCCAAAGAGATGCGAGGCGAGTCAAGGGAGGAGCTCCAGGTCAAAACGAGGCTTGGTGGTGGAGTGAAGGGGCACAAGAGAAGCTAAAAATTTAAAGAGCATGCTTTAAAGCTATGTCTAAGGATAGAATAGAGGAAACTGTCACAAACTACTAAATAACAAAGAAGGAAGCAAATAAGTCTCTAAGCAAAGAAAAGTCAAAAGCTTATGAAGTTGTGTATAAAAATCTCGACTCTAAAGAGTGCCCGAACATATATTCAGGTTGGACAAAGCAATACAAAGAAAGATCAAAGACCTTTCTCAAGTGAGATGCATTAAGGATGAGAAAGGTCATGTACTTGCTACTCAAAAGGATAAAGAGACTAGGTGGGAGAATTACTTCCATAAACTTTTCATTAGGGAAGGAAATAGGGAGATCACTTTGGTTGATCTAACTAGTAGTGAAAGTTACTTGAACCGTGCAAGCTATAAACGAATACAAAGAAATGAAGTAGAGGAGGCGTTAAAGGTTATGAGGCCTGGGAAAGGTGTATGACTGGATGACATCCCTGTATAAGTATGAAGATTTTTAGGTGAGCTTGGTTTGACCTGGCTTACGAATCTATTCAATGTTATTTGGCGAAGCATGAAATTTCCTGAAGATTGGAGGAGTATCATGGTGCCTCTTTATAAGAGCAAAGGATACATTCAAAATTGTTCAAATTACAGAGGTATCAAGCCGATGAGTCACACCATGAAAATGTGGGAATGTGTGATCGAAAAAGGTTGAGGCAAGTTTTCAAAGTAAAAGAAAACCAATTCAGATTCATACCAGGTCGCACAACTATTGCAGCCATCCATTTGCTGAGGAGAACAATGGAGATTTATAGAGCTAAAAGAAAGAACCTCCATATGATCTTGATTGATTTGGAGAAGGCTTATGATTCTGTCCCACGAGAGATATTGTGAGAGTTTTGGAGAAAAGAAAAGTATATGTCCTATAAATTAACCTCATAAAGGGTATGTATGATGGGGCTTTATCATGTGTAAGGACCCCATCTGGGAAGACTGATTATTTTGACGTCATCATTGGTTTACATCAAGGTTCAACTTTGAGTTCATTTCTTTTTAAACTTTGAGTTCATTTCTTTTTACTTTGATTATGGATGAATTGACAAGTCACATTCAGGATGAGTTACCTTGGTGTATGTTATTTGCTGATGATATTGTGTTGATTGATGAGACTAGAGATGGAGTAAATGAGAAACTTGAGGTCTGGAGACATGCATTGGAGACTAAAGGTTTTCGTATAAGTAGGGCTAAGATAGAATATATGGAGTGCATCTTTGATGGAAGCAATGGTGAAGTAATCGAGGTGAAGATTGGTGACAATAGCGTTCGGAAGAGAGATTCTTTTAGATATATGGGATCTATTTTGCAACATGATGGGGAAATTTATGGAGATGTTACTAATAACATAAATGTAGGCTGTCTAAAGTAGAGATGAGCCTGTGATGTTCTCTGTGATAAGAAAATTCTTATGAAAATCAAAGAAAAGTTTTACAAAGCAGCCGTGAGACCTGCTATGCTATATGGATCTGAATGTTAGCCCGTGAACCATAAACATGTGTAGAGAATGGCTGTAGCAGAAATGAAAATGCTAAGGTGGATGTGTGGACACACACACATACACACCTAAATATCGGATCTGAAATGATGCAATCAGAAAGAAAGTTGGTGTAGCTTCGATCAGGATAAGATGCAAGAAAACCGCTTAAGATGGTTTGGTCATTTGCAAAGAAGGCCAACAAATGCACCAGTTAGGAGATGCGAGTGTTGGGATGTTGAGCCAGGTAAGAGAGGGCGAGGATGGTCCAAGAAGTGTTGGAAAGAGACTATACGAGGGGATCTTTGTATTTTGGATATAAGCCCAAGATTGACCCAAGATAGATCTGAATGGAGGCGAAGAATCCATGTAACCGTCCCTGCTTAATTGTATGAAAAGGTATTATTGTTATTGTTGTACATTTTTCGAATGTTTTTGTGATTTTTTGATGTTTTTTCTTATAATTTTTAGGTGTTCTTAAAATAAAAAATAGTCAAAATAGTGACTGATTAAACAAATCAAATTGCTTTGAAATTTAAAAATTTCAAAAAGTATTTTTACTTGATAATATATAATAAAAAAATTTAGAAATAAAAAAATATATTTTTGGACTTTTTTAGATTTTTTAAATAATTTTTATAAGGATTTTAGAGTTTTTTTAATTTTTAAGTGATTTTCTTTTTCTATTTTTTTGGGATTTTTGGTCTTGAGATGCAAATGCAATTATATATAAATATTATTTTTTGGAATTTTCAAATACAATTTTATATTTTTAACATAAATAGGGAATAAACCATGTATTTTGATTTTTAATAAATAGAAAAAAATACATGAGATGTGATGAGCCGAAAAATCTGAGCAACTAAGGTAGATAAATCAGAAGCAGTCATTGCGACCTCAGTCGCTCGAGAATCAGAGTGCTCAATCAAGAAAAATTCAGACCACCAAACAAAGGCAAAAATCGATGAAACTCAAGATAGTGGTCTAGTTATGATATTAACCTGGTATAACGCCAGGGTCGAACTCAAGGAGCACGGGTTGGCCTCGCGGCCTACGAAGCAGTCTAAAATAAAGAAGGAAATATAAAAAAATGATTTTTGGTGGTTTTTAATATTTTTATATTTTTTTGGAATTTTAATTATAAAGAAAATAATAAAATCAAGAAAACAAGCAACTTCACACAATTATTTAGTCACTCAAAATTAATCCAAAAATTCAAACAAAAATATTTTTATGTTTTTTATATTTTTTACTGTTTTTGATTAATTTTTGACAATTTTCTGATTTTTATATAATTTTATAAAAAATGAAACAAGATAGGGAAACAGTGATGCTGTCCAGCCGGGCTTCAAAGGCCAAAATAAAATATATAATGGACTTCAAATAGCCTGGAGATATTTTTCCTATAAAATATAAATAAAAATGAAAATTCAGAAGCTGAATTTATTATTTTTGGATTTTTCTATTAATTACTAGAATTTTTAGGGGTTTTAGGGCTTTTTCAATTTTTATATTTTATATAAGTCCAAAAATCAACAAAACAGGTCAGAAAATCAAACACACTAAAATGAACAGAATCTAATTTTTTTTGTAATTTTTAAAGATATTTTAATATTTTTTTGTGAATTTTAAAACTGGACAGTAAGAAAAATGGATGTTTTTGAATTTTTAAAAATAACAAAATGGCTCCAAAGATTTCCCAAAATTCAGTGAAAATTCTACACAGTGGCAGGAGCCACGTGTCAAATTTTCACTTGATTTGGAGTATATTTGATATTTTATTCAGAGCAAACAAGAGCCCACAGTCACAGGGACCTGATTGCAATGAAAATATGTTCTGGGGGCCTAAAAGTAACAGTACAGGAAACCCGGGGGGTTCGGTGCAAAATTCCCAGATCCGCACACGCGATGCACGTGTCTGGGGCACTTAGGGACCTCTTTGTAATAAAACTTAAGTCCCTGGATCTATTAGTAACTCGTACTAAAAGTCCAAGGGGCTAAAGTATAAAATTCCCACGATATTCAGCACATGCTCAAATAAAACATTCACAGGGGTAGATGTGCAAATATGTAAAAAGATATTTCAATCCATAACCATCAGAAACAACAGGCCAAAACATGCAATTTCACCATAAATACACGTGTCGATGCACACGACCACAACAGGCAGGGGTAGAAATGCAGTTAACAAAAACTACCAGGTCCACTATGCAAATGTACCAGAATATTTACATGACTAAATATTAAAAACTAAAAGTACGGGGGCCTAAGGGAAATTACCCCTTATTATATTCCGAGGACCAAATGGACGCCACGTGGAAGATCGTGCGGTCTGGAGCAGGGTGCGCCTCAACGAAGGGATCCTCGGCGATAATCGAACGGTGGAGGGCGCGCCACGTGGAGAATCAACGGTCGAGAGTGACTGGCGCTAACCCTCGCTGGATGGAGGGCTGAGAGGGGGCCACGTTTCGATCTGACGGTGGCTGTTGGGCCTCCTCTTAGCCCTGATCGGACGGTCCGCAAGTGATCTGGAACTCCGGGGTAGAACGGACGGCAAAGGAGGGTCCTGGAGGAACTCCTCGCCGGCGAACTTCGCCGGAGGACTGTGAGCGCTCAGGACCTCTGTAGGGGCTGCTGAAGATCAGACAAGACTCGCCGGAGCCTCCCGCGTCTGGAGAACCCCTCCGATGGCGCAACGGAGCTCTGGAGAGCCCAGGCGACACCGGCGGAGCCCAAGCTCCTGTGCTGAAGATGGAGGACCTCATATGGTCCTCCTCTGACCTGCAAAATGGCACGAAGAGCAAGCTGGGTCGAGGGCAAAATGCCTCGACCCTGTTAGGTGCGAAGCGGGTGGACGGTGCGTCGAGATGGGCGAGCTCCGGCGAAGCGACGACGGAGAAGCTCGGATCCCAGTTCCTGTGCGAACTGGGGTGAACGGATGGGCGAAGAAGGTGCGGGGGAGTGAGGCGAAGGTGATGGTGTCGTCCGATGATCGAAAGGGGGTCGGAGGCGGTTGGAATCGACGGTCGACGGCGATGGGTGAAATTGGGGGTAAACGGAAATTAGCTAAAACTAGGGTGAACTAAGGCTACCTGATGGTCGATGTTGACTGGGGACGAGCTGACGGAGCTCTGGGTCCTAGCCTCGAGGGCCGTCGATGCCCGAGGCTCGAGCACCAGGTCTAGGCGGCGCACTGCGGCGCTAGGTCGCCGGATCGATGGTCCGATCACTCCCTCCTCGCTGCAACACAGCAATCGCGAGCTGTCACTCAGGCGAGAGCAATGGAGGTCCTGGGGTGGAATGAGCTGAGCCAAAGATGCATTAATCGTGCGGTGGAGCTAAGATTTTATACGAGTGAGGGTCCGGCTAGATCGAGTCGGGCACGGGCGCATGAAGCACGGATCCCTAGGCTCAACCCCGGGCGTGGGTCTCAGATGCAAGAGGAAGAAATGGAGCCCGGGGTTTAGGTGTGTGATGATCGGATCATGATGCCTTAATTGGGAGAAGAAGCGGGTCGGGCAGAGATCCGCGGAACTGTGGTCCAAGGGGGGGAGTTGACCGGGGGGTCAACATCCCCCGTGGACCAGTGGAATGCAGCCACGTGGAAAAGAATTGGAAATTCAAATTAAAATAAAAATGGCCAAATTTTGCAAAAGTCAAAACATGACAAATGTTCCTTTTATTTTAAACTAATTTTTTGTGATTTTTATTTATTTTTTTGAAATAAAAATAAGGTATATACAATATAGTACTATGTATAGGTATATATACAATATTGAATTTTTAATTTTTGATTTTTAATTAATTATTTTTGTGCATTTTTATTCTAATTTTATATTTTATTTATTTACAAGATAAAATGTGGAATATTTTGGTGTTTTTATTTTATGTTTATTATTTATTTACAAGGGTTAAATAAATAGTTATATCCAATTATATGCAAGGTCCATATACAATGTTTATTTTGATTTCTATTTTTTTTCTTTTTATTTTATTTTTGTTTTTGATGGTTTTTATTTTATTTATTTACACCATGAGGTATAGAATATATACATTTTTTATGGGATTTTAGTTTATTTATTTATAGGGCTAAATAAATAGGTAGGTGGTCTTATGTACATGATGAATATACCAGTGAAGAAGAGATTTTTATTTCTTTTTAATTTTCTTATTTTTATTTTGGTTTTGTATTTACAAATATATACAAATATATACAAACCTATTTTTATTTTTATTTTTAGAGGAAAATATTTTTATTCTATTTACATGTATATGTATAAAGGTGAGCTTCCTTATCTCTCTCTACTTGGGCTTTTATGCGGTCAGGCCCATGCTGAACCCTCCCTTGGGATTAGGTTGCTCAATATTTATTCTAAATATCTCCCTCTTTTTCTTTTGTCTCTTTATTCTTTTATTTATGCACAAAAACATGCTTATTATTATTTTTATACAATGCATGCTTTTTGATAATTATTTGTATTTACATGAATATACATGTGTTTGGCAAAGGTTTTGTAGCTAAAATAAAAGAATAAAGAGTGATGAATGGGTATTCATTACCCCCTATACTTAACTTTGCTAGTCCCTTAGCAAACACTTATTTGAAAAAGAAGTGAAAAAGAGAAAGAAAAAGAAAAAGAGGAGAATATATATGGATTAAGGCTGATTATTAAACTTGCCTTCATTAAATTGAAATATGGAGCTCGATCAGATCTTTGGATTATTAATGTGTCGGAACCTTATTTGGACTTAAGCTTAAAGCTCAACAGTCTCTAAGTTCCACCAATCTATGGGCAAGACTCCTCAATAAACCAGATCAGAACAAGTCTACATACACAAACTCTAATGACCATGAATCTTTCCATGCGGTGTAAGTGATATGTAGCTCCCCACCTCAGAAGTAACAAAGAAACAACCTCCCCCAACCTGGTAACTCTAATGCCTCGGTCTAGCAACTCTTTCCTTGAGAAGCGGGGTATTCCCTTCTAAGTTCAAGTGCAACTGGCTCAAGAAGAGGGGGAAGAAGAGAATGGACCATGGCCAGTGTAGCCATGTATCCTTGGGAGCTCTAACCAGTGTAGCTGAGTCTCCCGCTGCAAGCTTCATGAGATGTAACATGTACACCATAAGCTTTTGCTTTATTTGACTATATACACTCCGGTGGGGTTTTTAAATTTTCAATCCGACCCACCACTTTTTTTGGAGTTCTTTTATTTTTGAACTTTTTTTTCCTGTGCAACTGTACAACATATCTACATGGTGCAGCATATATAAAGGAGTTTTTCCTCTTGAGCCAGTAGACTATCCCTCTTTTGAAGCTTTATTGCAACCCACAACTTCTGTCTTTAGACTTCATCACCACCAGACCAAGTTGAGACGCACTTCCTTCACTAGAAGAAGAAGAGAGGTTCCGTCTAGAAGTACTACCCTCATATGCTACCCCAAGCCAAAGGAAACTGCCTCCTCACCACCTCATCCGTGGAGAGCTATGTGTAAAGTGCTGGTGCAAGTCAAGCCATTGTCTCTGAGAGTCATGCGTGTGTTGTTAAGTGCTCTACTTAGGCTCATTAAGATGACATATGCTCATAGCCTAGTGGACTCAAAGAATTAAGTCCCAATGGACCCGAAAAGCCTTAACCCTAAGCCCTATAAGGTTCCTCTTAGAATTAGGTGGATTAAAATCTTAATCAAGCTCCATTTCCCAATTTAATTCCAGGATAGTTTAAATGTCAACTATAATCTAGGAAAAACTATACAAATATTTACAAAGATGCTATTTACAAATGTGCACTTTACAAATATTTACAATCATGCAAAATTTTTGAGAAATGTTTGAAAACATGGATGTATGCATGCATGCAAAGTTTTGCAAAATTTTTACAAACATTTACACAAGGTTTTTGCAAACTTTTTATTTTCAAAACATTTTACAAAAATTTTGTACTATATACATAGATTTTGTTATGAAAATATTTACAACTTCTTTACACAAATTTACAATCATTTGTACAAAAATAATTTGTATAAATAAATAGGTATGTGCAAAATGAATTTTATATACAAGGGAAAATTTTTAATTTTTATGAGTTTTTAGCCATTTTTATTTATTCACACACTCACACAAAGTACGAGTTATGGCTAAAGTACATATGAAATATATACACCCCCTATACTTAGCTGGAACGATGTCCTCAAAGTGATCAAGAGCGATGAAGAAGACATAACTCGTGCTTAGTATAGGAAAGTGAAAAGGAATGGCTATATACAGAGATGAATCAAAGAATAGAATGAGGAGAACTCGGTGTTTTCCCCCTATACTTAGGATCAAGTAATCCTAAGTATAGCAAGCTGTACATGAAGGGAAATCCGAGTGAAGGATGTACAAAGTCTACCCCCCCTATACTTAGGGTGAAATATCCCTAAGTATAGGCAACAAAATAGGGGTAGAAAGAATCAAAAGAATACCCGAAGGTCCTACATCCCCCCTATACTTAGGGTAAAGTACACCCTAAGTATAGCATAATCATAAGATGAGAAAAGGGATGTGGGACTAAAGAATAGAGTGATATGGACAACTGGATCTATACAGGTCGGGAGAACAGTGATAATCAGGCGTGAGATGCAATAGATGTGAGTCAAGAGACCGCATCTCACGCAAAGTGAATAGGGGCAACATCAACGACCTGCAGCTCATGATCTAGATATGGCTTGAGCCGCTGGCCGTTCACTCGAAAGGTACTCTCAGAAGACAACTCAGATATGTCAATACTCCCATTGTCGTGTACCTTTCTCACCAAATATGGTCCCTTCCATTTTGCTCTGTAGCTTCCCTGGGAATTATCTAAGCCTAGCATCAAACAACCATACTCTCTGTCCTGGCTCAAACTGCTTGTGGCTCATATGAGAATCATGCCACTCCTTCACTCTCTCATAATGTAGGATGTTTGAAAAGGCGGTATCACGAAGTTCCTCCAGGGCTGCTAACTCTGCCCTCCTCTGGTCTCCTACACTATGTGGATCCAAAAGAATATCTGTAACTGCCCAAAGTGACCCATGTCTCAGCTCAACGGGTAAATGGCATGGCTTGCCATAAACGAGGCGAACGGGAGATGTACCCAAAGGAGTCTTGAAAGACGTCCTATATGCCCACAAGACCGAGTCCAAAAGCCGTGACCAATCCTTTCGGTCAGGGCAAACGACTTTATGCAATATAGTCTTGATCTCCCTGTTCGACACTTCAGCAAGACCATTCGTCTGAGGGTGGTATGGAGTGGCAACTCGATGGTCTATGCTGAACTCGCTAGCAAGGGCCTTTACCTTGTCGTTGACGAAATGAGACCCCCCGTCTGATATCAACACTCTAGGCACCCCGAACCGTGAAATGATGTGCTTCCTCAAAAATCTGCAGACAGTCCTGGGATCAGCGGTTCGGGCGGGGATGGCCTCAACCCAACGACTCACATAATCAACAACCAACAGAATGTACTCAAATCCTTGACTCTTAGGGAATGGACCCATGAAATCGATGCCCCATGCGTCAAAACCCTCTCATAAGTGTATGGGCTGCATCGGCATCATATCACGCTGTCCACAAGTGCCCATCCTCTGACAATCAATACATCTCTTCACGAACTCATCAGAGTCCTTGAAGAGAGTAGGCCACCATAGGCCGGATTGGAGCACTTTTTGTGCCGTTCTCCTCCCTGAGTGATGTCCTCCTGCCTCCAGCTTGTGGCAGTAAGTAAGGACGCTGCGATGCTACTCCTGAGGAATGCACCTACGCCAGATACTATCCCCTCCCTCATGGTAAAGAATGGGATCCTCCCAATGGTAAAACTTGGCCTTCTTGCCTGGGCCAATCTTGTGAAACTTTCTTGGCGACAAGATAGTTCACAATATCGGCGTACCATGGGAGCGAGGCGATAGCAAGGATCGCCTCATCTGGAAAGGTCTCACAAATAGGGTCAATCTACTCAGAATCCTCAAGATACTCCAATCGGGAGAGATGATCCGCCACCACATTCTTGACTCCAGGCTTATCCTTAATCTCTATGTCAAACTCCTGGAGTAGAAGGATCCATCTAGTCAGTCTGGCCTTGGCATCCTTCTTTGCCGTGAGGTACCTGATGGCGGTATGATCAGTATACAAGGTTACTCTAGATCCAATAATGTACGATCTGAACTTATCTAGGTCGAAGACTATGGCTAGCATCTCCTTCTCTATGACTATGTAGTTCTGCTGCGTGGCATCCAATGTACGGCTAGCGTAGTGAATAGAAAAAGGAACTCCATCCCTCTTCTGTCCTAGCACAGTCCCCACGGCAAAATCGGAGGCATCCGTCATGATCTCGAATGGGAGAGACCAATCGGGTGGCTGAAGGACAAGAGCCTCTATCACACATCTCTTGAGAGTCTCAAACGACGAAAGACACTTGTCATCGACAAGGAACTCGGTGTCTTTCGTCAGCAGATCAGTCAACGGTCGGGCAACCCTACTGAAATCACGAATGAATTGCCAGTAGAAACCAACGTGCCCCAGAAAAGATCGTAACTGCCGTAAGTTGGACGGTGGTGCGAGTTTGCTAATGACATCCACCTTGGCCGGATCAACCTCCATGCCCCTATTGGAGATGATATGGCCAAGCACCGTCCATTGAGTCACCATGAAGTGACTCTTCTCCCAAGATGGCACAAGGTGGACCTCTATACATCGCTGAAGTACTCGGTCTAGGCAGTCAAGACAGGAGTCAAATCCGTCGCCATAAACCGAGAAATCATCCATGAAGACCTCCAAGCACTCCCCTACCATGTCCGAAAAGATCGACAGCATGCATCTCTGAAAGGTCGCAGGGGCATTGCATAGCCCAAATGGCATGCGTCGGAAGGCGTATGTACTGAAGGGACAGGTAAAGGTAGTCTTGTTCTGGTCCTCGGGAGCGATGGCCACCTAGTTGTAGCCCGAGTACCCATCCAGAAAACAGTAGTGGCTCTTCCCTACCAGTCTCTCAATGATCTGATTAATAAAGGGCATGGGGAAATGATCCTTCTTGGTGGCCTGGTCGAGTCGTCTGTAATATATGCAGACCCTCCAAGAAGTGGGTACTCATGTAGCGATCTCCTCTCCGGACTCCGTGACAACAATAGTGATGCCCGTATTCTTGGGCACCACATGCAACGGGCTGACCCACTTGGAGTCGGAGATGGGATAGATAAAATCGGCACTCCACCACTTCGAGATTTCCTTCATGACAACCTCTCTTAGATTCGGGTTCAGCCGTCACTGGAACTCACGCGACGGTTTTGCCTCATCCTCAAGATAGATGTGGTGAGAGCACAGAGCCAGACTGATCCCCTGGAGATCCGCTTCAAGAACCCTCATCAGACGGGATTCCTGCTCTCCAATCAAATCAGCGGAGATAATGACTGGGTACATCTCATGCTCACTCGCAAGGAACCTATACTTCAACGACGCAGGCAGTGGCTTCAGCTCTGGACAAGTCGGTGCTGGCAAATCTGGCTTCTGAAGAATCTGAGTGTATGCTGCCAAATCTGCCCGGGAGAATGAGAAACTCTCTCTCACAAACTGGATCTGAAGAAGGCTGCCCTCCTAGACTGTCTCTGCTCTGCTCGGCATCTACCTCCTCCCTGACTGTAGGCTCAGAAGAAGTCATATCTGGTAAATACTCATCAAACTCTGCCCAATCAAAATCTGACTCCGAGGGATCTGTATCATCCATGGTGGCCTCAGTACCACCGTCATCAGAAAACAAGTCTGTCTCGCGGTCTCAACCCGGCTCTGCTTCCTCAAAAGTATCCTGGACCAGGAATGTGCTCTCCAAGATGTCCTCTGCTGGCATCTCTGCATCAGCGGTCTCTGAAGGTGAGAGGATAGCCTGTGCGTCTGGATCTGCCCAAACTGCCTCATCATCTGTAATCACAAAGTCGTAGTCCTGGTGGATGTCTGGCCCGACATCTGTCATCTGCTCTGTATCGGAAGTAGTCTCTGAGCATGCTCTGTCTCTGGCTCTGCTGTCCTCGACCGTCTCTATTTGTACACTCTCGCCCTCGACGCGAAAGTATACCTTCCCGCTATCATGGTCGATCACTGCCTTGGCTGTGGCCAAGAATGGGCGACCTAGAATGATGGGGGTATCGGTCACTGACTCAGGGATCTCCATGTCCAACACCACGAAGTCCACGGGGAATTTTAGGCCCTGAATCGTGACGACAACGTCCCTCAACAACCCCTTCGGTCTCTTGACAGATTGATCAGCAAACTGAAGGACTGCCCTTCTCTGTCGAAGAGTGCCCAACTCGAAGCGGTCGAGAAGGGCTGCCGGAAGTAGGTTGATCGATGATCCGCTGTCTAATAGAGTACGGTCGAACCCTCTGCTCTCTGATATGGCATCTGACATACGGGGCTCCGGAATCTGGCCTCTTGGCCGGCAGACGGTTCTGAATCGCGAAACAAGTAGCTCTGGTCAGCACATGTATCTCTGAATGGTGGTTCCTCCTCTTCCTCCTGACTGTAGTCCTGTCTCTAAGTGAACGTTGGAGTAGAGGGATGTGCTGCAAAGCCTCTTGAAGAGTCAGCTGTATGTGAAAATGGTTTATCATCTGCTGGCTGAACTCTTCCTGCTGCCTCTTTTTGGGATTTTCAATTTTTCTTCCCCTTCCCCATCTGAAGAGCTCTAGGGAAGGGGATCACAGAGTCCTTCTCAGATGAAGGACTAGGAAAGGGTCTAGACGGCTCGACGACCGGATCCACACATACATCATGCACCACAGTGGGACCAGAAGAAAACAAACCCTTTCCTTTATTTCCAGAAATGTCTCGAGATACATCAGCAAAAGGAAAAACTACAGGATTCTCAGAAGAACTGGTGGCATCAACACCACCCTCGGCTGGAAGACTGCGACCTCAGTACCGCGCTCTGGCTCGGCAACATGGGTGGCCTCAGTACCACCTCCTCCAACTGGTGAAATGGCGGCCTCAGTACTGCCGGTGGGATCAACATCTGTGGTGGCATCAGTACCACCGTCATCATCTCTAGCGGCCTCAGTACCGCTCTCCTCCTCATCGGGCGCTCTAGAAGGATCCTCGTGGTGTCGCTCATACGAGGCGCCGCCTGCTGGCATCCTACCGCTCCTAAGTGTGACAAAATCAGTATCAAAAAGATATGCAGACATATCACCAAAAGTATCACTCGGAGTGGCATACTCAGTACAGACTACCTGCTCAGATTTCCTCTTCAGGTTGTTGGGGTTCGACTCTATCTGGGCAGGGATGGCGGCCTTTCCTCTCACTATGTCCCGCATCTCCTGGCGGAACTTATCCATCTCCCGTCGAAAGGTAGCATGCTGATCTGTGAGAAGGCGGGCTATGTCATCCAAGGCGGGGTTCTCATAGGATGGCCCATGAGAACCTGATGGGTAGCCTCTCTGTAAGTGAGGCTGCTGCTGCTGTGTGTGTGAGAGGGGTAAGACTGTGGATGATGCTGCGGCTGATGAGGCTGATCACGCCTCCAAGACTGTCCTTGCTGATAGGGACGAGGACCATACGATGGTGTCTGCTGTGGCTGCTGCTGTTGGTGATCCCTCTGATGGCTGTACTGACCACCCTGTCCTGACGGCTGCTGCTGGGGCCGGGCACCTTCGGCTGCCCAACAGAATCCGGGATGGTCTCGTCGGATACCGGACTGGGGGCGGTCGTACCAAATCCCGTTGACATCCATCAACGGCTCTGAATCGTACTGGGGTGGCGGGAGCACTGCCAGAGGCTGATCCGGCTGATATACCACCATCTGAGTGTCAGCGGATGGTGGTGCCTGGTAGGTGAGCTGCGGCTGCTGGTACGGCTCCGCCTGTACAAGATGGACCTGTCTAGGCTGCTGGTGGGAGCTGGAGCGCTGGGACGTGTTAGACTTGTGAGCCCTGGGCGAACCATTCTTACAATAAATGTTATTGTAATATTTAAGTTTATCAATAAAAGTTATTGATGTTTCACTCCCTTTCTGAAATTATATGAATGAATGCACTATAAGGTCCCTCTGTACAATTAGGGTTATGTACCATGGCCAGCTTGATGATCATATAGCTGTTGTTTCATTAAATGAATCATAGAGGCTGGTGTTTGGATGAATATCTAAGGAGTTAGATGGAGGACTCATCAAACACCGTCAAATGATTGTCAAGTGGAGATCTCCAGCCTGAGTAGGAGATGGCAATCCTTTCTCACATAGGCTGATGTCTGACCGACCTCTTGATGCAGGTCCTCTGCATGGGAATAGTGATTCGGAGGTGTCAGATTAGTTAGGTCAATGGTTGACCTAACGAGATCGAGATAACCTAAGTCCTATGTTGAATGCTGTCACAGCATAGGCATGCATCCTCTGACCGGAGACAGATATATTGTTTATATATCTAAGTATGTACATTTGGCAGACCAATAGGTTGATGACCTAACCAAGGTCTATACACCGGCGAGCTGGTGTGCATATAAGGGTATAAGAGCAATATGATCTCTCAAAGGGATCATAACAGGTTCACTTGTGAACCGGAAGACATGAGCTCACTCATGAGGTATTGGGACCGATCAAATTCCATGCATGGTCGTCGTGCTTTGGAAGCATGACATGAATTTGTAGGTATGATATATGCTTTGGGAAAGCATATGATCGATACCAAATCCCAATGACCAAGATTGAGAAACTTAATGATTAAACCCTGAAGAAGACAGTATAAAATGATCTTGATCTTCGGGTTGATCATGGGTCTTCCAGTATGCAGGATGTACAGGTATTGGGAATACCTGAAGGGTGATGTGATCATAAACGATTGTATATCCATGACGCTTCCATTCCGAGGGAGTGATGAAACAGGTCTGGATTTTAGTGACTCCTTTCAGTAGAGAAGCAATCCGATCTTAGTCCAAGTGTTGGACATTGATCTGAATGGGATTCAGATTCAATGAGAAGATTGGATTTGCGGCCTTGATTTAATCAAGCATCTGTGAGAGGTCCGTAAGATCTGGATTTGAGATGAGATCTCAACATCCAAGTCACTATACGTGGAATAATACAATTGCCCTATCCTTGTCTCCAAGTATCTGCGGAGAAAGCACATTATTCTTGAAAGAGTTCAAGAATAGTTCTTTTGATGAAATATCCAAGCAAGGACTTGATGATTAAATGTGATTTAATTATCAAGCTTAAATATGAATATGATTCATATTGATTATCTAAGATAATTAAATAAGATTTGATTATCAAGGATTAAGAGAATGTGGATAGCACTATCCATGATATATGTATGTTATAAATATGATTTATAATATACATATATATAAGAGAGAGAATTTATGTAAATAGCATTTGTTAATTAATAATGTGAATTGGATTCACATTTGTTAATTAATTGGAAATGCAATTTACTAACTAGTTTGGGTTGTGAATATGATTCACATAATATTCAATGGCAAGATTGAAATATTCACAAAATTAATTTGGAATTAATTTTGGCGAATAATTATTGTAATTAATTGAGGAATAATATAATAAATAAAATGGAGAAAAACCACCCTCATGGGTGGCGTCACCCATGAAGAGTTCATGGGTGACGCCCCCCCTTTTTTAGGGGTTGGTTAACTCCACTTCATTTGTTATATTATCTCTTGATTAATTGTTGTTTTTAAACAACAATCCTAGCCATTGATTTGTCATGGACCAAGCATAGCCCTTGGATCCATGTGTCCCATGGATTGAGATCCATTGGATCCCAAACTAGTATAAAAGGAGGGCTAGGGTAGCCTCTCCAAGGTACATAATCTAGAGAAGTAAAAGACTACTACTCTCTCTCTCTCTCTAAATCTCATGTGATCTCTCTCTTAGTATCCAAGTGGACGTCCATTTTGATATTGAAGAGGAGAGCATCTCGCTTGGATCTTCATCGAAGGATTGCAGGAAGGACGCGACTCATCATCGTGCCCGCAAGTGCATTCTCCGTGGGTCGGACTCAAGATAGGAGGATCTCTACTTTGGGATCTCGCGATCACAACCACGCTTCAAGAGGTATTCCTTGTACTTTGTGGTTTGATGAAACGATCCGAGAAGTGTTCTCGTGATCATGTGGTTTCATCGTTTTGTTAAATTTTTAATTTCCGCTGCATCTAGCATCTAGTACGACTAGTTGCTTCGATCGTATTCGATACGATCAACACGCTTCCGTGATGCGCTTGAGGATTCTCAATATCCTTCAAGTGGTATCAGAGCCATAGGTCGAATAAGGTTTTGGATGTGATCCATGAACCTTAGACGATTTGGTTCTTGAAAGGGTTGCGAAATTCTTACTGCATTTCAATTTTCGCACCTCTGTCTAATTGAATTTTTCCGTACTGTTTAAAATGTTCAAACACGAAATTTTCAATTGGATTTTGTTCCCCATTAAACAAGGAAACCATAGGACTTGAGTTTACTAAATTTGGACTTTATTTGCTCAAGATATGGCTTTTTGAATATGACTATATCCACTGTTGCGGGAACTGCGGATTTGAACGTAATTAATGAGATGATTACGGTTTTAATCCGCCTTGAAATGCGTGAATTATCACTTGGGTTCTTTAATAAATCAAATAGGCAATCTTTGGAAACTGAGTTTGCATTTTTTGGATTTAAATTGATCAAGATAAGTTAATTTTAGTGATTGGGGGTCACTGCTGGAAATTAACAATTTTGATCTTGAACCTTGTGATATGTCATTCAATAATCATGATGAAAATTAATTGTTAATTT
The DNA here is from genome assembly GCA_037367405.1 of Ottelia alismoides. Lineage (NCBI taxonomy): Eukaryota > Viridiplantae > Streptophyta > Magnoliopsida > Alismatales > Hydrocharitaceae > Ottelia > Ottelia alismoides. The sequence continues at coordinate 559,896 of JAZKJV010006522.1, read as the reverse complement.
TCTGGAATAATTAGTGATAAATATTTGTGAAATATTTAAAGAAATAATTATTTCATTGAATGACACTTGCCTAAACTACAATGATAAGATATTAGATCTTGATCATTGTTTCATCAACAAACATTGCTTTCATGAAAACTATAGTTTATCCTACAATAGTTGTAGGACAACTTTTACATGAAAAACCCTTTCTTTTGCTTGAATAGGATTGGGGATTTGTCTAGCAAATCTCCTTATAATCAAAAATGTTTTGATTTGTACTATATGGTATAACTTTCGGTTGAAAAACCGATGAACATCTCAAAATACATGATGGTCTATCTGGTATTATCCTTTCCCGAGGCGGATGTGGTGCCTAGTCGGAGAGCATTGGGGTCGCGGGTTGCAACGTATGTGGTCCGTCCCACTCTCGTCGGTACTGGCCATGACAGCGGGTAGGGATTGTATAATACCGGAGACAGACAATATGTATTTTTCTAATTATTAAAATTCGAATAATACGTATTTTGAGATTATACCTACTATTCAAGTAAAAGACATATTTGTTGATGATTGGATTAATGATTAAATTAATATGATTAAATTAATCATATCCAATAAACACTCTATTTTGAATAGATGTGTTTTTCCCTTGGAAGAATTAATTATGTGAATATGATTCACGATAATTAATTATAAAATTTGAATATGAGATGGAGGATCACATAAGTGACATCCATGGTCTCCCGTCAAGGCGAAGGGTTTCCGTCACCGGGGATTGTATGTAGGAGATGCCTATCCGAAGTGACAGCTCCTGTATGCAAGCGCATCTGGATCGGGCTCTTTGCTTCTCGAAAGAGTAAGGCCGTATGCATAGTGACCCCAATATCGAGTCCTCATATTATTGGGGCGATATTGGATTGCGCATAGCGAGTTCTAATCCTGTTGACGGTTGGTTCAATTAACAACGGGTCAACATCATCTTAGGGGTGGTGGGCCCGGGTGTTAAAGACCGAATTGGGAATGCAAGTTGGACTTGCAAAGGCGGAATGAGTTCCCGCTTCTTTTTATCGGAGTCGCAAGTTCTCATATTATTGGGATGTGACAAAGATAGGAAATGAGATCCCAGTTCTTGCTTGAGATATAGCGGTAAGTATATCTCTTACTTTGAAAGACAATTAGGGAATAATCTTTCAAAGTTGACCTAGCAAGACAAATTTGATTTAAAATGCCTTAATCAAATTATTCTTAAAATGAATATATATTTAATCTATATATTCTAATATAGTGCATTCTTAATTTCAGAAAATGAAGTCCATGAACCCACTTAACAGGCTTCTAGAGGTCAACCAGTTGACCGGACCGAATTATTCGGATTGGATCCGAAATTTGGATCTTGTTCTCTGTGCAGAGCGCATCTCCTACGTGCTTAGCAAGGACAAGATAGCAGACCCTGTGACTGATGAAGATAAATCATATAATGAAAAATATGATGAAGATAATAATCTGGCAAGATGTTACATCCTTGGGTCATTGTCCAATGTGCTTCAGAAGCAACATGTGGAAATGAACCATTGCCAGGAAATTATGCTGAGTCTGAAAGAAATGTTCGGTGACATAAACCGCACACAGCGTTATAATGTGATGAAAGAACTTATTCGCTGCAAGATGCAGGAAGGGACCTCTGTCAGAGAACATGTACTCAAAATGTTTGGGTACCTCTCTGAGCTGGAAACCCTGGGAGCCTACTTGGATTCTGAAATGCAAGCTGATTTCATTCTCCTGTCGCTCCCTAAGTCTTTCAACAACTTTGTTGTGTCTTACCACATGAACAAAGGTGATTTCACAAACGCTGGGCTGTTGGCTGCTTTGAAGTCTGCAGAAGACGTCTTGAAGAAGGACGGCCCCTCTGCTAGTGCAATGGTTGCACAGGTGAGAGGAAAGCGCGGGCGGAAGCAAGGTTCTCAGAAGGGCCCAGCCTCGAAGAGAAAGAAGAAGAATCAAGGAGTTGGTTCATCTTCTAGTGCTTCCACACTGATGACATCGAAAAAGACCGATGTCTGTCACCACTGCAAGAAGCCGGGGCATTGGCGGCGTAACTGCCCGGATTACCTGAAGTCCACCGACAAAGGTAAAGCCCCAGCAGGTATGATATCTACTTTCATCATTGAAACTAGCTTTCTCGTTGGACGAGAAGGAAGTTGGGTTGTAGATTCTGGTGCTTCTGTTCATGTATGCAATTCATTGCATTTGTTTCAGGAAACTAGGAATCTGGAGCATGGGGAGATAGTTATCCAGATGGGATCTGATGCAAGTGTTGCAGCGGTCGCCATCGGGACGTGCAGACTATTGTTATCTAGTGGTCGAGTCCTAGTACTTAAAGAGTGTCTTTATGTACCTGAAGTCAGAAGGAATTTAATATCTGTATCTAAGTTAGTTAGAAATGGATATTCCTTCATTTTCTGTAATAAATTAATTATAAACCGTTATGATAAATATATTGCGGATGGTATTTTGACTTCTGGTGGACTCTATGAATTGTGCATTGATGAATGTGTCATGAATGTTACTACCACTGATAATAAAAACCCCAAGAGATCCAGGGAGGATGGAAATCATTCAAACATGATTTGGCATCACAGGCTTGGTCATTTATCTGTTGATATGATCAATAGATTGATAAAGGATGGACCTTTAGATTTTCTACAGGTTCAATCTTTACCTACCTGCGAACACTGCATTCGAGGTAAAATGACCAGAACACCTTTCCGTAACAAGGTTACGAGATGCGAGGGTATTCTCGACCTAATACATACTGATGTATGTGGTCCCTTCAATACCGCGACTAGAAATGGATATCGATATTATTTGACGTTTATCGATGACCATTCGCGATATGGGTTTATCTTCCTGCTTCGTCATAAATCTGAAACCTTTGAACAGTTCAAAGAGTTTAAGGCTTTGGTTGAGAACCAAGCAGACAGGAAGATTAAACGGATTCGGTCTGACTGAGGTGGTGAGTACCTCTCAGATGAATTCAAGGAATACCTTAAAGAGAGTGGAATTGTCTCCAATCTCACTCCTCCTGGAACTCCCCAACTTAATGGTGTTGCTGAAAGACGCAACAGGACCATCATGGACATGGTCCGTTCAATGATGAGTAAAGCACATTTGCCTCTTAGTTTCTGGGGATATGCAGTAGAGACTGCAATATATATCCTAAACAAGATTCCTAGCAAGTCTATACCAAAGACTCCTCACGAGCTCTGGTATGGAACCAAACATAGTGTTAAACACTTGAGGGTTTGGGGATGCTTGGTCCATGCGAAGAACGTGGACGCAAGTAAGCTAGAATCTCGCACTCGTGAGTGCTACTTCATTGGGTATGTTAAAGATGGTATTGGATACCAACTTTATGACCCTGAGACCCAAAAGGTTTTTGTCTCTAGGGATGTGAAATTTCTAGAGGATGATTTCCTTAAAGGTCAAGACAAGAATGAAGTAGAGGAGCTCATTGAATCCCCTGAGGATTCTGAGATTCCTGAACCAGAAACTGAAGAGATAAATGAAGATGAAACACCCATACCTCTTCGAAGGAGTTCGAGGGTGGTTGCACCACCTGAAAGGTATGGATTCCATGTGTCAGGTGAGACTGACAATGATCCTTCTTCATATGATGAAGCACTTACGGATCATGACATGGATAGATGGATGCTAGCAATGAAGTCAGAGATTGACTCCATGCATAAAAATGGTGTATGGACCCTAGAGGATCCACCTAGAGGGGTAAAACCCATTGGGTGTAAATGGATCTTCAAGAGAAAGAGGGGACCTGATGGGAAAGTAGAGACTTTCAAGGCACGGCTCGTAGCCAAGGGCTACACACAGAGAGAAGGCATCGACTACGATGAGACATTCTCTCCTGTGGCCATGCTTAAGTCCATCAGGACACTGCTAGCTATAGCTGCATATCTTGACTACGACATCTGGCAGATGGACGTCAAGACGGCTTTCCTCAATGGATACCTCGAGGAGGATATCTATATGGAGCAGCCCCAGGGCTTCATAGCTGAGGACGGTAAAGTATGCAAGCTGAAGAAATCCATCTATGGGCTTAAACAAGCTTCTCGTAGCTGGAACATCAGATTTGACGAAACCATAAAGAGTTATGATTTTGTGCAAAACCCTGATGAACCTTGTGTGTACAAGAAGCTTAGTGGGAGCGCCATTGTGTTCATCGTGCTTTATGTAGATGATATCCTTATCATTGGGAATGATACAGGAATGATGACCAGTGTGAAGATTTGGCTATCCCATACCTTCGAGATGAAAGATCTTGGAGAAGCCTCTTACATCTTAGGCCTGAAGTTGTTCAGAAACCGAGAAAAGAGAATATTGGGATTATCACAACATGGATACATCAAGAAGATTCTTGAACGATTCCGTATGGATAGTTCGAAGAAAGGATTCATCCCCTTAGGACATGGTATCCATCTGTCCAAAGGGATGGCTCCTCAAAGTGTTGAGGAAAAGAAGGCCATGGCTGGATGCCCTTATGCATCAGCCGTAGGAAGCTTGATGTATGCCATGATGTGTACTAGGCCAGACATCTGCCATGCAGTGGGAGTGGTAAGTCGTTACCAATCCTGCTATGGAGAAAAACACTGGAATGCAGTAAAGAACATATTCAAATATCTAAGACGGACGCAAGATTACATCTTGGTCTATGGGGATGGTGATCTCCAAGTCTTGGGATATACAGATTCAGACTTCCAGTCAGATATTGATGATCGAAAGTCGACATCAGGGTTTGTATTCCTGTTGAACGGTGGTGCTGTGAGCTGGAGAAGCAAGAAGCAGGACACTACGGCAGATTCAACAACAGAAGCCGAATACATTGCCGCATCGGATGCTGCAAAGGAGGCGGTGTGGTTGCGCAAGTTCATCTTGGAACTTGGCGTAGTTTCCTCTGATACTCCCGTCCCGTTACTCTGCGATAACACTGGAGCCATTGCCCAAGCAAAGGAACCCAGGTGCCATCAGAAGAGCAAGCACGTGGAAAGGAAATACCACATCATTCGGGAGATTCAAAAGCGTGGTGATATCATCATCACCAAGGTGGCCTCTGCCGACAACATTGCTGATCCTCTTACCAAACCTCTGACACAGAAGGTTTTTGACCAGCATGTAATGAGTATGGGTTTACGGATTGTACCTGAATGGTTCTGAGGGCTAGTGGGAGATTGTTAGACTTGTGAGCCCTGGGCGAACCATTCTTACAATAAATGTTATTGTAATATTTAAGTTTATCAATAAAAGTTATTGATGTTTCACTCCCTTTCTGAAATTATATGAATGAATGCACTATAAGGTCCCTCTGTACAATTAGGGTTATGTACCATGGCCAGCTTGATGATCATATAGCTGTTGTTTCATTAAATGAATCATAGATGCTGGTGTTTGGATGAATATCTAAGGAGTTAGATGGAGGACTCATCAAACACCGTCAAATGATTGTCAAGTGGAGATCTCCAGCCTGAGTAGGAGATGGCAATCCTTTCTCACATAGGCTGATGTCTGACCGACCTCTTGATGCAGGTCCTCTGCATGGGAATAGTGATTCGGAGGTGTCAGATTAGTTAGGTCAATGGGTTGACCTAACGAGATCGAGATAACCTAAGTCCTATGTTGAATGCTGTCACAGCATAGGCATGCATCCTCTGACCGGAGACAGATATATTGCTATATATCTAAGTATGTACATTTGGCAGACCAATAGGTTGATGACCTAACCAAGGTCTATACACCGGCGAGCTGGTGTGCATATAAGGGTATATGAGAAATATGATCTCTCAAAGGGATCATACAGGTTCACTTGTGAACCGGAAGACATGAGCTCACTCATGAGGTATTGGGACCGATCAAATTCCATGCATGGTCGTCGTGCTTTGGAAGCATGACATGAATTTGTAGGTATGATATATGCTTTGGGAAAGCATATGATCGATACCAAATCCCAATGACCAAGATTGAGAAACTTAATGATTAAACCCTGAAGAAGACAGTATAAAATGATCTTGATCTTCGGGTTGATCATGGGTCTTCCAGTATGCAGGATGTACAGGTATTGGGAATACCTGAAGGGTGATGTGATCATAAACGATTGTATATCCATGACGCTTCCATTCCGAGGGAGTGATGAAACAGGTCTGGATTTTAGTGACTCCTTTCAGTAGAGAAGCAATCCGATCTTAGTCCAAGTGTTGGACATTGATCTGAATGGGATTCAGATTCAATGAGAAGATTGGATTTGCGGCCTTGATTTAATCAAGCATCTGTGAGAGGTCCGTAAGATCTGGATTTGAGATGAGATCTCAACATCCAAGTCACTATACGTGGAATAATACAATTGCCCTATCCTTGTCTCCAAGTATCTGCGGAGAAAGCACATTATTCTTGAAAGGGTTCAAGAATAGTTCTTTTGATGAAATATCCAAGCAAGGACTTGATGATTAAATGTGATTTAATTATCAAGCTTAAATATGAATATGATTCATATTGATTATCTAAGATAATTAAATAAGATTTGATTATCAAGGATTAAGAGAATGTGGATAGCACTATCCATGATATATGTATGTTATAAATATGATTTATAATATACATATATATAAGAGAGAGAATTTATGTAAATAGCATTTGTTAATTAATAATGTGAATTGGATTCACATTTGTTAATTAATTGGAAATGCAATTTACTAACTAGTTTGGGTTGTGAATATGATTCACATAATATTCAATGGCAAGATTGAAATATTCACAAAATTAATTTGGAATTAATTTTGGCGAATAATTATTGTAATTAATTGAGGAATAATATAATAAATAAAATGGAAAAAAACCACCCTCATGGGTGGCGTCACCCATGAAGAGTTCATGGGTGACGCCCCCCCTTTTTTAGGGGTTGGTTAACTCCACTTCATTTGTTATATTATCTCTTGATTAATTGTTGTTTTTAAACAACAATCCTAGCCATTGATTTGTCATGGACCAAGCATAGCCCTTGGATCCATGTGTCCCATGGATTGAGATCCATTGGATCCCAAACTAGTATAAAAGGAGGGCTAGGGTAGCCTCTCCAAGGTACATAATCTAGAGAAGTAAAAGACTACTACTCTCTCTCTCTCTCTCTCTAAATCTCGTGTGATCTCTCTCTTAGTATCCAAGTGGACGTCCATTTTGATATTGAAGAGGAGAGCATCTCGCTTGGATCTTCATCGAAGGATTGCGGGAAGGACGCGACTCATCATCGTGCCCGCAAGTGCATTCTCCGTGGGTCGGACTCAAGATAGGAGGATCTCTACTTTGGGATCTCGCGATCACAACCACGCTTCAAGAGGTATTCCTTGTACTTTGTGGTTTGATGAAACGATCCGAGAAGTGTTCTCGTGATCATGTGGTTTCATCGTTTTGTTAAATTTTTAATTTCCGCTGCATCTAGCATCTAGTACGACTAGTTGCTTCGATCGTATTCGATACGATCAACACGCTTCCGTGATGCGCTTGAGGATTCTCAATATCCTTCAGGACGAGCTGCTGCTGCTACTCGGATCGTCTCGTGCCTGAAGACGAGGCCGTGAAGCCGTCTGTGCCTCCTGGAGACACATGAGCTGTGTCTTCAGGTCACTCAGAGTCTGTGCCATTTGCTCCATCTGCGTGATGCCCTGGCACTGCTTCTTCTCAATAATCTCCATCCGGTCCAGCTTCTTGCTGATGATCCCCATGTCTGCGGCTGAACTCTCTGCCTGTGCTGCTGCTGCGGACGAACTGGAAGGACCGACGTCGACCCGTGCTATCCTTTAGTACTGCACGGTCTGTGGCTGGGCTCGTACCTGAGTGTACAATCAGGTTTGGGACATCACCATGTAGTTCTCGGCCATCTCCTCGTAGATGGCCCAGACCTGATCTTGATCCTTGGCGAAATAGGACCCTCCACAAGAAGCATTCACCAAGTCTTGAAGCTCTGGTGTCAGCCCGCTGAAAAAACTCTGAACAAGGTTCGACTTGGAAATATCATGGTGCGGGCATCTGCCGGTCAGCTCTCTGAACCTCTCCCATGCCTCGTGAAACTGCTCGTTGGGGAGCATGGAGAAGTTGCTGATCATGGCTCTAGCGGCGTTCGTCCGCCCGAGTGGATAGTACTTATGCAAGTACTCGGTGCGGAGCTGCTCCCAGGTGTAGACGAACTTCCCCAAGTGCTTTAGCCAGGTGGCTGCTCTGTCTGCTAAGGAGAAGGTGAAGGCAATCATCCGTATGGTATCCTGGTCCACCTGACGGTCGTGGACAGTGCTGCATATCATCTCAAACTCTTGAAGGTGGAGATGGGGCTCCTCAGTAGCCAGCCCATGAAACCGGGGAAGAAGCTGCAAGGTGTTCGGGGGGAACTTGAAGTCCCCCACGATCACTGGAAGTACCACCCAACGGTGCGTCAAAGTCAATCCGGGGTTGTGTAACTCCCGCATCGGTTTCGGAGGTCCTGCTGCTCCTACTGCGGCTGCTGCGACTGCTGCCACATCGTCGGGTCCTCCCCCTGGGCCGTGCTGCTCGCGGTCGGCTCTCATCTGCTCCGTCTCGCGCATCATCTCGATCATGAATGCTCCCTGATCCCTCAACTGCTGCTGAACTGAGTCTAGGAAGGCGATCAGGGTGGAGTTAATCGCACCCTGGTCCAGGACAAAAGTTTGCTCTCCTCGGGGACCTCCGATCATCACTGCTGCCGGCCATGGTCTCTACAAAGGCAAAAGGCCCAAACTCAGGTGTCCATAAATCATCTGACTGTAGTCTTTCATCTGGCACTGGTATCTCAGAATCGGTAGAAGGGTGGTCGAGGGGAAACGGGGCGGAATCGAAGTCGGGTTCGGAGAGAGGGTCTGAGCTCCCACGAACCGACCTAGGTGAGTGGGTTGGAGTGCTAAAAAGCAGTGCAGCCAGAGGCTGCCTAAGAGACCTCCTGCCCATCATCGTGATCTGGTGAATTAGGCGGATGAGATCTGGAAACAAATATGATCACAAGCAAACCCCCAATTCACCTACGCAACGCGAGCTGAAGACCGTAAAGGCTCGGTCAATTATCTTGTCAATTTTATTTTGGTGATCAGTCAGGATAGCAGAGCGATTACGTGACCTGTTGGGTTACCCGATATTTTCCCAACCGACTGTCCCGTACAGAAAGAGCCGGTAATCAGTAGAGAAGAATATCGGAGGGGTCTACCTAGTGTTCGGGGTCACTCTCTCGCGCAAGCAAACCAGACAATGAGGGGGTTGCTCTCCCCAAGACAAGTTTTTCGGTGAGCGTCTTTTAGGGTCAATAGAATTAACCAGTCCCAATTTTATGATTTCTCCTTTTTAGGTATTTTTCATTAATCAAACAAAATCTCCTAATGAATTTTTTGGTTCTCCTGGTTATTTTAATCCAAAACAGGGGGAGAAGACGAAAAAGCCGATGCGCGAGAAAATCAATGATGAATGCAAAGTAAGAGATGCGTACCTGACTCCAGCGGTCTACATCTTAGCTGCTGCCTAGGGACTCAGAGAAGTCGCATAATATAGACCTTCAGGACACGCATTCGTGTACGAGCAAGTGCAGACTATGCAAAATGATCCGCACAGAATTTAAAGACCGAAAATAAACTACCTAAATGGTGCAGGCGGAAAACCGAGTCCCTAAACAACAGTACTACTCGAAAGAACGGCTAGTCAACCACCAACCTCCAATCCAAGAGTCTGGTCTAGGTCCACCCCTCCTCTTCTCGACAGATCGAGTTCATGAGTAGTGCTTGACAGGGCGGGATCATGGCACGTAGGCTCGAAGGGAGTGAATTGACTATTTTATTAATCTTTTTATTCTTAATCCAATTACCGATCTATAGGTACAGGCAGATGTATTAGGGTGTTTGGATCCTATGAATTACGTCACAATCAAGCAGAAATTCCTAAGGCTAGGGGCTTGAGAAACCGTGAGAAACCGGAAAAGGCAGTGAAAAATCAAAACCGCATAAAAAGCCATGAAGAAATCTGAGGGGTCCCCCGAGCACACCGGTGCTCGGCGAAACAGACCCCAAGAGTACTGTCTCTGTATTATTACAATAATTCAAATGGTTCTGAAAATAAAGTCTGACTAAACTAAACTAAAAGCGACACTCGGCTGTCTCCTCGCTCTCTCCTGCGGCTCCGTACAGAAGGGAGCCGTCTCCGATTGCCGCGGTTGCGTCGGCTCCTCGAAAGTCGCCGCCTCGGTCCTCGGGCCCTCGCAAGAAAACAGAAGAATGTGATCAGACCATGTTATTGTAAATAAGTCAGAAAAATATATATACGAAATATATATACAAAAATTCTATACAAAAAGCCGCGAAAAAGACAAACTGCGAAAAAATACGACTACTATGCCGTGCTCCCCAGCAACGGCGCCATTCTAATGAGCCGAAAAATCCGAGCAACTAAGGTAGATAAATCAGAAGCGGTCGTTGCGACCTCAGTTGCTCGAGAATCAGAGTGCTCAATAAGGAAAAATTCAGACCACCAAACAAAGGCAAAAATCGATGAAACTCAAGATAGCGATCTAGCTATGATATTAACCTGGTATAGCGCCCGGGATCGAACTCAAGGAGCACGGGTTGGCCTCGCAGCCTACAAAGTAGTCTAAAATAAAGAAGGAAATATAAACAAATGATTTTTGGTGGTTTTTAATATTTTTATATTTTTTTGGAATTTTTAATTATAAAGAAAACAATAAAATCAAGAAAACAAGCAGCTTCACACAATTATTTAATCACTCAAAATTAATCCAAAAATTCAAACAAAAATATTTTTATGTTTTTTATATTTTTTACTGTTTTTGTTTATTTTTTGACAATTTTCTGATTTTTATATAATTTTATAAAAATGAAACAAGACAGGGAAACAGTGTTGTGATAAACCCAAAAATCGAGTGGTCTTGTATCCCACACAAGGCGGGAACACAGTCGGAGTGTTGACCACTCAAAATCCAGATTTAATCAACAATTAACCCATACTACAGATCAACAATTTGAAATAAATGTGGAGTTCAAATCTATTTTTAACTCTGCACAAAATGTTTAGCAAGCAAGTATGCAGAGAGTTCGGACACAGGGAGCAAACATGGTCGTTCAAATAAATGTGTGTGAGTGAATGTTGAAGTGTGTCTACACTATGCAAGCAACTGAATTTTTAGTGGGTTTTTAATTTAATTTTTAATTTTTTTTATTTTTTTAATCTTTAATTTTGTATTTTGATTTTTAATTTTCTAATTTTTATAATATATATTTTATATTATTTTTTTCTTTTTCAATAATGGAATATAAAAACAATGTAATACAAGGAGTGATAAAATATTTATAAAAGGATGCAAAAATAGCCAAAAAATCAGAAATAAATTCTTTTTGGTATTTTTATAATTTTCTACTATTTTTGGGATTTTTGGGTATTTTTCAAGGTGTTTTTGGTATTTTTAAATAGCAAAATGAAGCAAAACAACGAACAAGCTACTGGCTGGGGATAAAATAGGAATTAAAAATAGCAAACAACCACAAAATTTTTCCACACTATTTTTCAAATAAAGATAATAAAATATAGAGGAAACAGGAACTGAGTTTATATTTTTCTGAGTTTTCTTTGATTTTATATATTTTTTTGAAGTTTTTATGTATTTTCTAATTTAAGGTTTTTCTTTTGCAATTTTTAGTGATTTTTGGACTGACACTAAAATAGGTTAAAATAGACAGTAGAGAATTTTTTGGAATTTTTTTGAGGAATTTTAATTTTTTGGTATTTTCTAAGCTAGATAGTGCTGGAAGGGAGAGTTTTTGATTTTTGATAAATATGAAAATGAGATAAAATCAAAAACTAAAAAGATGGCATTAAAGCACAAGCACACATGAGCTTAAGTTTAAATTTTGAGAATTTTTGGAATTAGAATGGGGCTCTAATTAAATACTACAAGCATCCAAACGTTAAACAGGCCTGACAGGGGTATATATGCAAATATCCAAAATCCAGGGGCATACATGCAATTTTCCTCAAAAAATATAACTAGATAAAATAGTTCCTGCACTAAATAATAAATACCAAAACCGCGAGGACCTTGCCGCAAAATACCCACGCGCACGTGCCACGCACGTGCGCTTGGCGGGCAAGGGTTGCAATGTAATTATAAGAACTCTAGGGGGTTTTTAGCAAATATTACAAAGTTAAATAGCGACAAAAGAAAGTTTTAGTACTACTTAAATATTACAAAAATTGCTAAGGTTAAAATTGCAAAATACCCAGCAGGCGGGTTGATCGAACGGCGGGGCGCGCGCCACTTACGCCACGTGTCGCGCGTGCTTGGCGCGATACCCCTTCGCGATGTATGGCTCGGATTAAAAGCTGCGGGAGGAGATCGACGGCTGTGGCCTCTTCAGATCGGACGGATCTGAGGAGATCTGGGGAGCCCTCACGATCTGACAAGGAAGAGGAGCTGACGAAGAACAAGGAAGAACTTCGCCGGGGCGAAGTTCCTCCGGCCTTGTCGCACCTCTCCGGCGTCCGTAGCTGCTCCAAATTGGCCCCGGGCCTCCTGCGGCGGTCGTCTAATGGCTGGTGGCGACAAAATGGGCCGTCATCCACAGGAGACCACTCCCGACGAAGAGGTCGAGGTAGTACCTCCAGGTGGTTCCGACGCCTCCAAAACTCGCCCTCCAGGCGAACCTCAAGCTACTGGACCCTACACAAAATGTTAAGGGAGGCGAGGGCAAACTGCCTCGCCTCACCTAGTAGCAGAATAAGGCGAAACGCGACGAGGGAGAAGCTCGCCGGAGCTAACTCCGACGAGAGGGGATTGATGGCGTCGTTCGAGTGGATTTCAAGCAAAATGAAGGGTTTCTAAGGTAGAGCGCGACTAGGAATGAAAAATGCGTAAAGAAAAATAGTGGAAACAAACCTCGAGCGGTGGAGAATCCGCGAGATGACCTCACGATCAAGCTTGGCCGGAGATGGGTGGAGCGCCTCTATGTCGCTCCTCCGCTCCTCCTGACGGCGAGGCGAGGATATTATCACCTCCCTCGAGCCTCAGCACATGCAAGAAGGGCGGAAAAGGGCAGAAAAGGGTTCAAAAAGCAGGAGAAAGGATGGGGGTCGGTTTTGAATGGTGGTCGACATGGCTACAAGATCGAGGTGCACGAGGCGCGTCAGTGGTCCAATCCCCAAGATAATCGATGGGCGTGCAAGATGGTATATCGAGGAAGAAAAGTCATTCAGACCTCAACAACAAAGGATGCAAGGTGCACCCTCCAAAAAAAGGGGCAAAAAACTTGAAAAACTCATTTATGACAATAGCCAGACCTCGGTCAGAGAGTTGACCGAGGTCAACCGAGGAAGAAATCTGGTTGGTCCACGTGGACCAACCAGAAAAAACCTTGGAAAAAATGATTTGTTAATTTGATTTAAAATAGGAGATAATTTTATTAATTTTTAGTTATAAAATAGAAAATGTTTATTATTTTATGTAGTATTTTATTCTGATTTTTAATTATTTTTATGAGGTATATTTTTACAACTTACCTTTTATAGCCCTTATAGGTATAATATATATATATATATATTAATCTTTTATTTTTAATTTGTATATTTAATTTATTTATTTTTGTTTATTAATTTATATAATTATAACCTATTTTTATACACATAATTTTATTTTTATTTTATTTTATTGATGTGTTTTGTATATTTAATAAAATAGAAATAGTAATTATACAGGTATGTGTATAAGTATTATACCTAGGTTTTGCGTATATAAGTATTTTTATTTTGAGTTTTCTTTGCATTTTTATTCTGATTTTAATATTAACAATTATTATAAGTAATATTTACAAGATTATAAAAATATAAAAATACAAAAATAATGAATAAATAATAAATTGAATATTTTAATCTGTATAAGTATACAATGAGGGTCCAAAACTCAACTTTCAAACCGTAGCTCCGCCAAATGCGAAACCACCGCCATTAAATAGATTATTTTATTCTATATACAATTAAGGGATTTTATCACTTGTGCCCCTCCGAGATATTGCAATATCAGTTATGCCCCTATCTTTTTGGTAATATCCGTTGTGCCCCTCACTTCTTGTTATTTTGTCAGTTGTGCCCCTCGGGTTAGTTACCGTCCATCCACAGTGCAAACAGACGTTAACTTTGAGGACATAGGCAGAATTACTTTTAAAAAAGGTTAGGAGGTCATTTTACATAATCTTCCTCATCCTCTTCTTCTTCCTCCTCTTTCCCATCCTCTTCCTCCTCCTCCGGCTCCTCCTCCTCCCTCTCTGCCCCCGCCCCTGCCCCGCGCCGCCTCCTCCCAGCCCCGCCCCTCCCAGCCCGCCGCCCCCTCCCAGCCTGCAGCCCTGACCCCTTCCCCAACCCCCTCGCCTCCCCGTCCCTGTTCTCCCTCCCCTGAGTCGCCCCCTCCTAGCCCCGTCGCCCCCGCTGCTGCCCCTGCCCCCGTCCCTGTCCCGCGCCGCCTCCTCCCAGCCCCACCCCCTCCCAGCCCGCCGCCCCCTCCCAGCCCGCATCCCCGACCCATTCCCCTGCCCCCTTGCCTCCCCGTCCCTGTGCTCCCTCACCTGAGCCGCCCCCTCCCAGCCCGCCGCCCCCTCCCAGCCCGCATCCTCGACCCATTCCCCTGCCCCCTCGCCTCCCCGTCCCTGTGCTCCCTCACCTGAGCCGCCCCCTCCCAGCCCCGCCCCCTCCCAACCTGCCGCCCCCGCCGCTGCCCCTACCCCCGCCCCTACAACGCGCTGCCTCCTCCCAGCCCCGCCCCCTCCCAGCCCGCTGCCCCCACCCCTTCCCCTGCCCCCTCCCCTCCCCGTCCCTGTGCTCCCTCCCCTGAGCCGTCTCCTCCCAGCCCCGCCCCCTCCCAGCCCGCCACCCCCACCGCTGTCCCTGCCCCCGCGCCTCCTCCGGCCCTTCCGCCCTCCTCCTCCACCTGTGGCTGAAGCTGAAACTGGAGTTGAGTTTTTTCTTAAATTTTGATAAATTTTTGACTAATTGATTCATAAAAAGTCATCCAAAAATTCAATAAAATTCATCGTTTGATCCGTAACGAGTGATATGTCCGTGGAAATGTAAAAATTTTAGAGATTCGATGGATGCATGAAGGTGTTAGTAAGAGAGAGAAATTATGAAGAGAAGGAAGAAGAGCAAATGGAGGAGGAAGAAGATGAAGAAGGGTATGGACCATAATACCCTTCTTAACCACACCATGGTTTGAATAAACCATGGTTATTTTAATTTTTTGACGGTCAATCTGACGGAAGGGCACAACTGGTGACGGAGCAAGAAGTTAGGGGCACAACTGATATTACCAAAAAGATAGGGGTATAACTGATATTGCGATATCTCGAAGGGGCACAAGTGATAAAATCCCTACAATTAAAGGTGAGTTTGCTGCATTTGGAGTCTTCATTTGTGAGATACAGGTCTGGGAAGTTGGGATTCTGGATTTTTATTCAGACCACAACCTTTTATCTGTACATTATTTTTCAGTGAAATTAATTTTGTATTTTTCTTTATTTAATTATCTACAACTTTCATGAACAAAGTCTCTTTATTTGAAGTATAAAAAGTGGAACCAAAAATAGGTCCTAAAATGAATAAAGAATGAAAAAATAAAAAGGATTTTTTATTGTATTTTGGCCCTTATCTCCCTCTACTTTATTCCTTGTCGACCTAATCATCGAGATGCCTAGGTCTCGGGGTTTCGGGTCATAAAATATTTACAATATTTTATTCTTTTTCTTTTCTTTTCTTTATTATATAATTTTGGCTTTAAAAACCGCATTTTATACAATATTTACACACATATGCATGAATGCTAAAATGCATGAATTAATGCTATTTACAGGCATTTGCTAGGATTTTTGATGCCAAAATGATAGAATAAAGATGATGAACTGTGGATTCATCATCCCCCTATACTTTACCTTTACTAGTCCCTAGCAAACACTTATGCAATAAGTGCAAAAAGAAAAAGAAAGAAAAGAAAAAGAAGAACTTGGATTTTATTTGATTATCAAACTTGTCTTCACAAAATCAAAGTTTGGAGCTTAAGTCGGACCTTTGGAATTTTAGTGCGGGCGGAACCTTACTGAGAACCGAGTTTGAAATCCAACAGTCCTTGAGAATCCCCAAAACTCTGTTCAAGTCTCCTCAATAGCCAGGTCAGAAATACTTCAACTCATACGCAAACTCTTACGACTATGAATCTGACTCGTACAGTGTAAGTGATGGTGGCTCTCCCCAACTAAAATGACAAAAGGCTGACTTCTCCGATATGACAACCTAATGATTCCCCAATCCAACAACTCATCCCTCAAGGAGCAGGGTATTCCCTTCTAAGTTCAAGTGGCAACCGGCTCAAGAGGAGGGGGTGAAGAGAAGAATGGACGGTAACCAGTGTAGCTACCTATGCTAGGATGCAAGACCAATGTAGTCAAGTCACCCAGCTGCAGGCTCACATGATTTGACTTTGAAGCTCAAGCTTGCTTATTTGACGTTACAACATATGTACACTCCAGCAGGCATTTTTTATTTTTGTACAGGCCTGTCCACTTTTTTGGAGTTTTTGCTTTTGCATTTTTTTGAATACTATATACAACAACATTTACATAGGGAGTTTTTCCTCTTGAGCAAGTAGACTATCCCTCTTTTGAAGCTTTATTGCAACCCACGATCTCCTATCCTCAAAACTCATCACTACTGGACGGTTGGGGCGCACTTCCCTCTCTAGAGGAGGACAAGTGTTTCAACCTGTATGCGTCTCATGCCGGCAAATCCAACCTCCTCACCACTCCAACTGAGTTGAGCCAAGTGAAAGGTGCAGGTGTCCAAGTTAGGTCATTATCAACAAGAGTCGTACGTGTGCTCCGAAATACTCTACTTAGGTAATCAAGAATCCATTGAACCAAGTTCCGTGATTGATGAACCCACATTTCATCATCTTTGTTCTATCATTTTGGCACCAAAAACCCTAGCGAATGCCTGTAAATAGCATTAAAATCATCATCTTAGCATTCATGCATGTGCATTATATTAGTGTATAAAATACTGTAATTAAAGCCAAAATTATAGAATAAATAAAGAAAAGAAAAAGAATAAAATATTGTAAATATTTTATGACCCAAAACCTCGAGACCTAGGCATCTTGATGAATAGGTCAACAAGGAATAAAGTAGGGGGAGATAAGGTCAGAAATACATATAATATACCTATACATTCTATTCATTCTTTATTCATTTTGGGAGCTATTTTTGGTTCCACTTTTTATACATCAAATAAAGAAACTTTGTACATGAAAGTTGTAGATAATTTAATATAGAAAAATGCAAAATTGATTTCACAGAAAAATAATGTACAGACAAAAAGTTATGGTCTGAATAAAATTCCAGAATGCCAACTTCCCAGACCCGTATCTCACAAACGGAAACTCCAAATGCAGCGTACTCACCTTTAATTGTATATAGAAGAAAATAAGCTATTTATTAGCGGTGGTTTCGCATTTGGCGGAGCTACGGTTTGAAAGTTGACTTTTGGACCCTCATTGTATACTTGCACAGAATAAAATATTCAATTTATTAATTATTTATTATTCATTCATTTTTTATATTTTTATAATGTTGTAAATAATACTTATAATAATTATATACATTAAAATAAGAATCAAAACCTAAATAAAAACAAAGATAAAATACTTAAAAACAAAATACATAGATACATTACCTGTACATATACCTATACAAAACATATTTGTATTTTATTAAATATACAAAATATTTCATAAAAATAAAATAAAAATATATTTGTGTATAAAAAAGTATTTTATAATTTTATAAAATAATAATCAAAAATAAATAAATCAAATATATACAATTAAAAATAAAAGACTACAATACATAGATATAGATACCTATAGGGGTATAAAGGCAAACTTGTAAAAATATACGTCATAAAAATAAATAAAAATCAGAATAAAATACTACATAAAATTTTAAGCATTTTTTATTTTATAACTTTTAATTAATTCGGCCTTTTTCTATTTTTTATTGATTTTATAAATCATTTACCAGTTCTTTTTCCTGGTTGGTCCACGTGGACCAACCAGGTGCAAACCCTAGTTGTCCTCGGTCAACTAGGTGTCCTAGGCCCCTGTAGCTCCTGGCAGCCTCGTTTTTGACCCGCAATTGTGGATTTTTCGAGGCGTCAACTTTCACCTTTTTGTGTTGCAACCTTCTGCAACATTATTCCTCGATCTTCCCTCTAGCTCGTCCATGAATAATCTTGGTCTTTGGACCCAAGATTTGCAAGATACTCATTGATCTTTGGACCCCTGCAGCTCAGGGTCAAACCAAATATAACGAGCCCACCTTCTTTCCTCTCGATTTTGAACACCTTCGGTCCACCCCTCGCGCCTCTTTCGTGCTCCAGAGCTACCTGGAGGTGACAGCTCCGACGTGGGCTCTTCAGCCAAGGCAGCCGAGGTCGGAGGCGTCTCCACCACCTCCCGCAACTCCGGCGGTTGAGGTAACCTTCCCTCCGGTCTACACCATCGAGGAAGCCCTTTCCCCCTTTTATTTTCCGTTCATTCGCTTAGTCTCAGGCTTAGGATCATTAGCCCTAAAGAAATTCCGAGCTCCGCTCACTCCTTCGCCAAATCACATCCCTTCGCCGGAGCGCACCTCCGGCCACCGATCGCCAATCCGCCTTTCGCGTCGATTAGGTCCACTAAGGGTCCAGGCAATTTGCCCTGGACCTCTTGACTAGTTTTGCAGGGTCGAAGAACGTTGACTCACGCCTGGGCGCGTTTTTGAGGCTCGCCGGAGCTCAGCCGAGCTCTCCAGCTCCGCCGACCACTTGTGAGCGTCACGGCCATCGCCGTGAACTTTTGGTGCCCCCAGGAGAAAGAGAAGGCCCCCAGGAAACTCCAGCCCGATTTTGAAGCCAAGAAACCCGCCGGAGACGGAGCTTGACCTCGGAGAACCTCGGCTCGCCGGAGTTCGTCGTTGTTCTTGCTCCGGCCTTCGCCACCGTTGGATCGAGGTGGAGTTCCAGATTGCGCATCGACCGTCGGATCTTCCGCGACCAGCCACCGTTGGATCTCTTTCTGAGATCTAATCCCAGACGTCGAAGCGAACCGTCATCGGCCGTTCCCGTGCTGCCACGTGGATAAGTGGTACGTTCCCTGCCGCTGGATCGCGCTCAGCTGCCAGCCGTTGGATTCGCGCCACGCGTCATCTGCGGATCGTCCTAGCGAGGGTATTTTGCATCCCCACCCTCGCACTTTTGTATTTATTATTTAATATTTAAACTTTTGTCTGTAGCGTAATATTTTTGGAATATTTGCACAAAGACCCCCAAGCTTTGTATATTTGCATTCAGGACCTTCGCCACGTCACCTCACGTGACCTGTACACGTGAGGTGTGGGCATTTTGCAAGGATCCCCTCGGTCATTTGTGTATTTTGTTTTAGTACTAAAACTTTAGTGTCACGTGTAAACTTTTTGGATATTTTGCATGTAGGCCCCCAGGGTTTTGAGATATTACATTTCAGTCCTCGCCAGGCGCGTGCAAGTCACGCACCCTGGTGGGAAAATTTCCAAGAGACCCAGGCGGTTTTTGTATTTAGTCTTTGGAGCTATGAATTGAATATTTAGTATATATTTTTGTGGAAAATTGCATGTATGCCCTTGAATGTTTGAGAAATTGTATAAGTACCCCTGCCAGGCCTTGTTTTGATTGGATGCTTGTTGTATTTATTTACCCTATCATCTTAAGTCCAAAAATTCCACAAAAATAGGGTTTAGTTCCTGGACATGTGTACTTTCACGCTATCGTTTTAGTTTTTGATTTTATTTTATTTTCATATTTATTAAAAATCAAAAACAAGCTTTGTCTCTACTGTCTAGCTTAGAAAATGCCAAAAAATATTAAATCATCTCTAAAAATTCCAAAAAAATTCCCTAGTGTCTATTTTATCCTATTTTAGTGTCAGTCCAAAAATCACTAAAAATCTCAAAAGAAAAACACTAAAAATTTAAAAACGCTCAAAAACTTCAAAAAAATATATAAAATCAAGGAAAACTCTAAAAAATGCAAACTCAGATTCTGTGTGTTCCTTATTTTGTTCCTTTTATTAGAAAAATAGTGTGAAAAATTTTGGTTACTGGTTGCTATTTTTAAATCCCATTTTACTCACAGCCAGCCCTTGTTCCACTGTTTTGAGTTATTTCAGTAATTAACAAATACCAAAAACACCTTGAAAAACCCCCAAAAATCACAAAAACAGTAGAAAATCCTAAAAATATCAAAAACATTTTATTTTTGAATTTTTGGTTATTTTTGCACATTTTTATAAATATTTCATCTTGTCTTTTATTACATTGCTTTGAAATTCCAATATAAAAAAAAGTATAAAATATAAAATATAAAAATCAGAAAATTAAAAATCAAAATACAAAATTAAAAATTAAATAAATAAAAAAAATTTTAAAAATTAAAAACCCACAAAAATTTCCTTGCTTGCTTAGTGTAGACACGTCACACACACACTCACTTGTGCACACTCTTGTGAATTGCCCTGTTTGCTCCCTGTGTTTCAACTCTCTGCATACTTGCCCTTTACATCATTTGTGCAGAGTTAAAAATAAATTTTAACTCCACATTATTTCTAATTATTGATCTTTAGTGTGGGTTAACTATTGATTAAATTCAGATTTTGATTGGTCGACACTTCGACTGTGTTCTCGCCTTGTGTGGAACACAAGACCTTTTGATTTTTGAGTTTATCAAATGGCGCCGTTGCCGGGGAGCAACAGCGAGTAGTTCACATTTTGTTTGATTGTGTGATTGTTTACCATAGCATTAGTTTACCTCTCTTACATTTGTGATATATCTGATTGAGCTATCTGACCATTCTTCTTTTATCTTCTTGCGAGGGACCGCGGAGCAAGGCGGATCGCCTAGGTGACCCGAAGCATCCTTGGGAAGCGGAGCTGGCTTTTCTTTAGCCAAGCCTGCAGGAGAGAGCAGGAGGAGTGAGAGTGATTAGTTTAGCTTGCATTTTATTATTGTGAGAGAGAGAGACTATTAATTTGTAATAATACAGGTACACTTGGACTCTTGGACACTACCGGACCTAATTTCCGGGTGTTTGTTCACCCGGGGGCTCACCGCGGTTTTTATCGTGTTTTGCCACTGTCATTTGCCGGTTTTGATTTCATTTTCACTTTCTTTTGTGGATTGAGCTCTTAGATTTAGGCCTGCTTGATCGATTAACTTAGGTCCAGACACACTAATAACCTTTGCATGTACCTATAGCTCGTATTTGGACTTAGTTACAAATTAAACAGTTAGCCCACTTTCTTAGATCCGCCGCGCCGCGAGCCCTCTCCATCAAGCGCTACTCCTGAACTCGATGTGTCGAGAAGAGGAGGAGAGGGTCTAGACCGGACTCTTAGGATCGACGATAGGAGGTTAACTTGTGGTTCTTCACGCTAGCAGTTGCCTATTCTAGGACGATTTCCGTTGTGCATATCGGCATATAGATTAGGTTTAAAAATTCTGCTTTGCATCCCGCATGGAGAGAGCTGGGATTCGCTGTAAGTCTTCTAACTTGGCATCCATCATTTAGGCACAAAGGTGAGATTTCCATCTTTGTGTCAACTTGCACGGCTTTTCCGACTCTACTCTCCCTCTGTTTTTGGACAAAGTAGGATCAAGAAAACACAAAAAAAATCGTTAGGCGCTTGTTTGAATCTACTCAAAAGAAGCGATAACACCAAAAAAAAATTAAAAAAGGGACTGCTAAGAAAACTTGACCAAAAATAAAATCGGTAATTGGATTCATTGCTTGGGGAGAGTAACACCCTCACTTGTATTCAGGTTGCATGGGAAGGTCTCCTTCCAAGTGAGGTGAGCGCTTCGTAAGGATTAGAGCCAAAAACCCAGCTTGTGGCTGCCTTGTGTATCGCCTGGATTTCCGAAGTATTGGCGCTTCTATCGTACGTGGACGAGTAGGGCTTGGTCAACATTGGTGACTCTCTATTGTGTAGAGCATCGACCTTGTCCGAAGTATCGAGCCTAGGCCACGCCTTCACGGGGGTGTCTGTCTCATCGTCTCGCGTCCGAGTAGGTTCTTGCACGCTCACGGGTGATTCCATTGCGAGCGAGTTCCGAAGTATCGGTTTCGCCTATTGGCTTCCTCTCTTATTCTTTGGCTGAGTAGGGATCCAGGAAGGGTTACAAGGACCTCAAAAAGTGCAAGCTACAGGTTACACAGGAGGAGGACAAGTACGGGATACTCTTCCGGCCGTACTCTCTCTCCTTTAGGCGTAGCGTTCTAAGGACTCGTGAAAAGATAAATTCCTGAATCAAGCTAAAATTTGACAAGATAAAAGCCGAACCTTCACGGCTTCACGTGTTGAGTTGGTGAACTCACCCCTGCTTTGTGTTTGATTGCTAGATTTATTTAGGTCAAGATCAAAAACACCGCACAATCGTGCGCAATTTTGTTGCATCTCATTTCACTCTCCTTCTTCTAAATTCCCTCTGCTCTTCCCAAATAATCAAGATGATGGGACAGAGATCTCTTAGGCCGACTTTGTCGGCACCGTTATCCAGAACTCCTCCTCACTCATCTAGGAATACCTCGGAGAGTCCACTCTCCGAGCCCGAGTTTACATCCACCCTGTTCCCCCTCGACCACCCTTCTCATTCTCCTTCCATCAGTCCAAGAGTGTCAGAATTCAGTGCATCACAGTGTTCAGCTCATTCGACAGCACCTGAGATGGCCTCTTTTGCTTTTTCAGAAAATCCAAACATGGCAGACAGAGGCGAGCATGCAGATGATCATGAGCACCCTCCATTCCTATTTGATCAGGCAGCCATCAATAATTCCTTGTTAGCATCCCTGGAGACTATGCAGAGGCAGATCCGTGACCAGGGTACATTCATGGGTGATCTCATGAGGGAGATAGCTCAGATGAGAGAGAACCGAGCTGGCGGAGAAGGTGGTGGAGGAGGAGGACCTGATGCAGGAGGAGCCGATCCAGACATCGAGCGACCGCCACAGACCATTATGAGGGAGTTGCACAACCCAGCTGCATCCCTCACTCACCGTTGGATCAGACTCCCGCCAATTCACGGAGATTTCGAGCTTCGGCCCCACACTATCCAGCTTCTACCCAAGTTCCATGGGTTGCCGACCGAAGAGCCGCGCCTCCACCTCCAGGAATTCGAGATGATTTGCAGCACTATCCATGATCGGTTGATGACCGAGGACACCATCAAGATGATTGCCTTTCCATTCTCTTTGGTTGATAGAGCCGCATATTGGCTCAAACACCTTGGGCGATTCGTCGACACATGGGCAGGTCTCCGGACCGCGTACTTGAAGAAGTATTACCCTCTCGGCCGGACCAACGCAGCTCGAGCCATGATCAGTAACTTCGTCATGATCCCAAATGAACAGTTCCATGAGGTCTGGGATCGATTCAGAGAGCTCATCGACCGGTGTCCACATCATGACATCTCCAAGCCCAACCTCGTGCAGAGTTTCTTCTGTGGGCTGACACCGGAGCTGCAGGGGCTAGTGAACGCCTCTTGCGGTGGGTCCTATTTCTCCAAGGGAGAAGACGACGTCTGGGCCATCTACGAAGGCATGGCAGAAAACTCTACTGTGATGGCCCAAGCCCGAGTCTACACTCAGCAGAAACCCCCGCAGGGAGCGGGATCATTTCAGAGGATCGCCCGCATCGATGCCGGTCCCAACACAGTGTCAGTTGCCGCAGCCCAAGCTGAATCAGCCGCAGCCGATATGGGCATCATTAGTGAGAAGCTGGACCGCCTCGAGATCCTCGAGAAGAAACAGATGCAAGGCATGGCCCAGATGGACCAGATTGCCAAGACCATGAGTGATCTGAAGACACAGATCTTGTGCATTCAGGAGGCGCAAACTCAGTCACAACAGCCTCCCAGATCACGTGCTGATCCGAGTAGCAGCAATTCCAACCAGGCATCTACCTCATACCGCCAGGTGAATCACATTCAGGCAGAGCCGGTTCCTTTGCTGCAGTACTATCCATCTCAACCGCCATCTACGGAGACTCAGATGGTGGTCTATCAGCCGGAGCAGCCACTGGCCGTTCTTCCTCCACCTTCCTTTGAGCAGGAACCATTGATGGAAGTCAATGGGATTTGGTACGACCGGTACCCTCAGCCCGGGATTCGTCGTGATCACCCCGGATTCCGTTGGGGCAATGGTGGATCCTCATCCCAGCAGCAGAACCCTGCCCAAGGACAGCAGAGCAGCCAGCAGCAACCACAACAGCAGCCCCAGTATGCCCATCAGCAACAGTTTCAGAGTGGTCCTCGTCCTACCTATCAGGGACAGCAGTGGAGGCAGCGACAACAGCCTCAGCACTCTTATCACCATCCTCCCCCTCAGTATCAGCAACAACAGCAGCAGCAGCCCCATTTCCAGCAGGGACAACCATCCGGTTCTCAGGTTCCCGCTTTTGAGAACCCAGCTCTCGATGATCTTGCCCGCTTGCTATCTGAACAGCGAGCCTCTTTCAGGCAAGAAATGGATGAATTCCGGCAGGAGATGAGGGACATCATGAAAGGCAAGGTCGCCATACCCGCTCAGATTGAACCTAACCTGGACAATCTGAAAAGGAAGTCTGAGCAGGTAGAGTTTACAGAGGATACCTCTCCTACTGATTATTTGAGTGACATATCTTATTCCTATCATGATGCTGATTTTGTTACTACTAGGAGCGGTAGGATGCCAGCCGGCGGCGCCTCTTCTGAGCGACAACCAGAGGCAGGATCAGGAGCGCCAGAGGAGCAGAGGAGCGGTGCTGATGCCGCTCATGATGATGTTAGCGGTGGTGCTGATGCCACCCATGATGAAGTCCAGGACGACGGTGCTGATGCCGTCGTGATACCAGTCGCAGACGGTGGTGCTGATGCCACCATTTTGGATGATGAACCAGAGCGCGGTGCTGATGCCGCGAAGACCGGTGCTAGTGGTGGTGCTGAGGCCACCACATCCACTTTTGTTGAGCAACCATCTGTGATGTTGCCACATTTTGTACCCAAGGACTATGGGAACAAAAAGAAACACAAAAATATGAATAAAGGAAAGGCTTCTGTTCACATTGCGGATCCATATGTGTTGCATGATGATGGTTGTGTGGATCCTTCTTCTTCACAGGCACAGGAACCGATTCCTAGTCCTCCATCTGAGGAGGCCACTACCATCCCCTTCCCTGAGGCACTCCGCCGTACGAAGGGGAATAAAAAAGAAAATCCTAAAAAAGATCAGCAGGTAGAGTTCGGCAACCAAATGATTGACAGATTTCACATTCAGCTGACTCTACGAGAAGCATTTGAGCATATCCCCTTCTTCAAAAAGAACTTGAAAGATACAACTACTGTCCGAAGGAAGAAGAGGCACAGAGATCAAATCCATATGCTCACTCATGACACTTGCTGCGCCATTCAGAACATATTGCCAGCCAAGCGACCCGATACAGGAGCTTCCTATGTCAGATGCGAGATCCAGGAGCAGCGGTTCGATCGTACTCTATTAGACAGCGGGTCTTCGATTAACCTCCTTCCGGCAGCCTTACTCAAGCGATTCGAGTTTGTCCCTCTTCTTCGAAGCAGAACAGTCCTTCAGTTTGCTGACAAGTCGATTAAGAGGCCGAAGGGGTTGTTGAAGGACGTGGTCGTTACCATTCAGGGCCTGAAATTCCCCGTGGACTTTGTTGTATTGGACATGGAGATCCCTGAGTCGGTAACCGATGCCCCCATCATACTTGGACGCCCATTCTTGGCCACTGCCAAGGCGGTATCCGACCATGACAGTGGGAAGGTATGTTTTCGCGTAGAAGGCGAAAGCATACAAATAGATACGATCGACCAGACCAGAGCCAGAGAGTTGGCATGCTCAGAGCAATCCAGCGAAGCCGAGCAGATAACAGAAGAGGAGCTAGACATCCACCAGGTTTGTGATTTAGAGATGACTGATGATAAATCCAACTGGAAAGATCCCGTGGCACCGACCCTCGCCTTGCCTACAGATTCACTATATCTCACGCTCATGGCAATCGAGAGCCGGGAGAGCACATCCCTGGATGAGGATACACATGGGGCTGACAGTGTTGTGATGAGTGGTGCTGAGGAATTTCAATCATGTTCATCTTCTTCAGATCCCTCGGATTCAGACATTGACTGGGATGACTTTGATGATTATTTGCCTTGTCTGATTCCTTTTGAGCCAACAGCCATGACAGAGTGCGAGCCAGTGCAGTTTATAGATGATTCAGCAGGCCACCTTTCATCAGAGATTCATGCAGAGCGAGAGTTCTCCCATGCAGACCTGGTCGCCTTCACGCAGACATACCAGAAGCCAGCTCTGCCCCCTCCCAGTTGTCCTGAACTGAAACCTCTTCCGCAGTCAATGAAGTATAGATTCCTTGCGGGTGAGCCAGAAATGCACCCAGTCATCATCTCAGCAGATTTGACTGGAGAACAAGAATCTCGTCTGATGGAGGTTCTTCAAAGGAACCGCAAAGCAATCGGTTGGAATATAGCCGATCTCCAGGGGCTGAGCCCAAATCTTTGCTCCCACCACATTTATCTCGAGGATAACGCTAAGACGTCGCGTGAGTTCCAGCGACGGCTGAACCCGAATCTTCGAGACGTAGTCATGAAAGAAATTTCCAAGTGATGGAGCACCGATTTTATCTATCCCATCTCCGACTCCAAATGGGTTAGTCCGCTACATGTGGTACCCAAGAAAACGGGTATCACTACAGTTGTCAATGAGTCTGGAGAGGAGATCGCTACCAGAGTGCCCACTTCTTGGAGGGTCTGTGTGGACTACAGACGATTGAATGAGGCCACCAAGAAGGATCACTTCCCGCTACCCTTCATTGATCAGATTATAGAGCGGTTAGCTGGGAAGAGTCATTATTGTTTCCTTGACGGGTACTCTGGATATAATCAAGTGGCCATTGCGCCTGAAGACCAGGAGAAAACGACATTCACCTGTCCGTTTCGGACATATGCTTTCAGACGGATGCCCTTTGGTCTATGTAACGCTCCTGCGACATTCCAAAGGTGCATGTTGTCCATCTTCTCGGACATGGTAGGTGACTGTTTAGAGGTCTTCATGGATGACTTCTCGGTCTATGGCGATGGGTTCGATGCTTGTCTTGACTGCCTAGACCGTGTGCTGAAGCGCTGCATCGAGGTCAATCTTGTATTATCCTGGGAGAAGAGTCATTTCATGATGACTCAAGGGACGGTCCTTGGTCACATCGTCTCCAACAGGGGCATGGAGGTCGATCCTGCCAAGGTGGATATCATCAGAAAACTCAATCCGCCGTCCAATTTGCGTCAGTTACGGTTTTTTCTGGGGCATGTCGGTTTCTACCGACGGTTCATTCAGGACTTCAGTCGAATTGCCCGACCGCTCACTGACTTGCTGACAAAAGACACCGAGTTTATTGTCAATGATAAGTGTCTTGAATCATTTGAGACTCTCAAGAATATGGTTGTTTCAGCTCCTGTCCTTCAGCCACCCGATTGGTCTCTCCCATTCGAGATCATGATGGATGCTTCTGATTTTGCCGTAGGGGCGGTGCTCGGACAGAGGAGGGATGTATTACCTTTTGCCATTCACTACGCCAGCCGGACTTTGGATGCCGCTCAGCGGAATTACACTGTGACTGAGAAAGAGATGCTGGCCATAGTCTTCGCTCTTGATAAGTACCGATCGTATATTCTCGGATCTAGAGTGACCATCTACACTGATCACACCGCCATCCGGTACTTAATGGCTAAGAAGGATGCCAAAGCACGTCTTACCAGATGGATCCTTCTACTCCAGGAATTTGATATTGAGATTAAGGATAAGCCTGGGGTCAAGAATGTGGTGGCGGATCATCTCTCCAGGTTGGAGAATCTTGAGGAATCTGAGCCCAGCGCACCTATCACAGAAACATTTCCAGATGAGGCGATCTTGGCTGTCACCTCACTCCCATGGTATGCTGACTTTGTAAACTATCTTGTTGCCAAGACAGTCCCTCAGGGTTGGCCCAGACAGAAACTTGAGACCTTCCTAGCTAAGGCCAAGTTTTATCATTGGGAGGATCCCGTCCTTTATCATGAAGGAGGGGATAGTATCTGGAGGAGGTGCATTCCTCAAGAAGAGCAGCAAAGCGTCCTCACATATTGCCACAAGCTTGAGGCAGGAGGACATCATTCTGGAAAAAGGACAGCACAGAAGGTGCTTCAATCCGGCCTATGGTGGCCTACTCTCTTCAAGGATTCTGATGAGTTCGTGAAGAGATGTACTGACTGTCAGAAAATGGGAACCTGCGGACAGAGAGACATGATGCCCATGCAACCCATTCACTTTTGTGAGGTTTTTGATGCATGGGGGATTGATTTCATGGGCCCATTTCCTAAGAGTCAGGGATTCGAGCATATTTTGCTCGCTGTGGATTATGTCAACCGATGGGTTGAGGCCATCCCCGCCCGAGCCGCAGATGCTAAAATCGTTTGCAAATTTTTGAGGAAAAATATCATTTCACGGTTCGGGGTACCTAGAGTCTTGATTTCAGACGGGGGATCTCACTTCATCAATGACAAGGTCAGGGCCCTTGCAGACGAGTTCGGCATTGACCATCGGGTTGCCACTCCTTATCACCCTCAGACTAATGGTCTTGCCGAAGTATCGAATCGGGAGATAAAGACTATCTTGCAGAAAGTTGTCCGCCCAGACCGAAAGGATTGGTCACAGCTTTTGGACTCGGTCTTGTGGGCCTATCAAACTTCTTTCAAGAATCCATTGGGGACATCTCCCTTTCGTCTCGTCTATGGCAAGCCGTGCCATCTGCCAGTGGAGATCAAGCACAAATCTTTTTGGGCAGTCACTGAGTTACTTTTAGATCCGGAGAGTATAGGAGACCAGAGAAGAGCAGAATTGGCAGCCCTGGAAGAACTAAGAGACACAGCCTTTTCGAACAGCCTATAGTATAAAGAGAAAGTGAAGACATGGCACGACTCGCATATCAGCCATAAACAGTTTGAGCCAGATCAAAGAGTATGGTTGTTTGATTCCAGGCTGAAATTATTCCCAGGGAAGTTGCAGAGCAAGTGGAAAGGTCCTTATGTGGTTAGGAAGGTACATGACAATGGCAGCATCGACATATCCGAACCGTTATCTTCCTCTACCTTCCGCGTCAATGGTCAACGCCTGAAGTTATATCTAGATCATGATCCGCCGACCATTGACGTTGCCCCCATTCTTCTGGTATGAGATGTACTCTTTGACTCACATCATCTGCATCTCATACATGGTGATCAGTTCCATCTTTCGCTGTACAGATCCATCTGTTCATATCACGATTTCATCTGTTAATGCTTTTTCTTCTTTTCTTCTTTCCCATCTCTATCTTCTTTATCTATCAAAAAGGTGCCGCCCTTGTAGACAGTTTTCCATACTTAGGACGTACTTTGTCCTAAGTATAGGGGGTGTGCACCCCGAGTATTTCCATTCTTTGATCCTCTCCATTGTCTCCTCTTCTTGTCTATACGTAGGGATATCTTACCCTAAGTATAGGGGGAGACAATCTGAGTACGATCTGTTCATTCCCACCCTTGACCCTCCCTGCATTGTGTACAATCTGCTATACTTTGGATTATTTGATCCTAAGTATAGGGGGGACGGTCAACTTCTCATTCATTAATTCATTCATTCTTTAGACTTGCCTATACTTAGTACGAGTTATGTCTTCGCTTTTCTCTCCGATCTATGAGGACATAGCTCAAGCTAAGTATAGGGGGGTCGTATATACTGCGTATATACTTTAGCCATAACTCATACTTTCGTATTTTCTTAATAATATGGCTAAAAATTCATTAAAATTTATTACAAATTCTTTAATAAAAAGACGTGGTTATTCCTCAAATTCTTTTTGTATATACTGATTGATAAATCAGGTAAAAATGTTTTTTGCAAAATGTTTGAAAAATAGTTTGAAAATCTTTGTGAACATTTATTGAAAACTATTTTGAAAATATTTTGTTACATGTTTACAACCTGTGTGAAATTGTGTGGTTTGTAAAATTTTTTTTCTTTGTGTGAAATAAAATGTTTGAAAAATGATTTGCAAATGGTTTGAAAAATGGTTGCAAAAATGATTTGAAAACCTATATATACTGTTGAAAGCCTTTTGCAAAATGATTTTCAAATGTGTGTAAGTGTTTGTAAAATGTTTGTAAAAATTATTTTGGACTATAGTTTTCAAAAATTGTTTGAAAAACCTTGTGAAAAATAAGTTTGAGGAATATTTACATCGCACCAAAATCCACTATATATATATGTATAAAACTGACCACTTACCCTTGTAAATTCTTAAAATCCACTTCTTGTATATATAAGAAGCACTCCCGTGTACATAGTTTTCACCTAATTTTCGGCCAAAACTTTTTGTTTTCAAAAATCCCAAAAACATTTGCAAAATTAAAACCCAAAAACATTTGAAAAATCTTGTTGAAAAATACAAAAAATGCATCTGCATGCATGCATCATTTTTTTCAAAAATCCATAAAAAGTTCAAAATCTTTGAAAATTGCATCACAAAAATATTTTCTGCATAGTATTACATAGCATTCGCATTTTTCGGATTGAGTTTGATAGTTGAACAAGTCTAAGCAAAATCCGGAGATTGGAGCTGGATTGGACCTTATAATCTACCTAATAACAGGAACCTTATAGGAACTGGGTTTGAGGTACTTCAGGTCTAGTTGACTTAATTCTTTGAGGATCACGGGACTTGGTTCAATGGATTCTTGACTGCCTAAGTAGAGTATTTCGGAGCACACGCACGACTCTTGTTGATAATGACCTAACTTGAACACCTGTACCTTTCACATAGCTCTCCACGGATGAGGTGGTGAGGAGGCAGATTCCTTTGGCTTGGGGTAGCATATGAGGGTAGTACTTCTAGGCGGAACCTCTCTTCTTCTTATAGTGAAGGAAGTGCACCTCAACTTGGTCTAGTGGTGATGAAGGCTAAAGACAGAAGTCGTGGGTTGCAATAAAGCTTCAAAAGAGGGATAGTCTACTGGCTCAAGAGGAAAATTTCTTGTATATATGCTGCACGATGTAGATATGTTGTACAGATGCAATTAAAAAAAATGCAAAGAGAACTCCAAAAAAGTGGTGGGTCGGATTGAAAATTTAATAACCCCACCGGAGTGTATATAGTCCAATAAAGCAAAAGCTTATGGTATCCATGTTACATCTCATGAAGCTTGCAGCGGGAGACTTGGCTACACTGGCTGAGCTTCCAAAAGTCTATACTTCTTCCCCTCTTCTTGAGCCGGTTGCACTCGAACTTAGAAGGGAATACCCCGCTTCTCGAGGAAAGAGTTGCTAGACCGAGGCATTAGAGTTACCAGGTTGGGGGAGGTTGTCTCTTTGTCACTTTTGAGGTGGGGAGCTACATATCACTTACACTGTACGAGTCAGACTCATCGTCGTAAGAGTTTGCGTATGAGTTGAAGTACTTCTGACTGGCTATTGAGGAGACTTGGACAGAGTTTTGGGATTCTCAAGGACTGTTGGATTTCAAATTTGGTTCTCATTAAGGTCCCGACCGCACTAAAATTCCTAAGGTCCGACTTAAGCTCCAAACTTTGATTTTGTGAAGACAAGTTTAATAATCAAATTAAATCCAAGTTCTTCTTTTTCTTTTCTTTCTTTTTCTTTTTGCACTTATTGCATAAGTGTTTGCTAGGGACTAGCAAAGGTAAAGTATAGGGGGATTATGAACCCACATTTCATCATCTTTATTCTATCATTTTGGCATAAAAAACCCTAGCGAATGCCTGTAAATAGCATTAAAATCATCATCTTAGCATTCATGCATGTGCATTATATTAGTGTATAAAATACTGTAATTATAGCCAAAATTATAGAATAAATAAAGAAAAGAAAAAGAATAAAATATTGTAAATATTTTATGACCCAAAACCCCGAGACCTAGGCATCTTGATGAATAGGTCGACAAGGAATAAAGTAGGGGGAGATAAGGTCAGAAATACAGATAATATACCTATACATTCTATTCTTTCTTTATTCATTTTGGGAGCTATTTTTGGTTCCACTTTTTACACATCAAATAAAGAAACTTTGTACATGAAAGTTGTAGATAATTTAATATAGAAAAATGCAAAATTGATTTCACAGAAAAATAATGTACAGACAAAAAGTTATGGTCTGAATAAAATTCCAGAATGCCAACTTCCCAGACCCGTATCTCACAAACGGAAACTCCAAATGCAGCGTACTCACCTTTAATTGTATATAGAAGAAAATAAGCTATTTATTGGCGGTGGTTTCGCATTTGGAGGAGCTACGGTTTGAAAGTTGACTTTTGGACCCTCATTGTATACTTGCACAGAATAAAATATTCAATTTATTAATTATTTATTATTCATTCATTTTTTATATTTTTATAATGTTGTAAATAATACTTATAATAATTATATACATTAAAATAAGAATCAAAACCTAAATAAAAACAAAGATAAAATACTTAAAAACAAAATACATAGATACATTACCTGTACATATACCTATACAAAACATATTTGTATTTTATTAAATATACAAAATATTTCATAAAAATAAAATAAAAATATATTTGTGTATATAAAAGTATTTTATAATTTTATAAAATAATAATCAAAAATAAATAAATCAAATATATACAATTAAAAATAAAAGACTACAATACATAGATATAGATACCTATAGGGGTATAAAGGCAAACTTGTAAAAATATACGTCATAAAAATAAATAAAAATCAGAATAAAATACTACATAAAATTTTAAGCATTTTTTATTTTATAACTTTTAATTAATTCGGCCTTTTTCTATTTTTTATTGATTTTATAAATCATTTACCAGTTCTTTTTCCTGGTTGGTCCACGTGGACCAACCAGGTGCAAACCCTAGTTGACCTCGGTCAACTAGGTGTCCTAGGCCCCTGTAGCTCCTGGCAGCCTCGTTTTTGACCCGCATTTGCGGATTTTTCGAGGCGTCAACTTTCACCTTTTTGTGTTGGAACCTTCTGCAACATTATTCCTCGATCTTCCCTCTAGCTCGTCCATGAATAATCTTGGTCTTTGGACCCAAGATTTGCAAGATACTCATTGATCTTTGGACCCCTGCAGCTCAGGGTCAAACCAAATATAACGAGCCCACCTTCTTTCCTCTCGATTTTGAACACCTTCGGTCCACCCCTCGCGCCTCTTTCGTGCTCCAGAGCTACCTGGAGGTGACAGCTCCGACGTGGGCTCTTCAGCCAAGGCAGCCGAGGTCGGAGGCGTCTCCACCACCTCCCGCAACTCCGGCGGTTGAGGTAACCTTCCCTTCGGTCTACACCGTCGAGGAAGCCCTTTCCCCCTTTTATTTTCCGTTCATTCGCTTAGTCTCAGGCTTAGGATCATTAGCCCTAAAGAAATTCCGAGCTCCGCTCACTCCTTCGCCAAATCACATCCCTTCGCTGGAGCGCACCTCCGGCCACCGATCGCCAATCCGCCTTTCGCGTCGATTAGGTCCACTAAGGGTCCAGGCAATTTGCCCTGGACCTCTTGACTAGTTTTGCAGGGTCGAAGAACGTTGACTCACGCCTGGGCGCGTTTTTGAGGCTCGCCGGAGCTCAGCCGAGCTCTCCAGCTCCGCCGACCACCTGTGAGCGTCACGGCCATCGCCGTGAACTTTTGGTGCCCCCAGGAGAAAGAGAAGGCCCCCAGGAAACTCCAGCCCGATTTTGAAGCCAAGAAACCCGCCGGAGACGGAGCTTGACCTCGGAGAACCTCGGCTCGCCGGAGGTCGTCGTTGTTCTTGCTCCGGCCTTCGCCACCGTTGGATCGAGGTGGAGTTCCATATCGCGCATCGACCGTCGGATCTTCCGCGACCAGCCACCGTTGGATCTCTTTCTGAGATCTAATCCCAGACGTCGAAGCGAACCGTCATCGGCCGTCCCCGTGCTGCCACGTGGATAAGTGGTACGTTCCCTGCCGCTGGATCGCGCTCAGCTGCCAGCCGTTGGATTCGCGCCACGCGTCATCTGCGGATCGTCCTAGCGAGGGTATTTTGCATCCCCACCCTCGCACTTTTGTATTTATTATTTAATATTCAAACTTTTGTCTGTAGCGTAATATTTTTGGAATATTTGCACAAAGACCCCCAAGCTTTGTATATTTGCATTCAGGACCTTCGCCACGTCACCTCACGTGACCTGTACACGTGAGGTGTGGGCATTTTGCAAGGATCCCCTCGGTCATTTGTGTATTTTGTTTTAGTACTAAAACTTTAGTGTCACGTGTAAACTTTTTGGATATTTTGCATGTAGGCCCCCAGGGTTTTGAGATATTACATTTCAGTCCTCGCCAGGCGCGTGCAATTCACGCACCCTGGTGGGAAAATTTCCAAGAGACCCAGGCGGTTTTTGTATTTAGTCTTTGGAGATATGAATTGAATATTTAGTATAAATTTTTGTGGAAAATTGCATGTATGCCCTTGAATGTTTGAGAAATTGTATAAGTACCCCTGCCAGGCCTTATTTTGATTGGATGCTTGTTGTATTTATTTACCCTATCATCTTAAGTCCAAAAATTCCACAAAATAGGGTTTAGTTCCTGGACATGTGTACTTTCACGCTATCGTTTTAGTTTTTGATTTTATTTTATTTTCATATTTATTAAAAATCAAAAACAAGCTTTGTCTCTACTGTCTAGCTTAGAAAATGCCAAAAAAATATTAAATCATCTCTAAAAATTCCAAAAAAATTCCCTAGTGTCTATTTTATCCTATTTTAGTGTCAGTCCAAAAATCACTAAAAATGTCAAAAGAAAAACACTAAAAATTTAAAAACACTCAAAAACTTCAAAAAAATATATAAAATCAAGGAAAACTCTAAAAAATACAAACTCAGGTTCTGTGTGTTCCTTATTTTGTTCCTTTTATTTGAAAAATAGTATGAAAAATTTTGGTTACTGGTTGCTATTTTTAAATCCCATTTTACTCACAGCCAGCCCTTGTTCCACTGTTTTGAGTTATTTCAGTAATTAACAAATACCAAAAACACCTTGAAAAACCCCCAAAAATCACAAAAACAGTAGAAAATCCTAAAAATATCAAAAACATTTTATTTTTGAATTTTTGGTTATTTTTGCACATTTTTATAAATATTTCATCTTGTCTTTTATTACATTGCTTTGAAATTCCAATATAAAAAAAGTATAAAATATAAAATATAAAAATCAGAAAATTAAAAATTAAATAAATAAAAAAAATTTTAAAAATTAAAAACCCACAAAAATTTCCTTGCTTGCTTAGTGTAGACACGTCACACACACACACTCACTTGTACACACTCTTGTGAATTGCCCTGTTTGCTCCCTGTGTTCCAACTCTCTGCATACTTGCCCTTTACATCATTTGTGCAGAGTTAAAAATAAATTTTAACTCCACATTATTTCTAATTATTGATCTTTAGTGTGGGTTAACTGTTGATTAAATTCAGATTTTGATTGGTCGACACTTCGACTGTGTTCTCGCCTTGTGTGGAACACAAGACCTTTTGATTTTTGAGTTTATCAGTGATCCTCAAAGAATTAAGTCAACTAGACCTGAAGTACCTCAAACCCAATTCCTATAAGGTTCCTGTTAATTAGGTAGATTTTAAGGTCCAATCAAGCTCCAATCTCCAAATTTTACTTAAACTTGTTCAACTATCAAACTCAATCCGAAAAATACGAATGCTATGCAATGCTATGCAGAAAATATTTTTGTGATGCAATTTTCAAAGATTTTGAACTTTTTATGGATTTTTGAGAAGATGATGATGCATATGCAGATGCATTTTTTGTATTTTTGAAAAAGATTTTTCAAGTGTTTGGATTTTTAATTTTTGCAAATGTTTTTAGGATTTTTGAAAACAAAAAGATTTTGGCTGAAATCTAGGTTAAAATATTTACACGGGAGTGCTTCTTATATCTACAAGAAGTGGATTTTAAGAATTTACAGGGTAAGTGATCAATTTTATACATATAAATAAGATGGATTTTGGTGTGATGTATGTATTCCTCAAACTTATTTGACACAAGGTTTTTCAAACAATTTTTGAAAACTATAGTTCGAAATAATTTTTACAAACATTTTTGCAAACATGTACACACATTTGAAAATCATTTTGCAAAGGCTTTTTAAAACAGTATAGATAGATTTTTCAAAATATTTTTGCAACCATTTTTCAAACCATTTGTAAATCATTTTTCAAACATTTTATTTCACACAAAGAAAATAAATTTTACAAACCACACATTTTTACAAAGGTTGAAACATGTAACAAAATATTTTCAAAATAGTTTTCAATAGATGTTCACACAGATTTTCAATCTATTTTTCAAACATTTTGCAAAAAATATTTTCACCTGATTTATTAATCAGTATATAAAAAAAGAATTTGAGGAACAAAACACCTTTTTATTAAGGATTTTAATGGATCTTAAAGAATTATTAGCCATATTATTAGGAAAATACGAAAGTACGAGTTATGGCTAAAGTATATACGTATTATATACGACCCCCCTATACTTAGCTTGAGCTATGTCCTCATATATCGAAGAGAAAAGAGAAGACATAACTCGTACTAAGGATAGACAAGTCTAAAGAATGAATGAACCAATAAGAAGTTGACCGTCCCCCCTATACTTAGGATCAAATAATCCTAAGTATAGCAGACTGGACACAACGCAGGGAGGGTCAAGGGTGGGAATGAACAGATCGTACTCAGATTGTCTCCCCCTATACTTAGGGTAAGATATCCCTAAGTATAGACAAGAAGAGGAGACAAAGGAGAGGATCGAAAAGAATATAATCACTCGGGGTGCACACCCCCCTATACTTAGGACAAAGTACGTCCTAAGTATGGAAAACTGTCTACAAGGGCGGCATCTTTTCGGTAGATAAAGAAAATAGAAAAAGAAAAGAAGAAAAGAAGAAAAGAGATCGGAAGATGAGAGACGAGATCGTAAGAATATACACATCACTCCCCCTATAGTTAGGGTAAAAGAAGCCCTAAGTATCGGCAACGACAAGAGTGATAAGACAAAATGATGAATGAACACTCAGCTCGTCCACCCCCCATACTTAGGATAAAGTACGTCCTAAGCAAGGCAAAAACGAGAACGGGTGGACGAACAAAATGGGAGAGAGGCAGAGGTACACACATGCATATATAACAGAGATGGATATACACAGGATCAAGAAGGTTGAAAGCTAACCTTCTTGCGAGACCGCTGAGGGATAGATCTAGTGTGGTGCAGGTCGACATCAGGGTCCACAGTGGAATCAAAACGGAAAGGGACGAACTGATCAATGGAAGCAGTATGGCTAGGTTCTCCCTTGGTGGCCTTATGGTGTGAAGGCGCAGACGTGTGAGTGGAAGAAGTGTGGTCATGTCTGGCCTTGGAAGTCTCGCAGATGTCGAAGTGAAATGGGACAAACTCATCATCCTCGGAAGAAGTGTAATCGGAGTCGTCCTGCGAGGTCTCGTCCAGGTCAAAATCAAAAGGAACGAAATCATCAGTAGAAGTATACGAACTTTGTTCGTCCTCTAGAGTCTCACCTGGGTCATTTGTTTCCTCATGAGGTCTGAATCTATCAAAATAATGGCCAGCCTCATAACCAACCTCAATCATCTTTACCTTTGAAGGACCAGGGACGGACATATCAGGGAATTAGTCAAACCAGGTCCGTCCCGTCTAGTGCTACCTAGATCATTTGTTTCCTTATGAGGTCTCGCAAAATAATGGGCAACTTCATAAACGTCCTCGATAGTCTTGGTATCTGTCCCCCGCTCAAATGGATCAATCACATAAATGCTTTGGATTTCATCAATACATCGCCACACACCAGGAGGAGGAACTGCGAGGTCTATGCTTTCCGACTTCCTCCCCTTTCGGGGGATCCATAGGGTCTCATCAACGGTCGCTAAGGAAGCATCTCTAGTATCATCAGGTCGGTCACAGGCCTCGGAGTCAGCTATAATCGGTGAAGGTGCATCAGGTGCAGGTCTCTGGTCAACTGTGGGTGCGGTGATCAACACTTCGCTCTCGTCAACAGGACGGAAGCAAACCTCTCCTGATCCATAGTCGATAACGACCCTCGCAAAGGCGAGGAATGGTCGTCCCAGGATGATTGGAGATGGCTCCCCTGTGGAGTTCTCCATGGGCAACATGACAAAATCAACATTGTGGCTCGTGCCCTGAATAGAAATGACGGCGTTTTCAAGGATACCCTTCAGCCTCTTAATAGATCCATCAGCAAACTGAACGATCATCCTGGTTTTCTTGAGAGGCCCTAAGTGAAGAGACTGTACCAGCGAGAAGGGTAATATACTAATGGAAGCACCACTGTCTAGGAGAGTGCGATCACAAGTGTAGTCAGAGATGGTGCAAGTGATGAAAGGTGTAGCTGTGTTCTTCTTCTTGGGAATGGGACGGTGTGTGATGGCGAGGGCAGTGGCCATGGTCAAAAGGTGACGCTCAGATCTGCTCCTCTGCTTTCTCTTCTGGGGAAGAGGAGCAGATAATTGGGTCATGGCCTGCTGAAGTGGGGCACGGATAATCTCATGAATAGTAGCCACCACTTCGGGTTTAGATAACATTTTTTTTGAATTTTTGGACTTCCTTCATACAAGGGAGGAAGTCGGAATCAACATATACACGAGGCATGCCAAGAGCAGTCTGTACAACGGCATCCTCGGGGTCAAAGGTGGGACTAAGTGTGAATGGATGTGTGGTCAAGGGCTCGGCAAGTGGACTCTCTCCTCAAAATATTGATCAACCAAGTGTCTCCCGAACTCTTTTTGTATTTTTAATTTTTTCTCATTTTTTTATATTTTGGGCGATTGCAAGCTCCCATGATCACCTACAAGTAAATCTGAATCCCCGACGGAAGGAGCATTAATCTGATTATTTCTCAAGATAGCAAGATTATCATTCCACAAATGAATGCGCTTTGTCATCCGATTCAAGATATCACTCACAGAGATCGATGAAGGTGACTCCAACAGGTCAGACTCGGGTGGATGTGAAGGTGGAGGTGGATAATAAATAGGTGGGCGTGGGTGTGGATAGAAATCCGAAGTCTGATACTGCGGCTGGGGCGGATATGTACAAAAGTCAGAAAAAGTAGGAGGAGGATCCTCCTGATAAAAGGGAGGTGGACCGGCTGGAGGGTACGAGGAATCCGCAAAATCGGGATAAAAATCGCTCCAGGGATCCATCTCAAAATAAGAGAAAAATGATCGGGAGAGCACAAAGGTCAAGTCAAGAGAGGTGTGAAGAAAGGCGCAAATGCGCGTAGTGATCGAGTATGCACACAAAACAATCACAAACAAAAATGAATCAATCAAACCCTCAATTCACATACTCAACTCGGTAGAGACCGAAAAATCGGTCTTTTCATCTTGTCTGTTTTAGAGTTAGGTGAGAAGTCAAGAAGTTGCACAAACACTTAGGGGCTCAATGGGATTTGGGCACTAATCCTTAGCGTGTGCGCGAGCAAGTCAAAGCGAAGACAATGAGGGTATTACTCGCCCCAAGACAATATTTTTCTTTTTGATCTTTTTTAGGGTCAAGTAATATTAGCAGTCCCAATTTTATTAATTATCACTTTTTTTGGATTTTTAATAAAAATGCACGATCCTAACGGGGATTCAATTCCTTTAAGCTCCTAGGTTGGCAAAATCAGAGGGAGAGTCGGAAAAGCAATGCAAGCGGTAAACAATGATGAATGCTAAAGCGTAAATGCTCACCTTGCCTCCAGCACTCTACATGCAAGGATGCTCAGCAGAATTGAAACCTAATCTATATGCTAATGCAAAGCCGATGAAATCGCCCTATGTTTCAGAAATTGCTATTAACGGTAAGCACCACAAGTCGGTCACCAATCCTCAATCCAAAAAGTCCGGTCTAGACTCACCCCTCCTCTTCTCGACAAATCGAGTTCAGGAGTAGCGCTTGATGGGGTGGGCTCGCGGCGCGAAGGCTTGAGGATGATAAAACGACTGTTTAGATTTGACTAAGTCCAAACACGACTATAGGTACGTGCAAAATATATTAGGTGTTTGGCCTTAATCTATCGCAAGCAATCCTAAATCTAAGGGCTCAATCACACAAAGTGAAGAAAACAAAACCAGAAAAAAATGCGATGAAAAATACGAAAAAGCCGCGGCGAGCCCCCAGGTGTACAAACACCTAGAAATTAGGCTCAAGAGTCCAAAGTGTCCCGTAGTACCTGAATTATTACAAAATTTGGAGTCTCTCTCTCACAAAAATTACACTAATAAATATAATACAAGAAAATGAATGCTAAGAATTAGTCTTGCAAAATCCTCCAAGTCCTTCTTTGTGCTAGGCTAAAGCCGCTTCACGTGGGTGCGAAGGTGCTCCAAGAGGGGCTCCTCCCTCGATCCGCGTACCTCGCACGGAATCCAAACAAGGAGAGTGGTTAGACAATTCAACAGATATATAAAAAATAATACAAATAGAAATAAAAGCCGTGAAATGCAGACAAATGATCACAACACAACAAAAATAAGATCT
This sequence comes from Ottelia alismoides, assembly GCA_037367405.1. Taxonomy (NCBI): domain Eukaryota; kingdom Viridiplantae; phylum Streptophyta; class Magnoliopsida; order Alismatales; family Hydrocharitaceae; genus Ottelia; species Ottelia alismoides. The sequence goes on along the minus strand of JAZKJV010006522.1, from coordinate 519,104 downwards.
ACGCGCTGTTGCTCCCCGGCAACGGCGCCATTTGATAAACCCAAAAATCGAGCGGTCTTGTATTCCACACAAGGCGGGAACACAGTCGAAGTGTTGACCACTCAAAATCCGGATTTAATCAACAGTTAACCCACACTACAGAACAACAATTAGAAATAAATGTGGAGTTACAATTTATTTTTAACTCTGCACAAAATGTATAGCAAGCAAGTATGCAGAGAGTTCGAACACAGGGAGCAAACATGGTAGTTCAAATAAATGTGTGTGAGTGAATGTTGAAGTGTGTCTACACTATGCAAGCAACTGAATTTTTAGTGGGTTTTAATTTATTTTTTAATTTTTTTAATTTTTTTTAATTTTTAATTATGTATTTTGATTTTTAATTTTCTAATTTTTCTAATTTATAATTTATTTATTTTTTCCTTTTCAATAATGGAATATAAAAACAATGTAATACAAGGAGTGATAACATATTTATAAAAGGATGCAAAAATAGCCAAAAAATCAGAAATAAATTCTTTTTGGTATTTTTATAATTTTCTACAGTTTTTGGGATTTTTGGGTATTTTTCAAGGTGTTTTTGGTATTTTTAAATAGCAAAATGAAACAAAACAATGAACAAGCTACAGGCTGGGGGTAAAATAGGAATTAAAAATAACAAACAGCCACAAAATTTTTCCACACTATTTTTCAAATAAAGATAATAAAATATAGAGGAAACAAGAACTGAGTTTATATTTTTCTGAGTTTCCTTTGATTTTATATATTTTTTTGAAGTTTTTATGTATTTTCTAATTTTTGAGGTTTTTCTTTTGCATTTTTTGGTGATTTTTGGACTGACACTAAAATAGGTTAAAATAGACAATATATAATTTTTTTGGAATTTTTTTGAGGAATTTTAATTTTTTTGGTATTTTCTAAGCTAGATAGTGCTGGTAGGGAGATTTTTTGATTTTTGATAAATATGAAAATGAGATAAAATCAAAAACTAAAAAGATGGCGTTAAAGCACAAGCACACATGATCTTAAGTTTAAATTTTGAGAATTTTTGGAATTAGAATGGGGCTCTAATTAAATACTACAAGCATCCAAACATTAAACAGGCCTAGCAGGGGTATATATGCAAATATCTAAAATCCAGGGGCATACATGCAATTTTCCTCAAAAATATAACTAGATAAAATAGTTCCTACACTAAATAATAAATACCAAAACCGCGAGGACCTTGCCGCAAAATACCCACGCGCACGTGCCTCGTACGTGCGCTTGGCTGGTAAGGGTTGCAATGTAACTACAAGAACTCTATGGGGTTTTTAGCAAATATTACAAAGTTAAACAACGGCAAAAGAAAGTTTTAGTACTACTTAAATATTACAAAAATTGCTAAGGTTAAAATTGCAAAATACCCAGCAGGCGGGTTGATCGAACGGCGGGGCGCGCGCCACTTACGCCACGTGTCGCGCGTGCTTGGCGCGATACCCCTTCGCGATGTATGGCTCGGATTAAAAGCTGCGGGTGGAGATCGACGGCTGTGGCCTCTTCAGATCGGACGGATCTGAGGAGATCTGGGGAGCCCTCACGATCCGACGGTGGAGAGGAGCTGACGAAGAACAAGGAAGAACTTCGCCGGGGCGAAGTTCCTCCGGCCTTGTCGCACCTCCTCGGCGTCCGTAGCTGCTCCAAAATGGCCCCCCGAGCCTCCTGCGGCGGTCATCTAATGGCTGGCGGCGACAAAATGGGCTGTCGTCCACCGGAGACCACTCCCGACGAAGAGGTCGAGGTAGTACCTCCAGGTGGTTCCGGCGCCTCCAAAACTCGCCCTCCAGGCAAACCTCAAGCTACTGGACCCTACACAAAATGTTAAGGGAGGCGAGGGCAAATTGCCTCGCCTCACCTAGTAGCAGAATAAGGCGAAACGCGACGAGGGAGAAGCTCGCCGGAGCTAACTCCGGCGGGGATTGATGGCATCGTTCGAGTGGATTTCAAGCAAAATGAAGGGTTTCTAAGGTAGAGCGCGACTAGGAATGAAAAATGCGTAAAGAAAAATAGTGGAAACAGACCTCGAGCGGTGGAGAATCTGCGAGATGACCTCATGGCCAAGCTTGGCCAGAGATGGGTGGAGCGCCTCTACGCCGCTCCTCCGCTCCTCCTGACGGGCGAGGCGAGGATATTATCACCTCCCTCGAGCCTCAGCACCTGCAAGAAGGGCAGAAAAGGGCAGAAAAGGGTTCAAAAAGCAGGAGAAAGGATGGGGGTCGGTTTTGAATGGTGGTCGACATGGCTACAAGATCGAGGTGCACGAGGCGCGTCAGTGGTCCAATCCCCGAGATAATCGATGGGCGTGCAAGATGGTATATCGAGGAAGAAAAGTCATTCAGACCTCAACAACAAAGGATGCAAGGTGCGCCCTCCAAAAAAGGGGAAAAACCTTGAAAAACTCATTTCTGACAATAGCCAGACCTCGGTCAGAGAGTTGACCGAGGTCAACCGAGGAAGAAATCGGGTTGGTCCACGTGGACCAACCAGAAAAAACCTTGGAAAAAATGATTTGTTAATTCGCTTTAAAATAGGAGATGATTTTATTAATTTTTAGTTATAAAATAGAAAATGTTTATTATTTTATGTTGTATTTTATTCTGATTTTTAATTATTTTTATGAGGTATATTTTTACAACTTACCTTTTATAGCCCTTATAGGTATAATATATATATTTTAATCTTTTATTTTTAATTTGTATATTTAATTTATTTATTTTTGTTTATTAATTTATATAATTATAACCTACTTTTATACACATAATTATATTTTTATTTTATTTTATTGATGTGTTTTGTATATTTAATAAAATAGAAATAGTAATTATACAGGTATGTGTATAAGTATTATACCTAGGTTTTGCGTATATAAGTATTTTTATTTTGAGTTTTCTTTGCATTTTTATTCTGATTTTAATATTCACAATTATTATAAGTAATATTTACAAGATTATAAAAATATAAAAATACAAAAATAATGAATAAATAATAAATTGAATATTTTAATCTGTATAAGTATACAATGAGGGTCCAAAACTCAACTTTCAAACCGTAGCTCTGCCAAATGCGAAACCACCGCCATTAAATAGATTATTTTATTCTATATATAATTAAAGGTGAGTTTGCTGCATTTGGAGTCTTCATTTGTGAGATACAGGTCTGGGAAGTTGGGATTCTGGATTTTTATTCAGACCATAACTTTTTATCTGTACATTATTTTTCAGTGAAATTAATTTTGTATTTTTCTTTATTTAATTATCTACAACTTTCATGAACAAAGTCTCTTTATTTGAATTACAAAAAGTGGAACCAAAAATAGATCCGAAAATGAATAAAGAATGAATAAAATAAAAAGGAATTTTTATTGTATTTTGGCCCTTATCCCCCTCTACTTTATTCTTTGTCGACCTAGTCATCGAGATGCTAGGTCTTGGGGTTTCGGGTCATAAAATATTTACAATATTTTATTCTTTTTCTTTTCTTTTCTTTATTCTATAATTTTGGCTTTAAAAACCGCATTTTATACAATATTTACATACATATGCATGAATGCTAAAATGCATGAATTAATGCTATTTACAGGCATTTGCTAGGGTTTTTGATGCCAAAATGATAGAATAAAGATGATGAACTGTGGATTCATCATGATGCTGTCCAGTCGGGCTTCAAAGGCTAAAATAAAATATATAATGGCCTTCAAATAGCCTGGAGGTATTTTTCCTATAAAAGTAAATAAAAATGAAAATTCAAAAGCTGAGTTTATTATTTTTGGATTTTTCTATCAATTACTAGAATTTTTAGTGGTTTTTAGGGCTTTTTCAATTTTTATATTTTATATAAGTCCAAAAATCACCAAAACAGGTCAGAAAATCAAACACACAAATGAACGAAATCTAATTTTTTTTGTAATTTTTAAAGATGTTGTAATATTTTTTGTGAATTTTAAAACTGGACAGTAAGAAAAATGGATGTTTTTGAATTTTAAAAATAACAAAATGGCTCCAAAGATTTCCCAAAATTCAGTGAAAATTCTACACAGTGGAAGGAGCCACGTGTCAAATTTTCCCTTGATTTGGAGTAGATTTGATATTTTATTCAGAGCAAACAAGAGCCCACAGTCATAGGGACTTGATTGTAATGAAAATATGTTCTGGGGGCCTAAAAGTAACAGTACAGGAAACCCAGGGGGTCCGGTGCAAAATTCCCAGATCTGCACGCGCGATGCACGTGTCTGGGGCACTTAGAGACCTCTTTGTAATAAAACTTAAGTCCCTGGACCTATTAGTAACTCGTACTAAAAGTCCAGGGGGCTAAAGTATAAAATTCCCACAATATTCAGCACATGCTTAAATAAAACATTCATTGGGGTAGATGTGCAAATATGTAAAAAGATATTTCAATCTATAACCATCAGAAACAACAGGCCAAAACATGCAATTTCACCATAAATACACGTGTCGATGCACGTGACCACAACAGGCAGGGGTAGAAATGCAATTAACGAAAACTACCAGGTCTACTATGCAAATGTACCAAAATAAAATGAACTTGATAGAGTATTTACAGGACTAAATATTAAAAACTAAAATAACGGGGGCCTAAGGGAAATTACCCCTTATTATATTCCGAGGGCCAGATGGACGCCACGTGGAAGATCGTGCGGTCTGGAGCAGGGTGCGTCTCAACGAAGGGATCCTCGGCGATAATTGAATGGTGGAGGGCGCGCCACGTGGGGAATCAACGGTCGAGAGTGACTGGCGCTAACCCTCGCTGGATGGAGGGCTGAGAGGGGGCCACGTGTCGATCTGACGGTGGCTGATGGGCCTCCTCTTAGCTGTGATCGGACGGTCCACAAGTGATCTGGAACTCCTCGGTAGAACGGACGGCAGAGGAGGGTCCAGGAGGAACTCCTCGCCGACGAACTTCGCCGGAGGACTGTGAGCGCTCAGGACCTCTGCAGGGGCTGCTGAAGATCGGACAAGACTCGCCGGAGCCTCCCGCGTCTGGAGAACCCCTCCGATGGTGCAACGGAGCTCTGGAGAGCCCAGGAAACACCAGCGGAGCCCAAGCTCCTGTGCTGAAGATGGAGGACCTCAGATGGTCCTCCTCTAACCTGCAAAATGGCACGAAGAGCAAGCTGGGTTGAGGGCAAAATGCCTCGACCCTGTAAGGTGCGAAGCGGGTGGACGGTACGTCGAGATGGGCGAGAGCTCCGACGAAGCGACGGCGGAGAAGTTCGGATCCCAGTTCCTGTGTGAACTGGCATGAACGGATGGGCAAAGAAGGTGTGGGGGAGTGAGGCGAAGGTGATGGTGTCGTCCGATGATCAAAAGGGGGTTGGAGGCGGTCGGAATCGACGGTCGACGGCGATGGGTGAAATTGGGGGTAAACGGAAATTAGCTAAAACTAGGGGGAACTAAGGCTACCTGATGGTCGATGTCGACTGGGGACGAGCTGACGGAGCTCTGGGTCCTAGACTCGAGGGCCGTCGATGCTCGAGGCTCGAGCACCACGTCTGGGCGGCGCACGACGGCGCTAGGTCGCCAGATCGATGGTCTGATCACTCCCTCCTTGCTGCAACACAGCCAATCGCGAGCTGTCACTCAGGCGAGAGCAATGGAGGTCCTGGGGTGGAATGAACGGAGCCAAAGATGCCTAAATCGTGCGGTGGAGCTAAGATTTTATACGAGTGAGGGTCCGGCTAGATCGAGTCGGGCACGGGCGCATGAAGCACGGATCCCTAGGCTCAACCCCGGGCGTGGGTCTCGGATGCAAGAGGAAGAAATGGAGCCCAAGATTTAGGTGTGTGATGAGCGGATCATGATGCCATAATTGGGAGAAGAAGCGGGTCGGGCACAAATCCGCGGAACTGTGGTCCAAGGGGGGAGTTGACCGGGGGGTCAACAGCCCCCGTGGACCAATGGAACGCGACCACGTGGAAAAGAATTGGAAATTCAAATTAAAATAGAAAATGGCCGAATTTCACAAAAGTCAAAACATGACAAATGTTCCTTTTATTTTAAACTAATTTTTTTGTGATTTTATTTATTTTTTTGAAATAAAAATAAGGTATATACAATATAGTACTATGTATAGATATATATACAATATTGAATTTTTAATTTTTGATTTTTAAATAATTATTTTTGTGCATTTTTATTCCAATTTTATATTTTATTTATTTACAAGATAAAATGTGGAATTTTTTTATGTTTTTATTTTATGTTTATTATTTATTTACAAGGGTTAAATAAATAGTTATATCCAATTATATACAAGGTCCATATACAATGTTTATTTTGATTTTCATTTTTGTTATTTTTATTTTATTTTTGTTTTAATGGTTTTTATTTTATTTATTTACACCATGAGGTATAGAATATATACAATTTTTATGGGATTTTAATTTATTTATTTATAGGGCTAAATAAATAGGTAGGTGGTCTTATGTACATGATGAATATACCAGTGAAGAAGAGATTTTTATTTCTTTTTAATTTTCTTATTTTTATTTTGGTTTTGTATTTACAAATATATACAAATATATACAAACCATTTTTATTTTTATTTTTAGAGGAAAATATTTTTATTCTATTTACAGGTATGTGTATAAAGGTGAGCTTCCTTATCTCTCTCTACTTGGGCTTTTATGCGGTCAGGCCCATGCTGAATCCTCCCTTGGGATTAGGTTGCTCAATATTTATTCTAAATATCTCCCTCTTTTTCTTTTGTCTCTTTATTCTTTTATTTATGCACAAAAACATGCTTATTATTTATTTTTACACAATGCATGCTTTTTGATAATTATTTGTATTTACATGAATATACATGTGTTTGGCAAATGTTTTGTAGCTAAAATAAAAGAATAAAGAGTGATGACTGGGTATTCATCAAGATGCAAAATTTATTATATGGCATGAAAAGCATGCAAGCAGTTTTATAATCCTATTTTTCCATAATTCTTGGAGCGTGGGTGATATTTAAAAAAATAGAAAAAAACAAACACAAAATACTTAAACTAGAATGGTATATTTGCAAATAAAATATAAGGCAGGGGGTTAAAAGAAAATTTCCCAAAAGTTTATAACTAAATTACAAAGTTTATAAAGTAAACTACAATAACAAAACCCACAAGGGTGTAGATGAAAAATGCCCAGCTCACATGGGGGTCCACGTGAGCTGAGCAGGCAAGGACCTAAATATAATATGGAAATCTTCCAGGGGTTTACTTGTATTTTTTAGATAAAAAGTGTATATGAGCATGTGCCTCACATGGACCTAGTAGTAAATAGTAGACAATTTGAGGTATTGATAGCAAAATATCCTAATTATTTTACATGCCAAGGAATGTTTGAAATATTAAAGTAAAATAGGAGGGGACTAAGTGAAATATAATCTAACATGTACACGAAGGGACAGTTCTAGTGGTGACACATAGGCACCACTTAAGTGGATCTAACTGTGATGGAGCGTATCGTTTCGGCTCGGATCAGACGGTCAAGAATAGACTTGGAAAGATGCCTCGATCCAACGGCTATTGGGTTATCTCCAAGAATGGGAAGAACAACGAGCTTTCCTTGACTCAATGTTTGATTCCAGGAAACTCTGGGCTCAATTCTTCATGCCCGAAGGTGCATCATCTTCTTAGGGAGCTTTTGCATTTGTAAGTCTTCTTGGATCGAGTCCATGTCCCCTCGATTGGGACCTGGAAGGTCATCTTCCTGAAGCTGTAGATGGACTTCAAAATGGCTCCAGATGCTTTGTCTGGGTCTAGGACCAACACAAAAAGTTTCCTTGCTGCGAGGCAGAGCCGTCGACCCAAAAATTGAAGCCCGAAGCTTCGTGGATGGTGAAGACGATTAGCTCTAGCATGGCAGTGATCGAGTGAGCTCGAAGTCCTCAAATCCATGAAGGATTCAAGGGGGAATGTGCAGATCGTGTAGAGAAATGGATTAAGAATGAAATGGGGTGGTCAACAGGTCAGATAACAGGTCGATTCATGAAGGAATATGCCTGCAGCTCAAGCTCCAGGCGAACAAGAATTTGGATTCACTCCTAAATCTAAAGCTATCTTCGGAAATTAAAGACAGAAAATGAAAATAGAATTAAAACAAACCTAAAATGCCTGGAAATTTGTCTCAACTTGGTCAGGAGCCAAGGATGTTAAACCTCACGACAGTGCTCCACTGGAGATGGCTTGGATCTGCTCAACCACCGCTCTTCCTCGCGACAAGACCTCGGGTTAGCTTCCTGTCATGAACGGGACTCTGATTTTGGGGTTATGAGGGGCTGAGAACTATTGAAGAGGGATCAAAACCAGATTGAAGGGCTTGAGTCTTTATTTATGCACATAGAAGGAGCTAGGGTTTCACTTAGGATTGCGCTCTATTCGATGAGCCTTTGACCATGAAAAAGTACTAGTGTGATGGACATATGATCAAAGAAGAATTTTCATGAAGGGATCAAGGGAAAACGATTAATGGATCAAATGGAGAAAGTTGGAGAAGATGGCATGGAAGCGACGTCTGACGCGAGCGACGAGAGGGACAGAGCAACTGACCTAGGTCAACCACGGCTACGCTCTGGTTTGTCCACATCAGCCGTTAAAAGACAAATGAAAAGAAATAGAAGGAAAATAATTGGAAAATAAATAAAAAATGATTTATTTTCAAAAAACTCAAAACATAAAATATTTTAAATATTTTGTGTACTATTTAATGGTTCTTTTTATTTATTATTACAAGTTTATTTATTGTATTTTACTTTTTACAAGTATAGTTATAGGTATAACGACCTCTATTTTAAATATTTTATTTTTTTATTTTTTATGTTGTATTTCGTTATTTTATATGCATATTTTATAAATTTATAAATTACTTAAATGCACTGAAATATTTTTTATTATATTTTTTGAATTTTTTATATACTTAATTAAATATTGGAATTAATTTTATAGGTATATGTATAGTGTAATCATCTAAGTATTTTTGTATCTTTATTTATTTTAGTGTATTTTTAATGATTTTATTTTAGTTTAATTATGTATATGTACCATATAGAATATTCACAAAATTATGAAAACATAAAAGTGTGAAAATATAAAGAATTAATACAATGATTATTTTATTCAGGTATATTGTACAATAGGGGTTCAAAACCTAACTTTTGCATCTCAATTTCAAATCAAATGAAATTACCTTCATAAATAGCTTATTAAAAGTTATATACAATTAAAGGTGATTTTGATGCATTTTGAGTTCAAATCGAGGGGATACATGTCTGTGAAATTTGGGTTTTGTGATTTTATTCTGAGTGTAGAATGTACACTGTATATTGTTTTTGTGTAAAATCGGTTTTTTGTTTTTCTATGTATTTTTATCTACAACTTTCATGTACACAGCTTATTAATTTTAGGTACAAAGTTAATTGTTTAAAATGATGCTAAAAAGTGATTATTGATGAATTAAAAATGGGGTTTTTGATGTATCTATGCACAATTCATATGCCATAACTCCCCCTACTTTGATCCTTGTCAATTAAGTCATATGATGATTGAATCTCGAGGGTTAGGGTCATTTAGTGTCCTTGATACCTCATTCTTTTCCTTTCTTTTCTTTACTCTTTTATTTTAGAAAAAATTTAATAATTATACATTATTTTATATAGTATTTTGTACAAAAAAGAGTGCTTATTTTGGCAGATTCAACTAAAGCAGTAAAAATCAATCTTCTCCAGCATAGTGACCCTATTTCCCCAGTCCAACAACTCTTTCCTCGAGAAGCAATGTATTCCCTTCTATATTCAAGTGCAACTGACTCGAGAAGATGAGGTGGAGAGAAGAATGGACTGTAGCCAGTCTAGCTACCTATCCTAGGATTTTTTACCAGTGTAGCCAAGTCATCATGTTGTTGGCTCACATACATTTGACTTTGAAGCTCAAGCTTGCTTATTGGATATATATACATGCTCCGATGGGAATTGATTGTTCTTGATTTTTTTTCCCATCTTTTATTTTTGGATTTTTTTATTTTTCCATTTTCTGATACTATATACAACATCATTTACATATGGACTTTTTCCTCTTGAGCCAATAGACTATCACTCATTTGAAGCATTATTGCAACCCATGACTTTTGTCATTAGACCTTATGGCTACTAGATCATGTTGGGGTACAATGACCACAAATATGTGACTTTCGATGTTTCCATTGTCTTGTATCTCATGCTGGTAAATCCAATCCTCTACCACTTCAACTGAGGTGAGCAAAGTGTAAGGTGCAGGTGTGCAAACTAGGTCATTATCAACAAGAGTCGTGCATATGTTCTGAAATATTCTACTAGGCAGTCAAGAGGACATTGTACTATGTCTTGTGGTCTCAAAAAATTAAGCCTAGTAGACATGAAGTACCTCAATTTCAGTTCCTATAAGGTTCTTGCAATTAAGTAGATTAAGGTCCAACCAAGCTCCAATCTTCAGATTTCGCTTAGAGTAGTTCAATTATCAACATCAATCCAAAAAATACAAATGCTATGTGCAATGAAAAAGACATTTTTGTGATGTAATTTTCTGGTTTTGAACTTTTTATGGGATTTTTGAAAAAGTTTCACAAAATTTTATGCAGGTTTTTGAAAAGATTTTGCAAATTTCTATGAATTTTTTGTTTTTGCAAATTTTTAGTGATTTTTCAAAAATAAAAATTTTTGGCAAGTAATTATATGCAGTTATTTACATGGGAGTCCATTTTTATTTACAAGAATTAGGATGAAGGATTTACACAAGGTGTTTACAAGTTTGTGAAAAAAATTATTTGTTTGGATTACGTAGACAATTCTGAAAATAATTTGAAAATATTTTTGCTTACATTTTTGAAAACTTATTTTCTAACTAATTCGACAAATAATATTTACAAAATATGAAATCATTTTGCAAAGATTTTTCGAACAGTATGTATAGATTTTTCAAACTATTTTTAAAATCTTTTTCTAAACCATTTGCAAATAAATTTTTAAAATATTTTATTCAAACAAAGAAAAGAAATTTTTACAAACAAAATATTTTTACAGAGGTTGAAAATATTTTACAAAATATTTTTCCAGATATTTTTTAAAAGATTTTTCAAAGAGATTTTCCAACTATTTTCAACATTCTGTGAAACATTTTTAACTGATTTATTAATATGTATATATAAAGAATTTTTAATGTGTGATTTTGTTTTATTAATTAGCCTTATTATTTGAAAGTACAAAAGTACGAGTTATGGCTGAAATATATACAACATATATATGAACCCCTTATACTTAGCTTGAGATATGTCCTCATATATTGGAGAGAAAGGAATACATAACTCTTACTAAGTATAGGAAAATTGATACTAAAATGATTAAATAAAGTTAACCACCCCCTATACTTAGGATCAAATAATCCTAAGTATAGCATATTGTATACATGGCAGGGAGGGTCGAGGGCGGGAATAAACAAATTAACGGCTCGACCTATCTTCCCCTATACTTAGGGTAAAATATCCTTAAGTATAGAAAGGATGTCAAAAGTTGAGGAGACATGCGAGGGGATTGAAGTACGAGCACTTATATATACTCCCCCTCATACGTAGGATGAAGAATATCCTAAGTATAGAAATGATAAATGGGATGAGTGAAGCTTTCAGAAGAATGCAATAATTAAAAAAGAAAAAAAGAAAAAAAAGATAATGATTAACTATATAAAACATTTTAATCACTTTTGCATCATAGGCCACCTGAATGGAGTCAACCATAGACAAAAAGGTATCATGCTCGAGGTAAGGCTTCAGAATCAATCCGTTGATGATGAAAGGTTGTGCATCAGCTGACAATCCATGTATGACCATGCTTCCATTATTACAGACATGCTTCATTACAAATGACCCTGTCCACTTACTTTTCAACTTCCCTCTGAAAAGTTTTAACTTCGCATAAAACAAACAAACTTTTTGGCCTGACTCGAAGGTCTTGCAACAGATGTGCTTGTCGTGACACTTATTGATCTTCTCCTTATACATAATATTGTCGTCGTATGTATAGTCACTGAACTTGAGAAGTCTGTTCAGATTTACTTTTCTATTCTTTATTGTTGTCCTCTGATCCAAATTGCAAATTTTAATCGCCCATAAAGATTTGTGAATCAGCTTGATGGGAAAATGGCATGGCATGCCATATACCATACGATAGGGAGATATTCCCAGAGGAGACTTGTATGCAGTACGACATGCCTAGAGAATCGAGTCGAGCAGTTGAGACCAGTTCTTTCTGTCTAGACGTACAAGTTTTTGAATAATAGTTTTGATCTCCCTATTCAAACATTCTGCCAAACCATTAGATTGTGGATGGTACGGAAAGGCTACTCGATGTTCAATACAATATTCCTAAGTCAGCTTCTTCACCTCTTTGTTGATGAAATGGCTACCCCCATCTGATATGAGAATTTTGGGTATCTCGAACCATGCGATGATGTTTTCTTTCATAAATCGATAGAAGATGCAAATATCAGTGGCTCGAGTAGAGATAACCTCCACCCACAACAAGCAGAATATATTCATAGCCCTGATTGTTTGGACATAAGCACATGAAATCAATGCCTAACGCATCTAATACATCTAAAATCTGAATATAATTCAGGGGCATTGTGTCTCTCATTCCAATTTCTAATGTTATATATGCAACTAAGAATAATATGTGTTGCAACGTCAATGATATATTTGAAATCTACCAAATATTCTATTGTCATAACTAATCATATAATAAAAATTATTCATTATCTTATGATTTTATTCTTTTAATCATCGATCAACTATCAACAAATGATGGAAGTGTTAATAAAAGAGACAATAGAAATTGATGTTATATTAATCATTGATAGAGATATAACAAGAAAGAGTAAATTACACAAAAGTCACAAAACTGTACACCCGATGTTAATGTCATATCTGAACTTTAAAAAGTAATAATGTGATACATGATCTTCCATAGTGGTTCCAACAAGGTACTTCCATTAGCTTTATCATCAGATGAAACATGATCTCTTTTTTTAAAGACAACTATGCCCATCCTCCTTCCCTTATTTTCTTATCCTTTTTTCCTTCCCCTGATCCTTTTCAATTCCACGATGTCCTCCTCCTACACCTTAGCCTTCACAACCTCCTCGCCATGTTCAACACTAAGCATGTCGTTGAGGTCCTTGACATCTGAGATACTGAGTTTGAATGATGAATCCATGATTCATCTCTTTACTCTTTCGTTTTGGCTAAAATCCTTGGTAAATTGCATGAAAATATTAACCAATTAAAACAAATTAATATTCTAACATCATTTGCTAATATCTTATATTTAACACTTATTTTATCTAAAATAAAATAATAAAGAAAGAAAAATATAAAATAAAATAAAGAAGGATTTAAATATGCAAATATCTACAAACGGGTCCTTTTTAGTTCCATGATGTCCTTCTCCTGTACCTCAACCTTCAAATCCTCCTCATCATGTTCAACCCTAAGCAAGCCTTTGACATCCTTGGCATCTGAGATGTGGAGTTTGAATGATGAATCCATTATTCATCTCTTTATTATTTTATTTTGGTTAAAATCCTTGGTAAAATGCATGAAAATATAAACTAATTCTAACAAATTAACATTCTAACATCATTTAGTAATATTTTATATTTAACCTATATTTAATCCAAAATAAAATAATAAAGAAGGAAAAATAAAAAAAGAAAGAAGGGTGTAAATATGCAAATATGTACAGACTGATCATAAACCTGAGACTTGGTCGAGAAAATAAATAAGAAGGTGGAAATAAGGATCATAATCTATAAAAATATCAGAAAATCAAGATCATTAATGTACCGTTACACATTTTCACCTTGTACCGATATATACTTATTTTATCTATCATTCAAATAATCTAAAATAAAAATATATCTTTTTTGGAAGTTGTTTATAATAATTTATATTATTTTTTAAAATATAAGAATATTTATTTATTGTAAAAACAAATAATTATGATGGATTGAAAAGGCCGCAAAAGCTAACTTTCAAGGTTCATAACTATTTATAGAAAAATTCAAATCATTAAAACTTACTTTTAAACTTTGTTTTATAAATAATACTAATTATAAAATATTAAAAAAATATTAAAATAATTTGTTCGAGTTTTGGCACTTGGATCCTTTGTATATATGTATTATACATATATAAATATTCTTTATTTTCTATAAATTTATTAATAACTCCAATTAACTTATTTTTTCTCTAAAATGTTTACAAAGCTAGTAGAAAATATAAAAAATATAACATAAAATCAAGTTTTAATAAATACCAATAAATCTTAAAATAAAAAGGCCGTAAAAGTTAATTTCCTAGCTTCATATCTCAGCCATATGAACTCTGAATTAAGTGTTCTCACTTTTAAAGTCATTTTATAAAATTACCTATTAATTAAAAGTGATTTTACTAAATTGGGTTAATATGCAAAAAGTAAAGTTTGGGACCCAAGTAGTATACTTGTACAATATATTTTAATTTTATTCTATTTATTATTTATTATTTTTTGTATTTCATACTTCGTAAATATTGTATTAATAAAATACTTTAATATAAATTAAAAATATTTTTATTTAAAATTAAAATAAACTAAATTAATTAGCTACACAAATTATATAAGTATAATATACCATTACTATTTATATAGATGTTTGTTTAACTAATATTATCTATATAATTAAAATGTATCATCAAATATTTATGAAAGTATCTAATTTATTTAATTATTTAATTTAACCTACTAGTTATTTATTATTTATTTAGTCTTTAACATTAGTTTGAGTAGTCAAATCTCTTCTTTTTGCTCCTCGTTCTTTCTTCCCCCCTTCTTCTTCTTCTTCTTTCTGGCAACTGAACCCAACGATCTGGGACCACCAGGTCGTTCATTGATGACTGACCAAGCAACGTAGGTAAGGAAATCAAATAATCAAAGGGTCGTTGCGACCCAGATCACAAGGCTAAGTCAACAAGAAAAGAGAAAAAACGCTCAGTAAAACACCCACTCAAAGCATGCAAAAATGTAAGCGATCTTCGCTATTTATTTTTATCTGGTATAGCAACCAATGTCGAACACAAGGAGCACCAGTAAATCTATGAAGTAGTCACAATTCAGAAAATGAAAAGCATATTTTTGTTGGTTTTAATTTTGCAAAATTTTATGATTTTTAATTAAGGAACAAAATAGGCAAATAAGAAAATAAAGCAAACAAAAAGCTTTTTGAATTTTTATTTAAGGCTAAATATGATAAAAAATAAATGTAAAATTATTTTTTGGTTTTTGAAATTTTAAAGTATTTTTGGTAATTTTATAGAAATTTTATGATGTTTTTTAATTTTATAAAAAACAAACTAGATTCAAAAATGTAAATTGCAAGTTAAAAATAGTTAAATTGCCCTAAACTACAGGTTATGAATTTTATGATAAACTAGATAAAAAGCGCTACAAACATGAACTGAAGTGACATTTTTTATTTTTCTAGAATTTTATATTATTTTTTAAATTTTTAGGTCTTTGGTGATTTTTAGGATTTTTATGAGCTTTTGAAACAAAATTGCTACTGAAGGCAAAGCATACAAAAACACGCACACAAGAATTTTTATGGAATTTTTAAAGTGATTTTCAAATTTTTGTGTATTTTTCAAAATAGACAGAACACTTTTTAAGGGTTTTTATTTTTAAAAAGTAGTAGACATAACTAAATCAATCCACAAAAATCACAATAAATATTATGTCTTAACGGGAGCTAACGGTAATTTTTATAGAATTTTGAGGTCAATTTGGTATTTCTTTAATTAGACAGAGCCATACAGTTTACAAGGAGCTACTTGCAATTAAAATAAAACTTTAGGCCAAACAATAACACACGTGAAAAACCTAGGGACAAAGATACAAATTGTCCAGTGAAAATATGCAGATGCTTAAGAAACCACATACAAGGGTATAAATGCAAATCTCAGAATATTTCCATTCAAATCATAACATACAAAAAGTCAAGGGCATAAAATGCAAATATACCAGAAAAGTATGTGGGACTACAAGTAAGTTCACACAGACTGTACTAAACTGCAAATATATAAAAGAACAAGGTCCTAACTGCAAAATATCGAATTAAAATAGGCTACGATAAATATTTACAGGACTCAACAGTAAATGCGAAACAGGAAAGGGCCTAAGAGCAAATTACCCTTTATTAAGAGCGATCCAACGACTGAGGAACATCCACTAACGGATGGATGGTGGATATCTGCAAGTACCCTTTCGACGATGGATGGTTGCGAAGCGATCCTCAGATGGATCCAATGATCAGGGGCCTCCATATGGTGGATGGTGATGATTAGACCTGGAAGAGGCCTCGATCTAACGGTGGAGAAGCATCTGGAAGAGTGATGAATCTACGTTTCATCATCTTTATTCTATCATTTTGGCATTAAAAACCCTAGTAAATGCGTGTAAATAGCGTTAATTCATGCATTTTATCATCCATGCATATTTGTGTAAATAATGTATAAAATGCGGTTTTTAAAGCCAAAATTATAGAATAAAGAAAAGAAAAGAAAAAGAATAAAATATTGTAAATATTTTATGACCCGAAACCCCGAGACCTAGGCATCTCGATGACTAGGTCGACAAGGAATAAAGTAGGGGGAGATAAGGGCCAAAAACCACTAAAAATCCCTTTTATTTCATTCATTCTTTATTCATTTTGGGATATATTTTTAGTTCCACTTTTTATACTTCAAATAAAGAAACTTTGTTCATGAAATTGTAGATAATTTCATATAGAAAAATACAAAATTTACTTCACACAAAATAATGTACAGATAAAAAGTTATGATCTGAATAAGATTCCAGAATCCTAACTTCCCAGACCTGTATCTCACAAATAAAAACTTGAAACGCATCAAAATCACCTTTAATTGTTTATAATTTCTCGTAAGCTGTTTAATGAAGGTGGTTTCGCATTTGGCAGAGCTACGGTTTGAAAGTTGAGTTTTGGACCCCAAGTGTATACAGATTAAAATATTCACTTTATTATTTATTCACTATTTTTACACTTTTATATTTTTATAATTTTGTAAATATTACTTATAATATATTTGTACACTAAAATCAGAATAAAAACCTAAAGAAAATTACAAAAATAAAATACGTAAATATAAAATACCTAGGTAAAATACCAATACACATACCTATATAATAAACACTTCTATTTTATTAAGTTCACAAAAACCTTCAGAAAAATAAAATAAAAATATATTTAAGTGTATAAAAATATTTTATAAATTTATAAAATAATAAACAAAAATAAAAAAAACTAAATATATAAAATAAAAATAAAATATTTAAATATATAGATATGTATACCTATAAAGCCTATAAATGGTAACTTGTAATTTTATACCTCATAAAAATAATTAAAAATCACCATAAAATAACTAACATTTTTTTATTTAATAACCAAAATTTAATAAAATCGTCTGATATTTTTAATCGAATTTACAATCTTTTTCCCAAGGCTTTTTCCTTGTTGGTCCACGTGGACCAACCAGGGGGTAGCAAGAGTTGACCTTTGGTCAACTCTCTACCCAACACCTGGGTTGCGTCAGAAATGAGTTTTTGTCCGCATTTACGGATTTTTCGAGGCCACATCGTTCCTTCTTTCACGATGTGGTCTTCACGACTTTTCTTCCTCGTGATGTGGTGATTCACGCCCTATGCGTTTCTTGGGTTGTGGATCGCTGCATTGTCTGCCATCACTCGATCTTCACGCCCACTCTCCCACTCGTTCAAAAGACCCTCTTCCTCCATTTTTCTATTTTGAACCCTTTTTGCCCTTTCTTCCTCCCTTATTTTGTGTGCTGAGGTTAGAGGGAGGTTGATGAATCTGTGACTCATCATTCTAAAAGTTGAAAATAGAAGCTTGTTCCCAAGTAAATAGATGCATATTTCCCTTTATCTTGCACAATTAGCATTCATACATGCATTCATAAAATATGCATTTTAGCATTCACATTTTGCATTAAATAAGAAGCCAAGATCACTTGTAAAATATCCACTCATAAAAATAACCTCTCCCTTATAATATGTACACCTTAGTTAATAATATAAGGAAGAAAGCCAAGATCTCCTTTGTAAAAGCACCCAATAAAGCCCTAAAACCCTTGGACCATAAAATGCCCATAGATCCCTCATACAAACTCCAAAATAGGTCTACTCACTTTCAGAATAATACACATTCAAAGACCTTTAAAATAAGACTAATTTCATCCAATTTGGAGCTCATATGAAAAAGTTGGGTTTTCGGGCCTCTATGTATACTATGTATACTATATATGTGTATATTTGTACTCTTGTATTTTTGTATCATAGTTGACCTCATATCCGTCTTTGGTCAACATGAAACTTGTAGATCTCATCAAAATCTACAACTTTCATGTTTTGAGTTTCTCCAAATTCGACCTCATTCTCTTTCTACACTCATTTCTCTTCTCAGCCAATCACAGCTGGCCATGTGGCGTCCTCTGGTTGCGCCACGCGGCCCGCTCCCCTTGCCCTAGCCGCCCGCACCTCTGACCGTTGGATTTCTCTTTGAATCCAACGGCCCAGCTCACTCCACGTGCACCTTAATTTTCAACCGTTCGATCATTTCACATTTTCCATCTCAGCCGCCCGCCTCCGCCTGCCTATGCGCCTGACACATGGCGCACGTTGCGCCCTTCGATCATGCACACTGACCCTTCATCCTAACCACTTATCCCGCCTTGCACCTCAGCCCTTCGATCGAAGCCCTAATCGCATCTCCACCGTTCGTTAGTGCCACTTCCACGACGCGCCACGTGGTGCAACCACACCCTTAGATCGCCTCGCCCCCAGATCAGATTCAAGCCGCTCCATCCTGCCTTCTTCTCCGCCGTTGGATCACCAGATCCAATGGTGAGGGCCTCGTCTTCCACCTCCAACACCCTCTCTCTCTCCCACGATCTCAGCCTTGCAGGAGGGGTTGCCCCTTTCTATTCTCGGCTGCACTCCAGCCAACCCAACACCTTCCATCCTATAAATCACTCGCCGCCAGCCACGTTCTTCCCCATTCGCCACCCTTGAGAGAAACCTAGAGCTCGGAGCCTTCGATTTGTGACAGAAATTGAGTGAGTCCTTGAGCTAAGACGGGCCTTCTTCTCCGGCGAGATCCACGGCCGCCACCGCCGTGTCGCAGCCTCCCCCCGTGAAGCTGCTTGAGCTCAGGGCCCTACCGCCCCTTCGAGCGACGACCTGGAACTCGAGACCGAGCTCCAATCCCCAGGTAACCCCCTCCATCCTCCTTTGATCTTCTTCTGATTTTTCTTTTATTTTTCTCTGATTTTATTCGCCTTCCACCGTGATCTTCTCGCTCCACATTCACCTCTCCAAGCTCCGCGACGGAGCTCTGATCTTCGTGCCATACTTCACACCCTCCGACGACGCAACCCCTCTTCCATCAACTCCAGCTCCGCCACCTGGGCAGAGCACCATCGTCGGAACACCCTCGCATCGCCTTAGGCCTCGCCGTCCACCCTTCACATCTCCACGCACTGCCTCATGCTTCGGCTATACTTCTAACCCTTGCAGGTGCCATCTCGTTCACTGGCCGGAAGTTCACCAGAGCTCCTATCGAGCTTTACCGCCACGGTCCTCCAGTACTCCTCCTCCACTCCTGGGACCATCGGACTCTTCACCGCATCGCCGTGCGTCTTTCGAGATATCTCCGAGCCTCCGGAGAGCTTCACCGATGACAGGAGGGACGGGCGGAGCAGAGCCACCATCGACGGAGCCCTGCCAACTCCTCCACAGGTGGCGGAGGACTGTTGAGGATGAAGCACAACCACCGTCGATCATCTTGCTCGAACGGTCCGGAGCCGTCCACGTCGCCAATCAACCGGAGCACCACAGAGCCGTTGGATTCTTCTAGATCCAACGGTGTTTAGCGTGCCACATCGCCACCTCAGGAGAGAGACCACCACTGTTGGATCGATCAAGGATCCAACGGTCTCTGATCACGCCACGCGCCAGCCAGGACAGCCGTTGGATCGACCTTGATCCAAAGGTCCCAAGCCATCCACGTCGACGGGTCTGAGCCTCTTCCCCGACCTCTAGGCTTGGATCACTCGAAGCTACTTCGAGCCTCCAACCGAGCCTCCAGGACCCGAGCCTCGTCCCGAGCCGCCAATGCCACCCGAGCATGGGCTGCCCCACGTGAGGAGCACGCGCGGCCTAGGTAAATTTCACAGAGGCCCTGGGAACTTTCAGAAATTGCAAACTAGTCCCTGTGAAGCGCATCCACGTGAGGAGCACGCGAGTCAGTGGAGAAATTGCATTCCACCCCCTACAAAATAGGTAATTGCATTAAGGTCCCTGTCAGCATATTTATTTTTAAGAAATTTTAAATTTCTGTATTGCAGTTATACCCCTATCTTTGCACGCATATTCGGTGCCCATATTTCATCATTATTGAATTCCAAAAAGTGCATTTGTAGCTTAACTTGTGCTTGATCTTGTGTGACACTTGTTATATTTTTGTGATAGAAGTGGAATTTTTAATTAATTAATTGGTTTATTTATGTGATATTTTGCCCAATTGAACCTTTTAATTAATAGTTAATTCTTTGTAACTCCAAAAATTCCAAAAAATCATAGTAGCTCTAGGATAATTAACTTAACATTGCATAAAACTTTCATCTCATTTGCACACATTTCGAGGCCTAAATAAATTAATTGGTGATTTTCCTTAATTCATTTTTAACATTAAAATTAAGGTCTGATAATTTTCCTGGATTCCTCATCATTAGATCTATCTAGGATAGTTTTAGTTCCCCAAAATTTTGTGATTTGTTATTTATTAAAATTAAATTAGTCAAAATCACTCTGCATTCATGTTTATTTCACAGTAAAATCATTTAGTGTCAGAAAATTCCAAAAAAATCAGGGTAGCTTAATTACATCATATTTCATCATCTGGCCAGTTTTCATTATTTTTGGACTTCATTTGAATACTTAACGGATTCAAGTTCTGAATTGGCCTGATTTTTGCATGTGTCTTTCATAAAAAAATCGAAAAGACCAAATATATTCCCTTTGAAAATCGAACATTGGAAATTTGCTAAAAATCCACCTAAGGTGACAGATGCCTCCCTGAGTTGGACCTTGGACTTCCCAAGTAAAAAAAGTTTCCACTCGAAATTGACTTGCTTAAATTAGAAGTGGTTTTTGATTAGCCCTCTCGTTATCCGACTGCAACAAACATTGACAAATAATTTGGACATTAATTTGCTCGAATTAACAAGGGTAGCGGGAGGCGTTATCAAAATGGCGCCGTTGCCGGGGAGGCACGGCTTAGGTTATAGTGAAATTCTGATTGTTTGATTTTCTATCCCCGGGTAGTTTGACCCCTAGTTTTTCTTGTGAATATTTCTCTGTCCTTTAATTTTTGCATTTTTGTGTCGTTCTCTATGTGACCTCAACTTGTTTTTGTGCGAGGGACGCCGGAGTCGAAGATGCTTCGAGGAACCTGCATTTTAATTTGTTTGAGTGATTTGAGAGAACTTGTACTTTCATTTATTTCCACATTTTTTCGCATCATTTCCAACGGTTCCCGTTTGGGTTCTCACGTGTGTAAAAATAGGGGAACTGTGTCCCCGTGTGCAGTGTGGTTTAAATTGTAACTTAGGCTTGCACTAGCGGCTCCTCGAGCCACTTTAGGAATTGCTTGTGCTCGTAATTTTTAGGACCACACATACACTTAAAAGACGCACCTAGACCGCAGATCTAGTCAAATCAACCTGCTCTTCACTCACTAATAGAACTGCCTGTCTAGGAGCGGATTTTGTCGTCTCCATTTGCATGTAGTGTAAAAATTTCAATACTGTTTTGCATCCTGCATACAAGCGAAGAGATCACTGTAAGTCTTCTTAACTCAGCATATGCATCATTGTTTTTTGTGCATCGGCTTTTCTCGATTTCCCCCTCTGTTTTTCACACTTAAATTAAACGGAAATTGGGACTGGACGATAGGCGTGCTGTGTGGTTGGACTAACAAGTGAGAACTTAACTTAAAATCGGGACTGCTAACATTATTGACCAAAAAAATCAACAAAATTGGAAAAATTGTTTGCGGGAGACTAATCGCCGACCTTGTTTTCAGACTGAGTGAGGGTACTTGAGTGTGTGTGAAAACCTTAAGGCAGAGCCCAAATCCCCGCCTTCCATATCACGGGCCAACTGATCCTAGCAAATATCACGAGTTGGATACTTTTAGATTCATTGACCAGTACCAAGTAGCCTCCGCCTGTTCGCGGGTAGTCAGGGGCGAACCAGCGGTACTTCGCGACAAGGCCTAGCTTTGTCAGCCTCCGTCTGCTTGCAGGTAGATAGGGGCACGGTCTTTAAGTCCCCAACTCCGGATAGGAGCGAAGAAAGGAAGGACCGGCGGTATCTTAGGCGATAGGTTAAACAGGGAAGACGCATCCGGCTCTGAGCCGACTTCCCTATAGGACGCATAACTCCTTACTATCTTGCTTGAAAAATCACACTTAAAATTGACAAGATAAATTGGACTCAGTTTCGAGTCCTCCACTGTGTTGAGTGTGAAACCAGGGTCTTGGATTTAATTGCTTGCTTCAGGTAGGAGTCAAATCCTATCTTCACTTAGATCTCCCATTTCTTCTCGCCAAATCAAGATGAGTGACTTGGGGGATATCGACTCTTTATTCACCAATCTCTCTTTGAGCCCCCCACGACACTCCTCTTCATCGGCCCAAGCGCACCTTGGACCACCCAGGACTCATGACCCTCTTGAGTTCTGGTTCACTCACACCCAGGGTGGTTACTCTCAAACCAACCCTTTCCTCTCCTCTGAGCTTACCGAGGAAGACCATCGCCTCGGTAAGAATCCCTTCCTTGATTTGTCCTCTGACACCAACCTTGTTTCATACCCAGGAATAGAGGACAAGATGCCGCCTAAGCAGCCACCGGATGAGGATCAGTTGTGACAAATTCTTAATCGCCTTGCCACAGCCGAACAATAAAATGCAGATCTCAGGACCAGAAGCTATCATTAAGTCGGATACAACCTTTTTTGATTGCCTCGATCATTCTGATGATCCGACACAAGAGCCTAATAATGCCAAGTCGACTGAGACCACTAGCACCTTCCCGAGACATGTGCTGACCCTTCAGGAATATTATAATCTATATGGTGACTCTTCTAATGAGGAACCCATGGTCAGCACCACACCATGTCCCGGACCTTCAAACGAAGCCACCAAGACTGAATTGACTCCACATAAAAACATGATTGCTCCCTCTTCTAGTCGGCTATCTAGTGAGTGGAAGCCGAGAATTGATTCCTCGAGATGTTCCCCCGAACCTCTCAAGGCGCGTCGCTCTCATCTCCCTCTCAATGATTCAGGTTCTAGCAAACCGGCTAAGAAAGTTTCCTTCAACACACAAGAGAAGGAATTTTGTGAGGAGTCCTCATCTGGTCCGGATAAGGTGATTTATATGAGTGAGCTCAGTTCGGCTGTTCTCAAGCCATATCTAAGCAAGCAGCCGTGTGTCGACCCTCGTTGGACGATCCCTACACCTCACTATTATTCATCTGAGGATGATTCCGACAGCGACACATATGTATATTATCCACCTCCTCGCGTCCGCAAGAAGGTTCATTACAAACCTTCTTAATCCTTGTATATTCCCACTCTTTCTTGTATATATTTTTCTCCCTCACTCCCCAGTGATTCGAATCACTCGTCCCAGCTCCATATCGTTTCATTTTATGACTATACTTATGATAACCAGATCCTAAGTATATGGGGGAGAGTGACCCGCATCTATTCATTGTACATCCTCCAGATCACATCGGTTCTCATACTCACTCCTGTCCTATACTTAGGCTGACCAGAGCCTAAGTATAGGGGGGACCGATGCCCGTCATGTATATACTCATCCGTTTCCCCTCATGCCCTCGTCCGCCCCATTTTTTATCTTCTTCTACACTTAGGCTGTCAAGAGCCTAAGTATAGGGGGGGCGGTGCAACTTCTATACGATTTTTATAATTTTAGCTCTCCTACGCTTAGCCCGAGCTATGTCTTTTTAGTTGCTTTTCGTGCTCTGAGGACATAACACATGCTAAGTATAGGGGGGCGTGTATATATTACATATATACTTTACCCATAGCTCATACTTTCGCGTATTCTCGCGTATTTTTGTATATATTATGCAATAATTACGGGGGGTAAAAATTTGAGAAATTTTTTTTGTAAAATACACTTGTATAATACTCATAAAATACTTGTATCATAGGAGGTATAACAGTGTGTCAAAAAATGTGTTGAAAATAAGGCTTCTTATTTACTCTTGCACATCATCTCTGCATCTGAAAAAGAGTCCTGCATTTCATACATAGCATGTCATCTACCTCTCATCTGCATATCTTGCATATGCAATGTGAAAAGCTAGTGGGTTTTGAACCAAGTTATGAGTAGATATTGAGGATGGACTAGATTTGACCTTAATCCACCTAATTTCAGAGGAACCTTATAGGAACTGGAGTTAAGATTTCTCAGGTCAAGTGACTTAATTCTTTGAGTCCGCAAGTCTATGTTCACATGTCATCTTGATTAGTCTAAGTAGAATATCTCGTGCACATGCATGATTCTTTTAGACAGTGGCCTAACTTGGACAAGCACAATGCACGTAGCTCTTCATTGATGAGGTGGTGAGGAGGTAGAATCCTTTAGCTTGGAGTAGCACACGGGTGGAAACATCCGTCCTCCTCTAGGGAGGGTAGTGCATCTCAACCTAGTCTGGTGGTGTTGAAGTCTAAGGACAGGACGTTGTGGGTTGCAATAATGCTTCAAAAGAGGGATATTCTACTGGCTCAAGAGGAAAAACTCCCGATGTACATGCTGCACCTTGTATATAATACCAAAAAAATGCAAAAACTCCAAAAAAATCTGACAGGTCCAAGTGAAAATAAAATACCTATCGGAGTATGTATATTAGCAAAGAAATGTAGCTGGATGACTTGGCTACATTGGTCAGGCATCCCGGGATAGATAGCTACACTAGCTACCGTCCATTCTTTCTCTACCCCCTCCTCTTGAGTTGGTCACACTTGAATTTAGAAGGGAATACCGCGCTCCTCGAGGAAAGAGTTACTGGACCGGGTTATTGAGTTACCTTGTTAGAGGAGGCTGGTTCCGAGTCATTTCTGATGTGGAGAGTTACATTATACTTACACAGTACAACTAAGAATCATAGTCATCAGAAATTTGCGTTTGAGGATTTGTTCTGACCTGACTGTTGAGGCGTCTTGAATAGAAGACTTGTGGCACTTGAAGTATGTTAGGTCTTAAGTTCATGTCCTAATAAGGTTCCGCCACACAATTAATCCAAAGGTCGAGTCAAGCTCCATTTTCAACTTTTGTTCATGACCTTGGTATGGAATCCAAAATCATTTCACTCTTGCATTTCATTTAGTTGCTCGGGGACGAGCAAGGTTTAATTATAGGGGGTTGATGAATCTGTGATTCATCACTCTAAAAGTTGAAAATAGAAGCTTGTTTCCAAGTAAATAGATGCATATTTCCCTTTATCTTGCACAATTAGCATTCATACATGCATTCATAAAATATGCATTTTAGCATTCACATTTTGCATTAAATAAGAAGCCAAGATCACTTGTAAAATATCCACTCATAAAAATAACCTCTCCCTTATAATATGTACACCTTAGTTAATAATATAAGGAAGAAAGCCAAGATCTCCTTTGTAAAAGCACCCAATAAAGCCCTAAAACCCTTGGACCATAAAATGCCCATAGCTTCCTCATACAAACTCCAAAATAGGTCTACTCACTTTCAGAATAATACACATTCAAAGACCTTTAAAATAAGACTAATTTCATCCAATTTGGAGCTCATATGAAAAAGTCGGGTTTTTGGGCCTCTATGAATACTATGTATACTATATATGTGTATATTTGTACTCTTGTACTTTTGTATCATAGTTGACCTCATCTCCGTCTTTGGTCAACATAAAACTTGTAGATCTCATCAAAATCTACAACTTTCATGTTTTGAGTTTCTCCAAATTCGGCCTCCTTCTCTTTCTACACTCATTTCTCTTCTCAGCCAATCGCAGCTGGCCACGTGGCACCCTCTGGTTGCGCCACGCGGCCCGCTCCCCTTGCCCTAGCCGCCCGCACCTCTGACCGTTGGATTTCTCTTTGAATCCAACGGCCCAGCTCACTCCACATGCGCCTTAATTTTCAACCGTTCGATCATTTCCCATCTTCCATCTCAGTCGCCCGCCTCCTCCTGCCTATGCGCCTGACACGTGGCGCACGTTGCGCCCTTCGATCACGCACACTGACCCTTCATCCTAACTACTTATCCCGCCTTGCACCTCAGCCCTTCGATTGAAGCCCTAATCGCATCTCCACCGTTCGTTAGCGCCACTTCCACGACGCGCCACGTGGTGCAACCACGCCCTCAAATCGCCTCGCCCCCAGATCAGATCCAAGCCGCTCCATCCCGCCTTCTTCTCCGCCGTTGGATCACCAGATCCAACGGTGAGGGCCTCGTCTTCCACCTCCGACACCCTCTCTCTCCCACGATCTCAACCTTGCAGGAGGGGTTGCCCCTTTCTATTTTCGGCCGCACTCCAGCCAACCCAACACCTTCCATCCTATAAATCACTCGCCTCCGGCCACGTTCTTCCCCATCCGCCACCCCCGAGAGAAACCTAGAGCTCGGAGCCTTCGATTTGTGATAGAAATTGAGTGAGTCCTTGAGCTAAGATGGGCCTTCTTCTCCGGCGAGATCCACGGCCGCCACTGCCGTGTCGCAGCCTCCTCCCCCTCCCCCCCCCCCCCCCCCCCCCCGTGAAGCTGCTTGAGCTCAGGGCCCTACCGCCCCTTCGAGCGACGACCTGGAACTCGAGACCGAGCTCTAATCCCCATGTAACCCCCTCCATCCTCCTTTGATCTTCTTCTGATTTTTCTTTTATTTTTCTTCGATTTTATTTGCCTTCCACCGTGATCTTCTCGCTCCACTTTCACCTCTCCTAGCTCCGCGACGGAGCTCTGATCTTCGCGCCATAATTCACACCCTCCGATGACGCAACCCATCTTCCATCGACTCCAGTTCCGCCACCTGGGCGGAGCACCATCGTCGGAACACCCTCGCATTGCCTTAGGCCTCGCCGTCCACCCTTCACATCTCCACGCACTGCCTCGTGCTTCGGCTATACTTCTAACCCTTGGCAGGTACCATCTTGTTCACTGGCCGGAGTTCACCGGAGCTCCTATCGAGCTTTACCGCCACGGTGCTCCAGTACTCCTCCTCCACTCCTGGGACCATCGGACTCTTCACCGCACTGCCGTGCGTCTTCCGGATATCTCCGAGCCTCTGGAGAACTTCACCGACGACAGGAGGGACGGGCGGAGTAGGGCCACCATCGCCGGAGCCCTGCCAAATCCTCCGCAGGTGGCGGAGGACTGTGAGGGACGAAGCACAACCACCGTCGATCATCTTGATCGAATGGTCCGGAGACGTCCACGTGCCAATCAACCGGAGCACCACAGAGCCGTTGGATCCTTCTAGATCCAACGGTGTTTAGCGCGCCACGTCGCCACCTCTGGAGAGAGACCACCACCGTTGGATCGATCAAGGATCCAACGGTCTCTGATCACGCGCCACGCGCCAGGCACGACAACCGTTGATCGATCTTGATCCAAAGGTCCCGAGCCAGCCACGTCGACAGGTCCCGAGCCTCTTCCCCGACCTCTAGGCTTGGACCACCCGAAGCTACTCCGAGCCTCCAACCGAACCTCCAGAGGGCCCGAGCCTCGTCCCGAGCCGCCAACGCCACCCGAGCCTGGGCTGCCCCACGTGAGGAGCACGTGCGGCCTGGGTAAATTTCACAAAGGCCCTGAGAACTTTTAGAAATTGCAAACTAGTCCCTGTGAAGCGCATCCACGTGAGGAGCACGTGAGTCAGTGGAGGAAATTGCATTCCACCCCGTGCATAATAGGTAATTGCATTAAGGTCCCTGTCAGCATATTTATTTTTAAGCAATTTTAAATTTCTGTATTGCAGTTATACCCCTGTCTTTGCACGCATATTTAGGTGCCCATATTTCATCATTTTTGAATTCCAAAAAGTGCATGTTGTAGCTTAACTTGCCCTTGATTTGTGTGACACTTGTCATATTTTTGTGATAGCAGTGGAATTTTTAATTAATTAATTGGTTTATTTATGTGATATTTTGCCCAATTGAACCTTTTAATTAATAGTTAATTCTCTGTAACTCTAAAAATTCCCAAAAAATCGCAGTAGCTCTGGGATAATTAACTCTTAACATTGCATAAAAATTTCATCTCATTTGCACACATTTCGAGGCTAAATAAATTAATTGGTGATTTCCTTAATCTCATTTTTAATAGGTTCATTTCACATTAAAATTAAGGTCTGATAATTTTCCTGGATTCCTCATCATTAGATCTATCTAGGATAATTTTAGTTCCCGAAAATTTGTGATTTGATATTTATTAAAATTAAATTAGTCAAAATCACTCTGCATTCATGTTTATTTCACAGTAAATTCATTTAGTGTCAGAAATTCCAAAAAAATCAGGGTAGCTTAATTACATCATATTTCATCATCTGGCCAGTTTTCATTATTTTTGGACTTCATTTGAATACTTAACGATTCAATTTCTGAATTGGCCTGATTTTTGCATGTGTCTTTCATAAAAAAACCGAAAAGACCAAATATATTCCCTTTGAAAATCGAACATTGGAAATTTGCTAAAAATCCACCTAAGGAGACAGATGCCTCCCTGAGTTGGACCTTGGACTTCCCAAGTAAAAAAAGTTTCCACTCGAAATTGACTAGCTTAAATTAAAAGTGGTTTTTAGTTAGCCCTATCGTTATCTGACTGCAACGAACATTGACACATAATTTGGACACTAATTTTCTAGAATTAACAAGGGTAGCGGGAGGCGTTATCAGAGGTGACAGCAACTTCACCTCGCCGTTAGGAGGAGCGGAGAAGCGACGCGGAGGCGTCTCCACCCCCATCTCCGGCCCTTGGTCGTGAGGTCCACTTCTTGGTTTTTACAACCAATCGAGGTCGTGTTTCTGTTTATTTTTTTATCGTATAGTTAGCCTTTTAGTGTTAGATTTTGTCTTGTGCCATCAGCTTTTTGTTCCATCCATTATTAGCATAGATCTCGACATCAAACACTTCGCCGGAGCTCTTGAGCTCCGGCGACCACCTTCACCACTCCAAGCAGCCTAACTTTCGCCAATAACTTCAGATCCTGCATATCCTTTTGTTGCCGCACTTTATTTGACTCTTTCAGGAACCCAAGGGAGGCCCCCGTACCTCATCTTTTTGCTCGAAAAGAAGCTCCAGGTGTCGTACGTCGCCGGACACCCTCCGGCGGTGTTTGGCCATTTTGAGGGCTCTCATAGTTGCGGGACAACATCAGAAGCAGAGAGGGACTATCGGCGGGCTTAAAGGCCGGAGGAGCAAGCACCACCAGATCTAAACTCGCCTTGGGCGAGTCATCTTCAGTTCCTCTAGCCTTATCGACGACCGTTAGATCGAAGGACCAGCCCAGGCGGAGCAGCAGCCGTCGGATCATACTTGTTGCCAGCTGTCAGATCGTTCAAGTATCATCTAATCATGACCGTTGGCAGCTGAAGGGCATCGTTCGATAGGAGGGCGCCACGTGTCTTAAGTGAACGGCTTACCGCCGTTCGATCGTGCCTAAGGTTGGGGATTTTTGCAAGTTATACCTCGTCGGTTTTTGTATTGAATAAGTAACGTTAAAACTTTCATCAGCCTTTTTGAAACTCTTGTAATTTACATGTAGCCCCCCGGAATGTTGTAATATCCCATCTTAACCCCTGCCAGGTCACGTGCTTTCGCGCACGTGACTTGGCAATTTTGCAGGGGACGCCTGGGGTATTTTCTTATTTACGTTTAATTCCAAAACTTTTTCTATGCAGTTATAATATTTTTGAAAATATTGCATAATGACCCCTCAGAATTTTGTTTATTGCATTTCAGTCCTCCCCAGGTGCTCGTGCGTAGGTGGGCTTTTTACAGCGACACCCTTGGACTTCTGGATATTTGTATTTAGTCCAGCAATATTTTTATTCAGTTATAATTTGTGAGAAAATTGTGTCTAGGCCCCTGAACTTTTGCGTATTTACATTTATACCCTTGTCAGGCCTTGGGTTTTTGTATGCTTTCCCTATTTATTGCATGCATCTATAAATTGCTAAAAAATCCACAAAAATCATCATAAGCTCATGTTACATTGTATTATCACGCCATAATTTTATTTTGCATATTTATTGTATTTTAATATTTTTAAAATTCAAAAACATGCATTTTCAGCACTGTTTGCATTAGAAAATACATAAAAATCATAAAACGTTTTTGAAAAATTACAAAAAATTATATTTTGTGTGTTTGCATATCTTTTAGCTCCAGATCAAAAATCACTAAAAAATACAAAGAAAACTCTTAAAATTATAAAACCCAAAAATCTTCCTAAAAATCTTAAAACTTCTACAAAAATCCTAAAAATGCAATTTTGGTTTCTTATTTTCTCTGATTTAATTATCGTTCAATTAAAATTAATTTGAGGAATTTTGGACATTATTTGATATTTTTCATCCTCATTTTAATTTCAGCCAGCAAGTTATTTGACTGTTTACTAGTATGTTTTACTTTAAAATACCAAAAAAAATTAGGAAAAATCTAGAAAAATCACAAAATATTAGAAAAATATAAAAAGCACAAAAATATTTTATTTCCTGTATTTTAAGTATTTTTCCCTATTTTTAGCTCTCTCTCTCATCTCTAGTGTATATACATATCCCTTATATATTTTACTTCTCTATTAAAAGAAAAAGAAAATACAAAAATATAAAATATAAAAAGAAAATACAAAATCAGTAAATTAAAAATCAAAATACAAAAATACAAAAAATACAAAATTAAAAATTAAAATAAAAAAATATAAACTTAAAAACCCACAAAAACGTAGCATAGATAGACATTTTATCACAATCACATTTTTGTGTGTTTTTGCCCCGTTCTACATGTCTCCTCCATGTGTTCGACCTCTATACATACTTGCACTCTATACACATCTTATTGTAGAGTTATAATAAATTTTAACTCTGCACTGCTTTTCATTGCTTGATTTCTGTTGTGGGTTAATTGTTGTTTTAATCTGGATTTCGTGTGGTCGATTCAACGACTGAGTTCCCGCCTTGTGGGAACTGAAGATCACCGATTTTCGGGTTCAACAAATGGTGCCGTTGTCGGGGAGCAACAATGCGTAGTTCGATTTTTGCTTGTGCTTGTGATTATTTGTCTATATTTTTGTTTCATCATTTTTTCCCTATATTTGATAGACTTGTTGAATTGTCTGGCCACTCTCCTTGTTTGGATTTTGTGCGAGGTACGCAGATCGAGGGAGGAGCCCCTCTTGGAGCAGCTTCGCACCCATGTGAGGCGGCTTTAGCCCAGCACAAAGAAGGACTTGGAGGATTTTGAAGACAAATTTTGAGCACTCTATTTTTTGTGCATTAATTTTTTTAATTTAAGTGAGAGAGAGACCTTTCTATTTGTAATAATACATGTACTCAGACTCTTGGACTTTCAGGCCCAATTTTCAAGTGTTTGTTCACTTGGGGGCTCACCGCAGCTTTTCACGGTTTTCTTCGCATTTTTATTTTGTTTTTCGGTTTTGTTTTCTTTATTTTGTATGATTGAGACCTTAGTTGTAGGAGTTGCTTATCATTAGCATTAGGTCCAAACACCTAATATAATTGCTTGTACCTATAGTGACGTTTGAACTTAGTCAAATTTAAACTGCTTCTCACTTAGTCTTAGAACCACCGCGCCGCGAGAGTTATCCATATAGCGCGTGCAGGAGCCACCTTGGTGGGCACCGAGGAAACTCCAAGACCGGACACTTCGGTTCCATTCTAGGTCATTAGCATTGGTTCTTCACGCTAATAGCAATTTTTGAACTCAAGGCGATTCCATCGGCTTGCATCTGCATATAGATAGGTTTCAGTTCTGCTGAGCATCTTTTGCATGTAGAGTGCTGGAGGCAAGGTGAGCATTTCCTCTTTAGCATACATCATTGATTTGTCGCTTGCATTGCTTTTCCGACTCTCCCTCTGATTTTGATCACCTAGGTGCTTAAAGGAATTGACTCCCCGATAGGATTTTCACTAAAAATCCAAAAAAAAGTGATAACCAATAAAATTGGGACTGCTAGTATTACTTGGCACTAAAGCAATAAAAAAAAGGAAATTTTGTATTGGGGCGAGTAATCCCCTCATTGTCTTCATTTTACTTGCTCGCGCACACACTAAGGATAGTGCCCAAATCCCATTCAGCCCCCTAAGTGTTGTGCAAATCTTGGACTTCTCACCTAACTCTTAAACAGACAAGATAAAAAAGACTGCTCTTTTACGGTCTCTACCGAGTTGAGTAGGTGAATTGAGGGTCTGTCTTGTGTGAGTTTGTTTGTGCTTGCTTGTGTGTATACTAGATCATTCCTGCGCATTTGCGTCTTTTGCTCACTTCTCTTGACTTGAACCTCGTGTTCTCCCGATCATTTTTCCTCTTATTTCGAGATGGCCGACTGGAGCGTCTTTTATCGGGACTTTGAGGATCATTCTTTCACTCCAACCGGTCCACCTCCTTTTTTTCAGGAGGATTTTGCTCCTGACTTTTGTACATATCCACCTCAGTCGTAGTATCAGGACTCCGACTTCTACCCACACCCACCTTCACCTCCGTATTATCCACCTTCACATCCACCCGAGACTGAGCTGTTGGAGTCACCTTTCATGGAGTCCACCCTTGAGCACTTGACCCAGATGATGGATCATATGAGACAGAGGATTGACAACCTCACTAGAACGAATAAGAGAGACCATGATATTCCACCATTTGATGATATGAGTTCACTCGAGGATTTCCATGAGATCTTGCAATTGCCCAAAATACAAAAATGAGAAAATTTTAAAAATCCAAAAAGAATCCGGGAGACCTTTGGTTGATTCAGACTGTGAGGAAAGCGCCCACTTGACAGACCCTTTGATTGCACAGCCTTTCACACCCTGTCCCACCTTTGACCCTGAGGATGCCACTGTACAGACTGCTCTTGGTATGCCTCGTGTATATGCTGATTCTGACTTCTTCCCTTGTACGGATGAGGTCCAAAAATTAAAAAAATTATTGACTGAACCCGAAGTGGTGGCCACTATTCATGAGATTATCCGTGCCCCACTTCAGCAGGCCATGACCCAATTATCTGCTCCTCTTCCCAAGAAGAGAAAGCGGAGGAGCAGATCTGAGCGTCATATTTTAACCATGGCCACTTCCCACGCCATCACACCGTCCCATTCCTAGGAAGAGGAACATTGCCACACCTTTCATTAGCTGCACCATCTCTGACTTTACTTGTGATCACACTCTCTCGACGGCGGTGCTTCAATTAGCATATTACCCTTCTCGTTGGTACAGTCTCTTCACTTAGGATCTCTCAAAAAGACCAGGATGATAGTTCAATTTGCTGATGGATCTATCAAGAGGCCGAAGGGTATCCTTGAAAAAGCTGTCATCTCGATTTAGGGCACGAGCTACTGATGAATCCACATTTCATCATCTTTATTCTATCATTTTGGCACCTAAAACCCTAGCAAAGGCCTGTAAATAGCCTTAAATACATCATCTTAGCATTCATGCATGTGCATCTAAATAGTGTATAAAATATTGTAATTAAAGCCAAAATTATAGAATAAATAAAGAAAAGAAAAAGAATAAAATATTGTAAATATTTTATGACCCGAAACCCCGAGACCTAGGCATCTTGATGAATAGGTCGACAAGGAATAAAGTAGGGGGAGAGAAGGGCCAAAATACATGTAAAATACCTATAGTTTTTATTCATTCTTTATTCATTTTGGGACCTATTTTTGGTTCCACTTTTTATACATCGAATAAAGAAACTTTGTACATGAAAGTTGTAGATAATAAAATAAAGAAAAATACAAAACTGATTTCACAGAAAAACAATGTATAGACAAAAAGTTGTGGTCTGAATAAAAATACAGAATGCCAACTTCCCAGACCCGTATCTCATAAACGACAACTCCAAATGCAACTACTCACCTTTAATTGTATATAGAAGAAAATAAGCTATTTAATGGCGGTGGTTTCGCATTTGGCGGAGCTACGGTTTGGAAGTTGAGTTTTGGACCCCTATTGTACACTTGTACAGAGTAAAATATTCAACTTATTATTTATTCATTATTTATATATTTTTATATTTTTATAATGTTGTAAATATTACTTATAATAATTATGTACATTAAAATTAGAATAAGAACCTAAATAAAACTCAAAATAAAATACATACATATATAGGGTATACATGTATTATACCTATACTTATACCTATACATTTTATACTCATATTTTATTCCATATACAAAACATATCAGAAAAAAATAAATAAAAATATATTTGTGTATATAAAAGTATTTTATAATTTTAAAAAATAATAAACAAAAATAAATAAATTAAAAATAAAAAATAAAAATAAAATACTCAAATATGTAGATAATATACCTATATAGGGGGTATAAAAGCAACTTGTAAAAATATACTTCATAAAATAAATTAAAAATCATAATAAAATACTACATAAAATTTTAAACATTTTTTATTTTTTAACCAAAAATTAATTCGGCATTTTTCTATTTTTAAACGAATTAATAAAATAATTTTTTCAATCTTTTCCCTGGTTGGTCCACGTGGACCAACCAGGAGCCTCCCTTCATCCTTGCAGCTCTGTGCGCGCCTCGTTTTTTCCCGCGTTTGCGGATTTTTCGAGGCCGCGCCATTCGTCCTTTGCTGCCGCCTCCTTCACGAAACTTGTTCCTTGAACAATCACCTCCATCGCCGACCTCCCAGATCTCCTTAGATCTTCATGTCTCGCCCGTGACTTCTCCTCGAATTCACGCATCCAACATTCTTCAAATAGAGCTCCGCCACTTCCATTCTCGGTTGGACTTCCTTCGGACCACCCCTCTCCACCTTCATGCGCTCAAGACCTTCCTGGAGGTGACAGCTCCAGATCACGCTCTTCAGCCTAGGTGATCGAGGTCGGAGAAGATCCCAGCACCTCCTGCAACCCGGAGGTCGAGGTAACCCTTCTCCCTCTGGCTCCGGCCATTGAGGGCCCTTCCCCTCTCATTCCTTTCATGTATTTATCTCCTTTTATCCTTAGGATTCAAAATCACCAAAAAATCCGAGATGCGTCGCTTTAATCGCTAGATCTATTCACTTGGCCGGAGCGCACCTCCGGCCGATCATCTCCCCGTCGATCCACGCTCCCCCACGTCCATCCAAGGGTCCAGGCAGTTTGCCCTGGACCCCTCGACTCGTTTTGCAGGTCAACGTGCATTTGAGAGCATCTGGAGGGGAGTTTTGAAGCTCGCCGGAGCCAACGAAGCCTCCCAGCTCCGCCAGCCACCAGCGAGCACCACGGCCACCGCCGTGGCTTT
Source organism: Ottelia alismoides (assembly GCA_037367405.1). Classification (NCBI taxonomy): domain Eukaryota; kingdom Viridiplantae; phylum Streptophyta; class Magnoliopsida; order Alismatales; family Hydrocharitaceae; genus Ottelia; species Ottelia alismoides. The sequence goes on along the minus strand of JAZKJV010006522.1, from coordinate 483,337 downwards.
TTGACGACTCCAGACAATAGAGGAGGACCTGAGGAGGCAGCAGCCTGATTTTGAAGCCCAAAAGCCACCGGAGCTGGCCGGAGGAGCTCGAGGAACTTCGCCCAGCCGGAGCTCCGCCGTGCTCTTCCAGCTGCCTTCGCCACCGTCCGATCAAGGGAGCCCCTCCAGTTAGAACGTGGACCGTCCGATCATCAGCGCTCAGCCACCGTTGATCTCAGCCGAGATCTAATCTCAGACGTCCACTAGTGAAGCGTCATCGGCCGTCCGTAGCGCGCCACGTGTCATGTGGCCTCTTCTTCGCCGTTCGATCGCGCGCTGAGGGTATTTTGCACCTTAACCCTCGCGCATTCTGTATTTATAGTTTAGTCTAAAAACTTTCGTTTGTAGTGTAATTGTTTTGTAATATTTGCACAAAGACCCCTAAGCTTCTCGTATTTGCATATAGGCCCCATGCCACGTCACCTCACGTGACCAGTTCACGTGAGGTGTGGGCATTTTGTAAGGGTACCCTCGGCCTTTGTTGTATTTTGTTTTAGTACCAAAAATTTAACATCACGTGTTATATTTTTAGAAATATTGCAAGTAAACCCCTAGGTTTTTGAGAAATCAAAAAAACAGTAAAAAATCCTAAAAATATCAAAAACATTTTATTTCTGAATTTTTGTTTATTCTTGCACCTTTTTATAAATACTTTAGCTTGTCTTTTATTACTTTGTCTTTATATTCCAATATTGAAAAAGAAATTAAAAAAATATATAAAATATAAAATTATAAAAATCAGAAAATTAAAAATCAAAATACAAAATAAAAAATAAAAAAATTAAAAAATTAAAAATTAAAAACCCACAAAAATTTCATTGTTTGCTTGCTTAGTGTAGACACTTGACACACACATTCACTCACGCACATTATTTTGAACTACCCTGTTTGCTCCCTGTGTTCGAACTCTCTGCATACTTGCCCTTTACACCATTTGTGCAGAGTTAAAAATAAATTTTAACTCCACATTATTTCTAATTTATTGATCTTTAGTGTGGGTTAATTCTTGATTAAACCTAGGATTTTGTGTGGTCAATACACCGATTGTTGACTCGCCTTGTGAGTCAATACGACCGTGCTCAATTCTGCGTTTATCAAATGGCGCCGTTGCCGGGGAGCAACAGCGAGTAGTTCTCATTTTGTTTGCTTGTGATTGTTGTCTACCATAGCTTCAGTTATCTCTCTTGCACTTTTGATACATATATTGATTGAGTTATTCTGACCATCCTTTCTTGTCTTCTTACGAGGGACCGCGGAGCAAGGCGGATCGCTTAGGTGACCCGAAGCATCCTTGGGAAGCGGAGCCGGTTTTTTCTTAGCCAAGCTGGTAGGAGAGAGCAGGAGGAGTGAGAGAGAGTGGTAGATTAGTTGCATTTATTTTTGTGAGAGAGTGATTGGATAATTTGTAATAATACAGGTACTTGGACTTTTGGACACTCCGGGCCTAATTTCCGGGTGTTTGTTCACCCGGGGGCTCACCGTTGTTTTTATCGTGTTTTACTGCTGTCATTTGCCGGTTTTGATTTCATTTTCACTTTCTTTGTGGATTGAGCCCTTAGATCTAGGCCTGCTTGATCGATTAAATTAGGTCCAAACACACTAATAACCTTTGCATGTACCTATAGCTCGTATTTGGACTTAGTTAAAAATTAAACAGTTAGCCCCCTTTCTTAGATCCGCCGCGCCGCGAGCCCTCTCCATCAAGCGCTACTCCTGAACTCGATGTGTCGAGAAGATGAGGGGAGGGTCTAGACCGGACTCTCAAGATCGATGATAGGAGGTTGACTTGTGGTTCTTCACGCTAGCAGTTGCCTATCTTAGGACGATTTCCGCATTGCATATCGGCATATAGACTAGGTTTATAAAATTCTGCTTTGCATCTCGCATGGAGAGAGCTGGGATTCGCTGTAAGTCTTCTTACTTTGCATCCATCATTTAGGCACAAAGGTGAGATTTCCATCTTTGTGTCGACTTGCACGGCTTTTCCGACTCTTTTCTCCCTCTGTTTTTTGACAAAGTAGGATCCAGAAAATACAAAAATCGTTAGGCGCTTGTTTGAATCTACTCAAAAGAAGCGATAACACCAAAAAAAATTAAAAAACGGACTGCTAAGAAAACTTGACCAAAAATAAAATCGGTAATTGGATTCATTGCTTGGGGAGAGTAACACCCTCACTTGTATTCAGGTTGCATGGGAAGGTCTCCTTCCAAGAGAGGTGAGCGCTTCGTAAGGATTAGAGCCAAAAACCCAGCTTGTGGCTGCCTTGTGTATCGCCTGGATTACCGAAGTATTGGCGCTTCTATCGTACGTGGACGAGTAGGGCTTGGTCAACATTGGTGACTCTCTATTGTGTAGAGCATCGACCTTGTCTGAAGTATCGAGCCTAGGCCGCGCCTTCACGGGGGTGTCTGTCTCATCGTCTCACGTCCGAGTAGGTTCTTGCACGCTCACGGGTGATTCCGTTGCGAACGAGTTCCGAAGTATCGGTTTCGCCTATTGGCTTCCTCTCTTATTCTTTGGCTGAGTAGGGATCCAGGAAGGGTTACAAGGACCTTAAAAAGTGCAAGCTACATGTTACACAGGAGGAGGACAAGTACGGGATACTCTTCCGGCAGTACTCTCTCTCCTTTAGGCGTAGCGTTCTAAGGACTTGTGAAAAGATAAATTCCTGAATCAAGCTAAAATTGACAAGATAAAAGTCGAACCTTCACGGCTTCACGTGTTGAGTTGGTGAACTCACCCCTGCTTTGTGTTTGATTGCTAGATTTGTTTAGGTCAAGATCAAAAACACTGCACAATCGTGCGCAATTTTGTTGCATCTCATTTCACTCTTCTTCTTCTTCTACATTCCCTCTGCTCTTCCCAATAATCAAGATGATGGGACAGAGATCTCTTAGGCCGACCTTGTCGGCATCGCTATCCCACACTCCTCCTTATTCATCTAGGACTACCTCAGAGAGTCCGCTCTCCGAGCCTGAGTTTACATCCACACTGTTCCCCCTCGACCACCCTTCCCATTCTCCTTCTCTCAGTCCAATTGTTTCAGAGTACAGTGCATCACAGAGTTCAGCTCATTCGACAGCACCTGAGATGGCCTCTTTTGCTTTTTCAGAAAATCTAGACATGGCAGACAGAGGCGAGCATGCAGATGATCATGAGCACCCTCCGTTCCTATTTGATCAGGCAGCCATCAATAATTCCTTATTAGCATCCCTGGAAACTATGCAGAGGCAGATTCACGACCAGGGTACATTTATGGGTGATCTCATGAGAGAGATAGCTCAGATGAGAGAGAATCGAGCCGGCGGAGGAGCCGGTGGAGGTGGAGAAGGAGGAGGACCTGATGCAGGAGGAGGTGATCCAGACGCTGAGAGACCACCACAGACCATCATGAGGGAACTGCACAACCCAGCTGCGTCCCTCACTCACCGTTGGATCCGACTCCCGCCTATCCATGGAGATTTCGAGCTTCGACCCCACACCATTCAGCTTCTACCCAACTTCCATGGGTTGCCGACCGAAGAGCCACACCTCCACCTCTAGGAATTCGAGATGATATGCAGCACCATCCATGATCGGTTGATGACCGAGGACACCATCAAGATGATCGCCTTCCCATTCTCATTGGTTGATAGAGCCGCATATTGGCTCAAACACTTGGGGCGATTCATCGACACTTGGGCAGATCTCCGGACCATATATTTAAAGAAGTACTATCCTCTCGGCCGGACCAATGCAGCTAGAGCCATGATCAGCAATTTTGTCATGATCCCAAATGAACAATTCCATGAAGCCTGGGGTCAATTCAGAGAGCTCATTGACCGGTGTCCATATCATGATATATCCAAGCCCAACCTGGTTCAAAGTTTCTTCTGTGGGCTGACACCGGAGCTGCAGGGGCTTGTCAACGCCTCCTGCGGTGGGTCGTACTTCTCCAAGGGTGAAGACGACGTCTGGGCCATCTATGAAGGCATGGCAGAAAATTCAACTGTGATGACCCAAGCCAGAGTCTACACACAACAAAAGCCCCCGCAGGGAGTAGGATCATTCCAGAGGTTCGCCCGCATCGATGCCGGTCCCAATACATCGTCGGTAGCCGCAGCCCAAGCCGAATCAGCCGCAGCCGACATGGGCATTATTAGTGAGAAGCTGGACCGCATGGAGATCCTCGAGAAGAAGCAGAATCAAGGTCTTGCTCAGATGGACCTTCTCACCAAAACCATGAGTGACCTAAAAACTCAAATCCTATGCATTCAGGAGGCACAAGCTCACTCCCAACAGCCTCCCAGGTCACGGGCTGACGCCAGCGGTAGCAGCTCCAACCAACCCTCTACCTCATACCGACAGGTGAATCATATCCAGGCAGAGCCGGTTCCACTGCTACAGTACTATCCAGCACAGCCACCATCTCCAGACACTCAGATGGTGGTGTATCAGCAGGAGCAGCCACTGGCAGTTCTTCCTCCACCCTCCTTTGAGCAGGAACCATTGATAGAAGTCAATGGGATTTGGTATGACTGGTACCCTCAACCCGAGATTCGTCGTGATCACCCCGGATTCCGTTGGGATAATGGTGGATCCTCATCCCAGCAGCAGCCTCCTGCCCAAGGACATCAAAGCAGCCAACAACAACCACAGCAGCAGCCCCAGTATGCCCATCAGCAGCAATATCAGAGTGGTCCTCGTCCCACCTATCAGGGACAGTCGTGGAGGCAGCGACAGCCACCTCAGCAGTCTTACCCCCATCCTCCTCCCCAGTATCAACCACAACAGCAGCAGCAGCCCCATTTCCAGCAAGGACAACCATCCGGTTCTCAGGATCCCACCTTTGAGAACCCAGCTCTTAATGATCTTGCCCGCTTGCTCTCCGAACAGCGAGCATCTTTCAAGCAAGAAATGGATGAATTCCGACAGGAAATGAGAGAAATAATCAAAGGCAAGGCCGCCATACCCGCTCAGATTGAACCTAACCCGAACAGTCTGAAAAGAAAGTCTGAGCAGGTAGAGTTTACAGAGGATACCTCTCCTAGTGACTATTTGAGTGACATATCTTGTTCCTTTTATGATGCTGATTTTGTTACTACTAGGAGCGGTAGGATACCCGCTGGCGGTGCCTCTTCTGAGCGACAACCAGATGCAGCACCAGGAGCGCCAGAGGAGCAGAGTAGAGGTGCTGATGCCGCTAATGAGGATGTTGACGATGGTGGTGCTGAGGCCACCAATGATGGAGATCCAGACGACGGTGCTGATGCCGTCGTGACACCAGATGCAGACGGTGGTGCTGACGCCACCATTTTGTATGCTGAACCAGAGTGCGGTGCTGATGCCGCAGAGCCAGGTGTCAGTGGTAGTACTGAGGCCACCACCTCTACGATTGTTGAGCCTCCATCTGTGATGTTACCACATTTTGTACCTATGGACTATGGGAACAAAAAGAAAAACAAAAATATGAATAAAGGAAAGGTTTCTGTTCAAATTGCGGATCCATATGTGTTGCACGATGATGTTTGTATGGATCCTCCGTCTTCACAGGCATAGGGACCGATTCCTAGTCCTCCATCTGAGGAGGCCCCTACAATCCCCTTCCCTGAGGCACTCCGCCGAGCGAAGGGGAATAAAAAAGAAAATCCAAAAAAGAACCAGCAGGTAGAGTTCAGCAACCAAATGATTGACAGATTTCACATTCACCTGACTCTACGAGAAGCATTTGAGCATATCCCCTTCTTCAAAAAGAACTTGAAAGAGACAACTACTGTCCGAAGGAAGAAGAGGCACAGAGATCAAATCCATATGCTCACTCATGACACATGCTGCACCATCCAGAACAAGCTGCCAGCCAAGCGACCAGACGCAGGAGCTCCCTATGTCAGATGCGAGATTCAGGAGCAGCAGTTTGATCGTACTCTATTAGACAGCGGCTCTTCAATTAACCTCCTTCCGGCAGCCTTACTCAAGCAATTCGAGTTTGGCCCTCTTCTTCGAAGCAGAACAGTCCTTCAGTTTGCGGATAGATCGATAAAGAGGCCGAAGGGGTTATTGAAAGACGTGGTCGTTACCATTCAGGGCCTGAAATTCCCCGTGGACTTCGTTGTGTTGGACATGGAGATCCCTGAGTCGGTAACTGATGCCCCCATCATACTCGGATGTCCATTCTTGGGCACAGCCAAGGCGGTGACCGACCATGATAACGGGAAGGTATGCTTTCGCGTAGAGGGCGAAACCATACAAATAGAGACGATCGAGGAGACTAGAGCTAGAGAATTAGAATTCTCAGAGCGATCCCGTGAAGTAGCGCAATTGACAGAGGAAGAGCTAGACATCCACCAGGTGTGTGATTTTGAGATGACTGATGATGAATCCAACTGGACAGATCCTGTAGCACCGACCCTCGCCTTGCCTACCGATTCACTATATCTCAAGATAATGGCAGTCGAGAGCCGGGAGAGCACATCCCTGGATGAGGATACACATGAGGCTGACAGTGTTGTGACGAGTGGTGCTGATGATTTTCATTCTTGCTCATCTTCTTCTGATCCCTCGGATTCAGACATTGACTGGGATGATTTTGATGAATATTTACCTTGTCTGATTCCTTCTGAGCCAACAGCCATGACAGAGTGCGAGCCCGTACAGTTCATTGATGAATCAGCCGGCCGCCCTTCGTCAGAGATTCATGCACAGCGAGAGTTCTCCCATGCAGACCTGGTAGCATTTACACAGACATATCAGAAGCCAGATCTGCCACCTCCCAGTTGTCCAGAACGGAAACCTCTGCCGCAGTCAATGAAGTATAGATTCTTTGCAGGTGAGCCATAAATGCACCCAGTCATTATCTCAGCAGATTTGACTGGAGAACAAGAATCTCGTCTGATGGAGGTTCTTGAAAGAAACCGCAAGGCAATCGGTTGGAGTATAGCTGATCTCCAGGGGCTGAGCCCAAATCTTTGCTCCCACCACATTTATCTCGAGGATAACGCTAAGCCGTCGCGTGAGTTCCAGCGATGGCTGAACCCGAATCTTCGAGACGTAGTCATGAAAGAAATTTCAAGGTGGTGGAGCGCCGATTTCATCTATCCCATCTCCGACTCCAAATGGGTAAGTCCGTTACATGTGGTACCCAAGAAGACGAGTATCACTACAGTTGTCAATGAGTCTGGAGAGGAGATCGCTACCAGAGTACCAACTTCTTGGAGGGTCTGTGTGGACTACAGACGATTGAATGAGGCCACCAAGAAGGATCACTTCCCGCTACCATTCATTGATCAGATTATCGAGCGGCTAGTCGGGAAGAGTCATTATTGTTTCCTTGACGGGTACTCTGAATATAATCAAGTGGCCATTGCGCCCGAAGACCAGGAGAAAACGACATTCACCTGTCCGTTTGGGACATATGCTTTCAGACGGATGCCCTTTGGTCTATGTAACGCTCCGGCGACATTCCAAAGGTGCATGTTGTCCATATTTTCGGACATGGTGGGTGACTGTTTAGAGGTCTTCATGGATGACTTCTCGGTCTATGGCGACGGGTTCGACGCTTGTCTTGACTGCCTAGACCGTGTGTTGAAGCGCTGCATTGAGGTCAATCTTGTCTTATCCTGGGAGAAGAGTCATTTCATGATGACTCAAGGGACGGTCCTTGGTCACATCGTCTCCAACAGGGGCATGGAGGTCGATCCTGCCAAGGTGGATATCATCAGAAAACTCAATCCACCGTCCAACTTGCATCAGTTGCGGTCTTTTCTGGGGCATGTCGGTTTCTACTAATGGTTCATTCAGGACTTCAGTCGTATTGCCCGACCGCTCACTGACTTGCTGACGAAAGACACCGAGTTTATTGTCAATGATAAGTGTCTGGCGTCATTTGAGACTCTCAAAGAAATGGTTGTTTCAGCTCCTGTCCTTCAGCCACCCGACTGGTCTCTCCCATTCGAGATCATGACGGATGCTTCAGATTTTGTCGTTGGGGCTGTGCTTGGACAGAGGAGGGATGGATTACCCTTTGCTATTCACTACGCCAGCCGGACTTTGGATGCCGCTCAGCAGAATTACACCATGACTGAGAAAGAGATGCTGGCCGTAGTCTTTGCTCTTGATAAATACCGATCATATATTCTCGGATCTAGAGTGACAATCTACACTGATCACACCGCCATCCGGTACTTAATGGCTAAGAAGGATGCCAAAGCACGTCTTACCAGATGGATCCTTCTACTCCAGGAATTTGATATTGAGATTAAGGATAAGCCTGGAGTCAAGAATGTGGTGGCGGATCATCTCTCCAGATTGGAGAATCTTGAGGAATCTGAGCCCAGCGCACCTATCACTGAGACGTTTCCAGATGAGGAGATCTTGGCTGTCACCTCACTCCCATGGTATGCTGACTTTGTAAACTATCTTGTCGCCAAGACAGTCCCTCAGGGTTGGCCCAGGCAGAAACTTGAGACCTTCCTAGCTAAGGCCAAGTTTTACCATTGGGAGGATCTTGTCCTTTATCATGAAGGAGGGGATAGTATTTGGAGGAGGTGCATTCCTCAAGAAGAGCAGTCGAGCGTCCTCACATACTGCCACAAGCTTGAGGCAGGAGGACATCATTCAGGAAAAAGGACAGCACATAAGGTGCTTCAATCCGGCCTATGGTGGCCTACTCTCTTCAAGGATCCTGATGAGTTCGTGAAGAGATGTACTAACTGTCAGAAAATGGGAACCTGCGGACAGAGAGACATGATGCCCATGCAACCCATTCACTTCTGTGAGGTTTTTGATGCATGGGGGATTGATTTCATGGGCCCATTTCCTAAGAGTCAGGGATTCGAGCATATTTTGCTCGCTGTGGATTATGTCAGTCGATGGGTTGAGGCCATCCCCGCCCGAGCCGCAGATGCTAAAACCGTGTGCAAATTCTTGAGGAAAAATATCATTTCACGGTTCGGGGTACCTAGAGTCTTGATTTCAGACGGGGGATCTCACTTCATCAATGACAAGGTTAGGGCCCTTGCAGACGAGTTCGGCATTGACCATCGGGTTGCCACTCCATATCACCTTCAGACTAATGGTCTTGCCAAAGTATCGAATCGAGAGATAAAGACTATCTTGCAGAAAGTTGTCCGCCCAGACCGAAAGGATTGGTCACAACTTTTGGACTCGATCTTGTGGGCTTATCGGACTTCTTTCAAGAATCCATTGGGGACATCTCCCTTTCGTCTCGTCTATGGCAAGCTGTGCCATTTGCCAGTGGAGATCAAGCACAAATCTTTTTGGGCAGTCACTGAGTTGATGTTAGATCCTGAGAGTATAAGAGAACAGAGAAGAGAAGAATTGGCAGCCCTGGAAGAACTGAGAGACACAGCCTTTTCCAACAGCCTACAGTACAAGGAGAAAGTGAAGACATGGCACGATTCGCATATCAGCCATAAACAGTTTGAGCCAGATCAGAGAGTATGGTTGTTTGATTCCAGGCTGAAATTATTCCCAGGGAAGTTGCAGAGCAAGTGGAAAGGTCTTTATGTGGTCAGGAAGGTACATGACAATGGCAGCATCGACATATCCGAACCGTCATCTTCCTCTACCTTCTGCGTCAATGGTCAACGCCTGAAACTATATCTTGATCATGATCCGCCGACCATTGACGTTGCCCCCATTCTTCTGGTATGAGATGTGTCCTTTGACTCATATCATCTGCATCTCATGCATGGTGATCACTTCTATCTTCCGCTGTACAGTTCATCTGTTCATATCACTCTCTCATTTGTTGATCTATTTTCTTCTTTTCTTCTTTTCTTCTTCTATTAAAAAGGTGCCACCCTTATAGACAGTTTTCCATACTTAGGACGTACTTTGTCCTAAGTATAGGGGGGCGTGCACCTCGAGTTGTTCTATTCTTTTCGATCCTCTCCGTTGTCTCCTCTTCTTGTCTATACTTAGGGATATCTTACCCTAAGTATAGGGGGAGACAGTCTGAGTACGATCTATTCATTCCCACCCTTGACCCTCCCTGCGTTGTGTACAGTCTGCTATACTTAGGATTATTTGATCCTAAGTATAGGGGGGACGGTCAACTTCTCATTTGTTCATTCATTCCTTCATTTATTCATTTATTCTTTGGACTTGCCTATACTTAGTACGAGTTATGTCTTCTCTTTTCTCTCTGATCTATGAGGACATAGCTCAAGCTAAGTATAGGGGGGTCGTATATACTGCGTATATACTTTAGCCATAACTCGTACTTTCGTATTTTCTTAATAATATGGCTAATAATTCTTTAAAATTCATTAAAAAACTTTAATAAAAAGGTGTGTTGTTCCTCAGATTCTTTTTGTATATACTTATTAATAAATCAGGTGAAAATGTTTTTGCAAAATGTCTGAAAAATAGTTTGAAAATCTTTGTGAACATCTATTGAAAACTATTTTGAAAATGTTTTGTTACATGTTTTCAACCTGTGTAAAAATGTGTGGTTTGTAAAATTTATTTTCTTTGCGTGAAATAAAATGTTTGAAAAATGATTTGCAAATGGTTTGAAAAATGGTTGCAAAAATATTTGAAAAACCTATATATACTGTTTTGAAAACCTTTGCAAAATGATTTTTAAATGTGTGTACATGTTTGTAAAATGTTTGTAAAAATTATTTTGAACTATAGTTTTCAAAAAATTGTTTGAAAAACCTTGTGTCAAATAAGTTTGAGGAATACCTACACCACACCAAAATTCACTATATGTACTTATAAAATTGATCACTTACCCTTGTAAATTCTTAAAATCCACTTCTTGTGTATATAAGAAGCACTCCCGTGTACATAGTTTTCACCTAGTTTTCAGCCAAAACTTTTTGTTTTCAAAAATCCCAAAAACATTTGCAAAATTAAAATCCAAAAACATTTGAAAAATCTTTCTGAAAAATATAAAAAATTGCATCTGCATATGCATCATGCATCATCTTTTCAAAAATCCATAAAAAGTTCAAAATCTTTGAAAATTGCATCAATAAAAAAAATTTTCTGTATTGCATTGCATAGAATTCACATTTTTCGGATTGAGTTTGATAGTTGAACAAGTCTAAGTAAAATCCGGAGATTGGAGCTTGATTGGACCTTAAAATCTACCTAATAATAGGAACCTTATAGGAACTGGGTTTGAGGTACTTCAGGTTTAGTTGACTCAATTCTTTGAGGATCACGGGACTTGGTTCAATGGATTCTTGACTGCCTAAGTAGAGTATTTCGGAGCAACGCACGACTCTTGTTGATAATGACCTAACTTGGACACCTGCACCTTTCACATAGCTCTCCACGGATGAGGTGGTGAGGAGGCAGTTTCCTTTGGCTTGGGGTAGCATATGAGGGTAGTACTTCTAGGCGGAACCTCTCTTCTTCTTCTAGTGAAGGAAGTGCGCCTCAACTTGGTCTAGTGGTGATGAAGGCTAAAGACAGAAGCCGCGGGTTGCAATAAAGCTTCAAAAGAGGGATAGTCTACTGGCTCAAGAGGAAAATTTCTTGTATATATGCTGCACCATGTAGATATGTTGTACAGATGCACTTGAAATAAAAAAGAAGAGCAAAAAGAACTCCAAAAAAAAGTGGTGGGTCGGATTGAAAATTTAATAACCCCACCGGAGTGTATATAGTCCAATAAAGCTTATGGTATCCATGTTACATCTCATGAAGCTTGCAGCGGGAGACTTAGCTACACTGGTTGAGCTCCCAAAAGTCTATACCTCTGATTCCCCCTCTTCTTGAGCCGGTTGCACTTGAACTTAGAAGGGAATACCCCGCTTCTCGAGGAAAGAGTTGCTAGACCGAGGCATTAGAGTTACCAGGTTGGGGGAGGTTGTTTCTTTGTTACTTCTGAAGTGGGGAGCTACATATCACTTACACTGTACGAGTCAGACTCATAGTCGTAAGAGTTTGCGTATGAGTTGAAGTATTTCTGACCTGGCTATTGAGGAGACTTGGACAGAGTTTTGGGATTCTCAAGGACTGTTGGATTTCAAATTTGGTTCTCATTAAGGTTCCGACCGCACTAAAATTCCTAAGGTCCGACTTAAGCTCCAAACTTTGATTTTGTGAAGACAAGTTTAATAATCAAATTAAATCCAAGTTCTTCTTTTTCTTTTCTTTCTTTTCTTTTTGCACTTATTGCATAAGTGTTTGCTAGGGACTAGCAAAGGTAAAGTATAGGGGGATGATGAATCCACATTTCATCATCTTTATTCTATCATTTTGGCACCTAAAACCCTAGCAAAGGCCTGTAAATAGCCTTAAATACATCATCTTAGCATTCATGCATGTGCATCTAAATAGTGTATAAAATATTGTATTAAAGCCAAAATTATAGAATAAATAAAGAAAAGAAAAAGAATAAAATATTGTAAATATTTTATGACCCGAAACCCCGAGACCTAGGCATCTTGATGAATAGGTCGACAAGGAATAAAGTAGGGGGAGAGAAGGGCCAAAATACAGATAAAATACATATAGTTTTTATTCATTCTTTATTCATTTTGGGACCTATTTTTGGTTCCACTTTTTATACATCGAATAAAGAAACTTTGTACATGAAAGTTGTAGATAATAAAATAAAGAAAAATACAAAATTGATTTCATAGAAAAACAATGTACAGACAAAAAGTTATGGTCTGAATAAAAATCCAGAATGCCAACTTCCCAGACCCGTATCTCATAAACGACAACTCCAAATGCAGCATACTCACCTTTAATTGTATATAGAAGAAAATAAGCTATTTAATGGCGGTGGTTTCGCATTTGGCGGAGCTACGGTTTGGAAGTTGAGTTTTGGACCCCTATTGTACACTTGTACAGAGTAAAATATTCAACTTATTATTTATTCATTATTTATATATTTTTATATTTTTATAATGTTGTAAATATTACTTATAATAATTATTTACATTAAAATTAGAATAAGAACCTAAATAAAACTCAAAATAAAATACATACATATATAGGGTATACAGGTATTATACCTATACTTATACCTATACATTTTATACTCATATTTCATTCTATATACAAAACATATCAGAAATAAATAAATAAAAATATATTTGTGTATATAAAAGTATTTTATAATTTTAGAAAATAATAAACAAAAATAAATAAATTAAAAATACAAAAATAAAAATAAAATACTCAAATATGTAGATAATATACCTATATAGGGGTATAAAAGCAACTTGTAAAAATATACTTCATAAAATAAATTAAAAATCATAATAAAATACTACATAAAATTTTAAACATTTTTTATTTTTTAACCAAAAATTAATTCGGCCTTTTTCTGATTTTAAACGAATTAATAAAATATTTTTTTCAATCTTTTCCCTGATTGGTCCACGTGGACCAACCAGGAGCCTCCGACTGTTGACCAGCGGGTCAACAGTCAATCCTTCGTCCTTGCAGCTCTGTGCGCGCCTTGTTTTTCCCCCGCTTTTGCGGATTTTTCGAGGCCGCGCCATTCGTCCTTTGCTGCCGCCTCCTTCACGAAACTTGTTCCTTGAACAATCACCTCCATCGCCGACCTCCCAGATCTCCTTAGATCTTCATGTCTCGCCCGTGACTTCTCAAATTCACGCATCCAACCTTCTTCAAATAGAGCTCCGCCACTTCCATCCTCGGTTGGACTTCCTTCGGACCACCCCTCCCCACCTTCATGCGCTCAAGACCTTCCTGGAGGTGACAGCTCCAGATCACGCTCTTCAGCCTAGGTGATCGAGGTCGGAGAAGATCCCAGCACCTCCCGCAACCCGGCGGTCGAGGTAACCCTTCTCCCTCTGGCTCCGGCCATTGAGGGCCCTTCCCCTCTCATTCCTTTCATGTATTTATCTCCTTTTACCCTTAGGATTCAAAATCACCAAAAAAATCCGAGATTCGTCGCTTTAATCGCTAGATCTATTCACTTGGCCGGAGCGCACCTCCGGCCGATCATCTCCCCGTCGATCCACGCTCCCCCACGTCCATCCAAGGGTCCTGGCAGTTTGCCCTGGACCCCTCGACTCGTTTTTCAGGTCAACGTGCATTTGAGAGCATCTGGAGGCGAGTTTTGAAGCTCGCCGGAGCCAACGAAGCCTCCCAGCTCCGCCAGCCACCAGCGAGCACCACGGCCACCGCCGTGGCTTTTTGACGACTCCAGACGATAGAGGAGGACCTGAGGAGGCAGCAGCCCGATTTTGAAGCCCAAAAGCCACCGGAGCTGGCCGGAGGAGCTCGAGGAACTTCGCCCAGCCGGAGCTCCGCCGTGCTCTTCCAGCTGCCTTCGCCACCGTCCGATCAAGGGAGCCCCTCCAGTTAGAACGTGGACCGTCCGATCATCAGCACTCAGCCACCGTTGATCTCAGCCGAGATCTAATCTCAGACATCCACCAGCGAAGCGTCATCGGCCGTCCGTAGCGCGCCATGTGTCAAGTGGCCTCTTCTTCGCCGTTGGATCGCGCGCCGAGGGTATTTTGCACCTTAACCCTCGAGCATTCTGTATTTATAGTTTAGTCTAAAAACTTTCGTTTGTAGTGTAATTGTTTTGTAATATTTGCACAAAGACCCCTAAGCTTCTCGTATTTGCATATAGGTCCCCTGCCACGTCACCTCACGTGACCAGTTCACTTGAGGTGTGGGCATTTTGCAAGGGTACCCTCGGCCTTTGTTGTATTTTGTTTTAGTACCAAAACTTTAACATCACGTGTTATATTTTTGGAAATATTGCAAGTAAACCCCCAGGTTTTTGAGAAATTACATTTTAGTCCTCGTTAGGCGCGTGCAAGTTACGCGCCCTAGTGGGAAAATTGCTAGGACACCCAGGCGGGTTTTGTAATTGAATTTTGGTGCTATAAATTGAATATTCAGTTCAAACTTTTGTGGAAACTTGCATGTCTGCCCCTGAATGTTTGAGAAATTGCATGTATACCCCTGCCAGGCCTGATTAATGTTTGGATGCTTGTTATAATTATTTAAAGTATCTTTTTAAGTCCAAAAATTCCACAAAATTTGGTTTAAGCTCATGTTTACTTGTACTTGCACGCCATATTTTTGCATTGCATTTTTATTGCATTTTCATATTTATTAAAAATCAAAAACATGCATTTATTTCACTGTTTGCATTAGAAAACCCATAAAAATTATAAAAACGTTTTGAAAAATACCAAAAAAATTATATTTTGTGTGTTTTACCATTTTCCAGTGTCAGTCCGAAAATCACTAAAACTCTCAAAAGAAAAACCTTAAAAATTCAAAAATACATAAAAACATCAAAAAAAATATAGAATCAAAGAAAACTCAAAAAAATACAAACTCAGTCCCTGTTTGTTCTCTATTTTATTCTCTTTATTTGAAAATTAGTGTGAAAAATTTTGGTCGTTGTTTGCTATTTTTAACTCCCATTTTACTCACAGCCAACACAATTTACATTGTTTTCCCTTATTTCAGTATTTAAAAATACCAAAAACACTTTGAAAAATCCCCAAAAATCACAAAAACAGTAAAAAAATCCTAAAAATATCAAAAACATTTTATTTCTGAATTTTTGTTTATTCTTGCACCTTTTTATAAATACTTTAGCTTGTCTTTTATTACTTTGTCTTTATATTCCAATATTGAAAAAGAAATTAAAAAAATATATAAAATATAAAATTATAAAAATCAGAAAATTAAAAATCAAAATACAAAATAAAAAACAAAAAAAATTAAAAATTAAAAATTAAAAACCCACAAAAATTTCATTGTTTGCTTGCTTAGTGTAGACACTTGACACACACATTCACTCACGCACATTATTTTGAACTACCCTGTTTGCTCGCTGTGTTCGAACTCTCTGCATACTTGCCCTTTACACCATTTGTGCAGAGTTAAAAATAAATTTTAACTCCACATTATTTCCAATTTATTGATCTTTAGTGTGGGTTAATTGTTGATTAAACCTAGGATTTTGTGTGGTCAATACGCCGACTGTTGACTCGCCTTGTGAGTCAATACGACCGCGCTCAATTCTGCGTTTATCAGCTACCATGTTGACTTTGTCGTGTTGCCCATGGAGACCTCCACAGGGGAGCATTCTCCAATCATCCTGGGACGACCATTCCTCACCTCTGCGAGGGTCGTTATTGATTATGGATCAGGAGAGATTCGCTTCCGTCCTGTTGACGAAAGCAAAGTGTTGATCACCACACAGACTGTTGACCAGAGACCTGCACCTGATGCACCTTTACCTATCTTGGCTGACCCCGAGGACTATGATCTTTATGAGGATATCAGAGAGACTTTCTTTATGACCGATGACGAGACCCGAGAATTCCTCTCTAAGGAGGAAGTCTCGGAAAGCATAGACCTTGGAGTTTCTACTTCCTGTGATTGGCGTTGTGTTGATGACATCCGCGGGATTTACATGATTGATACTATTGAGCGGAGGGCAGATGTAGAGACTAGATAGGACGGACATGACTCGACTACTTTCACTGATGAGTCCGCTCCTACTCACTTAGATTCAGATGAGACAAAGGACGAATTTGATTAGGTTGCTTTTATTCAGGAATTCGGGCCTTTTGATGAGAAAGATAATCCGGTTGACATTATTGAGGACAAACAGAGTTCGACTACTTCCACTGATGAGTTCGTTTTTTTTGGTTTTGACTTGGATGAGACCTCGCAGGACGACACTGAGTACACTTCTTCCGATGAGGATGAGTTCGTCCCTTTCCACTTCGATATCAGCGAGACTCCTAAGGTCGGACCTAGTCATACTTCTTACACTCATCCGTTTGTGCCTCTTCACCCTAGGACCACCAAGGACGTTCACCGTGTCGACCCTGATCGGCTTCCGTCCACCATGGACCCCGATGTCGACCTGCAACATACCAGATCTATTTCTCAGCGGTCCCGCAAGAAGGTTCGCTTTCTACCTTCTTGATCATGTGTATATCCACCTCTGTTGTACATTCTCCTTTGTTTACCTCTGTCCCTCTACTGTATTGCTCGTCCACCCATCCTCGTGTTTGCCTTGCTTAGGACGTACTTTGTCCTAAGTATAGGGGGGTGGACGAGCCGGGTGTTCATTCATTGTTCTGTTTCATCACTCTTATTGTTGCCTATAGTTAGGGCTTCTTTTACCCTAAGTATAGGGGGAGTGATGCGTACATTCTTCTCTATCTTCTTCCATCTGTTGATATCTTTTCTTCTTTTCTTCTTTTCCTCTTCTATCTTCTTTATCTACTCAAAAAGTGTCGCCCCTTTTTGTCAGTCTTCTATATTTAGGACGTACTTTGTCCTAAGTATAGGGGGTGTGCACACCAAGATCTTCTATTCTTTGATCCTCTCCATTGTCTCCTCTTCTTATCTGTACTTAGGGATATCTTACCCTAAGTATAGGGGGAGACAGTCTGAGTACGATCTGTTCATTCCTACCCTTGACCCTCCCTGTTTGGTGTACAGTCTGCTATACTTATGATTATTTGATCCTAATATAGGGGGGCCAGTCGACTTCTCATTCGTTTATTCCTTCATCTCTTATTCATTTATTCTTTAAGACTTTTCTATACTCAGTACAAGTTATGTCTTCTCTTTACTCTCTGATCTATGAGGACATAGCAAACTAAGTATAGGGGGTCGTATATACTACATATATACTTTAACCATAACTCGTACTTTCGTATTTTTACTAATAACTATGCCTAATTATACTTATAAAATTCATTAAAAACCTTAATAAAAAGATGTGATTATTCCTCAAATTTTTTATGTACTTACTGATTAATAAATCAGGTGAAAATATTTTTTTGCAAAATGTTTGAAAAATAGTTTGAAAATATCTGTGAAAAATCTTTTGAAAACTATTTAGAAAACGTTTTGTTACATGGTTTCAACCTTTGTACAAATAATTTTGATTGAAAATTTATTTTCTTTGTGTAAAATAAAATGTTTGAAAAATGATTTGCAAATGGTTTGAAAAATGGTTGAAAAAATATTTGAAAGATCTATTTCTACTATTCGGAAAACCTTTGCAAAATGATTTTCAAATGTGTGTACATGTTTGTAAACATTGTTTGTAAAAATTATTTTGGACTATAGTTTTCAAATTGAAAAACCCTTGTCAAATAAGTTTGAGGAATATGTACATCTCATCTAAAATTCTTTTTATATATACTGATGAATCCCACTTCATCACTCTTTATTCCTTTATTTTAGCTAGAAACTTGAGCAAAATACCTTGTAAATATGTATAAATATCATAAATTGTCAAAGAACATGCATCTTGTAAATATGCATAATTAGCATGATTTTGTGCCAAAATAAAGGAATAAAGAAACACAAGAAAAATAGGGAAATATTTAGAATAAATATTGAGTGACCTAATCCCAAGGGAGGGCTCAGCATGGGCCTGACCGCAAAAAGAACCAAGTAGAGAGAGATAGGGTCATTCTTATGTACATATCCCCATGTATATAAATAAAAATTATTTTCCTCTAAATAAAAATAAAAATGTATGTTTATTAGTTTGTACATATTTGTACAGATAAAACCAAAATAAAAATGGAAAAAATACAAGAAAACAAAAAGAAATAAAATTCCTTCATCAATGTACATGGACCATGTATATAGAATAACCTATCTATTTATTTTTCCCCTCGTAAATAAATAATAAAAATCTAATAAAAATATTTTCACATTCCATATTTCATGGTGTAAATAAATAAAATAAAAATTTAGAAAAATAAAAATAAAATAAAAAGAAATAAAATCAAAATCAAAATCCTCCTTGTATATATACCATGTAAACATGTACATAAAAGTATTTATTTAATCTATGTAAATAAACAATAAAAACAAAACAAAAATACCTCATTATTCCAAATTTTATGTTGTAATTAAATAAAATATAAAAGTGAAATAAATATACAAAAACAAACAATTAAAAATAAAAAAATTCTTTTATGTATATACATGTATATAATAATAATATAATATAAATACATAAATTATTTTTCAAAAAAAAATAAAAATCACTAAAAAATAATTTGAAAATAAATAAACAATTTTCATGTTTAACTTTTTCGAAAATAAGTCATCTACTAATTTTTATTGAATTTCCAAATATTTAATAAGTGGCTGATTCTGATTGGTCCACGGGGGATTGTTGACCCCCGGTCAACTCTCCCCTGCGGACCTCTTTTCCCGCGGATCTCGCGACCGACCCGACTTCTTCCAATTTTCGCGCGATGATCCGAGCTCCATTCGCCTAAACCCTGGGTCCTAATCACACGTCCGTGATCCGAGATCTTCGCCCGAACCTTCGCCTAGGGGTCCGTGCTTCACCAAGCCGGACCGGACCCCTTCTTCTCGGACATGCACTGTTATATAGCGTCTCCTCCGCCGTACTTTTCCAGCCATCTATGTCACTGCTCCTTCGTCCCAGGATCTCCATCTCCTTCCCTAGAGTGACAGCTTCGCGAGGGAGGTGTCGAAGAGAGGAGAGGAAGCCTTCAACCACTGATCTGGCGACCCTTGTCGCCGTGCGCAGCCGCGAGGAGCGCCAGACCTCGGGACCCGACGACCCTTCGAGGCGAAGACCCAGAGATTCCTGAGTTCATCCCCAGTCGACTCCAGCCATCAGGTAGACTCCATTCCATCTAGTTTTCCTTAATTTCCCATTATGCTGAATTCCTCCCTCCGTCGTCGCCGACCGATTCCCGCCATTACGTCCACCCATTCGATCATCGGACTCGACCATCACCCTCGTGAGACTTCCCTTCACGTTCTTCACCCATCCATCCCCCTTGGTTCGCCCTGGAACCAAGGTTCGACCTCCACCGTTGTCGCCTCGCCGGAGGTCATCCATATCGACTCGCCCGACCGCTATTCCACCCCTAACCGGGTCGAGGCAGTTTTCCCTCGACCCAGGAGCTCTCTCGTGTGGTTTTGCAGGTAAAAGGGACCTCATCTGGAGGTCCAAAGTTCGAGCACAGGAGCTTCCTCCCTCCACCGTCGCCGGGCCGCTCCGATGGTTCCCGGCGTCATCGAGGCTTCCATCAGCTGCGGAGCATCGAGGCGGAGCTTTTCCATATCTCAGTAGCTCCAGAGGAGGACCTCGGCGCGCACATTGGGCCGGCGAAGTTCGCCGGCGTCGAGTTCTTGGAGGATCCTCCTCCGTCGTCCGATCGCCCTGGACGCTCCAGATTCAATCGCAGCCATCTGTTTAAGGAGCTTCATCCACCGTTGATATCTGCTAGGGATCGATCTAGATCGTTCGCTTCAGTGAAGAGGCGTCCACGCATCATAACCTTCCGATCATCCACGTGGCCCCTCTTCGACCGTCCAATAATAAAGGGGTAAATATCCCTTAGGCCCCTGCTATTTTGTTTTTGCAATCTAGTCTTGTAAATATTTTAATCAGTTGTTTTTATTTTGGAAAAATTGCACATCGGACCTCTATGTTTCTGTTATTTGCATTTTAGTCCTTATATATGTGGACCACGTTCATCGACACGTGAGGGTTTGGTGTATTTGCATTTTATACCCTGTGGTTTCTGTGTGTTATTGGTTGAATGTTTTGAAATAGGAATTACACAAATACCCCTCTGTGCCTAATTCACATGCCCCGCACATGATTACTTGGACATTTTGCACGAGGGGTCCTGGGTTTTATTTGTTTGTTACTGTTTGGCCCCTGCAACTTTCTTTCCTTGCATTTAGGTCCCTATGCACTGTGAGCCTTTGTTTTATTTAAATAAAATAGCAAATTAAATCCAAATTTCGTGAAATTTGGACACGTGGCTCCTGCCACTGTGTAAAAATTTCACTAAAACTTTGGTACATTTTTTAGGCATCTTGATATTTTTAATAATTCAAAAACCTTGATTTTTCTTACTGTTTGAATTAGAAAATCAAAGAAAAATATTAAAACTCCTCTAAAAATTACAAAAACATTAGTATAAGTTAGTTTTAGTGTCTTCTGTTTTCTAGGCAATTTTCTTGATTTTTGGATATATAAAAACCTTAAAAATTGAAAAACTCTAAAAATCTCATAAAAATTATAAAAATTGTAGAAAACTCAAAAATTTATAAACTCTTTTTCTGAATTTTCTTTGTAGTTTATATTTGTCACAAAAATTACCTCCAGGTTTTTACAGATCAATTTGCTATTTTAAATTGATCTTTTAAGCCTGGCTGGACAGTAGCTTACTGTTTTTGCCTTTTTAAATTTTTAGAAAATCATATAAAAATTATAAAAATCTGAAAAATTGACCAAAAACACTAAAAAATCTAAAAAAACATAAAAACGTTTTTTCTTGGATTTTTGAATGTTTTTGAGTGTTTAAATAATTTGTTGTGTGTGCTTGATTTTGCTTTTTTCCTATTTTCCTTCATTATTAAAAATCCAAAAAATATAAAATCAATTAAAAATCCACCAAAAATATATTTTCCTTCTCATTTTTGATCTTGATTACTTCGTAGGCCGCGAGGCCAATTCGTGCTCCCTAAGATCGACCCTGGTCGCTATACCAGGTTAATAAATAGCAAGGACCACTATCATGTTTTGATTGTTTTATCTCTTTTGATTTTGGTGGTTCTATTTTTCTTGATTGAGCTGAGTACTGAGATCCGGGTCGCAACGACCATAGTTTTTACCTTCACCTGGGTCTTGGTCGACTTTTCGGCTCATCAGAATGGCATCGTTGACAAGGAGCATGGCTTAGAAGTCTTTTCTTTTTCGCGGTTTTCGCGACTTTTTGTGCATAGCTTTGTAGATATTTTTATCTGATAATATCTGCATAATTTTTCAAATAATTGTGTATGATACATTTCTGTTTGTTTTCTTGCGAGGGTCCGAGGACCGAGGCGGCTTTTTCGGAAGCCGAAGAAACCGCGGGAGTCGGAGGCGGCTCGTTTCTGCATAGAGCCGCAGGAGGACGCAAGGAATAGATCAGGAGTACGGGAGCTGTGGAATAGCCGTGAGATTAGTCGTAGATTAGTTTAGTTTATTTTCCGCATTATTAATTTGTAATAACACAGGGACCTGGATGAACTTGGACACTTGACGGTTTTCGAGGTCTGTTTCGCCGAGCACCGGTGTGGTCGGGGGACCTCACCGAGTTTTTGCGGTTTTTCACGGCTCTTTGACAGCTTATTTACTGCTTGTTTGATTTACGCAGTTTTCAACCTTAGCTTAGGATTTTGCTTGATTATGACGTAATTAATTAGGATCCAAACACCTAATTATCTGCATGTACCTATAGTTCGAATAATTGGATCTAATTAATTAATTCACAAGAAAAAGCCGACTTATTTGAGCTCTGGTCCACGTGCCTTGAGGAGTCACATACAACGCGTGTAAGATCTGTTGTGGCAGACACCGAGTGGCTCCCAAGATAGGACTCCGGACCTAGGCTCGAGTACCCGGCTACTGTTCTTTCGTGTAGAAATTGCTCTGTTAGGGACGGTTTTCCGCGTGCATCATATAGGTAGTTTATATTCAGTCTTTTATTTATGCGCGGATCACCCTGCATGTAGACTGCTGGAGTCAGGTGCACATTTCTTACTCTGCATGCATCATTGATTCTCGCGCATCGGCTTTTTCGTCTTCTCCCCCGGTTTTGGACTTAAAATAATCAGGAGAACCGAAAAATTTGTTAGGCGCTATTTTTATCTGAAAAATACCTAAAAAGAAAAACTATAAATTGGGACTGTTAAACAAACTTGACCCTAAAAGACATCTCACCTAAAAATCTGTCTTGGGGAGAGCAATCCCCTCATTGTCTGGTTTGATTACGCGAGAGAGTGACCCGCACACGAGGCTAGAGCCGCATCCGAGCCCCGATCAGACTACCGGCCTTTTATACGGGACAGTCTGGTTGGCAGATTGGATTCCTACCAGGTCACGTAATCGCTCTGATATCCTAACATGATCACCTAAATAAAATAGACAAGATAAGTGATCGAGCTCTTACGGTCTTCAGCTCAGTGTGGATTAGGTGAATTCGGGGTTTGTTTTCTCATCTTGTTTGTTTCCAGATCCCATCCGCCCGACTCGCCAGATCAAGATGATGGGCAGGAGATCTCTTAGGCAGCCTCTGGCTGCACTGCTTTTCAACACTCCAGCCCGCTCATCTAGGTTGGTTCGTGAGAGCCCAGACCCGCTCTCCGAACCCGAGTTCGATTCCGCACTGTTCCCCCTTGACCACCCTTCTTCTATACATGAGATGCCAGTGCCAGATGTGAGACAGCAGACTGATGATATTTCGGCACCTGAGTTTGGGTCTTTTGCCTTTGCAGAGACCATGGCCAGCAGCGAGGATCGCACTGAGGGTCAGAGGCCAGAGACGACGACCTATGTTCTGGACTAGGTTGCGATCAACACCACCATGTTAGCTTTCCTCGAGACGATGCAGCGACAGATACGAGACCAGGGGGCTTTCATGGTGGATATGAGGAGAGAGATGGAGAGACTGAGAGCCGCAACAGATCAGCCGAGAGCCGCGGGAGGAGGAGCAACAGATTATCCAGGAGGAGGAGCAGGAGGAGACCAGCCAGCAGTAGAGCAGCCGAGACCGATGCGGGAGTTGCACAACCCCGGATCGATACAGAGACACAAGTGGGTGGTACTTCCAGCCATCGTGGGGGACTTCAAGTTCCACCCGAACACACTTCAGTTGCTTCCCCGCTTCCACGGGCTCGCCACAGAGGAGCCCCATCTCCATCTCCAGGAGTTTCTGATGATCTGCAGCACCATCCACGACAGACAGGTGGATGAGGACACCATCGGGATGATTGCCTTCCCCTTTTCACTGGCAGATAGAGAAACCACCTGGCTGAAGCATCTGGGGGAGTTTGTATACACCTGGGAGCAGCTCCGCACCGAGTACTTGCACAAGTACTATCCACTCGGGCGGACCAATGCAGCGAGGGCCTTGATCAGCAACTTCTCCATGCTCCCCAATGAGCAGTTTCACAAGGCATGGGAGAGGTTCATAGAGCTTACTGATAGATGCCCGCACCACGGCATCACGAAGCCGAACCTAGTTCAGAGCTTCTTTTGCGGGTTGACACCAAAGCTGCAGGGCCTGGTGAACGCTTCTTGTGGCGGTTCCTACTTCACCAAGGATGAGGATCAGGTTTGGGCCATCTACGAGGAGATGGCCGAGAACTACACAGTGATGTCCCAGACCTGACTCTACAATCAGGGACGCCCTCAGCCACAGTCCGTACAGTTTCAGAGGATAGCACGGGTAGACGCCAGTCCTTCCACTTCGTCCACGGCATCCGCACAGGCCGAGTCCACAGCCGCCGACATGGGCATTATCAGCGAGAAGCTGGACCGGATGGAGCTGATGAAGAAGAAGCAGTGCCTGAGCATATCGCAGATAGAACAGATGGCACAGTTACTGAGTGACCTGAAGACACATGTCATGTGTCTCCAGGAGGTACAGACGGCTTCTCAGCCCCGTCTTCAGGAACGAGGGGATCCGAGTAGCAGCGACGGTTCGTCCCAGCGCTCCACACAACCTAGACAGGTTCACCTTGTACAGGCGGAGCCGTACCAGCAGCCGCAGCAGTACTACCAGCCACCACCATCTCCAGACACTCAGATGGTGGTCTACCAGTCGGATCAGCCTCTGGCAGTACTCCCGCCACCCCCTTACGAGCCGGAGCCGTTGATGGATGTCAACAAGATTTGGTACGACCGACCCCAGCCCAATATCCGAAGAGACCATCCCGGATTCCGTTGGTCAGCCGGAGGTGCCAGTTCCCAACAGCAGCCTCCAGTTCAAGGTGGCCAGTACGGCCATCAGCGAGAGCACCAGCAACCCCAACCCCCAGTACAGCAGCAGTCATCCCAGCCCACACAGCAGTATGGTCCTCGTCCCTATCAGCAGGGACATTCTTGGAGGCGTGATCAGCCTCACCAGCCGCAGCATCATCCACAGCAGTACCCCTCTCAGCCGCATCAGCCACAACAACCTCACTACCAACGAGGCCACCCGTCAGGTTCTCATGGGTCCGTCTATGAGAACCCCGTCCTAGATGACTTAGCCCGCCTCATGACTGAGCAGCAGGATACATTCAGACGGGAGATGGATGATTTCCGCCAGGAGATGCGGGAGATTGTGAGAGGGAAGGCCGCCATCCCTGCCCAGATCGAGCCTAACCCGAACAGCCTAAAGAGGAAGTCTGAGCAGGTAGAGTTCACAGAGATTACTACTCCTAGTGATTCTTTTGGTGATTTGTCTGCATACATGTTTGATGCTGATTTTGTCACACTTAGGAGCGGTAGGATGCCAGCAGGCGACGCCTCGTCTGAGCGATGGTCCCACGCCATACCAGGAGCGCCAGACGAGGAGGAGCGCGGTACTGAGGCCACGAGAGATGATGACGGTGGTACTGATGCCACCAAGGACGTTGATCCAGCTGACGGTACTGAGGCCGTCACTTCACCCAGTTCGAGGAGGTGATACTGACGCCACCGTAGCTGCTGAGCCAGAGCGCGGTACTGATGCCGCGAGACATGCCGAGGGTGGTACTGAGGCCACCATTTTCACTTCTACCAGTCCTGTTGTTTTTCCATCTATACATGTATCTCAGGACATTTCTGGAAATAAAGGAAAGGGTATGTTATTTCCGGATCCACATGTGTTGATTGATGATGATTGTGTGGATTCTGCTGTTCATGAGCATGTCAGACCCTCTCCTCATCCTTCATCTGAGAAGGACCCTATGATCGCCTTTCCACGCGCTCTTCACATGGGAAAGGGGAAGAAAATAGAAAATCCTAAAAAGAGTCATCAGATAGAGTTCAGCCAGCAGATGATAGATCGATTCCATATCAGCTGACTCTATAGGAGGCCTTGGAGCACATCCCTCTACTCCAGAGATCACTCAGAGATAGGACCACAGTTAGGAGGAAGAGGAGGAACCATCAGTCTGAGATCCATGTGTTGACCAGAGCCACTTGTTTCGCGATACAGAACCGTCTGCCAGCCAAGAGGCCAGATGCAGGAGCCCCGTATGTTAGATGCCATATTCATGAGCAGAGGTTCGACCGCACTCTATTAGATAGCGGTTCTTCGATCAACCTACTTCTGTCAGCCCTTCTCGACCACTTCGAGTTGGGCACTCTCCGACAGAGCAGGACAATCCTTCAGTTTGCTGATCGATCTGTCAAGAGGCCGAAGGGGTTGCTGAAGGACGTTGTCATCACGATTCAGGGCCTGAAATTCCCTGTGGACTTCGTAGTGTTGGACATGGAGATCCCTAAGTCTGTGACCGATGCCCCCATCATTTTAGGATGCCTGTTCTTGGACACAGCCAAGGCAGTGTCCGACCATGATAGCGGGAAGGTGTACTTTCACGTCGAGGGCGAGAGTATACAAATAGAGACGGTCGAGGAGACTAGAGCGAGAGATTCAGATAGCTCAGAGCCGACGACAGATTCAGAGCAGACGACAGAGTCAGGGCGAGACATCCACCAGGACTGCAATTTTGTGATTACAGATGATGAGGTAGTTTGGGCAGATCCAGTAGCACAGGCTATCCTCTCACCTTCAGAGTTTGCTGATGCAGAGACGCCAGCAGAGGAGAGCTTGGAGAGCGCATTCCTGGTCCAGGATACATTTCAGGCCACAGATTCGGTTCGTGATGGCGATACACATTTTTGTGAGTATGATCCCTCAGAGTCATATACTGATTTGGTAGAGTTTAATGATTTCACACCGTGTCTGATTTCTACTGAGCCTACAGCTAAGGAGGTTGATTCTGAGCAGAGCAGAGACAGACCAGTTGAGCAGCCTTCTCCAGATCCAGTTTGCGAGCGAGAGTTCTCATTCTCCCGTGCAGATTTGGCAGCATACACTCAGATTCTTCAGAAGCCAGATTTGCCAGCACCGACTTGTCCAGAGCTGAAGCCGCTACTAGCATCGTTGAAGTATAGATTCCTTGCGGGTGAGCATGAGATGTACCCAGTCATTATCTCTGTCGATTTGACTGGAGAACAAGAATCCCGTCTGATGGGGGTTCTTGAAAAGAACCGCAAGGCGATAGGATGGAGTTTAGCCGATCTCCAGGGGGCCAGTCTAGCTCTGTGCTCTCACCACATCTATCTCGAGGATGAGGCAAAGCCGTCGCGTGAGTTCCAGCGGCGGCTGAACCCGAATCTTCGAGAGGTTATCATGAAGGAGATCTCGAAGTGGTGGAGTGCCGATTTTATCTACACCATCTCCGACTCCAAGTGGGTCAGTCCGTTGCATGTGGTGCCCAAGAAGACGGGCATCACTACAGTTGTCACGGAGTCCGTAGAGGAGATCGCTACCTGGGTACCCACTTCTTGGAGGGTCTGCGTAGATTACAGACGACTCAACCAGGCCACCAAGAAGGATCATTTCCCCCTGCCCTTTATTGATCAGATTATTGAGAGGCTGGAAGGGAATGGCCATTATTACTTCTTGGATGGGTACTCCGGCTATAATCAGGTGGCCATCGCGCCCGAGGACCAGGACAAGACCACCTTCACCTGTCCCTTTGGTACATATGCCTTCAGACGCATGCCATTTGGGCTATGCAACACCCCTGCGATATTTCAGAGATGCATGCTGTCTATCTTTTCGGACATGGTGGGGGAGTGCTTGGAGGTCTTCATGGATGATTTCTCGGTCTACGGTGACGGATTCGACTCATGTCTTGATTGCCTAGACCGAGTCCTTCAACGATGCATAGAGGTTCACCTAGTGTTGTCTTGGGAGAAGAGTCACTTCATGGTGACTCAAGGGATGGTGCTTGGCCACATCATCTCCAACAGGGGCATGGAGGTTGATCCGGCCAAGGTGGATGTCATTAGAAAACTCGATCCACCGTCCAACTTGCGGCAGTTACGGTCTTTTCTGGGGTACGTCGGTTTCAACAGGATTGTCCGACCGTTGAACGATCTGTTGACGAAAGACACCGAGTTCCTTGTAGATGATAAGTGCCTATCGTCATTTGAGACTCTCAAGAGCTGTGTCATAGAGGCTCCTGTTCTCCAGCCACCCGATTGGTCTCTCCCATTCGAGATCATGACGGACGCCTTCGATTTTGCCGTGGGGGTCGTGCTGGGACAAAGGAGGGATGGAGTCCCATTTGCCATTCATTACGCTAGCCGTACATTGGATGCCGTGCGGCGGAACTATACTGTCACTGAGAAGGAAATGCTAGCCGTAGTTTTCGCCCTAGATAAGTTCAGATCTTACATCATTGGATCTAGAGTGACCATTTACACTGATCATACCGCCATCAGGTACCTCATGGCAAAGAAGGATGCCAAAGCTAGATTGACCAGATGGATCCTTCTACTCCAGGAGTTTGACATAGAGACTAAGGATAAGCTTGGAGTCAAGAATGTGGTGGCAGATCATCTCTCCCGACTGGAGTATCTTGAGGATTCTGAGTAGATTGGCCCTATTTGTGAGACCTTCCCAGATGAGGCGATCCTTGCTATCACCTCACTCCCATGGTATGCTGATATTGTGAACTATCTTGTCGCCAAGAAAGTTCCACAAGATTGGCCCAGGCAGAAACTTGAGACCTTCCTCGCGAAGGCCAAGTTTTACCATTGGGAGGATCCCATCCTTTACCACGAGAGAGGGGATAGTATATGGCATAGGTACATTACTCGGGAGGAGCACCACAGCGTCCTTACTTACCGCCACAATCTTGAGGCAGGAGGACATCACTCAAGGAGGAGAATGGCACAGAAAGTGCTCCAATCCGGCCTATGGTGGCCTACTCTCTTCAAGGACTCTGATGAGTTTGTGAAGAGGTGCACTGACTGTCAGAGGATGGGCACTTGTGGACAGCGTGATATGATGCCGATGTAGCCCATGCACTTCTGTGAGGTTTTTGACGCATGGGGCATCGATTTCATGGGTCCATTCCCTAGGAGTCAGGGATTCGAGTACATTCTGTTTGTCGTAGATTATGTGAGTCGTTGGGTTGAGGCCATCCCCGCCCGAACAGCAGATGCTAGGACTGTTTGCAGATTTTTGAGGAAGAATATCATTTCACGGTTTGGGGTACCTCGAGTGTTGATATCTGACGGGGGGTCTCATTTCATCAACGATAAGGTAAAGGCCCTTGCTAGCGAGTTCAACATAGACCATCGAGTTGCCACTCCATATCATCCTCAGACAAATGGTCTTGCTGAAGTGTCGAACAGGGAGATCAAGACTATATTGCAGAAAGTCGTCCGCCCTGACTGATGAGCGGTCCGACCACTAGGGTATAAGGTGCTAAACGTTCGTTGCGACCCAAGCGATCAGGACGGCTCGATCAAGAAAAATAGACCACCAGATAGATGAAAAATCAATCAAACACAAAATAGCGGTCTTGCTATTAATTTAACCTGGTATAGCGACTAGGGTCGAACACAAGGAGCACGGGTTGGCCTTGCGGCCTACGAAGTAGTCGAGAAGAGAAGAGAAGGTATTTTTGGTGGTTTTTAAGTCTTTTTATATTTTTTGGATTTTTAAGATTTTGAGAAAATAAGAAAAGCAACTGAACAACACACTTCAACAATTTATTAAATGCACTAAAAATCAACCAAAAATTCTGACAAAAATATTTTTATGTGTTTTATAATTTTTAGTGTTTTTGGTGAATTTGTGGGATTTTTCTGATATTTATTTAATTTTCTAAAAATCAAACAGTGACTGAAACTGTAGGTACTGTCCAGCCGAGCTAAAAGGACCTAGATAAAATATCTAGAAGCCCCAAATTAGCTGGGAGGTAATTTTCCTGTAAAGAGAATACAACAAGGAAGATTTAGGCACCTAGATTATTATTTTTGGATTTTTAGTTTATTTATTAGAATTTTTATAATGTTTTGACTATTTTTCAATTTTTAGGTGTTTTAAGCAATGAAAAATAGCCAAAATTGGCTAGAAACTCAAGCAAGCAAAGACTAACATGAACTAATTTTTTTTGTGGTTTTTAGAGGAGTTTTATTATTTTTTTGTGATTTTTAAAGTTAGACAGTAACGAAAATAAATGTTTTTGAAATTTTAAAAAATATCAAATAAAAAAAATTGTCCCCAAAAATTCCAGAAAATTTTACACTATGGCAGGAGCCATATATCCAATTTTCATTGGATTTGGAGTAGTTTTGCTATTTTATTCAAAAATAAAGAGGGGGCACTGTGCACAGGGACCTATGTGCAAATACCCGAAGTTCTGGGGGGTCTGGTGCAAATAACCCAGGTAAACACGTGCGTCGCACGCGCCTGAGGCACTCAGGGACCTAATTGTGAGGAAAATAAGTTCCGAGGGCTATTTGGTAACAGGTACTAAAAGCCCAGGGGCTTATCTGCAAATAACCCAAATATTAGCGCACATGCACAATTACTTCTACGCACAGGGGTATAAATGCAATATTCCAAAAACTTTCATTCAACTCATAACATCCAGAACTACAAGGGAATATAATGCAAATAACCCAAAAAGTCACGTGTTGATGCACGCGTCAGATCACACATAGGGGTATATCGGCAAATAAAACCAAGCGCAAGGGTCTCTATGCAAATATCCCAAAAACCAAACAACTATACTATGTAATTACAGGACTAAATACGAAACAAAATAATAGAGATGGCCTAAGGGTAATTTACCCTTTATTAATGGAGCGGCTGGATGGATGCCACGTGGAGCATCTGATGGTGGCGAACGACGGGCGCTCCACAGCTGAGCTCCTCGGGCGAATCCGACGGCGGGGGTTTCGCCACGTGGGGGATCGAACGGTGTAGGGCGCAGGTGGCTAACCCTCGTGCGTCGGACGGCTGGGATCAATCCTCCATGGATCTGACGGTGGCTGCTGCTCCTGGAATGGACGGCCCAGATGGAAACTAGAGCGGGAGGATGATCGGACGGTCGGGGAGGATCGAGGAAGAACAGTTGGCCGGCGAGTTTCGCCGGCCCAAGGCGCACGCTCCCGACCTCCCCGACTGCTCGTGAAGATCGGAGAAGCTCCGCGATGACGTTCCGCAGCGGCTGGTAGTCTCTGATGACCCAGCCGAGCTCTGGAGAGCTCCGGCGCGGTCGGCGGAGATGAAGCTCCTGGACCTGATGGTCCAAGCCCTCAGATGGGATTGAATGTACCTGCAAAAACAACCAAGAGACTCGCGGGTCGAGGGCAAACTGCCTCGACCCGGTTAGGCGGGGTGACGGTGATCGGAGGGTCGAGATGGGCGAGCTCCGGCGAAGGTGGGGACGGTGGAGCTCGAACCCCAGCTCCTGTGCGAGCTGGGTTGGATGGAGATATGGAGAAGGTGCGCGGAAGGAAGGCGATGGCTATGGCGAAGCCCGATGATCGAATGGTGGTCGGACGTGGACGGAATCGACGGCGAAAGGCGGAGCAGCGATTTGGGGGAAATGGAAAATCAAAGAAAAAGCAAAGCCTACGGGGCTACCTGGGTGGATGGTGAGACTGGGGTTGAGCTGGCAGTGCTCTGGGTCGTCGCCTCGAGGAGCGTCTCCCTCTGAGGCTCTAGCTCCGGATCTGGTGGCGGAGCAAGGCGGCGATGCTCGCCGGATCGATGGTTTCGCCCTCCCTCCTCGCTGCAACACCACGGGGGACGAGCTGTCACTCTCGCCTCTGCAATGGAGCTCACTGGGGGGTGGAACAAATGGCCAAAGATGGGAAAATAGGTGGCGGAGCTCGGCTTAAGTATGGGTGCAGGTCCGACTAGGGTTGGTCAGGTAGGGCAAGGGAAGGCGCGGATCCCGAGGCAAGGGCTCCGACGAGGGTGTCGGATGCAAGGAGAAGAAGTAGGACCCGGGGTTTGCGGAGATGGCGAGCGGATCGAGCACGGAAAAAGAGGAGAAGTCAGGTCGGGCGCGAGATCCGCTGGAGAAGAAGGTCCGCGGAGGGAGTTGACCGGAGGTCAACATCTCCGTGGACCAATGAGAAGCTGCCACGTGGAAATGATTTGAAAAATCATTTACAAATACCAAATGGCCGAATTATTAAAAAGTCAAAACATGAAATATTTTTGTTTTATTTTTTTTCTATTTTTTGTGATTTTTAATTAATTTTTCAAAGTAAAAATAGTGTATTTACATAGTAGGTCTATATATAGGTATATATACAATATATGGATTTTTAATTTTGATTTTTAATTTGTTATTTTTATACAATTTTATTCCCATTTTATATTTTATTTATTTATAGTATAAAATAAGGAATAAAAAGATATTTTTATTTTATTTTTATTATTTATATACATAGGTGAAATAAATACATATGTACATTTATATACATGGTATATTTACAAAATATTTTTGGATTTTTAATTTTTGTTATTTTTATTTTGTTTTTGTTTTAATTGTTTTTATTTAATTTATTTACAACATAAAAGATGGAATATTTACAAAATTTTTGGAAATTAATTTTATGTATTTATAGGGTAAAATAAATATAGGAGTGGCTATGTACATGATGAATATGCACAAGGTGAGGGTTTTTGTTTTGTTTTTAGCTCTCTCTCTTTTTATTTTGATTTTTATATTTATAAATATATATAAGTATTTACAGGCCCATTTTAGTCTCTTTTTGGAGGAAAATATTTTTATTATATTTACATAAATATTTACACACATGAGCCCCTATCTCCCTCTACTTTGGTTTTTTATGCGGTCAGGCCCATGCTGAGCCCTCCCGTGGGTTAGGTTGCTCAATATTTATTCTAAATATTTCCCTTTTTTTTACTCTTTATTCTTTTATTTTTGCACAAAAACATGCTAATTATTAAACTTTATACAATGCATGCTTTTGATAATTATTTGTATTTACATGAATATACATGCATTTGCAAAGGTTTTTGTAGCTAAAATATAAGAATAAAGAGTGATGAATGGGTATTCATCACTGACCGAAAGGATTGGTCACAGCTTTTGGACTCGGTCTTGTGGGCATATCGGACATCTTTCAAGACACCTTTGGGTACATCTCCCTTTCGCGTCGTTTATGCAAGCCGTGCCATTTACCTGTTGAGCTGAGACATAGGTCACTTTGGGAAGTCACTGATATACTTTTAGATCCATAGAGTGTAGGAGATCAGAGGAGGGTAGAGTTAGCAGCCTTGGAGGAGCTTCGTGATACCGCCTTTTCAAACAGCCTACATTATAAGGAGAGAGTGAAGGAGTGGCATGATTCTCATATTAGGCACAAGCAGTTTGAGCCAGGACAAAGAGTATGGTTGTTCGATGCTAGGCTTCGATTATTTCCAGGGAAGCTACAGAGCAAATGGAAGGGACCTTATCTGGTTAGAAAGGTGCATGACAATGGGAGTATTGATATATCTGAGTTGTCTTCTGATACTACCTTTCGAGTGAACGGCCAGCGGCTCAAACCATATCTAGATCATGAGCTGCGGGTCGTTGATGTTGCCCCTATTCACTTTACGTGAGATGTGGTCTCTTGACTCACATCTATTGCATCTCACGCTTGATTATCACTGTTCTTCTGACCTGTATAGATCCAGTTGTCCATATCACTCTATTCATTAGTCCCACATCCCTTCACTCATCTTATGATTATGCTATACTTAGGGTGTACTTTACCCTAAGTATAGGAGGGATGTAGGACTCTCGGGTATTCTTTTGATTCTTTTTACCCCTGTTTTGGGGGTAGACTTTGTACATCCTTCACTCGGATTTCCCTTTATGTACAACTTGCTATACTTAGGATTACTTGATCCTAAGTATAGGGGGAAACACCGAGTTCTCTTCATTCTATTCTTTGATTCATCGTTGTATATAGCCATTCCTTTTCACTTCCCTATACTAAGCATGAGTTATGTTTTCTTCATCGCTCTTGATCACTCTGAGGACATCGTTCGAGCTAAGTATAGGGGGTGTGTATATATTTCATATATATTTTAGCCATAACATGTACTTTGTGTGAGTGTGTTAATAAATAAAAATGGCTAAAAATCCATAAAATTTAAAATTTTTATAAAATTTAAAAATAAAAATGCACATACCTACCTATTTATAAAATTATTTTTGTACAAATGATTGTAAAATCTTTTTGTGTAAATAGCTTGTAAATATTTTCATATCAAAATTATGTATATAGTACAAAATTTTTGTAAAATGTTTTAAAAAACAAAAAGTTTGCAAAAGCCCTGTGTAATTTTTTGTAAATATTTTGTAAAACTTCGCATTCATGCATACATCCATGTTTTCAAACATTTTTCAAAAATTTTGCACATTTGTAAATATTTGTAAATTGCATCTTTGTAAAATAACATCTTTGTAAATACTTGCACAGTTTTTCCAAATCATAGTTGACATTTAAACTGGCCTGGAATTAAAATGACAAATGGAGCTTGGTTAAGACCTTAATCCACCTAACAAAAAGAGGAACATTATAGGGCTTAGGATTGAGACTTTTCAGGTCCATTGGGACTTAATTCTTTGAGTCCACTAGTTTATGAGCATATATCATCTTGATGAGCCTAAGTAGAGCACTTAACAACACACGCATGACTCTTAGAGACAATGGCTTTACTTGCACCAGCACCGTACACATAGCTCTCCACGGATGAGGTGGCGAGGAGGCAGTTTCCTTTGGCTTGGGGTAGCATATGAGGGTAGTACTTCTAGGCGGAACCTCTCTTCTTCTTATAGTGAAGGAAGTGCGTCTCAACTTGGTCTGGTGGTTATGAAGTCTAAAGACAGAAGCCATGGGTTGCAATAAAGCTTCAAAAGAGGGATAGTCTACTTGCTCAAGAGGAAAAACTCCTTGTATATATGCTGCACCATGTAGATATGTTGTACAGATGCACATGAAAAAAAATGTGCAAAAAGAAAAAGAACTCCAAAAAAGTGGTGGGTCGGATTGAAAATTTAATAATCCCACCGGAGTGTATATAGTCGAATAAAGCAAAAGCTTATGGTATACATGTTCCATCTCATGAAGCTTGCAGCGGGAGACTCAGCTACACTGGTTAGAGCTCCCAAGGATACATGGCTACACTGGCCATGGTCCATTCTCTTCTTCCCCCTCTTCTTGAGCCGGTTGCACTTGAACTTAGAAGGGAATACCCCGCTTCTCGAGGAAAGAGTTGCTAGACCGAGGCATTAGAGTTAGTGGGTTAAGGGAGGTTGTTTCTTTGTTACTTCTGAGGAGGGGAGCTACATATCACTTACACAGTACAAGGAAAGATTCATGGTCATTAGAATTTGTGTATGTAGACTTGTTCTGATCTGGTTTATTGAGGAGTCTTGACCATAGATTGGTGGAACTTAGAGGCTGTTAAGTTTTAAGCTTAAGTCCAAATAAGGTTCCGACAAATTAATAATCCAAAGGTCTGACCGAGATCCATATTTCAATTTAATGAAGGAAAGTTTAATAATCAACCTTGATTTCTCCTCTGTTTCTTTTTCTTTCTCTTTTGCACTTCTTTTTCAAATAAGTGTTTGCTAAGGGACTAGCAAAAGTAAATTATGGGGGGTGATGAATCCCACTTCATCACTCTTTATTTCTTTATTTTAGCTAGAAACTTGAGCAAAATACCTTGTAAATATGTATCAATATCATAAATTGCCAAAGAACATGCATCTTGTAAATATGCATAATTAGCATGATTTTGTGACAAAATAAAGGAATAAAGAAACACAAGAAAAAGTGGGAAATATTTAGAATAAATATTGAATGACCTAATCCCAAGGGAGGGCTCAGCATGGGCCTGACCGCAAAAAGAACCAAGTAGAGAGAGATAGGGTCATTCTTATGTACATATCCCCATGTATATAAATAAAAATTATTTTCCTCTAAATAAAAATAAAATGTGTGTTTATTAATTTGTACATATTTGTAAAGATAAAACCAAAATAAAAATGGTAAAAATAGAAGAAAAACAAAAAGAAATAAAATTCCTTCATCAATGTATATGGACCATGTATATAGAATAACCTATCTATTTATTTTTCCCCTAGTTAATAATTAATAAAAATCTAATAAAAAATTTTCACATTCCATATTTCATGGTGTAAATAAATAAAATAAAAATTTAGAAAAATAAAAATAAAATAAAAATAAATAAAATCAAAATCAAAATCCACCTTGTATATATACCATGTAAACGTGTATATAAAAGTATTTATTTAATCTATGTAAATAAACAATAAAAACAAAATAAAAATGTCTCATTATTCCAAATTTTATGTTGTAAATAAATAAAATATAAAAATGGAATAAATGTACAAAAACAAACAATTAAAAATAAAAAAATCTTTTATGTATATACATGTATATAATAATAATATAATGTAAATACATAAATTATTTTTCAAAAAAAAATAAAAATCACTAAAAAATAATTTGAAAATAAATAAACAATTTTCATGTTTTAACTTTTCGAAAATAAGTCATCTACTATTTTTATTGAATTTCCAAATATTTAATAAGTGGTTGATTCGGATTGGTCCACGGGGGATTGTTGACCCCCGATCAACTCTCCCCCGCGGACATCTTTTCCCGCGGATCTCGCGACCGACCCGACTTCTTCAAATTTTCGCGCGATGATCCGAGCTCCATTCGCCTAAACCCTGGGTCCTAATCACACTTCTGTGATCTGAGATCTTCGCCCGAACCTTTGCCTAAGGGTTCCTGCTTCACCAAGCCGGACCGGACCCCTTCTTCTCGGACTTGCACTGTTATATAACGTCTCCTCCTCCGCACTTTTCCAGCCATCTTTGGCACTGCTCCTTCATCCCAGGATCCCCATCTCCTTCCCTAGAGTGACAGCTTCACGAGGGAGGTGTCGAAGAGAGGAGAGGAAGCCTTCAGCCACTGA
The DNA here is from genome assembly GCA_037367405.1 of Ottelia alismoides. Taxonomy (NCBI): domain Eukaryota; kingdom Viridiplantae; phylum Streptophyta; class Magnoliopsida; order Alismatales; family Hydrocharitaceae; genus Ottelia; species Ottelia alismoides. The sequence continues at coordinate 446,482 of JAZKJV010006522.1, read as the reverse complement.
TCCGGCGACCCTTGTCGCAGTGCACCGCCGCGAGGAGCGCCAGGGCCTCAGGACCCGACGACCCTTCGAGGCGAAGACCCAGATCTTCCTGAGCTCATCCCCAGTCGACTCCAGCCATCAGGTAGACCCCATTCCATCTAGTTTTCCTTAATTTCCCATTACGCCCAATTCCTCCCTCCGTCGTCGCCGACCGATTCCCGCTGTTACGTCCACCCATTCGATCATCGGACTCGACCATCACCCTTGTGAGACTTCCCTTCACGTTCTTCACCCAGCCATCCCCCTTGGTTTGCCCCGGAACTAAGGTTCGACCTCCACCGCCGTCGCCTCGTCGGAGGTCGTCCATATCGACCCGCCCGACCGCTATTCCACCCCTAACCGGGTCGAGGCAGTTTGCCCTCGACCCAGGAGCTCTCTCGTGTGGTTTTGCAGGTAAAAGGGACCTCATCTGGAGGTCCAAAGTTCGAGCACAGAAGCTTCCTCCCTCCATCGTCGTCGGGCCGCTCCGGTGGTTCCCGGCGTCATCGGAGGCTTCCATCAGCTGCGGAGCATCGAGGCGGAGCTTTTCCATATCTCAGCAGCTCCAGAGGAGGACCTCGGTGCATACATTGGGCCGACGAATTTCGCCGGCGTCGAGTTCTTGGAGGATCCTCCTCCATCGTCCGATTTCCCTAGACGCTCCAGATTCAATCGCAGCCATCTGTTTAAGGAGCTTCATCCACCGTCGATATCTTCTAGGGATCGATCTGGACCGTTCACTTCAGTGAAGAGGCGTCTACGCATCGCAGCCTTCCGATCATCCACGTGGCCCATCTTCGACCGTCCAATAATAAAGGGGTAAATATCCCTTACGCCCCTACTCTTTTGTTTTTGCAATCTAGTCCTGTAAATATTTTAATCAGTTGTTTTTGTTTGGAAAAATTGCACATCGGACCTCTATGTTTCTGTTATTTGCATTTTAGTCCTTATATATGTGGACCACGTGCATCGACACGTGAGGATTTGATGTATTTGCATTTTGTACCATGTGATTTATGTGTGTTATTGTTTGAATGGTTTGAAATAGGAATTACACAAATACCCCTCCGTGCCTGATTCGCGTGCCCCGCGCGTGATTACTTGGACATTTTGGACGAGGGGCCCTGGGTTTTATTTGTTTGTTACTGTTTGGCCCCTACAACTTTCTTTCCTTGCATTTAGGTCCCTATGCACTGTGAGCCTTTGTTTGATTTAAATAAAATAGCAAATTAAATCCAAATTTCGTGAAATTTGGATACGTGGCTCCTGCCATTGTGTAAAAATTTCACTAAAAATTTGGTACATTTTTTAGGCTTCTTGATATTTTTAATAATTCAAAAACCTTGATTTTTCTTACTGTTTGAATTAGAAAATCAAAGAAAAATATTAAAACTCCTCTAAAAATTACAAAAAATTAATATAAGTTAGTTTTAGTGTCTTCTATTTTCTGTGCAATTTCGTGATTTTCGGATATATAAAAACCCTAAAAATTGAAAAACCCTAAAAATCTCACAAAAATTCTAAAAAATTGTAGAAAACTCAAAATTTTATAAACTCTTTTTCTGAATTCTTTTGTGGTTTATATTTGTTATAAAAATTACCTCCAGGCTTTTAATTATCAATTTGCTATTTTAAATTGATCTTTCGATCCTGGCTGGACAATAGCTTACTATTTTTGCCCTTTTTTATTTTTAAAAAATCATATAAGAATTATAAAAATCTGAAAAATTGACCAAAAACACTAAAAAACTAAAAAAATAAAAACATTTTTCTTGAATTTTTGGAATGTTTTTGAGTGTTTAAATAATTTGTTGTGTGTGCTTGATTTTGCCTTTTTCCTATTTTCCTTCATTATTAAAAATCCAAAAAAATATAAAATCAATTAAAAATCCACCAAAAATATATTTTCCTTCTCATTTTTGATCTTGACTACTTCGTAGGTCGCGAGGCCAATTCATGCTCCCTGAGATCGACCCTGGTCGCTATACCAGGTTAATAAAATAGCAAGGACCGCTATCGTGTTTTGATTGTTTTATATCTTTTGATTTTGGTGGTTCTATTTTTCTTGATTGAGCTTAGTACTGAGATCCGGGTCGCAACGACCATAGTTTTTACCTTCACCTGGGTCTTGGTCAACTTTTCGGCTCATCATATACCTATAAAATTGACCACTTACCCTTGTATATTCTTAAAACCCACTTTTTGTAAATACAAGATGCATCCTTGTGTAAATATTCGTACCTAGATTTTAGCCCAAACCTTTTGTTTGCAAAAATCCCAAAAATATTTGCAAAATTAAATTCAAAAAATAGTTGAAAAATTTCTTTGAAAAACACAGAAAAATGCATATGCATCATCTTTTCAAAAATCCTTAAGAAGTTCAAAATCATTGAAAAATGCATCACAAAAATATTTTCTGCATAGCATGAGCATTTTTCGGATTGAGTTTGATAGTTGAACGAGTCTAAGTAAAATTCGAAGATTGGAGCTTGGTTGGACCTTAAAATTTACCTAATTAACAGGAACCTTATAGGAGCTGGAATTGAGGTACTTCAGGTCTAGTTGACTTAATTCTTTGAGGATCACGGGACTTGGTTCAATGGATTCTTGACTGCCTAAGTAGAATATTTCGGAGCACACGCACGACTCTTTTTGATAATGACCTGACTTGGACACATGCACCTTTCACTTGGCTCAACTCAGTTGGGGTGGTGAGGGGGTTGGATTTGTCGGTATGAGATGCACATAGGTGGAAACACTTGTCCTCCTCTAGGGAGGGAAGTGCATCCCAACCCGTCCGGTGATGATGAGTTTTGAGGACCTGAGATTGTGGGTTGCAATAAAGCTTCAAAAGAGGGATAGTCTACTAGCTCAAGAGGACAAACTCCGTATGTAAATGCTGTAGTATATAGTAATCAAAAAAATTGCAAAAAGCAAAAACTCCAAAAAAAAGTGGACAGACCTATACAAAAATAAAAATGCCTGCCGGAGTGTACATATGTGTAAAGTCAAATAAGCAAGCTTGAGCCTCAAAGTCAAATCATGTGAGCCTGCAGCTGGATGACTTGACTACACTGGTCTTGCATCCTAGGATAGGTAGCTACACTGGCTACCGTCCATTCTTCTCTTCACCCCTCCTCTTGAGTTGGTTGCCACTTGAACTTAGAAGGGAATACCCCGCTCCTTGAGGAATGAGTTATTGGATTGGGGAATCATCGGGTTGTCATATTGGAGAAGTAAGTCTCTTTGTCATTTCAGTTGGGAAGAGTCACCATCACTTACACTGTACGAGTCAGATTCATAGTCGTAAGGGTTTGCGTATGAGTTGAAATATTTCTGACCTGGCTATTGAGGAGACTTGAGCCGAGTTCTGGGATTCTCTAAGGCTATTAGATTACAAATCCGGTCCTCATTAAGGTTCCGCCCATACTAAAATTCCGAAGGTCTGACTTAAGCTCCAAAGGTTGATTTTGTGAAGACAAGTTTGATAATTAAACTTAATCCAATTTTCTCCTTTTTCTTTTTCTTTGTTTTTCTTTTTCTGCACTTATTGCATAAGTGTTTGCAAGGGACTAGCAAAGGTAAGTATAGAGGGATGATGAATCTACATTTCATCATCTTTATTCTATCATTTTGGCCTTAAAAACCCTAGTAAATGCTTGTAAATAACGTTAATTCATGTATTTTATCATCCATGCATATTTGTGTAAATAATGTATAAAATGCGGTTTTTAAAGCCAAAATTATAGAATAAAGAAAAGAAAATAAAAATAATAATAAATATTTTATGACCCGAAACCTCTAGACCTAGGCATCTCGATGACTAGGTCGACAAGGAATAAAGTAGGGGGAGATAAGGGCCAAAAACCACTAAAAATCCCTTTTATTTCATTCATTCTTTATTCATTTTGGGACCTATTTTTAGTTCCACTTTTTATACTTCAAATAAAGAAACTTTGTTCACGAAAGTTGTAGATAATTTCATATAGAAAAATATAAACTTTATTTTACACAAAAATAATGTACAGATAAAAAGTTATGATCTGAATAAGATTCCAGAATCCCAACTTCCCAAACTTGTATCTCGCAAATAAAAACTCGAAACGCATCAAACTCACCTTTAATTGTATATAATTTCTCATAAGCTATTTAATGAAGGTGATTTCGTGTTTGGCGGAGCTACGGTTTGAAAGTTAAGTTTTGGACCCCTAGTGTATACTTGTACACATTAAAATATTCATTTTATTATTTATTCATTATTTTATAATTTTGTAAATATTACTTATAAAATATTTGTACATTAAAATCAGAATAAAAACCTAAAGAAAAATAAAAAAATCAAATACGTAAATATAAAATACCTAGGTATAATACCAGTACACACACATATATAATTAACACTTCTATTTTATTAAGTGTACAAAACACTTCAAAAAAATAAAATAAAAATATATTTAAGTGTATAAAAATATTTTATAAATTTATAAAATAATAAACAAAATAAATAAATTAAATATACAAAATAAAAATAAAATATTAAAATATATAGATTTGTATACCTATATAGCCTATAAATGGTAACTTGTAATTTTATACCTCATAAAAATAAATAAAAATCACCATAAAATAATTTACAAAATAATGAACATTTTTATTTAATAACCAAAAATTAATAAAATAATCTGATATTTTTAATTGAATTTACAATCTTTTACTCCAGGCTTTTTCCTGGTTGGTCCACGTGGACCAACCAAGGGGCGGCAAGAGTTGACCTTTGGTCAACTCTCTGCCCAATGCTTGGGCTGCGTCAGAAATGAGTCTTTGTCCGCATTTGCGGATTTTTCGAGGCCACATCGTTCCTTCTTTCATGATGTGGTCTTCACGACTTTTCTTCCTCGTGATGTGGTGATTCACGCCCTATTCTTTTCTTGGGTTGTGGATCGTTGCATCGTCTGCCATCACTCGATCTTCACGCCCACTCGCCCACTCGTTTAAAAGACCCTCTCCCTCCATTTTTTGATTTTGAACCCTTTTTGCCCGTTCTTCCTCCCTTATTTCGTGTGCTGAGGTTAGAGGGAGGTGACAGCAACTTCACCTCGCCATTAGGAGGAGCGGAGGAGTGGCGCGGAGGCGTCTCCACCCCCATCTCCGGACCTTGGCCGTGAGGTCCACTTCTTGGTTTTTACAACCAATCGAGGTCGTGTTTCTGTTTATTTTTTTGTCGTATAGCTAGCCTTTAGTGTTAGATTTTGTCTTGTGCAATCATTTTATTGTTCCATCCATTAGTTAGCATAGATCTCGACATCGAACACCTCGTCGGAGCTCTTGAGCTCTGGCGACCACCTTCACCACTCCAAGCCGCCTAACTTTCGCCAATAAACGTCGGATCCTGCATATCATTTTTCTGCTACGCTTTGTTTGACTCTTGCAGGACCCAAGGGAGGCCCCCGCACCTCATCTTTTTGCTCAAAAAGAAGCTCCAGGTGTCGTACGTCGCCGGATACCCTCCGGTGGTGTTTGGCCATTTTGAGGGCTCTCCTAGTTGCGGGACAACATCAGGAGCAGAGAGGGACTATCGACGGGCTTAAAGGAGGCCGCAGGAGCAAGCACGACCAGATCTAAACTCGCCTTTGGCGGGTTCATCTTCAGTTCCTCCAGCCTTATCGACGGCTGTTAGATCGAAGGACCAGCCCAAGCAGAGTAGCAGCCGTCGGATCATACTTGTTGCCAGCCGTCAGATCGTTCAAGTATCATCTAATCACGGCCGTTGGCAGCTGAAGGGGAGTGCCACGTGTCTTAAGTGAACGGCTTACCGTCGTTCGATCGCGCCTAAGGTTGGGGATTTTGCAAGTTATACCTCGCCGGTTTTGTATTTAATAAGTAACGTTAAAACTTTCATCAGCCTTTTTGAAACTCTTGTAGAATTCACATGTAGCCCCCCGGAATGTTGTAATATCCCATCTTAACCCCTGCCAGGTCGCGTGCTTTCGCGCACGTGACTTGGCAATTTTGCAGGGGACGCCTGGGGTATTTTCTTATTTACGTTTAGTTCCAAAACTTTTCTATGCAGTTATAATATTTCTGGAAATATTGCATAATAGCCCCTCGGAATTTTGTTTATTGCATTTCAGTCCTCCCCAGGCGCGTGCATCGCTCGTGCGTGGGTGGGCTTTTTGTTGCGACACCCTTGGGCTTCTGGATATTTGTATTTAGTCCAGCAACATTTTTATTCAGTTATATATTTGTGAGAAAATTGCATCTAGGCCCCTGAACTTTTGCGTATTTACATTTATACCCTTGTTAGGCATTGTGTTTTTGTATGCTTTCCCTATTTATTACATGCATCTATAAATTGCTAAAAAAATCCACAAAAATCATCAAGCTCCTGTTGCACTTTATTATCACGCCATAATTTTATTTTGCATATTTATTGCATTTTAATATTTTTAAAATTTCAAAAACATGCATTTTCAGCACTGTTTGCATTAGAAAATACATAAAAATTATAAAACATTTTTGAAAAATTCCAAAAAAAAATATTTTGTGTGCTTGAATATCTTTTAGCTCCAGATCAAAAATCACTAAAAAAATATAAAAGAAAACTCTTAAAAATTATAAAACCCAAAAAAATATTCCTAAAAATCTTAAAAATCCTACAAAAATCTTAAAAATGCAATTTAAGTTTCTATATTTTCTCTGATTTATTATCTTTAATGAAAATTAATTTGAGGAATTTTGGACATTATTTGATATTTTTCATCCTCATTTTTATTTCGGCCAACAAGTTATTTCACTGTTTACTAGTATTTGTGACTTTAAAAATACCAAAAAAATAGGAAAAATCTAGAAAATCACAAAAACATTAGAAAAATATAAAAAGCATAAAAATATTTTATTTCCTGTATTGTAAATATTTTCCCTATTTTTTGCTCTCTCTCATATCTAGTGTATATACATATCCCATATATATATTATATCTCTATTAGAAGAAAAAGAAAATAAAAAAATATAAAATATAAAAAGAAAATACAAAATCAGTAAATTAAAAATCAAAATACAAAAATACAAAATCAAAAATTAAAATAAAAAATATAAACTTAAAAACCCACAAAAACATAGCATAGATAGACATTTTATCACAATCACATTTTTTGTGCATTTTGTGCCGTTCTACCTGTCTGCTCCCTGTGTTCGACCTCTACACATACTTGCACCTATACACATCTTGTTGTAGAGTTATAATAAATTTTAACTCCGCACTGTTTTTCATTGCATGATTTCTGTTGTGGGTTAATTGTTGTTTTAGTCCGGATTTCGTGTGGTTGATTCAACGACTGAGTTCCCACCTTGTGTGGAACTTAAGATCACCGATTTTCAGGTTCAACAAAGAGCACCTGAGAACTCTCCTCCAACGAGTTTCGATTGGTCGATACGGGCTGCAGGGCCGTCCTCCGAAGCTGTTGTAGTGGGGAAAACGTCGCTGATGGTGGTCCTCACCTGTTGGTGAGCTCAGAAAGGTCCATGACCACGGAGAGGGTCCTGGGGAATCGTGGGTTCTTGGAGCTTCTCAGTCATGCTCACTTAGCCTCCAGGTGAGACCTTCCTATGCTTTAACCCTGCAGCAAAAGAGGGGATGCTCGGAGAGGTTGCTCCGGTAAGGGTTAGAGCACTACTAATACTGCAAACAGAGGAGGAAGGGGAGTGGGTCAGGTCTCTGGCGAAGTGGGGGATTTGGCCTAATAGTTGACTCCAACCCAGTGGCTGGAGTCAATGTAAGTGTTGCAGAGCATGCATAGAAGCGGAGGGAGGTTGGAGCGAGGCGTGTGAAGTTCGGAGTACGACGGAGATGTGGAATAGATAGGGTGGTCAGAGTAGAGATGTGCGGTGGATGACTGGTCGATTCGAACAAGAAATAAGGGGAAATAGAGTACCTAGAGATGAATGTAGTCTCCTAGGGGTGCGTATGGAGGTCCACAGGGATGATTGCCCCTTTGGCAGCGTTGTCGGAGGCTCGGCTCCTCACGGTGGAGCTGAGAAGATTCTTGTCGGACTTGGGGGCTCCCACGCTCCAAAAGATGCTCACTACCTCTCCCTCTCGTGCTGTCACTCTGGAAAAAGCAAAGGCAGGTACGGTCGAAGGTGGAGAAAAAGGGGAGAGGGGGTGCAGGTTTTATAAGGTTCTAGGTCTAGGAAGATGGGGGTGTGGCCTGCGAACCGAGGCATGGATCCCTAAGATTAGCATCGGGCGCAGATCTGAGATCCACCCTCTCTAATCGGAGCCACTGATCGAAGCAAGACTCGATCGGATCGAGATAATTCGGTGAAGAGTGGAGCAAAAACTGGTCCATGGAAAAAGAGGAGGAGGGGACCAGTTGACCGTAGTCAACCAATCTGAGGTAGGCCAATCAGGAGCGACGTAGGATGCGAACAAAATAGGGTACAGGACAAAACTGTTAGAAAAATAAAGATAAATAAATTTAAAATAACAAATGAATTTAAATTAAAAAGTGTATAAAATATTATTATTATTTTTTTTATATTATTTTTCTATGATTTTTAATTATTTTTTTGAAAAATAATTTAGTGTATAAACAATATATAGTATTATATACAAGTATATTATACATATGTGTTATGTACAAGTATTTTATTTTATCATTTTTACATAAATATCTTTATTTTATATTTTATATATTTTCAACATAATTTTAGGAATACAAAATAATTTTTATTTTATTTTTATAAATTATTTAAAGGTATATAATAAATAACATCTTGATATATACACATGTGTTTTGTACAATGAAAGGGAGATTTTATTTTTATTCTTATTTAATTTTTATGATTTTTATTTTCTATATTATTTATAGAAATGTATATAAGGGAATAAAAAATAATTATTTTATTTTATTTTATTTTATCAAAAATAATTATGTATAAATATAGGTAATATTCACAATACAAAATAGACCCTATCTCTCTCTACTTATTTTATTTTACGATTAGGTCAAGGCTTGACCTTCTCTTGGGGTTTGATACACTCTATATTTATTATAAATACCTCCTACCTTTTTCTTTTCCTTTATTCTATAATTTTTACACAAAAATGCTAATTATGCACTATTAACAAATGTGTGCAATTTGCTGAGCTATTATATTTACAAGTATTTATATGATGTTTTACCAAGATAAATTACTAAAATAAATGAATAAAGAGTGAGAATCAGGGATTCATCATTCACCCTCCTTCTGAAGTATCAACTTTGCTAGAGGGTCGTGTGCTCTCACAAGGCGAGATCGCGGTCGTTGAGGTAACCGCTCACGAATGTCAATAAATTCAACAATTAACCCACAATAAGATAAAGCAGTGCAGAATAAAAATGTTGAGTTAAAATTTATTATAACTCTAAAAAATATATGAAAAGGTGCAAGTATTGTAGAAGTCGAACACATGTAGCACACAAGATAGATTGTGAAATGAATTCCAAAATTTGCATTCTTCTTGTCTTTTTATTTTTTTAGTTCTTAAGATTTGATTTTTATTTGATTTTTAATTATTCAAATTCTTTTGTTATTTGAAATTTATATATAAAATTATAGTGATACTAATATAAATAATAATGGTAGATATATATATATAGATGTCTAGATACTAAAATAGAGATAAAAAAGGAAATAGAGAAAATAATTTTGGATTTTTAAAATAGGTCAAATAAAGTTAAAATAAATAGAATAAAATCTTTTTGGTGTTTTAATTAATTTTTTCAAATGTTTTTAGAATATTAAGAAAAAAGAAAAATACAAGTAATAAAATAAAACAAGCTATCCTACACTTGGAAAAAGAAGATAAATAGGACAATCGAGAAAATGCTATCAATAGCTCAAAATGAAGTCCTAAATGTGTGCCTATATTTTTCTAGATAAACAAGACTATATAGAAGAAAACATTTTTTTTGGATTTTTGACACTATTTCATTTTTTGTAATTTTACAAGTTTTGAAGCATTTTTTAGGTTTTTGGACATTAGACCTAATATCATTGAATGTCCTTTCTATATAATATAGATATAAATGAGGGCAAGCTACATTATTTTTTGGTATTTTTCTAAGATGTGACGAACATACTAAAAATAAAAGATAGCAAGAAGGTTGAAATGGTATTTTTAATTTTTTGACTATTCGAATGATAGGATAAAAATAAAATAAAAATCCTTGATTATAGAACAATATCAACGACACATGACAGTGTTTTTAAATTCTTAAATAGAGGGAAGATGCTCCAGAAATAAAGCAATCACTCAAAATGTTGTCGAAATTCCACATGCCACAAATCAAATTTTTTTGATGAAACTTGGACACTAGTTCGGTGTAAATAATTCCTACAACATATCCAAAAATGAGCAAGTGATCTCAGGTATCAAAGAGTTATTAACAAAATAAATCAAACTAACACCCTGAATTTAAAAATTCACCATTAATAATTCATTCATCAAAATATTGTGAAATTTAGAAACAATATAAATATTTAAAGCAACTTTTCAACAAAAACTTTCACAAAAAATGGAGTTTGGATGAATGGTTAATGAGTATTTAAGTGCATGGTACAGATGAAAAGAGAAGAACGAAAATGCAAGTCAAAAAGGTACTTGAAAACTTCCTATAAAGCTCCAAAATTTCGAGGGCATGGAAAAAAACTCTCCACTATTCTAGGTGGTGTTCAGCTGCTCTTGGACAGTAAGGGCATGATGACCGGCCAAATGACAGAGGTAAAGGTACAGAAATTAGGTCGTTGCGACCTCTATCACTCGACTAAGTCGATCAAGAAAAATGAACCACTCGAAAAATAAGTAAAATCGAAACAAAGCGGTCCTGCTATGATATTAACCTGGTATAGCACCCAGGGTCGAACACAAGGAGCACGGATTGGCTTAAAAAGCCTACGAAGTAGTCGAAGAATCAGAGAAAAAGGGAAAACATTTTTAATGGTTTTTAATTGTTTTTAAATTTTTCTTTGGATTTTTAATATGTAAAGAAAATAAAAGAAAGCAGAGGCAAACACACTTTGGCAATTTATTTAATGCATCAAAATTCAAGCAAAAATTCAAACAAAAATGTTTTTATGTTTTTTATGTTTTTTGGTGTTTTTGGTGAATTTTTGGGATTTTTATGATATTTATTTTAATTTCTAAAAATCAAACAGTAAGAAAAACAAGGGGTACTGTCCAGCCAAGCCTAAAGTCCTTAAATAAAATACCTAAGAACCTCAAAAGGGCCTGGAGGTAATTTTCCTGTAAAATAGAGAAAACAAGGAAAATTTGAGTACCAAAATTATTGTTTTTGGATTTTTAATGTATTTATTAGAATTTTTATGGGTTTTTTAGGGTTTTTAAGTTTTTAGGGTTTTCCAGTGATGAAAAATAGCCAAAGTTGGCTAGAAAATCAATCAACACACAATAAACAGTACCTAATTTTTATAGAATTTTTAGGGGGGTTTTATATTTTTTTGTGATTTTTCAAGCTAAACAGTGCCAAAAATAGATGTTTTTGAATTTTTAAAAATAACAAATAAACTCAAAAATGTCCTCCAAAATTCTCAAAAATCCTACAACATGGCAGGAGCCATGTGTCAAATTTTCATCGAATTTGGAGGTGATTTGATATTTTATTCAAAAATAACAAGGGGGCACTGTGCACAGGGACCAAAGTGCAAATGTCCAAAGTTCTGGGGGTCCTGGTGCAAAATACCCAGCAAGTCACGCGCGTGGCGCGTGCCTGGGGCACTCAGGGACCCAAATGTGATAAAAATAAGTCCCGAGGACTTATTGGTAACAAGTACCAAAAGTCCAGGGGCTTATCTGCAAAATACCCAAAATATAACGCACATGTGGAAATAAATCACGCACAGGGGTATAAATGCAAATAGAATAAAACTTTCATTCATTCAAGAACAACCAGAACTACAGGGTCTCTAAATGCAAATAACCCAGATAAACACGTGACGAGGCACGTGGCATACAACGCACAGGGGTATGAATGCAAATAAACTAAAGTGCGAGGTCGACTATGCAAATATCCCAAAAACTAAACAACTGCATTCTATATTTACATGACTAAATAATAAAAGCTAAAAACAGAGGGGCCTAAGGACAATTACCCCTTATTCAAGATCCAAGGGCGGAGCGTGCGCCACGTGTAGATCCGACGGTGGAGAGGCGGAGGCGCCTCACTCCTGTAACCCTTGGCGTGATCGGATGGCTGAGACGAAGACACGTGGAGGATCTGACGGTGACTGCTCAACTGCGCCTCATCTCAAGATCAAATGGTCTGGATCACTCCTCCTTTGATCGAACGGTGCCTGACGCTCCTGGAACGGATGGCTCAGATTGCAACTGGAGCTGGAGGGCGATCGAACGGTGCCTGAAGGTCGAGGAAGAACAGGTGGCCGGCGAAGTTCGCCGGCCCAGTACGTGCGCTCCTGACCTCCCCTGTTGCGCCTGAAGATCGGAGAAGCTCCGACGTGGTGCTCCGCAGCTGCTGGTGGTCTCCGATGGCCCAACCGAGCCCTGGAGGGCTCCGGCGAGGTCGGCGGAGGAGACGCTCCTGTCTGAATATCGGGAGGCCTCAGATGGCCCCCTCCGGTCCTGCAAAATGGCTCAGGAGCTTCGCGGGTCGAGGGCAAAATGCATCGACCCGGTTAGGCGTCGTGGAGGTGGTCTGTGCGGCGGTGCGGACGAACCCCGGCGAAGCGACGGCGAGGGGATTCGAATCCCAGCTCCTGTGCGAGCTGGGTTGAATGGAGGGGCGGAGAAGATGCGCGGAGGGAAGGCGAAGATGGGTATGGATTCCGATGATCGAAGGGGAGCGGGAGATGGTCGAAATCGACGATAAACGACGGCGGCGCAGTTTGGGGGTAAATGGAAATTAGGCTAAATAAGAAAGCTAGAAGGTTACCTGGGTGGCGAAGTAGACTTGGCTGGAGCTGAGGTAGCTCCCAGTCGTGGCCTCGAAGGTCGTCAAGTCCTGAGGCTCGGGCTCCTGCACTGGGCGGAGCACGGCGGCGCAATGTCGCCGGATCAGTGGTCCGGGCACCCCCTCCTCGCTGCGACACGGGCAATCGAGAGCTGTCACCTCAAGGGATGCAGTGGAGGTCACGGGATGAAGGGTGGAGAGCCAAAGATGGAGGAATCGAGCAGCGGAGCTCAGAATATATATGAGTGCAGACCCGGCTAGGGCTGATCGGGTAGGGTCACGGTGGCGCGCGGATCCCGAGGTAGATGCCCGGCGATGATGTCGGATGTGGGAGGTGTCAAACGGAGCCGGGGTTTAGGTGTTAGGCAATCGGGTCGAGCGGATATAAATCCGAGAAGAAGGTTCGGCGCTCAAATCCGCGAAGAATGGTCCTGGGGGGTCAGTTGACCGGGCGGTCAACATCCCCAGGACCCAATGAAATCAGGCCACGTGGCCGAATCTTGAGGTGACAAATTCACCTAGCTAGGGGCCGAATCAGCAGAAACCCAAAACATGAAATATTTTTATTTTATTTTTTTCTATTTTTTGGTGATTTTTAATTAATTTTTGGAAATAAAAATGGGGTATTTACATTATATAGCTATACATAGGTATATATACAATATGGAGGCTTTTGATTTTTTTTATTTGATTTTTTTGTTTTGTTTTGTTTCTTTTTAGTTATCTTATTTACAACATAAAATATTTACAAAAAGTTTTGAAAATAAATAAATTTATTTACAAGGTTAAATACATGTAGAAGCATGGTCTATATACATGGTGGAAGGATATTTTTGGTCTTTTTTATTTTCAATTTTTTTTTGTTTTTATCTTTTCCAAATATGTACAAATATTTACAAGAATATTTTTGGTTGAGGAAAATATAATTTTATTTATTTACATAGATATTTACACATGAGCTCCTATCTCCCTCTACTGTGGCTTTTATGCGGTCAGGCCCATGCTGAGCCCTCCCTTGGGTTAGGTTGCTCAATATTTATTCTAAATATTCCCCTCTTTTTCTTTTTAATCTTTATTCTTTTATTTTTGCACAAAAAAACATGCTAATTATAGGTTTTTACACAATGCATGCTTTTGGTAATTATTTGTATTTACATATATCTACATGCATTTGCAAAGGTTTTTGTAGCTAAAATATAAGAATAAAGAGTGATGAATGGGTATTCATCACCCCCCTATACTTAACTTTGCTAGTCCCTTAGCAAACACTTATTTGAAAAAGAAGTGAAAAAGAAAGAAAAAGAAAAAGAAAAAGAGGATGTACATGGATCAAGGTTGAATTATTAAACTTTCCTTCATTAAATTGAAATATGGAGCTCGATCAGATCTTTGGATTATTAATGTGTCGGAACCTTATTTGGACTTAAGCTTAAAACCCAACAGCCTCTAAGTTCCACCAATCTATGGACAAGACTCCTCAATAAACCAGATCAGAACAAGTCTACATACACAAACTCTAATGACCATGAGTCTTTCCATGCAGTGTAAGTGATATGTGGCTCCCCACCTCAGAAGTAACAAAGAAACAACCTCCCTCAACCTGGTAACTCTAATGCCTCGGTCTAGCAACTCTTTCCTCGAGAAGCGGGGTATTCCCTTCTAAGTTCAAGTGCAACCGGCTCAAGAAGAGGGGGAAGAAGTATAGAGTTTTGGAAGCTTAGCCAGTGTAGCTAAGTCTCCCGCTGCAAGCTTCATGAGATGTAACATGGTTTCCATAAGCTTTGCTTTATTTGACTATATATACTCCGGTGGGGTTATTAAATTTTCAATCCGACCCACCACTTTTTTGGAGTTCTTTTTGCATTTTTGCATTTTTTTTTCAAGGACTTCTGTACAGCATATCTACATGGTGCAGCATATATACAAGAAATTTCCTCTTGATCCAGTAGACTATCCCTCTTTTGAAGCTTTATTGCAACCCACAGCTTCTGTCTTTAGCCTTCATCACCACTAGACCAAGTTGAGGTGCACCTCCTTCACTAGAAGAAGAAGAGAGGTTCCGCCTAGAAGTACTACCCTCATATGCTACCCCAAGCCAAAGGAAACTGCCTCCTCACCACCTCATCCGTGGAGAGCCATGTGTAAAGTGCAGGTGCAAGTCAAGCCATTGTCTCTAAGAGTCATGCGTGTGTTGTTAAGTGTTCTACTTAAGCTCATCAAGATGACATATGCTCATAGCCTAGTGGACTCAAAGAATTAAGTCCTTATGGACCTGAAAAGCCTTAACCCTAAGTCCTATAAGGTTCCTCTTAAAGTTAAGTGGATTAAGATCTTATTCAAGCTCCATTTCTCAATTTAATTCCAGGCTTAGTTTAAATGTCAACTCTCATCCAGGAAAACTATATACATATATGTACACAAGATGCTATTTACAAATATTTTACAATCATGCAAAATTTTTCAAAAATGTTTTGAAATCATGAATGGATGATGCATGAGGTGCAAGTTTTGCAAAAAGATATTTACAGACATTTACACAAGATTTTTGCAAACTCTTGATTTTCAAAACATTTTGGAAAAAATTTGTACTATATACATAATTTTGATACAAAAATATTTACACAAACTTTACACAAAAGATTTTTGAAATCATTTTTACAAAAGTACTTTGTACACTAGCTATGTATGTGCATATAAAAGAAGTTTATGTACATGAAAAAATTTTTAATTTTTGTGATTTTTAGCCATTTTATTTATTAACACACTCACACAAAGTACGAGTTATGGCTAAAGTATATATGAAATATATACACACCCCCCCCTATACTTAGCTCGAACGATGTCCTCAGAGTGATCAAGAGCGATGAAGAAGACATAACTCATGCTTAGTAAAAGGGGAGTGAAAAGGAATGGCTAAGTACAGGAACGAATAAATGAATAGAATGAGAGGAGCTCGGTGGTTTCCCCCTATACTTAGGATTAACTAATCCTGAGTATAGCAAGTTGTACATGAAGGGAAATCCGAGTGAAGAAGATACAGAATCTGCCCCCCCCCCATACTTAGGGTAAAGTATCCCTAAGTATAGGCAGCAAAACAGGAGCAAACCGAATGAAAAGAATACTCGCAGGTCCGACATCCCCCCTATACTTAGGGTAAAGTACACCCTAAGTATAGCATAATCATAAGATGAAAAAAGGGATGTGGGACTAAAGAATAGAATGATATGGACAACTGGATCTATACAGGCGGAGGAACAGTGAAAATCAGGCGTGAGATGCAAAAGATGTGAGTCAAGAGACCACATCTCACGCAAAATGAATAGGGGCAACAATAACATCCCGCGGCTCATGATCTAGAAATGGCTTGAGCCGCTGGCCGTTCACTCGAAAGGTGCTCTCAGAAGACAACTCGGATATATCAATACTACCATTGTCGTGCACCTTTCTGACGAGAAAAGGTCCCTTCCATTTGCTTTGTAGCTTCCCTGGAAATAATCGTAGCCTCGTATCAAACAACCATACTCTCTGTCCAGTCTCAAAATGCTTGTGGCTGATATGAGAATCATGCCACTCCTTGACTTTCTCCTTATAATGTAGGCTGCTTGAGAAAGCTGCATCTCTAAGTTCCTCCAGGGCAGCTAACTCTGCCCTCCTCTGGTCTCCCATACCATCTGGATCCATAAGAATATCTGTAACTGCCCAAAGTGACTTGTGCCTCAGCTCAACAGGTAAATGGCACGGCTTGCCATACACGATGCGAAAGGGAGACGTGCCCAATGGTGTCTTGAAAGACGTCCTATATGCCCACAAGACCGAGTCCAAAAGCTGTGACCAATCCTTTCGGTCTGGGCGGACGACTTTCTGTAGAATAGTCTTGATCTCCCTATTCGACACCTCAGCTAGACCATTCGTCTGTGGATGGTAAGGTGTGGCAACACGATGGTCTATACTGAACTCGCTAGCAAGGGCCTTCACCTGGTCGTTGATGAAATGAGACCCCCCATCAGAATCAGAACTCGTGGAACCCCGAACCGCGTGATGATATGCTTCCTCAAAAATCTGCAAACTGTCCTCGCATCAGCGGCTCGGGCGGGGATAGCCTCCACCCAACGACTCACATAATCAACGGCCAACAGAATGTACTCAAATCCCTGACTTTTAGGGAATGGACCCATGAAATCGATGCCCCATGCGTCAAAAACCTCACAGAAGTGAATGGGCTGCATCGGCATCATATCACGCTGTCCACAAGTGCCCATCCTCTGACAGTCAGTACACCTCTTCACGAACTCATCAGAGTCCTTGAAGAGGGTAGGCCACCACAAGCCGGATTGGAGCACTTTCTGTGCCGTTCTCCTCCCAGAATGATGTCCTCCTGCCTCAAGCTTGTGGCAGTAAGTGAGGACGCTATGGTGTTCCTTCTGAGGAATACACCGACGCCAGACGTTATCCCCTCCTTCGTGGTAAAGGATGGGATCCTCCCAGTGGTAGGACTTGGCCTTCGCAAGGAAGGTCTCAAGCCTCTGCCTGGGCCAATCTTGTGGGACTTTCCCTGCAACGAGAAAGTTCACAATATCGGCATACCACGGGATTGAGGCGATAGCAAGGATCGCCTCATCTGGGAAGGTATATCGAATGGGATCAATCTGCTCAGAATCCTCAGGCTGCTCTAGTCGGGATAGATGATCCGCCACCACATTCTTGACTCCAGGCTTATCCTTAATCTCAATGTCGAACTCCTGGAGTAGAAGGATCCATCTCGTCAGTCTGGCCTTGGCATCCTTCTTTGCCATGAGGTACCTGATGGCGGTGTGATCTGTAAACAAAGTCACTCTAGATCCAATGATATACGATCTGAACTTATCTAGGGCAAACACTACGGCTAGCATCTCCTTCTCTGTGACCGTATAATTCCGCTGGGCGGAATCCAATGTGCGGCTAGCATAGTGTATGGAAAACGGAACTCCATCCCTCCTCTGTCCCAGCACTGCCCCCACGGCAAAATCGGAGGCGTCCGTCATGATCTCGAATGGGAGAGACCAATCAGGCGGCTGGAGAACTGGAGCCTCAATAACATGCTGCTGGAGAGTCGCAAAGGACGAGAGACACATGTCATCGACAAGGAACTCGGTGTCTTTCGTCAAGAGGTCAGTCAACGGTCGGGCAATCTTGCTAAAATCCTGAATAAATCTCCTATAAAATCCAACGTGCCCCAGGAATGACCGTAGCTGCCTCAAGTTGGACGGCGGTGTGAGTTTCCTAATGACATCGACCTTGGCCGGATCAACCTCCATGCCCCTGCTGGAGATGATGTGGCCAAGCACCGTCCCTTGAGTCACCATGAAGTGACTCTTCTCCCATGACAGAACCAAATGAAACTCGATACATCGCTGGAGTACCCGGTCTAGGCAGTCAAGACAAGAATCGAATCTGTCGCCGTAGACCGAGAAATCGTCCATGAAGACCTCCAAACACTCCCCTACCATATCCGAAAAGATCGACAGCATGCACCTCTGAAAAGTCGCAGGGGCATTGCATAGCCCAAATGGCATGCGTCGAAAAGCATATGTGCCGAAGGGATAGGTAAAGGTGGTCTTCTCCTGATCCTCAGGAGCGATGGCCACTTGGTTGTAGCCCAAGTACCCATCCAGGAAGCAGTAATGGCTCTTCCCTGCCAGTCTCTCAATGATCTGGTCAATAAAAGGCAGGGGGAAATGGTCCTTCTTGGTGGCTTGGTTGAGTCTCCTGTAGTCAACGCAAACCCTCCAAGAGGTGGGTACTCGTGTAGCGATCTCCTCTCCCGACTCATTGATCACAGTTGTGATGCCCATCTTCTTGGGCACCACAAGCAAGGGGCTGACCCACTTGGAGTCGGAAATGGGATAAATAAAATCTGCACTCCACCATTTTGATATTTCCTTCATCACGACCTCTCTCAGGTTGGGGTTCAGTCGCCGCTGGAACTCACGCGACGGCTTCGCCCCCTCCTCAAGGTAGATATGGTGGGAGCACACTGCTGGACTAATCCCATGGAGATCCGCTACGCTCCATCCGATCGCCTTGCGGTTCTTTTCAAGAACCCCCATCAAACGGGATTCTTGCTCTCCAGTCAACTCGGCGGAGATGATGACTGGGTACATCTCTGGATCGCCCGCAAGGAATCGATACTTCAGCGAAGTAGGGAGCGGCTTTCGCTCTGGAATGCTGGGTGCTGGCAAATCTGGCTGCGGAAGAAACTGGGTGAAAGCTGTTAAGTCTGCCAAATCTGCCTGGGAAAGTGAAAGCGTACTCTCGCAAACTGGATCGGGAGAAGGCTGCTCAACTGCACTGTCTCTGCTCAGCTCTGCATCTACCTCCTCCTCATCTGTAGGCTCAAATGGACTCATGTCTGGCATCTGATCATAGCAATCGGCCCAATCAGACTCTGAATCCGAGGGATCTGCATCAATCGCGGTGGCATCAGTACCACCGGAAAACAAGGTGGCCTCAGCACCACCATCACTGAACATCGTGTCGCGATCAAGGACCGGCTCTGCTGCCTCCATGGTATCCTGAACCAGGGCTGTGCTCTCCAGACTCTCCTCTGCTATCATCTCGGCATCAGTTGTATCTGAATATGAGAGGATGGTCTGTGCTGCAGGATCTGCCCAAGCTGCCTCATCGTCTGTGATCACAAAATCACAGTCCTGGTGGATGTCTGGCTCTGTGTCTGTCAGCTGCTCTGAATCTGTACTCGCATCTGAGCGGGTTCTCTCTCTAGCTCTGTAGTCCTCGACCGTCTCTATTTGTATACTCTCGCCCTCGACGCGAAAGTACACCTTCCCGCTATCATGATCAGTCACCGCCTTGGCTGTGGCCAAGAACGGACGACCAAGGATGATGGGGGTATCAGCCACTGACTCAGGGATCTCCATGTCCAACACTACGAAGTCCACGGGGAATTTCAGGCCCTGAATTGTGACGATAACGTCTCGTAATAACCCCTTCGGCCTCTTGACAGATCGATCAGCGAACTGAAGGACTGTCCTGCTCTGTCGAAGAGTGCCCAACTCAAAGCGGTCGAGAAGGGCTGCCGGAAGAAGGTTGATCGACGACCCGCTATCTAGAAGAGTACGGTCGAACCTCTGCTCACTGATCTGGCATCTGACATACGGGGCCCCTGAATCTGGCCTCTTGGCTGGCAGGCGGTTCTGGATCGCAAAACACGTGGCTTTCGTCAGCACATGGATCTCTGAAGTGTGGTTCCTCCTCCTCCTCCTGACTGTAGTCCTATCTCTCAAAGAACGCTGGAGAAGGGGGATGTGCTGCAGAGCCTCCTGGAGGGTCAGCTGGATGTGGAATCGATCAATCATGCTCTGGCTGAACTCCTCAAGCTCTCTCTTTTTTGGATTTTCTTTTTTCTTCCCCTTCCCCATCTGAAGGGCTCTAGGGAAGGGGATCACAGGGTCCTTCTCAGATGAAGGACTAGGAAAAGGTCTAGACGGTTCAAGGACAGGATCCACACATACATCATGCACCACAGTGGGACCAGAAGAAAGTAAACCTTTTCCTTTATTCATAACAGAGTTCTGAGATACAGGAATGCGAGGAAAAACAACATCTCTATCTGTACAAACACCGGTGGCCTCAGTACCACCACGGGCTGGCTCTGCTGCTGCTGCTGGTAGACGTCGCGCGGCATCAGTACCGCGGGCTGGCTCGGCTGAACGGGTGGCATCAGTACCACCTCCTCGAACTGGTGAAGCGGCGGCCTCAGTACCGCCGGTGGGATCAGCATCCTTGGTGGCATCAGTACCACCGTCATCATCTGGAGCGGCCTCAGTACCGCTCTCCTCCTCCTCATGTGGCGCCTCTGGAGTGTCCTCGTGGTGAAGCTCAGATGAGGCGCCACCGCCTGCTGGGGTCCTACCGCTCCTAAGTGTGACAAAATCAGCATCAAATAGATCCGAAGATGTATCATCAAATGGGTCACTAGGAGTGGCTAACTCAGTATGTACTACCTGCTCAGATTTCCTCTTAAGGTTGTTCGGATTCGGCTCGATCTGGGCTGGTATGGCGGCCTTCCCTCTCACCAGGTCCCGCATCTCCTGGCGGAACTCGTCCATCTCCCGTCTGAATGTGGCCTGCTGGTCCGTGAGGAGGCGGGCGATGTCATCCAAAGCGGGGCTCTCGTGGGGGCCCGACGGGTAGCCTCTCTGGGGGTGAGGCTGCTGGATCTGCTGCTGAAGGTGCTGGTAAGAGGGATATGAGGACGGGTGCTGCTGCTGAATCGGGTGAGCCTGCTGCTCACGCCTCCATGACTGTCCCTGCTGCTGATAGGGACGAGGACCGTAGGATGATGGCTGGTGCTGCTGGTGTGCTGGGTGCTGCGGCTGCGACTGGTGCTGGTCTCTCTGCTGGGAGTACTGCCCTCCCTGTCCTGACGGCTGCTGCTGGGGCTGGGCACCACCGCTCCCCCACCTGAATCCGGGATGGTCTCGTCGGATCCCAGGCTGGGGGCGGTCATACCAAATCCCGTTGACATCCATCAACGGCTCTGCATCGAAGGGGTCTGGTGGCAGTACTGCCAGAGGCTGATCCGGCTGGTAGACCACCATCTGCATGTCTGGAGATGGTGGGGACTGGTAGGTAGGCTGCGGCTGCTGGTACGGCTCCGCCTGTACAAGGTGAACCTGTCTAGGCTGCTGTGAAGAGCTGTAGCGCTGGGACGAGCTGCTGCTGCCGCCGGTATCGCCTCGCGACAGAAGACGGGGCTGTGAAGCCGTCTTTGTCTCCTGGAGACACATGAGCTGGGTCTTCATGTCGCTCAGAACCTGTGCCATCTGTTCCATCTGAGTGATGCTCTGGCACTGCTTCTTCTCTATCAGCTCCATGCGGTCCAACTTCTCGCTGATGATACCCATGTCCGCAGCGGATGACTCTGCCTGTGCTGCTGCGACTGCGGACGAACTGGATGGACCTGCATCTACCCGTGCTATCCGCTGGTACTGCACGGGTCCTGGCTGCTGAGGCTGGGGTCTCTGAGTATACAATCTGGTCTGAGACATCACCATGTAGTTCTCGGACATCTCCTCGTAGATGGCCCAGACCTGATCGTGGTCCTTGGCAAAGTAGGACCCGCTGCAAGAAGCGTTCACCAGACCCTGAAGCTCTGGCGTCAACCCGCTGAAAAAGCTCTGAACTAGGTTCGGCTTGGATATGTCGTGGTGCGGGCATCTGTCTAGGAGCTCTCGAAACCTCTCCCAAGCCTCGTGGAACTGCTCGTTGGGGAACATGGAGAAGTTGCTGATCAGGGCCCTCGCTGCATTCGTCCGCCCGAGTGGATAGTACTTTTTCAAGTACTCGGTGCGGAGCTGCTCCCAGGTGTAGACAAACTTCCCTAGATGCTTCAGCCAGGTGGCTGCTCTATCTACCAGTGAAAAAGGGAAGGCTATCATCCGGATCGTATCCTGGTCCACGTGGCGGTCGTGGACAGTGCTGCAGATCATCAGAAACTCCTGGAGGTGGAGATGGGGCTCCTCAGTAGCAAGTCCGTGGAAACGGGGCAGCAACTGCAAGGTGTTCGGGGGGAACTTGAAGTCCCCCACGATCGCTGGCACTACCACCCAGTGATGCATCAGAGTAGATCCGGGGTTGTGTAACTCCCGCATCAGTCATGGTGCTCCTCCTGCCGCGGCTGCTGCCGCTGCGGCGGCGGCAGCTGCTGCTGCGGCTGCGGCTGCTGCGGCTGCGGCCTCTGCATCAGGCATCTCCTCAGGCTCGCTCAGGATCTCCTCAGGCTCGCTCTGCTGGCCTCGCTCTGCTCTGAGCCTCTCCAACTCACGCCTCATCTCTATCATGACTGCCCCCTGATCACGTAGCTGCTGCTGTACTGTCTCGAGTGATGCGATCAGGGTGGAGTTGATCGCCCCCTGGTCTAGAACAAAATGTTGGTCTCCTCGTGGACCTCCGGGGTGATCCTCTGAACTGTCGGCCATAGCGACGTCTGCAAAATCAAATGAGCCCAACTTAGGTGCTGTCAAATCTGCTAATCTCTCCTCGGGCTCATGTCTCTCAATACCAGAAGAAAGGGGGTCGAGGGGGAACAGGGCGGAATCGTACTCGGGCTCGGAGAGCTGGTCTCGGCTCTCGCGGGCCAACCTAGATGATCGGGTAGACGTGCCCGAAAGCGGTGCAGCCAGAGGCTGCCTAAGAGACCGTCTACCCATCATCTTGATCTGGCGAGTAGTGCGGATGAGATCTGGAATCAACTATGATCAAAAACCAACCCCCGGTTCACCAGCGCAACGCGAGCTGAAGACCGTGAAAGTTCGGTCAAATTATCTTGTCTATTTTATTTTGGTGAACACACAAAATATCAGAGCGCTTACGTGACCTGTTAGGATATCTGATGCTATCCCAACCGACTGGCCCGCACGGAAAAGTCGGTAATCAGTCGGGTCTAGCACCGGGAGGCTCTACCTAGGGTGTGGGTCACTCTCTCGCGCATCCAAACAATACAATGAGAGGGTTGCTCTCCCCAAGACAAAGTTTTTTTAGGGTGAGCGGTTTTTAAGATCAAGTATGATTAGCAGTCCCGATTTTATTGTTTTTCTTTTTAATATTTTTCAAAGCAAACAAAAGGCCTAACGAATTTTTCGGTTCTCCTGATTATTTAGTCCAAAAACAGGGGGGAGAAGACGAAAAAGCCGATGCGCGATAAATCAATGATGCATGCTGAGATAGAAATGCGTACCTTGTCTCCAGCACTCTACATGCAAGTGATCCGCGCAGAATTTAAAGACAGGAAATAAACTACCTAAATGATGCAAGCGGGAAAAACCGAGTCCTAGATGAGCAATTTCTAGCGCAGAACCGTCTAACTCAGTCACTCGCCCTCGATCCAAAGAGTCCGGTCTAGACCCACCCCTCCTCTTCTCGACAGGTCGAGTTCAGGAGTAGCGCTTGACGGGGCAGGCTCGCGGCGCGTAGGCTCTCAGGAAAGTGACTAAGTTATTTTTATTATTTATTATTAGTAGGTCCAATTACGTTCTATGGGAACAGATAAGCAATTAGGTGTTTGGATCCTACTAATTACGGCACAATCACCAGAAATTCCTAAGTCTAGGGGCTCGAGCAAAAACCGCGTAAACACTGGAAAGGCAGTAAAAAAGTAGAAGAAAGCCGCGTCAAAAACCGCGAAAATCTCCTAAGGGTCCCCCGAGCACACCGGTGCTCGGCGAAACAGACCCGCTAAGTGTCAAGCACAAGTCAAGTCTCTGAGGGTACCTGTATTATTACAACAATAAAATAGAATATCCCTAAACTATCCTCACCCACTCAGCTCTCTCTCTCGCTCTCTCCTGCGGCTCGATGAAGAAACGAGCCGCCTCCGCCTCGCTCGGGTGCACCGGCGCTCCTAGGAATGCCTCCCTCGCTCCTTGGGCCCTCGCAAGAAACAGAGAGAAAAGTGGTCAGTCCAAAAATTATTGGCAGAAATATGAGAAAAATATATATACAAAAATTCTATACAAAAAGCCGTGAAAATCAAAAACCGCGGAAAAAGCTAAAAACGACTACTAAGCCGTGCTCCCCGGCAACGGCGCCATTCTGATGACCGGCCAAATGACAGAGGTAAAGGTACAGAAATTAGGTCGTTGCGACCTCTATCACTCGACTAAGTCGATCAAGAAAAATGAACCACTCGAAAAAGATGTAAAATCGAAACAAAGCGGTCCTGCTATGATATTATCCTGGTATAGCGCCCAGGGTCGAACACAAGGAGCGCAGATTGGCTGAAAAGCCTACGAAGTAGTCGAAGAATCAGAGAAAAAGAGAAAATGTTTTTAGTGGTTTTTAATTGTTTTTAAATTTTTCTTTGGATTTTTAATATGTAAAGAAAATAAAAGAAAGCAGAGGCAAACACACTTTGGCAATTTATTTAATGCATCAAAATTCAAGCAAAAATTCAAACAAAAATGTTTTTATGTTTTTTATGTTTTTTGGTGTTTTTGGTGAATTTTTGGGATTTTTATGATATTTATTTTAATTTCTAAAAATCAAACAGTAAGAAAAACAAGGGGTACTGTCCAGCCAAGCCTAAAGTCCTTAAATAAAATACCTAAGAACCTCAAAAGGGCCTGGAGGTAATTTTCCTGTAAAATAGAGAAAACAAGGAAAATTTGAGTACCAAAATTATTGTTTTTGGATTTTTAATGTATTTATTAGAATTTTTATGGGTTTTTGAGGGTTTTTAAGTTTTTAGGGTTTTCCAGTGATGAAAAATAGCCAAAGTTGGCTAGAAAATCAATCAACACACAATAAACAGTACCTAATTTTTATAGAATTTTTAGGGGGGTTTTATATTTTTTGTGATTTTTCAAGCTAAACAGTGCCAAAAATAGATGTTTTTGAATTTTTAAAAATAACAAATAAACTCAAAAATGTCCTCCAAAATTCTCAAAAATCCTACAACATGGCAGGAGCCATGTGTCAAATTTTCATCGAATTTGGAGGTGATTTGATATTTTATTCAAAAATAACAAGGGGGCACTGTGCACAGGGACCAAAGTGCAAATGTCCAAAGTTCTGGGGGTCCTGGTGCAAAATACCCAGCAAGTCACGCGCGTGGCGTGTGCCTGGGGCACTCAGGGACCCAAATGTGATAAAAATAAGTCCCGAGGACTTATTGGTAACAAGTACCAAAAGTCCAGGGGCTTATCTGCAAAATACCCAAAATATAACGCACATGTGGAAATAAATCACGCACAGGGGTATAAATGCAAATAGAATAAAACTTTCATTCATTCAAGAACAACCAGAACTACAGGGTCTCTAAATGCAAATAACCCAGATAAACACGTGACGAGGCACGTGGCATACAACGCACAGGGGTATGAATGCAAATAAACTAAAGTGCGAGGTCGACTATGCAAATATCCCAAAAACTAAACAACTGCATTCTATATTTACATGACTAAATAATAAAAGCTAAAAACGGAGGGGCCTAAGGACAATTACCCCTTATTCAAGATCCAAGGGCGGAGCGTGCGCCACGTGTAGATCCGACGGTAGAGAGGCGGAGGCGCCTCACTCCTGTAACCCTTGGCGTGATCGGATGGCTGAGACGAAGACACGTGGAGGATCTGACGGTGACTGCTCAACTGCGCCTCATCTCAAGATCAAATGGTCTGGATCACTCCTCCTTTGATCGAACGGTGCCTGACGCTCCTGGAACGGATGGCTCAGATTGCAACTGGAGCTGGAGGGCGATCGAACGGTGCCTGAAGGTCGAGGAAGAACAGGTGGCCGGCGAAGTTCGCCGGCCCAGTACGTGCGCTCCTGACCTCCCCTGCTGCGCCTGAAGATCGGAGAAGCTCCGACGTGGTGCTCCGCAGCTGCTGGTGGTCTCCGATGGCCCAACCGAGCCCTGGAGGGCTCCGGCGAGGTCGGCGGAGGAGACGCTCCTGTCTGAATATCGGGAGGCCTCAGATGGCCCCCTCCGGTCCTGCAAAACGGCTCAGGAGCTTCGCGGGTCGAGGGCAAAATGCCTCGACCCGGTTAGGCGTCGTGGAGGTGGTCTGTGCGGCGGTGCGGACGAACCCCGGCGAAGCGACGGCGAGGGGATTCGAATCCCAGCTCCTGTGCGAGCTGGGTTGAATGGAGGGGCGGAGAAGATGCGCGGAGGGAAGGCGAAGATGGGTATGGATTCCGATGATCGAAGGGGAGCGGGAGATGGTCGGAATCGACGATAAACGACGGCGGCGTAGTTTGGGGGTAAATGGAAATTAGGCTAAATAAGAAAGCTAGAAGGTTACCTGGGTGGCGAAGTAGACTAGGCTGGAGCTGAGGTAGCTCCCGGTCGTGGCCTCGAAGGTCGTCAAGTCCTGAGGCTCGGGCTCCTGCACTGGGCGGAGCACGGCGGCGCAATGTCGCCGGATCAGTGGTCCGGCCACCCCCTCCTCGCTGCGACACAGGCAATCGAGAGCTGTCACCTCAAGGGATGCAGTGGAGGTCACGGGATGAAGGGTGGAGAGCCAAAGATGGCGGAATCGAGCGGCGGAGCTCAGAATATGTATGAGTGCAGACCCGGCTAGGGCTGATCGGGTAGGGTCACGGTGGCGCGCGGATCCCGAGGTAGATGCCCGGCGATGATGTCGGATGTGGGAGGTGTCAAACGGAGCCGGGGTTTAGGTGTTAGGCAATCGGGTCGAGCGGATATAAATCCGAGAAGAAGGTCCGGCGCTCAAATCCGCGAAGAATGGTCCTGGGGGGTCAGTTGACCGGGCGGTCAACATCCCCAGGACCCAATGAAATCAGGCCACGTGGCCGAATCTTGAGGTGACAAATTCACCTAGCTAGGGGCCGAATCAGCAGAAACCCAAAACATGAAATATTTTTATTTTATTTTTTTCTATTTTTTGGTGATTTTTAATTAATTTTTGGAAATAAAAATGGGGTATTTACATTATATAGCTATACATAGGTATATATACAATATGGAGGCTTTTGATTTTTTTTATTTGATTTTTTTGTTTTGTTTTGTTTCTTTTTAGTTATCTTATTTACAACATAAAATATTTACAAAAAGTTTTGAAAATAAATAAATTTATTTACAAGGTTAAATACATGTAGAAGCATGGTCTATATACATGGTGGAAGGATATTTTTGGTCTTTTTTATTTTCAAATTTTTATTTTGTTTTTATCTTTTCCAAATATGTACAAATATTTACAAGAATATTTTTGGTTGAGGAAAATATAATTTTATTTATTTACATAGATATTTACACATGAGCTCCTATCTCCCTCTACTGTGGCTTTTATGCGGTCAGGCCCATGCTGAGCCCTCCCTTGGGTTAGGTTGCTCAATATTTATTCTAAATATTCCCCTCTTTTTCTTTTTAATCTTTATTCTTTTATTTTTGCACAAAAAAACATGCTAATTATAGGTTTTTACACAATGCATGCTTTTGGTAATTATTTGTATTTACATATATCTACATGCATTTGCAAAGGTTTTTGTAGCTAAAATATAAGAATAAAGAGTGATGAATGGGTATTCATCAGGGCACACGCGTGAAATGCTAAAATGATGAGGGTTTGTGCGTAAAACTTCTATCCCTAGGATAGATGGCTAAGATTAGGAGGGAAATAGATCCTACGGTAGCTGCTATCCACCCCCTCTCTTTTTCTTCCTTTGAGCTACAACAAAGTGGTTGTGTGGAGGTCTTTCCTCAAAGTTCCCCAATGTGGTCGCAAGGGACAATAACAACGGATGGTGACAATGGATTGACATGATAGATGAGTAGCCTTCAGTGACCTGCGAGAGGGAAAAGAGATCGAGCCTAGACTTGGCTAGACATTAGAGAAACAAAAAAATGAAAATGGGATGATGGCTCCTGATTTGTGGAGGAAGGAGGAGCTATCTGGCCACCGTGCATGGCTGAAAAGTTGGTGAGGTTGCGAAGAAAGATATGAAGAATCGTGGAGGAGGGTGGTGATGGAGGTGCAAACCGCGGCGAGGGGATGGATGAAGGTTGAAGATGATGGGTTTTTACACTACAGAAAGAACAAAACTACACTACAATAAAAATAAAAACTAACTCTAGAATACCTAGAAAGGAAAAAGTAACATGTGAAGGAAGTCTCCTATGGTGCTCGATTCTCCGATGAGAATGATCGGTCATGGCCTCGATTCCGGTAGGGAAGAGACTTGACGGTGTTGGATATCTATTAAAGTGATTGCACACCATCGAATCGCACCCAAATCTCAACGCGTTGCCCGTTGTGGCTTCAACTCGCCCTCTCACTCGCTGTCACTGATCAAGAAGGAAGGAAACTTGGGCTTAGCCATAGAACTTGGTGGATGGTTTCAAAAAATGAGAGTTGAGGTTCTTTTTATTTGGTGGAGGAATGGAGGAGATGATGGTTATTTGAGATGGTCTAATCAAGGTGGAAGATGATGTAAGAGAGTTGTTGGGTTCTTGCATGGAATAAGAAGAGAGAAGATGGAGGTGGAAAAGGTGGACCCATGGTCATTATTCTAAAAGAAAGGAAAGATGAGATGAAGGGGTATCCACCAATGGGAGTGAGTTATTTCATTTTTTTGGACACTAGTGGTTGTCTTCATGTTCATGTGTACCAATCACAAAAAAGAGAGGTTCTCCCAATGAAAATATGCAGGAAATAGATAGTGAGGGACTTCAAAATAAAAAATTAAAATACAAAACTTTCTCAAAATAATTTTACCTAAATATTATAGAAGAAAGTTTGTTTTCAAAATATATTCCGAATAAAAGATACAAAGTAAAAACATATTTTTTAGGCATAAAATACCCATTTTTGAGTTTTATGATTTTTAGTTTTATTTTCTTGTTAATAATACCATTATATTATAGTATGTAATAAAAGATACTTAAAAGTATTTTGTTGATATTTAATTTTACAAAATAAAAGATATAAAAATATTAAAGATAAAATACAAGTCAAGTTGACTTGTATAGAAAGACCCATTTTTGTGTGTTTTTTTGTTTGTATTTTTTAGTTGGTTTTATATTTTAATAGAAAATAGAATATACAACTAACAAATAAAATTGAAATCAAAAGAAATTGGTTTAAAATAAAATCTATATAAAAGAAAGAGAAAGGAGTATAACTATTGTACTCATGGATCCCAAAACTGACTTTTCACAAAAGAGCTCCGACCACTTTCGAAGAATTTTTATAATTTAAAATTTTTAAAGTGGTGAACTTTAAAAGTGAATTAGGGTAAATTTGAGTTCATATAATCCATATATAAAATCTGGATTGCATGCATAAGGGAAAAAGTGAAGCTGTTCCAATTGCCAATTATTCACGATGATATTTTGTAATATTTTTATACTTTTGTTTACATTTTTATTGAATTAATGCAGAAGAAATCATTTGAATCAGAGTTTTATAAAAAAAATACTTACAAACGTTTGAGTATATTTGTGTGTATCTTTGTACATTTATTGGCCCTATCTCATACTTCATTCATGGTCTACCAAGTCAAGATTGATTTGGTCTCGAGGTATCGGGTCATTCAATATTTTCAATACTTCATTTTTTCCTTTTCCTTTATTCTTTTATTTTAAATACAATTTTTTATATAATATTTACATAATAACTAATAGACATTATTTTATGCAAAATAATATTATTTACATGTATTTAGTTAGGGTTTGAAGGTCAGGATGAAATAATAAAGGCGATGAAATGGAGATTCATCACCTTCCTCTGTGAATAATCTCCCTCCCTTGTAAGAACCCATCTCCATCTAAACTCGACCTCACTACCACCACCCTCTCAAGGCGATCATTCTCCACGGATGTACCTCGTTGGTGCCTATAATTGCCTCACGCATTTGCATGCTCTTTCATGAGTTTGTACACATAGACATAGCCATGACATGTCCATCATAGTCAGATCTGGGATCAATTTTATGTCACCTCCATGATTGCTCCTTTGACAACCTATCGCCTCTTCTCCGCTGCAGCAACTTCACTACCATTAACAACATTAAAGAACTCTAGGAGAAGAAGGCCTTGATCCCCCTCACCTCCCCGTAGCTGGTGGCCCAACATTTCCATAATGCAAGGACAAGGGCCGAACACCACACCATGTGTGTGGATGATCTCAATGGCGAGCTGGGGGTTGAACATAACGATGAAGTTGTGAAGGTCGAGGTAACATCATGGTGATGAAGAGGATCTGAGGAAGGGAAAATGATAAGAAGATGGGGGAAGAAAGAGGGGCATTGTTGTCTTTGGGAAAAGAGAGAATGTTTCACTTGTGAGCGGCACTGTTCTTTGAAAAAAAAGAGAGAGAATGTTTCATCTCGTGATAAATTTAACCGGAGTACCTTTTTGGAACTAAAATGAAAGATCATGTACTACATTGTTACTTTTTAAAGTTTGGATATGACATTGACATCGGGTGTATAGCTCGGAAATTTTTGTGTAACAAGAAATAAGACATTCCGATTATCGCTCGGCTCTGTTGAGATTGCTGGGTGTAAAATCCCCTTTTCTATATTGAGCAGAAAAATGCTTCTTGTAAAACTCTTAACTTTTAATATATGGTTGTCGATTGCTAAAAAAAGAAGAAAAGAAATAAGACTTTCATTGTGAATTTCAATAAATTAAATATAATTGTGCAAAAACAATATTCATTGTTACATGCAAAGCATCATTCTTATATGTTAGCATATAAGTGTTTTCCAAAATACGAATGTTATGGTTATTTTTTTGTTGCGAAAAGAAATGACAAAATTATAGGTATGTGGGAAGATTTACCGTCTCCGGGGTAAGCTATAAGGTGGGGACTTGCTTTTATATATAAATCACATAATTACATTTCATTCAATGGGTAGAAATAAAAATTGAGGTGCCATTTTTTTGGTTCAACAAAAGTCAGCACATTTCCATTGAGTTCATTACTCACTTACACGATATTAAAAACATTTTTTGCATATTCATAAATTTTTTGTGCAATCTACTTTTTTGGAAATCGGAATTAACTTTACTAAGACATGTTTTTTTCTAGTAATTTTTATATCCTAAAATAATATGAAATAAACATACTTTATTCTATAATGCTCTAGTCTTATTTTTGGCAAATTCTTCCTTGATTGGGATAAGGTAACTAAGTGCCGTAATTTTCTATAAAAGTGCATCAACTCCTATGCTAATAGTGAACGTTTGATCCATACCGTTAGGCTGTTAATGTGAACTTCAAGTTAGGGCTGTTAATGTGAACTTCAATATATATGTGCGTAGATCAATCCAAATAAGTCACGTGTAAAAATTTCAACTTGCACACGAGTATTGGCCGTAGGACCTATGCATTAAGTTACCCAACATGGACATTGATCAGGCGATTTATAATTTGTCCTGGTGCCAATGGTGAAATAAAAACTAGCAAGTATCAACGAAAAATTACCACGTTGCAATCCTTAACTAAGTAGCACAGAAATATAACTATCATTGATTGTAAATTACTCACTATTACCAAGTGGCAATCCTTTAATTTGTCGAAATTTATGAAAATACAATATTTATTTATTTATTTCAAAAAAGATCGATATTTATTTCACCTAAAAGGCATATAAACGCCAAGAGTGTCACAAAAACAACAACCGCTCTCCCAGAGTGCCTAATATTTAGTACAACTGAGAAATTTCACTCGTGATATGGCAAAGCACCAAACATAAGAAATTTCTTGAACATACAAAAAGCTACTGGAAAGTACAAATAAAAGGGGATAGACATAAAGTAAAGCGTTCGTCGGTTATCGCAAGTCACTTGTCAGGTCTCCTGCAAGGATGTTTCCATTGGGTTGGTTTCATTTTCGACTTGAGATAGCAAACCGTAAAGGGGTGAGATTACACAATCATCTTAGTGATGAAGGCAAGACATGATCAATGGAGCATGGGTTCCTGATAAAACATAAGACAAAGTTATCCTCAATGCTCAAGGAAATTTGCATCAACAATTCTCAGCGGAGGATGGATGGATTTGGTGCAATATATCCTGGTGTTAAATTTGTAGCCACAAATATTATTCATTGCAAACAAATGAGTTTATAATAAGGGAGTTGGGAGCCTAAGGAAACTTGAGGGGGATTTGCTTAATATATTGAGGATAATATGCGTTTCAAGTTTCATGCAAAACAAACACTCTTAACACATTCATCTAGAAGGAGTCAATTTCAGCGGAGACCGCTAAAATTGGCAACCTTGATGGAGATGATATAAGTCCTGAATTAAGTTGAATTTGGAATGACGACATTGTGATAAATGGTGCTTTAATTCTCCATAAGTTTCATTTCAAAAAATAAATAAAAAATCAAAATAATTTAGGTAATTACTTACATCCCTTGGTGTAGGCTCCCTTTTTCCTTATAATAACACATATTTTGTAGTCATTGCCATCATTATTATTAAATATATAGCAATAAAATCAATCCATTATGAAATTATTTTTTATTCATGAAGTTAATGATGAATTGTTTATTTGTTATTGTATCACCAAGGAAGATTCATACAACAGTTGGTGATATAGCAACGAATATGTTCAACGATAACTCATATATAAAAAATCATTTTGCAATTTATACATATACTACAACAAAATAAGTTTATAATTATGTTTTTTAAATCCTTCACTATATCATCTATTAGTACACGATAATGATGATATTATTCGTTGTGAATAAATTCTTGTGTTTGAAATTAGCGATGAATGCCATATTAGTGTCAGACCATATAGCAAGGTTTGTCTATTGTTATTTTTAAAATTTTAACTACAACTATGATTCATTAATGTTAAAAAAAAGCAGCAGACGAGCATTGTTATATGGACTATCATTGATGATAATGAATGGATATGATATTTGTCGCTAATTACATATGTAAAAATCATTTCATAATGAATCATATCATCATTGTGTATTTTAAAATGAATAATATTGTCACTATGTAATGACATTTACAACAGAGCTGCTATAATTTTTTCCCTTTTTTCGATCTCTATTTCGGAAATCCAACCTTATGGATTATATATACGACTAATATTCCACATATCCTTCAACTTTCACTCAAATCAAAGGGAATTTGCTATTTTATCTTAATGGTCAAAGGTCCGGTCAACATTTAAGCAACTTAAATCCCATTTAAAAAGAACTGAAGTTTTGATCATTAAGATAAAATAGCAAACGCCCTCAAATTTGCGCAAAAATTTGAAGGATATGTGAAATATTAGTGATGAATCCCCACTTCATCACCTTAATTCTTTCATTTTGGTCTTAAATCCTAGCTACATGTATGCATATAGCATTAAATTGTGTAAAATAACACTCATTATTTGACTTATGTATACTGTATAAATACAATGATTTAATTCCAAAACAAAGAACAAAGGAAAAGAAAAAAGAATGAAGTGTCAAAGACACTGAGTAACCCTAGACTCCGAGACCCAATCATCATGATGACTTGATCGGTAAGGAACAAAATATGGGAAGATAGGGCAGAAGAATTGTACAAGATACACCGAAAATCATAGAAACCTCTAATTCAATTTCCCAATAATTGCTTTTTGAAACCTATTTTATTTAATTATCTATACACCTCAAATAAAAAACCCTCTATATGACACAAAATACAAAGAAAAATAAATTGATTTCAATGAACAATAATGCATATTGTGTCCAGGACACACAAAATAAAAACTTCGCAAACATGTATCTTCTCCACACTGTATCAAAATGGACCAAAATTATATTTCATTATATATAACTTTTAACAAGATATTTAATGAAGTGGTTTCATCCAACTTGGAGTTAAGATGCAAAAGTTATATGTTTTGGGTCCCATTTGCATTGTATACTTGTATATAATATTCCTTTTATTGATTCTTCATCTTTTTACTCATCTTATATTTTTTATACTTATATATATTGTATATAATACAAATAAAACAATAAACTAAAATAAACTCATTAAAAATAAAATAATTAAATAAAAACATTTTTATATAGGTAAAATATACATGTATATATAATACAAGTATTTATTTAAAGCAATCAATAGAAATATAAAAATAAAACACAAATATATGTGTGTGTATGTATGTGTATTTAATATACTATACATAAGTAAATTAATAAATAATACCATTATGTATAAAAATAACATGAAACAAAGATCCACCCTCGAGAATGAATTATGGGGGACAGACTGACTGGTAAAACAACATGCTCAATAAAAAAGGACAAAATGTCTTATGTATTTATGTAGCTATCGATCAAAAAGCATCCAAATATTTAGTTCTTCTCCGGATATCTAGTTGCGCTAGTGACGACTTTTCACGACATATGGGGGGCTATGGAATACACTATCGTGGTAGCTGAAATCATGGATTCGCTTGCTATAAAGAAATGCCTAAATAATAGTAAATAAATAATACCAATTAATATATCATATTGTATAAATAAATAAAATTTATGATAAAATAGCACATAAAATAACAAACATTTTTTATGTTTTAGGTTTTTATATTCCATCTTCTTTTATTTTATTTCCTTTTATTTTCCATTTCTTTTCTATTTTATTTTTATTTGTCCCACATGGCCCAATCAGGGGTTGAGAATTGTTGACCTCTTGGTCAACTATACCTCCTGGTCTTCTACGCCTGTGAGAATCATGCCTGTTCCTCTTCTCCGATTTTTGGTACAAAATCCACTCCTCGAGACACACACCTCCCTTCATCGAAAATCATCGCCATACAACCCTCATGTTCGCCCATCCTTCAAATACTTGGAGGATCAGAAGCAATCTCGTGATCTTCTAGGCGAACTCCTATGTCTATAAATAAGATGTTTCACCCCTTTTTTATTTTTAATCCCCCCTACTTTTTCTGTAAACCCTTATTCTCATGTGCTTGAGCTCGCCGGTGACAACGACGAGTTCGTTGAAGATTCGACGAGGAGAAAGGAGAAGTTTGGTGGAGGTCCGGCTCGCCTAAAGCTTCTTCTAGCGGAGCACCTTTTATTTCTTGTTTACGGCCAGGTAAGAGCTGATAATTAGGTTTTTCATTCCGTATTTTCTTTTAATTAGGTTTAATCTTATGCAAGTCGGCCTTAGGTTTAGCAAAATTCCAATCCCATTGTTATCTTGGAGCTCGAGCTCTAGGTTGATCTCATTGTGATTCTGCATGTAATCGACACGGTTCACCCCCATTATCGTACCTCTTTCATTTCTCCACAAAAGCCCTCTCCTATCACCTTCAATTTAACCTGAATCAAAGTGATTCGGAGCTCATACGACATCTATGCCCCGATCTCCATCGTCCCTTCATTCCACACTGCTACCATATTCATCTTTGGGCCAAGGTGAGTCACCTTGAGTCGAGGAGTGTTTTTGTGCAGGTCCCATGCTCGGAGGAAGTGTTTGGAGTTGAATCAAATCCCATTTTGGACCCCCATTCGAGGAAGAATGAAGCCCTTCCAGATCCTCGTCGTTGGGATCTGGAGATCATTGGAGCCTACCTGTAGGTACGGGGCTTCACCAAGAAGCTCTTGAGCCAAACGATGCGGCAAACGATGGCTAGAGGATGGAGCAATCAAGGATCGAAGGAGCTGGAGCATGGAGTTCTTACGTGTTCTTTCTCCAAGCCCCATGACCGTCAGATCTCAAGTGTAGCCCAGATCTAATATGGCCCTCTATTCTAAATCGAAATGACGTGTTTCCCAGCCGCACGATCCACTTAAGTGACGCGCACATGGCACACCCTCCGACGCTCATCTCCGTGCAAGTTTGGGTAATTTCACTGAAGCCCCGCTGACTTTTGTTTATTACTTGTAACATATTAAATAGTAGATGCTTTGTAATTTTATTCAGAACTTTTGCGTGAAGGACCTTGGACTTTAGGTTATTTGTTATTTGGTCCCTTCTAGGCTCATGTGTAGGGGCACATGGATATTGTAAAAATTACTAAGGTCGCCCTAATAATTCTAGAACTGTTATGATTTGCATAAAAGTTTTATTTTGATTGCATATTAGTCCCGGTGTTACCTGGCTTTTTATATTTCTTTTTCTATTTATTAAAAATAGTTCATCTGCTTATTTAATTTTTGGGAAATTATGATAATGCATCTCACGATGTTTATTCACACTATGTTGTTAGATTAGGCATTTGATTGATTTTTCCATTTATTAAATTTAGTTTAGGAGCTTTAATTCCCTGTTTGCTTAGAAAATAAAAAAGTATAAAAATCATTTTAAAAATCTAAAAAAATTACCTATTATTTATTATAATATTTTATAGCTACAAATCAAAAATCACAAAAACTATCAAAAGAAACTCCAAAAATTAGCAAACCATTGCTAACCATTAAAATTTTGCAAATTATTTTCAAAAGCCCTCAAAAATTGGTTTTATATCTTATTTGTTTATTTATACTTTAAACTATATAGTAAAATTAGTTTTGAGAAATTTTGAACCTATTTAATATTACAAATCTCAAAATAATTCGGCATATTTATTAAGTCCCTGATTTGTATATTTTAGACTTTTAAATACTAAAATTTAGCAAAAATATTTGAAAATTCACCAAAAATGGTAGAAAATATAAAAAATACAAAATATTTTATTTATTAAATTTTGACTATTTTTAGCTATATTTATAATTATAATATCTTATCGCGTATTATATACCTATATATACTTATATATAGTTTATATTAGTATTAATTATAATAATATTGTAATTTTATTTTTAAAATCCTTAAAAACATAAAAGGACTGTTCTTTTTTTGATATTTTCTTATTTTTGTATATTTATCATATATATTATAGTATATATTACATATATTTTACGTATTAGATTATATACATATATAGTGATATATATTTACTATATAATTTAAAAGAAAATTAAATTTATAACATTAAAGATTAATATATATATTAAATAATTTAAAACCCCACAAAATATTAGTTGAATAATTGAATAAGTATTGTATAAAGATGCATTATTATTTATTCATAAATAGTAATATCACTGCTTCACCGACTTGTTCCCTGAGTTCGACACCCTACTATGCTTGTCACTATAGATATTTTATTACAGAGTTATAATAAATTTTGACACATTCCTTTGCTTTACATTGCTTGTTCATATTAGTGTGGGTTAATTGTCGACTTAATTCATTGAGTTGAGCATTGATCACCTCAGTGATTGCGGTCTCACCTTGTTTGGACCGCACGACCGCTCCGCTCTGCTCTTTGGGTTGATCAATTAGTTTGATATAATCCATAAGTTGGATTTTGAAAATAAAAATCGAAAAAAATAGAATTGCAGCAGCTCCGCTCTACTATAAATGACATTACAGCAAAGGATCCTCTTATAAGCAAATCCAAGATAATATGTTCAAGAGCGAGGATCTAAATTACAAGCATGTCGGAAGCGAGCGGGAGAAATATTTGAGAAAAGAATACGTGCACATAGAAACAAAATGACAATTTCACAGTAAACATTAGGGACATGGATCGTCTGTTGTAGCGGGAACCGCGACAGAGTCTGCAATAAACATTGGAGCCGCTCGATCAAGAATACGTGCACATAGAAACAAAATGACAATTTCATAGTAAACATTAGGGACACATATCATCTGCTGTAGCGGGAACTGCAACACAATCTGTTCTTATTGTTGGAGCTGCTCGATCACTACAAGGAAAACAAGTTGTGGCTACAGAACTTTGCCCACTAATGTGGGATTTGTGGCCACGGAATTGAACTTTGGCAATGACACATTGTGGCCAGTATTCGTAGCTACAAGTCTCATCGTGAGAGTTCTGTAACCACGAATATTTCATGGCCACTACAAGTGGCCACAAAACTTGTCGTGACCATAACTTTTTATGAAGACTTTGGTCACGGATTATAGATACGAGAAACTAGTGGCCACGGAATTATCGTGATCACAAGTTTCCGTAGCCACATTTCGTAGCCACAACTCATTTTTCTTGTAGTGAATCTTGATCTAGTGGTTCGCACGATTTAGCACTTTTTGTGGGCTCGTACCGTGCAAAATCGTGTGAATCCGCAGTTACTAAAGAAACACCCCGACGATCCTCTTTGAAAAATTAGAACAACAACCCGTTCCAACAACTGGACCGTTTGTTGTGCGTGCATCCCTTTTCCATCAGACGCATCCCCTGCGTTACATAGGGTAATGCTAATGCATGGGGTTGAATCCTCTGTTGCGGCAATGGATGCAGCAGAGCCTGATGTGGCTCTTCGAGCCGCTCGATCACGATCGACTGGTTCCCACCAATTCCCTTGATTTGGACCTACATAAAGTGGAAATTCTTAAGAACTACTCGATTGTCATCGAGTGACTCCAAAGGCCACAACACGATCCAGTCTCCTAATGCAGACGGCCCGTCCCTGACGTTGCAACGTACACGTCATTCCTCCTCGGAATCGACGACGCCCATATGTTGCCATTTATATCCATCTTTAATTCTCTGCGATTACCATAAACGAAGATAAATCTAATGGAGGTAATTATCAAATCAAAACATTGAAGCATCTCATTGAATGGCTTCTAGGGTCAACGTGGTCATCCTCTACCATCACTTCACCTCCTTTAAAGCCTTCGCCGTCCCTGCAAATCGATCTATGCAGGAGTTCTTCTTCCTCCGATCAATTCCCACTTCATAGCCTGCTCTTTGCAGTTGACTGACATGTCGAAAGCTCCATCCACGAGATGGTGCCCAACGCCGGAGCAGCTGCTCATATTGGAGCAGATGTTTAATGGTGGGATTAGGACACCGAATGCAGTGCAGATACAGCAAATCACCGCCTTCTTATCCTCGTATGGGAGGATAGAAGGGAAGAACGTGTTCTACTGGTTCCAGAACCACAAGGCAAGGGAGAGGCTGAGGCTGACGAGGTTGATCCACCACCAACAGCTCCTCCTCCGGCAGGCGCACCAACTAATGCCCATGGAGGTCCCCGTTCCTCCACCACCGCCCCCTCCACCTTTCCAGATTATGCACCCGTTCTTTCTTCATCAGGTTTGATCGGATATCTGCAGCACAGAAATCATGCACGCGTGCATACGTTTGATGCAGTATACTTGCATGGATAATGCATATATGTAGTACGTAAATGCACGTTTCGTATAGATCTATCTGTTAACTTTATGCGTGTTGTTATATCGATCTGCAGGTCTGGTGTGAGGAAGCAAAACCGAATATGAATTATGTGTGTCAGATGGAGGGAGGAGAGAAGATGAGGAATGAACCAATTATACCTGCAGGGAACGAGGAGCAGTGGATGGTGAAGTTGGACGACGATGGAATGGCCCCTGCACGCCCCAGGCCTCTGAAAACCCTAGACCTGTTCCCAACAACGAGTACCGGGCTGAAGGAAGAGTGCAGCTCCTCCATCTGCAAGTCTTCCTCCTGCTCCACCACCACCAGAGCTTAACAGAACGTCTCTTTCCGGAGTTATGGCGTCAGCTTCCCCTTGCTTTCTGGTGTTACTATTATCGTATCCGGGTTTTAGTCGTTCTATCTTCTAGGAATAAATCTATGCATGTCTCGCGATAAACTTCATATAATAAAATGCCTCTAGCTTGCTGGCAGCCTCCTCTCTTGTGTGGATGTTGTTCATCAGCTCGATAGAAAGGAAAGAATGGAGACTAACAATTGGAGTCTGTTTGCTTACTGGATTGAGGTGGGTTGGATTTAGTGGGATGGTTATTAGTATTGGAGAGGGTTGGAATAAAGAATGGGATGTGATGTCAAAAGAGAAAGGTAAATCGAGTTACCGCAGAGTAACCGGTTACCAAACGAACCCTTGGTTGCATGAAACGATGCTATCTTTATTCGTTTATTTGCCAGGTTTATATATTAGTTTCTTGGTTGACATAAATATATGTATTTATCTATATATTCGATTGATATGATGGTAAGTGCTTGCTACAGAAAAGAAACAAATGTCATTTTAAAATTACTAGTAACCATGGATAAATAATGCGTGATTGTATATTACAATTGAAAATCAGATACTAAAGAAACACCACGGATTGCTAAAAAAATACAGCGACTAATTTAATATTCATTACCATATATTTTCCATAGCTAGTTACATAACCGTTACTTGATTCTTTTGAGTTCCCAACAAATATCATAGGCTGTTATATTCCTGGGAACAGGTTATAAAAGATATGTTATTCGTTGCCCCTTTCTTCACAAAAGTTAAATTTAATAGAAATTAATAAAAAAATAACGAACAAGCTAACGAATATATTGTCATTATATGAATCTTTAGTAACCAATATGTCATCCATTGCTTGTTATAACAATAAAGGTAAATATGCATTAAAAAGTGTCTAGTGTTGTGTATTTAACATCGGAAGATATTGAAACGAATATTCGGGTTATTCATTGCTATGAGTGATGAATCTCCATTTCATCACCTTTATTCTATCATTTAGCTTTAAAAATTCTAATAAATGTATTTAAATACCTCTAATTTGCATAAATTAACATTCATACTTTGTTGTATAAATATTGTATAAAATACTATTTTTAATGCCAAAATTATAGAATAAAGAAAAGAAAGGAAAAGAAAAGAATAAAATATCAAAAATATTTGATGATCCTAAACCCTAAGATGCCAAGGTCAACAAGGAATAAAGTAGGGGGAGATAAGGGCCAATAATACAATAAAAGGACAATTTATTTATTCATTATTTATTCTTTTTTGGGATCTATTTTATTCACCAATATTTATACCTCAAATAAAAAACCTTGTACATGAAAGTTGTAGATGATAAAATATAGAAAAATATAAAATTAATTTCATACAAAAATAATATACAGTGTAAAAGTTATACTCTGAATAAGATTTCAAAATTCGAACTTCCAGAACCATCTCTCAAATAAAAACTCAAAATTGGTCAAAATCATCTTTAATTGTATATAACTTTTAATAAGCTATTTAATGAAGGTGGTTTCATTTTTTTAGAGTTAAGGTGTGAAAGTTAGATTTTGAACCCCTATTGTATAATATACCTGATTAAAATAATCATTTTATTTATTCTTTATTATTTTTATAATTTTATATTTTATAAATTTTTAGAATATTATTTATAATATATGTACAAATTAAAATAAAATAAAACCATAAAACATTAAAATAAAATATGTATATAAAATACATAAATGAAAATACAATACACAAACCTATATAATATACTTATCTATTTATTTAAGTGTATAGATTATATAAAAATATAATAAAAATATATTTAAGTATATAAAAATAATTTATAATTATATAAAATAATAGAAGAAAATAATAAAATCAAAAATATAAAATAAAAATAAAAGACTAAAATATAGATAAATAGACCTTTATATTAACCCTTAAAAAGTAACTTGTAATTAAATACCTCTAATAAAAAATAAAAATCATAATAAAATACTACAAAAATAATAAATATTGTTATTTTATAAATTAAAATTAATAAAATCATTTATTATTTTTTTATTTTCTAAATCTTTTTCAGGTTGCTTTTCCTGGTTGGTCCACGTGGACCAACCAGGTGGCTTGGAGGGTTGACTCCGGTCAACTCATCTGACTCGTTGCAGCCTCTGTCAGACCCTCATTTTCTCCTCGATTCGCCTAATTTTGGAGCTCGATCCTTGCATTATTTTGCGTAGATTCCTTCATGATTTTTTCTCCCCTATGAATGCTCTTACACACCCGATGATTTCCTTAAGGAATGGTCCGCTGCATCGCTACCACCTCCTCGATTTTTCCATCCTCTTGGTCAGTTGTACATAAGCCCATCCACCCTTTCTTTTTATTTTCGAGTCTTTTTTTCCCCTTTCTCTCATTCCTTCTGCGCCTCCGGACTTGAGCTCCGTGATAGGGAGCTCACGCAGCTCTTGGTTGGATCGAGGGAGTGGTTTCAAGGTGATCTCCATCCATCTTCACCCATCTGGCCGTTGAGGTCATGACTTCATGGTTTCCGGTCATTCGAGGTACCATTCCTTGATTTCTTAGCTTAGTCTTAGCCTTAGGTTTCATTCGTTGCATTTAGCCTATCCAAGCCTCTTTGTAGTTCAGCGGAGTTCGATCTCCTGTGAGCCCTGCCACCATGCTTCACATGTTATCGACCTCGCCTTCCACCCTCACCTCTGTTCCTGTCGCTTCTCCACTACGTTCCACCTTCCGCTCACCCAGATCATCCTCTGATCTGGCCTGCCAGTGCTCCTCCCTTCACCTCACCGGAGAGCCTTTGTCCGAGCCACCCACACCTCATTTAGACATCTAGAGGGTCATGCCATTTTTCCCTCGACCCTTTATCATTTTTTTGTAGTTCTCGGAGCCTCAATCGCAGTTGGAGCATTTTGGGTGGTCCGTCTGAGGATCCTGGAGCGTCATATCTTCGTCAGCCTCTTGCGAGCCCTCCGACCTTCACATGAGCGTTTTTAAGCTTCCGGCACACATAGGAAGACCCTAGGAGCCATCTGGGCCATCTTGAAACGTTAAAGAACGATGGAGGAGGCCGATTTGGCCGGAGGAAGCTCACATCACCAGAGGTTCTTCCCTTTTCTTCCATCGCACCTCTTTGCCTTCGGATCAAGAACGACGCCCCAGTTTGCATAGCCACCGTCCGATCATTCGATCCAGCACTACAAGATCACCGAGGGTGATCTAATCCTAGCCTTTGATTGTGAATCGTGCATCAAGGGAACGACATGTGGCATAAGTGGTGCAATCAGACCGTTGGATCTACGCCTTAAGCTCGGTATTTTACATTTAGGCACATTGATTTTTGTAATTTATATATTACTACTTAAACTTTCATCTGCGACTAGCTAATTTCTGTAATATTTGCATAACCCCCCTAGACTTTGGATATTTGCACCTAA
Source organism: Ottelia alismoides (assembly GCA_037367405.1). Taxonomy (NCBI): domain Eukaryota; kingdom Viridiplantae; phylum Streptophyta; class Magnoliopsida; order Alismatales; family Hydrocharitaceae; genus Ottelia; species Ottelia alismoides. The sequence goes on along the minus strand of JAZKJV010006522.1, from coordinate 403,036 downwards.
GTCCATGTCAGCTCACCTCACGTGGCTGCCCACATGATGTAGGCATTTTGCAAGCGTGCCCCCTGTGGATTTTGCAATTTGCTTATAGTCCATTAAATTGAGCTTCACGTTATATATTTTTGTAAAAATTACAATTTGTCCCATGTGCTTTATTTTAACTCATAAATCCCTTATTATATTGTAATTTGTTTATATATTCTCTCTTTTATTTAGTATAGCTATTGTGCTCTAAAAAATCTCAAAAAAATATGATTAAGTGCCTGACATGTTGTGGTTTCACGCCATAATTTTGCATTTTAATTTTATGCATTTCTTATATTTTATAAAAAAAATAGCACTTTCATTCCCTATTTAGCTCATGAAATCTATAAAAATATAAATCTTTTTGAAAAAAACCAAAATATAGTTTTCGTATTTATTTATTTTACAACTTTAGACCAAAAATCACTAAAAATATAAAAAGAAAACTCCAAAAAATCAAAATTCCCCAAAAACTCCTATAAAACTTATAAAATTCCTAAAAAACTAAAAACATATTTTCCTATTTTATTAATATATATTATATAAAAATTAAAATTTATTAGGAAAATTTTGGATTTAATTTTCTATTTTTAACTTCCATTTCAATTTCGGGTATTTAATCAATCCCTGATTTAGGGTATTTTAACTTTAAAAATATATAAAGTTAGCAGAATTCTATAAAAAATCACAGAAACAGTAAAAAATATTTAAAACCTCAAAAATATTTTATTTCAGTATTTTGACTATTTTATCAGTATCTATATCTATATATTCTTACATTGTATACATACTCTATGTATATTATATTTTTAAAAAACCAATATAAAAATATAAAAAGAAAATATAAAAAAATAAAACTAAAAAGTAAATATAAAAATATAAAAATAAGTTTATAAATTATAAAATTAAAAACCTGTAAAAAGAAATATAGACAAAGATCTCACAATCACATTCTTTGCACATCATTGTACAATCTATCTAATTCGCTCCCTGAGTTCGACCTCTACATACTTACACACTATACTCATCTATTGTAGAGTTATAATAAAATTAAAGTCCACATTTGCTTTTCATTTCTTGATTATATTGTGGGTTAATTGTTGATTGATTGAGGCTTTTTGTGGGTCACCACAACAACAGTATCTTCGCCTTGTGTGAGACATATTTAGACCCGCGTAAAATCTCGATTATCAAATGGCACCGTTACCAGGGAGCAATGATGAATCCACGATTCATCGCCTTTATTCTTTTATTTTATCTTCATTTTCTTAGTCAAACACATGTAAATATCCATTAATTTCATAATTTTACCATTTTGCATGCATTTGTTAAAATTGCATTTTTAACACTTTTTGTACATAAATAAAAGAATAAAGAAGAAAAGAAAAAGAAAAGAAAAATAAAGGATGTAGTTATGCAATAAATACAGACTGACCCAAACCCCGAGAGAAGGTCAAGACTTGACCTGATCGACCAGGAATAAAGTAGGGGGAGATAGGGTCGTTTGTCAGAAAAATCAAAAATATCTTGTAAATATTTTTCATGTATATTTGTACAAAACTTACATTATTTTATTTGTACATAATTTGACCTCAAACTAATTATTTTTGTAAATAAAAGTTGTAAATAAAATTGAGTTGTAAATAATAAAAATATTTGTAAAATAAAATATTGTATATATTGCAAATAATTACACCCAGAAAAAGCCACAAAGTGATAATTGAAACATCAATTCCGGCTCCACACAAGCTCAAATTGAACCAAACTCACTTCCATCATACTATAAATTGAATTATCTTTCAAATGGCTGTGGTTTCATTATTTTTGGAGTTACGGTTAAAAAGTCGGTTTTCTGGGGTGTTTTGTGCAGTTTTCCTATATATTTGATGAACATATTTATTTTTATACATTGTAAATATTGTTTTCATTAAAAAAATTATAAAAAAAATAATAAAAAAATAAAAATTAAAAAAATCCTTTATAAAAATTATTTCCTTATTTGCACCTATGTACATTATATTATATGTATATAATATATGTATACAATTAATTTCCCTAAATAAAAATTACCAAAAAAATTAATTGTCTCACATTAATTAATTTAATTTATTTAATTACGAAAATCATATGTAATTATTTAATTTATTGATTTATTTGAATTCATTTGATTTGATAACTTACCTTTTATGTAAAGATTTGATTTTGTGCCTTAAATAGCCACCATTAAGGTGTCTAATTGATTTTTGGAAATTATTTAATTTATTTATTTTAATTAATTACGAAATTCGTTTTTAATTAATTATTTATTTTATTTATTCAATTATTTTATTTAATTAACCAATAAACACTTTCCTCATTTGTGAATATCTTCCATTTTTGATTTTCTTCTCTTTTTAATGGGCTCCTCCTCCCTCATTCACACTTGATCGATCTTTGGCGGAGAGGAGCCCAGTTTCCGAGAGAATTCTTGTTGAAGAGGGTCCTAGCCTCCGATCCAGTCGGTGACAGCGGCTTGAGCTTCGTCGAGGCCATCATGGCTTGTCCGATCCCCGAGGTGAGATCCATTTTTACCTGTCTTTTTCCTTAGGTAATCGTAGATTTAGATGTTAGCGTAGGTGTAGTTTTTTTAGAAGTTAGATCATTAAAAAAATCACAAAAATTTCCATCACTCTTTGATCCGCGTCCGACATCGATTTTTCATCTCATTTCCGTATCCCTCCATCTTCACATTCTACCTCACGCAATCTTTCACCTCCAGTCACGCACGGTGACCGGAGCCACAGATCTATCTCTCATTTCACGGATCCGACCCATTCACCAACTCCACTTTGTTTATAAATAAAAAAAATGTATCTTGTTTTCTAACATCTGTTTTTGCAAGATACAATAAAAAATACATTTGTTGTGTGTCTCTAATCTTTGTTTTGCAGGTAAAAAAATAAAAAATAAAAAAAACATATATTTATCTTGTTTCTAACATCTTGTGTTGCAGGAAAACAATAAAATAAAAAAAAAAGAACAACAAAAAATAAACAAAAAAATCGCAGCAGGCAGCGGGCCGCCACCCCCGCCGCCCACACAGCAGACCAATCTGTCCATCACCGGCGCCGCCTTGCCACCGGCCGCGTTACCCGGCGCTGACGCCCGCACCGCCCGTCGCGTTGGGCGCGACCTCCGCCAATCAGACCGCTGCGCCTCCACCCACGTGAGCCCGCTCCAACCAGCTCCTGCCAACAGCCTTCCAGCGCCGTGCCCCAGCACAGCAGCCCCCTCCGCGTCAGCCCCGTCGCCAGCGCGCTCCCCGCGCAACGCCTCCCTCCGTGCACGGGCGGCGTACCCGCAACCAGCCCCGCCTCCCTTCGAGCGGTGCCGCCGCCGCAAGGGCCGCTCCGCCCCAAGCCCACGTGTTCCCACCTCAACCGCCGCGGCCGTCCCAACGCCTCCCGCTCAGATCTCATGTGCCTCCTCTCCCATCTTTGAAGAACGGCGGTGACTGTGCTCTGATCTCTCACCCATTTTGTTGAAGGACCGAATACCCCATAAGAACCCTAGGGAGGGTAATAAAAAAATAAAAGAATTGAAAATTTTGCGGAGGTGTTCCTGACAGTTTCAAATATTACAAAGGTATCTTAGAAGTTTCCAGAATTGCAGAAAAACATCCCTGCCAGGAATAGCACATGCAAGGCATGCTTTCCACTAGGTAATTTGCGAAATTTCTCCTGAGTTTATTTATTGTTATGATTACTGCAAGAACTTTACGTAAATTACATTTTAGTCCTTGTATTGCAGGACTTAAACTTTGAATTGTTCTCTTAATGGAATAAACTTTTTTCATGGTCAATAAATTCTGAGAAAATTTGTATATGCTCATGCTGCAGTTTGTGTCTTTATATAAAATTTTCATCAATTTTCATTGTCATTTAATATATTTAAAAAATAAAAAACAGTGTCTTTTTGCTTGCCTACACTTTAAAAATCTATAAAAAATTGTAAAATTGCTTTAAAATTCCAAAAATATGTTAATATATATAAAACCCTAAAAACATTTTCTTTGGACTTTTTTGTATATTTTTGACCTTGGTGAAAAATATAAAAAGAGTGTTGTGTGTGTGTTTTTGTGCATTTTGTGCTTATTCGAAAAATACAAAAAAATATTTAAAAGTCAAAAACCACTAAAAAATAACTCTGAAATTTGGCTACTTAGTTTTTAAATCGTGCTCCTTGTGTTCGACCCTGGTCGCTATACCAGGTAAAAAGAATAGCGAAAGACCGCTTACATTTGTTTTCATCGATTTCTATCTTTTCCGAGTGGTTTTACATATTTTTCTCGTTGACCGCGCTTGGTAATTTGGGTCACGACGACCACTGTTTATTTCATACTTAACCCGATTGTCAGGCGTGTCATCAGAATGGCGCCGTTGCCGGGGAGCACGGCTTTGTAGTCATTTTTCCATATTGTCTCTCTATATTATCATTGTTCTCTGACACTCTCTCTTTGATTTTTGTGCGAGGTACTGCGTGGACAACTTGGAGTTTATTTTTGAGGACCCGCATAGGAAGAAGAGCAGGGAGAGGAAGAAGAAGAATTTTATTTTGACAGAGAACAATATTTTTGTAATAATTTAGGACTTTGGACTTGGACTTTCCTCGGGGTCTGTTTCGCCAAGTGCTGGTGCACTTGGGGGACCTCACCGCTGTTTTCCGTGTTTTTGATTTCACGTCATAACTTACTACTTGATTCTCGCAGTTTTAGCCCCTAGACGTAGGAATTTTGATTGATTGTGACGTAAAATTTCTAAGGCCCAACACCTAATAGAATATCTGTTCTTATAGAACGTAATTGGACCTTACTAAAATTAATTGAAAAAGTTAGTCTAATTGGATTTGAGACCACGTGCCGTGAGGAGTCACATACAGCGCTGGCAGGACCCGTTGTGGCGGGCACCGAGTGACTCCCAAGATCGGACTCCGGACTCGATTCGGTTAGCTAACTATTGTTCTTCACGATCAATAGAAGTTGCTTGTCTAAGGCCGATTTCTTCGTGCATCATATAGTTAGTTTATATTCTGTCTTTAATTTTATGCGCGGATCATATTGCATGTAGAGTGCTGGAGTAAGGTACGCATTTTTTATCTCTGCATGCATCATTGTGTTTGATCGTGCATTGGCTTTCTCGATCCCTCCCCCTGTTTTTGGACTCAAATTAATCAAAGAGGAAATCAAAAAAGCTCGTTAGGCGTTTGTCTTTAAAAAAATCAAAAAAAATAGAAAAATCAAAAATTAAAAAAATGGGACTGCTAATTGAACTTGACCTCTAAAATTAAACGTAACCAATTCCTCATTGTATTGGGAGAGCAATCCCCTCATTGTCTGCGTTTTTAATTGCCCGCGTACACACTAAGGAGTAGTGCCCAAATCCTATTTAAGCCTCCTAAGTGTTTGTATAATTTCTGTTTGATCACATAACTCTAAAATTGAAAAGATAAAAGACCGGATCTCACGGTCTTCACATTGTGTAGAGTTGTGAATTGGGGGTTTGCATTGCGTTTGAATGTCTTTGGTGTGAGTCAGTTACGTTCATCTTTTATAGATCATTAGCAGCCACTTCTATCCCACCCTACCTCCCTTCATTTACCTCTCATCACGATGGGCCACTTTCCATTCCAGCCGAATTTTACGGCTTCTTCATTTCACGCCCATCACTCACGCTCACTCTCTCGAGAGGTCGGAACCCCATCCGACTTCTCATCTTCTCCCTACCCACCCTCCCATTTGGGACGTGCTGTGAGTGACACCCACAGAGACCAGATTGACCAAACACGAGACATGGGTGTTCACATTACTGAGATGAGAGTGCATCCCATAGGCAATCGAATGGGGCAGTTGCGAGCTTTAGATGACTTGTATCCTACGACATTGGATGAGTACACAAATCATGAAGTCCAGTCCGCTTCTACCTTGAGACCCTTTGTTCTGGATTTAGAGTTAATTGATCTACTGCCTAAGTTTTTTGGGGAAATGCACGAGGAACCTTATTTGCATATCGATGAATTTGAGGATTTTTGTGTATCACGATCATATTTGGATATCACTTCTGAGGACATGATGCTGATTACCTTCCCATTTACACTTCAGAGTAGAGCCAAGAGTTGGCATAGACGATTGGGAAGGAAGATTACTACATGGGGAGATTTACGATCATTATTTTTGAAGAAATTTTACCCCCAGTGTAGAGCAGAGATGATGCGGTCATGTATTCGTGAATTTTCTGTTAGCCCCCAAAAGCCGTTGAGAGATTCATGGTTGAGGTTACGAGAACTTTTGAGGCGATTTCCAGATCATGGATTTTCGATGACTGACCTTATCCATATCGCCATGAGGGGGAGGACCGCAGAGCAAATATCATATGTCATTACCTCGTGTAGTGGTTCACACCATCGTCCCGACTTGGATTTTGTTGAGATCATCTTGGATACACTTTCTGATCTTGCATATACACCAGATGATTTATTTGGGACAACACATGACGGAGAGATGACAACTGTTGAGTGTGTGCCACACCATGCTGATCTTGACATCACACACCGATCAGAGGATATGGATGCTGATTCTTCTCATTTGATGGATGTGTTGCCTATTGTTGTGAGTTCTCAGAGCCGGATATTGGTTGAGGACCAAATGAATTTACAGTCAGAATTTGAGCCAGTCCCGCTCTTTCACATAGAAGATTCTTCGATTCTAGATCTGCTAGGATCCCAAGAGATACATGAGGAGCCCACATTTCAGCCATCCTTAGAGTCATTCCAGTATCCATACACAGTTGATTCAGTGTCTTGTCTTCAGGAGATCTTCTCAGATTCGGGGATATACTTGGATCCATCTCAGCAAAGCAAGCTTGATGAGGGACCGATTTTTCATTCGACAGACCTTGATAGTCCCGTATTTGAGCCTTGTGTCCTCCCATTTGATGAGGTCGATACATTTTTAGAGGATATGACATTTGACAGCATTGATCCCAACTTCCCTGATGATTCGGCATTACTCCCTGAGGGTTATCTGCGGGAGGATGCCATGGACCATGTGTACTCGGTTTCAATTTCTGGGAGTGCATCCGATCTGTCGGATCACGAGACCGAGTATTTTGATATTTCTGATAATGAATTTGATGATTCTCTCCTCGACGACCCTCGCGAGGATGATCCGATCTTTGAGGTATTCGATGATTTCACTGATTTGTCTACATTATATGCATCGGATATCAGCCTTTCTAGCGAGTCTCTTGATCTTGATCTTCCGTATCTATTCGAGACTGTGATTGATGTGGAGGATTCCCTGACAGATCCTTCCTTCTCCACGTTCGACTTCTTCGGTTCTGCCATGTCACTCCATATAGACCTTGAGCCGACGATTTCTTTTGTGCTACCGGAGCCCGACTTCATCTGCCCATATCTTGATCCGGTAGCAAACACCCGCCTGACTGGTTATCTGGGTGTTATCATTTACTCTGTTGAACTCGTCGTTATTCTCCCGCTGAGACTGCGACGACAGTACGGTATTCGTCTGACAGATGCCGTCCTGAACCTTGACACGGCGTTATCCTAACATTTGCGCCCAGCTAGGGGCGTAAACTCTAGCGCTTGTTGAGAGGCACCTCAACATTGATCGACTCACATCTATATAGACCATCTGTCAATATCATACATTCTTTTTGTCTCACACCCCATCTCCATCGCATGATCAATCCATACTTAGGGTGTACTTTACCCTAAGTATAGGGGGGTGTCAGACGTTTGATTATTCTTTTGATTCTTTTTACCTCTGTTTTGCTACCTATACTTAGGGATATTTTACCCTAAGTATAGGGGAGGTAGACTCTGTATATTCATCTCCTCGGTTTTCTCCTTTGTGTACAGTCTGCTATACTTAGGATTACTTGATCCTAAGTATAGGGGGATCACCGTCTTCTATTGATTTTATTCTTTTATTCGTCGTTGTAGTATACTATTCTTCTCACTTTTCTATACGAAGCACGAGTTATGTCTTTATTTCCAGCTCCTTGATCACTATGAGGACATAGTTCGAGCTAAGTATAGGGGGGTGTCGTATATATTGTATATATACTTTAGCCATAACTCGTACTTTCATATTTTTAATATGGCTAAAATACTGTGTACATATTAAAAAAAAGAGATGCATAAATTTCCTCAAAATTTTTCCTTGTACATACTGGCTAATAAGTCAGGTTAAAATATTTTGAAAAATATTTTGAAAGTAGTTTGAAAATCTATTTGAAAAATCTTTTGAAAACTATTTGAAAAATGTTTGAAAAATATTTTCAACCTTTGTAAAAATATTGTGGATTGTAAAAAAAAAAATTTCTTTATGTGAAATAAAAAGATTTTGTAAAACTATTTGCAAATGTTTGGAAAAATGGTTGAAAATTATTTTGAAAAATCTATATATACTGTTTGAAAAATGTTTGCAAAATATTTTCAAATGATTGTAAATGATTGTAAAATTTTGTGCAAAATTATTTTGGACTATAGTTTTCAAAATTATTTGTAAAATTATTTTCAAATAAATTTGAGGAATATATGCATCACAAAAAAAATAATAATAAAAATAATAATAATAAAAAATATAAAAATTAAAAAAATCCAACTGTGTATATACCTGTATAAATTACTCAAGTTGTAAATTCTTGCATCCTATTCTTGTAAAATAATCAACTCACTCTTGTGTAAATATGAATCTTATTCCAAAAAAAAAATCTCTTGTATATATTTGTATGTATTACTAACTTTTTGCATTAAAAAAAAACCTTTTGCATGTGCATCAATTTTTTTTAAAAAAAAATCCATAAAAAATTCAAAATTTTGAAAATTGTTTCACAAAAAGATTTTTGTTTTCTCTATGCATTGTACATATTTTCTTGCATTGGCATGTGCATTTTTCAGGATAGTCTTGACGATTAAACTAAGTCTGGAATAAATTTGAAGAATGGAGCTTAGTTGGACCTTAATCCACTTAATTTCAGAGGAACCTTATAAGATGTGGAGTTAAGACTTTTCAGGTCCTAGTGACTTAATTCTTTGGGTCCACACGACTATGAGCATATGTCATCTTGATGAGCCTAAGTAGAACACTTAACAACACACGCATGACTCTTAGAGACAATGGCTTGACTTGCACCAGCACTTTACACATGGCTCTCCACGGATGAGGTGGTGAGGAGGCAGTTTCCTTTGGCTTGGGGTAGCATATGAGGGTAGTACTTCTAGGCGGAACCTCTCTTCTTCTTCTAGTGAAGGAAGTGCGTCTCAACTTGGTCTAGTGGTGATGAAGGCTAAAGACAGAAGCCGTGGGTTGCAATAAAGCTTCAAAAGAGGGATAGTCTACTGGCTCAAGAGGAAAATTTCTTGTATATATGTTGCACCATGTAGATATGTTGTACAGAGGCATTTGAAAAAAAAAGAAGAAGAAAAAATGCAAAAATGCAAAAAGAACTCCAAAAAAGTGGTGGGTCGGATTGAAAATTTAATAACCCCACCGGAGTGTATATAGTGAAATAAAGCAAAAGCTTATGGCATCCATGTTACATCTCATGAAGCTTGCAGCGGGAGACTTAGCTACACTGGCTGAGCTTCCAAAAGTCTATACTTCTTCCCCCTCTTCTTGAGCCGGTTGCACTTGAACTTAGAAGGGAATACCCTGCTTCTCGAGGAAAGAGTTGCTAGACCGAGGCATTAGAGTTACCAGATTGGGGGAGGTTGTTTCTTTGTTACTTCTGAGGTGGGGAGCTACATATCACTTACACTGCATGGAAAGATTCATGGTCATTAGAGTTTGTGTATGTAGACTTGTTCTGATCTGGTTTATTGAGGAGTCTTGTCCATAGATTGGTGGAACTTAAAGGCTGTTAGGTTTTAAATCCATATCCTATTAAGGTTCCGGCACACAAATAATCCAAAGGTCTGACAGAGCTCCAGACTACATTTTTATGAAGATAAGTTTAAAAGTCAACATTATTCTAACTTCTTTCCTTTTTCTTTTCTTTATTTTTGTTTTCACTTATTTTTCAAATAAGTGTTTGCTAAGGGACTAGCAAAGGTAAAGTATAGGGGAATGATGAATCCACGATTCATCGCCTTTATTCTTTTATTTTAGCTTCATTTTCTTAGTCAAACACATGTAAATACCCATTAATTTCATAATTTTACCATTTTGCATGCATTTGTTAAAATTGCATTTTTAACACTTTTTGTACATAAATAAAAGAATAAAGAAGAAAAGAAAAAGAAAAGAAAAATAAAGGATGTAGTTATGCAATAAATACAGACCGACCCAAACCCCGAGAGAAGGTCAAGACTTGACCTGATCGACCAGGAATAAAGTAGGGGGAGATAGGGTCGTTTGTCAGAAAAATCAAAAATATCTTGTAAATATTTTTCATGTATATTTGTACAAAACTTACATTATTTTATTTGTACATAATTTGACCTCAAACTAATTATTTTTGTAAATAAAAGTTGTAAATAAAATTGAGTTGTAAATAATAAAAATATTTGTAAAATAAAATATTGTATATATTGCAAATAATTACACCCAGAAAAAGCCACAAAGTGATAATTGAAACATCAATTCCGGCTCCACACAAGCTCAAATTGAACCAAACTCACTTCCATCATACTATAAATTGAATTATCTTTCAAATGGCTGTGGTTTCATTATTTTTGGAGTTACGGTTAAAAAGTCGGTTTTCTGGGGTGTTTTGTGCAGTTTTCCTATATATTTGATGAACATATTTATTTTTATACATTGTAAATATTGTTTTCATTAAAAAAATTATAAAAAAAATAATAAAAAAATAAAAATTAAAAAAATCCTTTATAAAAATTATTTCCTTATTTGCACCTATGTACATTATATTATATGTATATAATATATGTATACAATTAATTTCCCTAAATAAAAATTACCAAAAAAATTAATTGTCTCACATTAATTAATTTAATTTATTTAATTACGAAAATCATATGTAATTATTTAATTTATTGATTTATTTGAATTCATTTGATTTGATAACTTACCTTTTATGTAAAGATTTGATTTTGTGCCTTAAATAGCCACCATTAAGGTGGCTAATTGATTTTTGGAAATTATTTAATTTATTTATTTTAATTAATTACGAAATTCGTTTTTAATTAATTATTTATTTTATTTATTCAATTATTTTATTTAATTAACCAATAAACACTTTCCTCATTTGTGAATATCTTCCATTTTTGATTTTCTTCTCTTTTTAATGGGCTCCTCCTCCCTCATTCACACTTGATCGATCTTTGGCGGAGAGGAGCCCAGTTTCCGAGAGAATTCTTGTTGAAGAGGGTCCTAGCCTCCGATCCAGTCGGTGACAGCGGCTTGAGCTTCGTCGAGGCCATCATGGCTTGTCCGATCCCCGAGGTGAGATCCATTTTTACCTGTCTTTTTCCTTAGGTAATCGTAGATTTAGATGTTAGCGTAGGTGTAGTTTTTTTAGAAGTTAGATCATTAAAAAATCACAAAAATTTCCATCACTCTTTGATCCGCGTCCGACATCGATTTTTTATCTCATTTCCGTATCCCTCCATCTTCACATTCTACCTCACGCAATCTTTCACCTCTAGTCACGCACGGTGACCGGAGCCACAGATCTATCTCTCATTTCACGGATCCGACCCATTCACCAACTCCACTTTGTTTATAAATAAAAAAAATGTATCTTGTTTTCTAACATCTGTTTTTGCAAGATACAATAAAAAATACATTTGTTGTGTGTCTCTAATCTTTGTTTTGCAGGTAAAAAAATAAAAAATAAAAAAAAACATATATTTATCTTGTTTCTAACATCTTGTGTTGCAGGAAAACAATAAAATAAAAAAAAAGAACAACAAAAAATAAACAAAAAAATCGCAGCAGGCAGCGGGCCGCCACCCCCGCCGCCCACACAGCAGACCAATCTGTCCATCACCGGCGCCGCCTTGCCACCGGCCGCGTTACCCGGCGCTGACGCCCGCACCGCCCGTCACGTTTGGCGCGACCTCCGCCAATCAGACCGCTGCGCCTCCACCCACGTGAGCCCGCTCCAACCAGCTCCTGCCAACAGCCTTCCAACGCCGTGCCCCAGCACAGCAGCCCCCTCCGCGTCAGCCCCGTCGCCAGCGCGCTCCCCGCGCAACGCCTCCCTCCGCGCACGGGCGGCGTACCCGCAACCAGCCCCGCCTCCCTTCGAGCGGTGCCGCCGCCGCAAGGGCCGCTCCGCCCCAAGCCCACGTGTTCCCACCTCAACCGCCGCGGCCGTCCCAACGCCTCCCGCTCAGATCTCCTGTGCCTCCTCTCCCATCTTTGAAGAACGGCGGTGACTGTGCTCTGATCTCTCACCCATTTTGTTGAAGGACCGAATACCCCATAAGAACCCTAGGGAGGGTAATAAAAAAATAAAAGAATTGAAAATTTTGCGGAGGTGTTCCTGACAGTTTCAAATATTACAAAGGTATCTTAGAAGTTTCCAGAATTGCAGAAAAACATCCCTGCCAGGAATAGCACATGCAAGGCATGCTTTCCACTAGGTAATTTGCGAAATTTCTCCTGAGTTTATTTATTGTTATGATTACTGCAAGAACTTTACGTAAATTACATTTTAGTCCTTGTATTGCAGGACTTAAACTTTGAATTGTTCTCTTAATGGAATAAACTTTTTTCATGGTCAATAAATTCTGAGAAAATTTGTATATGCTCATGCTGCAGTTTGTGTCTTTGTATAAAATTTTCATCAATTTTCATTGTCATTTAATATATTTAAAAAATAAAAAACAGTGTCTTTTTGCTTGCCTACACTTTAAAAATCTATAAAAAATTGTAAAATTGCTTAAAAATTCCAAAAATATGTTAATATATATAAAACCCTAAAAACATTTTCTTTGGACTTTTTTGTATATTTTTGACCTTGGTGAAAAATATAAAAAGAGTGTTGTGTGTGTGTTTTTGTGCATTTTGTGCTTATTCGAAAAATACAAAAAAATATTTAAAAGTCAAAAACCACTAAAAAATAACTCTGAAATTTGGCTACTTAGTTTTTAAATCGTGCTCCTTGTGTTCGACCCTGGTCGCTATACCAGGTAAAAAAGAATAGCGAAAGACCGCTTACATTTGTTTTCATCGATTTCTATCTTTTCCGAGTGGTTTTACATATTTTTCTCGTTGACCGCGCTTGGTAATTTGGGTCACGATGACCACTGTTTATTTCATACTTAACCCGATTGTCAGGCGTGTCATCAAGCAACTGCGCATAGATTGATTTTTTATTGATTGTGTCAATATTTGTCTATATTTGTCCTTTGTTTATTTTCTCTTTATCTAATATAATTGTTGAGCTTTCTGACCCCTCTCTTTGTTGTCTTTGCTACGAGGTACCGCAGATCGAGGGAGGCTCTCTTTGGATAGCATGTGCACCCACATGAAGTCGGCATCGAGATTTCATACCTAGCACCCTAGGATACTTGGAGAGATTTTGAAGATTAAGCCATGTGGCCCGGCCCGTTACATCCATGCACCCCTTCCTCAGCCTTCAGATCCCTTCCACCTGCTCCCATCTCATCCGTTCATCTCCAAATCATCCTCAGCCATCAGATCTTCCCTAAGATCCGATCCCACCCACTTTCTTCCATCTCACCCTAAGTCGTTGGATGACCTAGCATCATACGCCTCATATGCCTCCACGCCACCTAAACCACCTACATCGTTGGATTACACCCCAGCTTCATCTCCACCACACAATTCCGCCTTTCTCTTAGCCCTATGATCATACCGATCAAGGCAATTTGCACCTTCCACTGATTCCCTCATCAAGGCCGTTGGATCGTGAGATCCAACGGCTATCCATCATTGTCTTTCTCAAATAATGCACTGCCACCACACTCCTCCCTCACCCCCTTCCTTTTCTGGCACCCACTCCATCCACCCTCTCCACTCCCTAACAGTCTTCCCACATAGCCCTAGGTTTCCTCATCTTCATGCACCCATCAACTCACCAACCCTCCCTCCAGATCGTCTTCACCTACGTTAGAAATCACGCTCATAACCGCCCCTTCCACCTATAAAACACATCCTTTACCCCTCGTCACCGATCATCCACTAATCATGGGGCTATAGCCCAACTTCATTCGCCCTCTGGTAATAACGACGGGCGGTTGTCGAGGTGATAACGACTCCAGCCCTCCATGTGCGATCCATGTCCAAGCCATGTACGCTCCACCTTTTCGGCGGTTGCACGAGCTCCGAGGCCCGGTTGGCCTCGATGTGCAATGACCTCGAGCTTTAAATGGAGCCCAACCCAAGCCTCCATCCACCTTTCTCCTCCTCGATCCTCCAGGTGACTCATTCTTATTATTTTATTGTGTTTTCTCATGTTTAATCCAACACATACGCTCCACTCCATCGATTATCACCAATCACGGGGCTGAAGCCCAACTTCCTCTACCCTCCGGTGATAGTGGAGGGCAGTTGTCGAGGTGATAATGACTCCAAGCCTCCAGGTGCGATCCATGGCTAAGCCATGTATGCTCCGCCTCTTTGGTGGTTGCATGAGCTCCGAGGCATGGCCAACCTCGATGTGCGATGACCCCGAGCTTCAAATGGAGCTTGGCCTAAGCCTCCATCCACCATTCTCCTCCCCGACCATCCGGGTGACTCATTCTTATTCTTTGCTATGTTTTCTCTTATTTAATTCAACCCAAGCCTCCGTCCACCAATACTGGTAGTCCCTCCTAGCTATCCTCCTCCTCATTGATAGAGGAGGAGGAGTTGATCGACGATAATGGTGGCTCCTCGCCCAGGTGTCAACCCACAACGTTGACCATAGTGTTGCGACACCTATGGCCCCTTGAGCACACCATCATGGATGAGTGGGTTGTGTGACGACCGAAATCCCTTAAGGGTCCTTAGCATAAGCTACTCCTCTGCCCAATTATCATCTCCGACAAGGTACCTTTCTCACCCTTATTCCCGTCATTTTTCTTTAGTACAATTCTACTCACACTTGCATCCATTCTGTTCTCCAACCATCTCTAAAGCCTCGCCACCCATTGCTGACCTCCGTACACCTCCTCTTTTCTCAAGAACCACTCCCCGCTCTGACCCATCTCCTCCGCAATCAAGGCAGAGGAAGCCTAAGGCTTCCACCTGCTGCACCCTTTACAGGCCTCCGTTCATCTCATGTATGCATGCATGCCACTGCCTTGTCTATTTCTAACTTCTGCAGGATCAAATTTCCTTAATGGAAGGACGTTCTGAGGTAGCTCTGTTCTCTTACTTCATCTCCAGCGTAGCTCTGTCGACAGCAGCTTCTGACCCTCCCTGCATCTTCTTCATCATCCGAGCTTCGTTACCAAGGCTTCTGAGATTCTCTTCGACCATCAGAGAAGCAAATGGAGTACGAAGGAGTGTCAAAGGGCTCGTCGGAGTCCCACCAAGTCTACCGCAGGAGGCGACGGAGCTGATGAACCTAGCGTACTTGTGTCGTCCGATAGAAACGATCGGACGACCCTGATGATGACCCGAGCCTCCATGCCTACCCTACTGGCTCGGGTGGACCGAGCCAATGTCTAAAGCTCCAGATCCAACAACGTAACCCGCGCCACCCACAACACCCATGCCTAGATCCAAAGCTAGCTCTCACATGCCCCGCACATTAGGGATTAGGATATTTGCAATTCATTGCTGGTTTTTTCTTTGAATTACAAGCAGGTCCCTGATAACTGGGATTTTGCGAGGGTCAAAATTATGTTGTCGTTGAGGCGACCGCTCACAAAACATCGGTTAGTCAGCAATTAACCCACAATAAAAGAATGAATGAATTAAGTCCAAAAATGTGAATTAATATTTATTACTCTACCACAAGATGTACAGTGACTAAGTATGTAGAGGCCGAACCACAGAGAGCAATACAAAGGTGCAATAACCTAAGATGTGCATGTACCACAAAGTCATCCATGTGTGAAGCCTATTTTTGTGGGTTTTTATCTTTTATATTTATTTTTTTAATAATATAATTAGGTAATATATATATATATTATAGAATATAAATATATAGATGTATATGTACCCATAGAGGGTGAGTATATAGCAAATAATACATACCTTAGATATATATATATATATAAATAATAATATTTTTTTATTTTAAGATTTTATATATTAATAAATACGCATATATAGATAGATATATATGTATAGAATTTTTTTAATTTTCGAGGAATATATACAAAGGGGAGAGAGGGGTGATAAAATATTTATAAAAAATATATAAAAACACTCAAAAATAAAGAAATAAAATCTTTTTGGGATTCTTTTCATAATTTTTTACTTTTTTGGTGATTTTTGGGTATTTTTCAGATTGTTTTTGGTATTTTTAAATGCTGAAATAAAGGAAAACAGTGAAGTAGGTACTCGCTGTAAGTAAAATAGGAATCAAGAATAGCAAACAGCCACAAAATTTTTCCACGCTATTTTTCAAATACAGATAGTAAAATATAGAAGAAATAGGAGCTGAGTTCATATTTTTCTGATTTTTCTTTGATTTTATATATTTTTTCGAAGTTTTTGTGTATTTTTGAATTTTTAAGGTTTTCCTTTTGAGATTTTTAGGGATTTTTTGACTGACACTAAAATAGGTCAAAATACACACTAGGGAATTTTTTAGAATTTTTCGAGGTCTTTTAATTTTTTTTGGTATTTTATAAGCTAGACAGTAAATAAAAGGCATGTTTTTTATTTTTAATAAATCCAAAATACAACAAAATTAAAATCCAAAAATATGGCGTGCAAGGGTACACTAACAGGAGCTTATATCCATTTTTGCTGAATTTTTCAAGTTAATATGAGGCACAAAATAAATGGACAAAGCATACAACAATATATGGCCTGGCAGGGGCATTTTTGCAATTAAAATATTTATCAGGGGCATCCATGCAAAAATTACAACAGAAATAAACATTCATTTTTATTTTTGGGGCCATTTTACAATTAATAAAACCCGGCGGGGTTTAAGTGCAAAAATCACGCGCCTCACGTGGGTGCTACACGTGAGGCGCGGAGGGACTAAACTGCAAATATAAAAACTCCAAGGGGCGTACTGCAAATAATACACTTTATTTACAACGTAACTTTTTATTTTTGGCATTAAACTATAAATACAAAAAGCGGGGGATGTTTGAAATTTACCCCCGAAGGCGCGCGATCCAACGGCGATGGGAGCGCCACTTATCCACGTGTCGAGCCCTCGAAGCCCGATACCCCCTTCGACGATCTGCGTCCGAGATTGCATCTGAAGTCTGATAGAACGGCCGAAGCATCTGATACACGGACGGCCCTGATTAGATCTGGGGCCATCTCCTTCATCCGACGGTGGCTGCTGCTCACGAAGAACAGGGAAGAACAGCTGGCTTCCCTGACTTCGATCGTTGATTGCTCCGCCTCCAGACGCTCCAAGTTGCTGACGATGGGTTCCAGACGTCCGTCGAGGTGGCACGCACCGTCCGAGGTACTCCAGAAGGTCCAGGACCCCCTAAACCGATCGAACGAGCTCGGAGAAGAAAGGGGGGTCCTGGAGCCTCACAGGGGGTCGATTTGAGTCCCAGGGGACTCCGTTCAGCTCAGACCTGCGCCAAAAGAAAGAGGGGCTCGAGGGGATCTTCCTCGACTAGGGGTTTAGGGTAAAGAGATGAGGAATGACTGGGGGTGGCGAGGTCCGGTGAAGCGGCGGAGAGGGACCTCGATTCGTAGAGCTGGAGGAGCTCTGGATGATCTGATGCGGGGGCTCGGTGTAGAACGCGTAGGGAAATGAAATGAGGTGAAGCAGGGGGTCGGATCGTGTGTGGATCAGAGTAGAGAGGTTCACCGGAGATGAACTCCGGCGAACATCGATCTGGGTCTAATCGAGCACCTAATGTCCTACTGATTATTCTAAAGACTAGATTAAAGACTAAAAACTACAACTAAGCTACAAAACGAGTTAAAACAGCTCTTATACCTGGTGGTCGACCAAGGAGCAGGACCTCCGACGAGCGGCGGCCGTGGGCACTTCCTTCGACTCCTCCGACCGTCTGAAGCTTCCAGGAGAACCCCCCTGTCACGAGGATCCTCGAGAGACTGGAGAAGAGGGTGGAAAATGACCGAAGGGAGAACAAAATGGGGACGGAGGTCGAAGGGTTTATTTATAGACATGTAAACGCACCCTTATTGACCGGGGCGCCACGAAGGATCGGCCGGTTAGATGATCGATCTGGGTTAGTGGCGGGAATGTACAATGACAGGGCATCATCTTGTCAGAAGACGTCGATGGTCAACGATGGACAAGTCGAGCGGAAAAAAGGGAGAAGACGGGCGGAAAAGACCAGCCACGTCGCTTCAGCCGCCTGGGGGTCGAGTTGACCAGGCGGTCAACAAAATGCTGAAATCCGATTGGGCCATGTCAGCCCAGATTTGACTTATTATTTTATCCTAATAAATGAATTTATTCGGTTTTACTTATAAAATAAAAATTGTTTTAAATAATATAGTATTTATTTATGATTTTTATTTAATTTTTCGATGTATTTTATTATGGTTTTATCTTAATAATGTGTATATGTATGTATGTATTTTTGTATATTTTATTTTTAATTTGTTTATTTTCTTTTATTATTTTATTGGCTTATTTTATAAATTTATAATTTATTTTTGTGAGTATGAGGGTATTTTTATTTAATTTTTATGAGGTTATTTTCATTTTCAAATAATTCGGTTTATATATATATATGCAAGTATACTTCTTGGCATTTTACCTATGTATTTTGTATACTAAATTTATTTAATATATTTTCTTGATTTTTATTTTGAATTTGTATTTTTATTGAGTCTTGTATAATGTATATATTATTATAAAAATATAAAGGGATAACAGAACAAAAGAATAAAATCTCTTTATATATATATATATATAAATGGATACATAGGTATTTTGTCTATGAATAAACTTATTTTATTTTACAAATTCTTGTTGGTTTTCTTTTACCTTTAATATGTACATGCATTATATACATTATTTACAAAATTGTAAAAAAATAATTGGATAAAAATAATGTTCAATGAATAAATTGAATATTTTAATCAGACAGGCTGCACAGTGAGGGCCAAAAACCTAACTTTTGCATATGGACTCCAAAAATTATGGAACCAAATTTATTAAATATTCTTGGAAAGCTATGTACAATTAAAGGTGAGTTTGGGTGATTTGGAGTTTTTATTTGCAAGATATGGGTCTGTGAAGTTGAGATTTTGGCTTTTTATTTTGTGTATAAAATGTACACTAAGTCTTATTTTTACACAAACTCAATTTTGTATTTTTATTTATATTATTATCTACAACTTTCATGCACAAAGTTTCTTTATTTGATGAATGAATAATTATGTACAAAATAGGTGTCAAAAATGCATGGATAAATGAGGTGTTTATTGTACACTGGCCCTTATCTCCCCCTACTTTATTCCGTGTCGACCAATTCCATGATGGCCTTGGTCTCAGGGTTAGGGTCATAAAATATTTGCAATATTTTACTCCTTTTTCTTTTCTTCTCTTTATTCTATAATTTTGGCATTAAACACCTTATTTAATGTGTAATTAATACAATGAATCATGAATGCTATTATGTACAATTTGATGCTATTTACATGCATTTGCTGGGGTTTTTGAGGCCAAAATGATAGAATAAAGGTGATGAAATGGAGGTTCATCACCCCCCTATACTTTCCTTTGCTAGTCCCTAGCAAATACTTATGCAATAAGTACAAAAAAGAAATGAAAAGAAAAGAAAAAGGAAATTGAAAATAGAAAAAGATAAAGTGAATGAGATAGCTTTCAGTGTAATCTCTTGTCCTTACAAAATCGGAATTTGGAGCACATGTTAGACCTTGGTGTGATAATGTGTGTGGAACCTGACTGGGAATCAAATTTAAAACACAACAGCCTTCGAGAGTCACAGAACTCAGTTCAAATCTCCTCAATAGCCAGGTCAGAACTAGCCTACATCATACGCAAACCCTTATGGCTATGAAGCTGACTTGTACGGTGTAAGTGATGGTGGCTCTCCCCAACTGTAATGACAAAGGGACTGACTTCTCCAGAATGACAACCCAATGATTCCCCAATCCAGCCCTCTACCGTCGAGGAGCGGGATATTCCCTTCTAAGTTCAAGTAGCATCCAACTCAAGAGGAGGAGGGGAAGAAAAGAGTGGACGGTAGCCAGTGTAGCTACCTAACCTGGGATGCAAGACCAGTGTAGTCAAGTCATCCAGCTGCAGGCTCACATGGTGTAACTTTGATGCTCAAGCTTGCTTATTTTCTGTACAACGTATATACATACTCCGGCAGACACTTTTATTTTTACTTACAAGCCTGTCCACTTTTTGGAGTTTTTTTTTCAACATACTATTCACAACAGCATTTACATAAGGACTTTTTCCTCTTGAGCTAGAAGACTATCCCTCTTTTGAAGCTTTATTGCAACCCACACTCTCCTGTCATTCGACTTAATTGAAACTGGACCAGGTTGGGGTGCACTTCCCTCCCTAGACGAGGACGGATGTTTCCACCCGTGTGCGTCTCAGACTGGCAAATCCAACCCCCTCGCCACTCCAACTGAGTTGAGCCAAGTGAAAGGTGCAAGTGTCCAAGTTAGGTCACGGCCGACAAGAGTCATACGTGTGTTTCGAAAAGTTCTAGTTAGTTCACTGAGGTGACTTGAACCCAGCCCTGCTTTCTCAAAGAATTAAGTCTGAATAGACCTGAAGTACCTTAAACCTAGTTCCCATAAGGTTCCAGTGCAGTTAGGTGCAGTAAGGTCTAACCAAGCTCCAATTTGAGACTTTATTAGACTGATTTAACATCAAGCTCACTCAAAAAGAATATGAATGGTATGCTTATGCTATGCACAATGAATGATGCAATTTTTCACAAAGAATCAAAGAAGGTTTTTACACAAAGAAATTTTTTTTTGCAAGTAAATCAATAAACAAAAAAAATCTTGACACATACAAAAAGTACATACAATTGTTTACACGATGTGCCACTTTATTTACAAAATGTATGAGTTTATAAAGACTTTACAGGTTTGAATGGAGTAGTTTATTTAGGATTGTACAGAAAGAATTGTATGTGTCTTATTTATGATTTACAAGTATTTGTAATGGTGCTCTTATTCTTCAGATCTAGTTTGAAAATAATTTTTGCGAACTATAGTACACGATAATTTTTGCAATTATTTACACACATTTGAAAATTATTTTTGCAAAGATTTTTCACACTATATATATACAATTTTCACAATAATTTGGCATACAATTTTCAACACATTTGCACATAGGTTTTTCAAATCCTTTCTTTCACGCAAAGAAAAAGTTTTTTTTTCAAATCAAACATTTTCACATAAGTTGAAAACATTTCACAGCAAATTTCTCAAAATAGGTCACACTATTTTTCAAATCATACTGTATAGGTATCTAACCAGATTTATTAATCAGCATATACAAAAGAAGAAAAACTATGTTTGATGTACAATATGGTTTTGGTTCTTGAAAGTTTTATTTGGGCTTATTCCTTATTTTCGAATGAGAGATTTTCGTGCAGACTCCTCAGACTTATTCAAGAGTCATTTTCACAAGAGTTTGAAAACTATAGTCCAATCTAATTTGACAAACATGTTCACACATTTGAAAATGATTTTTGCAATAGGTTTTACACAGCGTAGATAGGTTTTTCAAAAACAATTTGACAATCCATTTTACAATCATTTGCACACTGATTTTCACACATTTTGATTTCACTCAAAGAAAATAAATTTTTACACACAAAACTGATTTTTCAAAGGTTGAATATTTGTACACACTATTTTTCAAACAATTTTCACAAGGTTTTTCAAAGAAAACTTTTTGCATAGAACACTTTTTCTGATTTAATAATCAGTACAAGTACAAAGAGTCTGAGGAGCTCACAATTATCTTTCATTATTATAGAACTACTTTTCATACTATATTTTATATCGAGGTATGAGTTATTTTTCAGTATGAGTTATGGCTTATAGTATATACATGGTATATACGATCCCCCTATACTTAGCTTGAGCTATGTCCTCATAGATCGAAAGGAAAAGCAAAGACATAACTCATACTGAGTATAGACAGATCTAAAGAATATAAATGAACGAAATTAATGAATGAGAAGTTGACCGTCCCCCCTATACTTAGGATCAAGTAATCCTAAGTATAGCAGACTGTACAAAAAGCAGGGAGGGTCAAGGGTGGGAATACACAGATCGTACTCAGATTGTCTCCCCCTATACTTAGGGTAAGATACTCCTAAGTATAGACAAGAAGAGGAGACAATGGAGAGGATCGGAATGAAATGAAAAACTCGGGGTGCACATCCCCCCTATACTTAGGACAAAGTACGTCCTAAGTATAGAAAACTGTCTACAAGGGCGGCCCCTTTTAGATTTAAAAAGAAGATAGAGAAGGAAAAGAAGAAAAGAAGAAAAGAAGAAAATCAGATAAACAGTGGTTGGAGTACATCGTCTGAGTCTTTTGATGCTGCAGTTGTTGTGGAGATGTCATCATGGTGCACTAGCTGAATAGAGTCTACAACGGCCAAGAATGCATCCGGTTCTAAGTAAGGCTTCAGTAGTTGGCCGTTGACGACGAAGGGCTTTGCGTCAGGGGACAATTCTGATATTGCAATACTTCCATTGTCACGCACTTCACAAACTCGAAATGGCCCTGTCCACTTACTCTTTAATTTACCCGGGAATATCCGCAACTTTGCATCAAATAACCACACTTTCTGTCCAACATCGAAGGTCTTTTATCTGATGTGCCGGTCATGTCAGCGTTTCACCTTCTCCTTGTACATCAATGTGTTATCCTATGCATAGTCTCGGAATTCCAAGAGCCTGTTCAGATCATCTTTTCTCTTCTGACCACTTTTGCGTGAGTCCAAATTACAAATGTTGATTGCCCATAAAGACTTGTGAACTAATTCCACGGCAGATGGCACGGTTTGCCATACACAAGACGATAGGGCGACATGCCCAAGGGAGACTTGTAGGCGGTTCGGTAAGCCCATAGGACCGAGTTCAAGAGTTGGGACCAGCCTTTTCTGTTTGGCCTAACAAGTTTCTGCAGGATTGTCTTGATTTCTCTATTTGCTAACTCCGCCATGCCATTGGTCTGAGGATGGTAAGGAGACGCGACATGATGATCGATGCCGTACTCCTTCGTTAACATCTTGACCTCTTTGTTAATGAAGTGGCTACCCCCGTTTGATATGAGAATTTTCGGTATCCCGAACCGTGAAATGATGTTCTTCTTCAGGAACTGACAGACTGTTCGGCTGTCGGCGGCTCGAGCAGGGATAGCCTCAACCCAACGACTCACGTAATCGACAGCAAGCAGAATGTGCTCAAAACCTTGACTATTAGGGAAAGGTCCCATGAAGTCAATGCCCCACGCATCGAAAACGTCTGCTATCTGAATGATTTTCAGGGGCATTGAATCTTTGGCAGTAAGTGTACCTTTCATTCGCTGACAATCAGTACATCGCTTGACAAATTCAGCTGCATCCTTGAATAAAGTGGGCCACCAGAAGCCACATTGAAGTACTTTGGCTGTCGTCCGATCTCCAGAGTGATGTCCACCAGATTCGAGTGAGTGACAATGCTCGAGGACACTAGATTGCTCCGTCTGAGGGATGCACCTGCGCCAAATGCAATCCGCTCCTTCCCTGAATAAAAGAGGATCTTCCCATTGGTAGAATCGTATGGGTGATGAATACCCATTCATCACTCTTTATTCTTATATTTTAGCTACAAAAACCTTTGCAAATGCATGTATATTCATGTAAATACAAATAATTATCAAAAGCATGCATTGTATAAAGTTTAATAATTAGCATGTTTTTGTGCAAAAATAAAAGAATAAAGAGTAAAAAGAAAAAGAGGGAAATATTTAGAATAAATATTGAGCAACCTAATCCCAAGGGAGGGCTCAGCATGGGACTGACCGCATAAAAGCCAAAGTAGAGGGAGTTAGGGACTCATGTGTGTAAATATATATGTAAATAAAATAAAAATATTTTCCTCCCAAAAAGAGACTAAAATTGGATTGTAAATATTTGTATATATTTATAAATATAAAATCAAGATAAAAATAGAAAAATTAAAAAGAAAACAAAAACACCACTCATGTACATAATCCCTATGTATACAGTCCATTCACCTTGTATTTATTTAACCTTATAAATATGATTAATTTCCAAAAATCTTGTATATATTCTATCCTTTATGGTGTAAATAAATAAAATAAATTAAAACAAAAACAAAATAAAAAGAACAAAATTAAAAATCAAAAATACTTTGTAAATATACCATGTATATATATATATACATATCTATTTATTTCACCTATGTATAAAAATAATAAAAATAAAACAAAAATATATTTTTATTCCTAATTTCATGATATAAATAATTAAAATATAAAATGGGAATAAAATTGTATAAAAATAACAAATTAAAAACCAAAATTAAAAACCCCGTATTGTACATATACCTATGCATAGTACTATATTGTAAATACCCTATTTTTATTTTGAAAAATTAATTAAAAATAACCAAAAAATAGAAAAAATTAAAACAAAAATATTTCATGTTTTGACTTTTTAATAAATCGGCCATTTGTTATTTTTAATTGAATTTCTAAATATTTTACACGTAGCCTATTTCCATTGGTCCACGGGGATGTTGACCGCCCGGTCAACTTCCCCCCCAGGACCACCTCCCACGGGTAGCGGGTGCCCGACCCGATTTCTCGCAATTTTCGCACCCAAACCCGATCACCCCTCGCCTAAACCCCGGGTCCGTTTTGATCACGTCATATCCGACACCCTCGCCGGAGCCCCCGCATCGGGATCCGCGCTTCACGCAGCCCTACCCGACCAACCCTAGCCAGACCCGCACCCATACATAAGCCGAGCTCCGCCACCCTATTCTGCCATCTTTGGCCATTCGTTCCACCCCCAGTGAGCTCCATCGCATCGGCGAGAGTGACAGCTCGTCCCCCGTGGTGTCGCAGCGAGGAGAGGGAGCGGATTCCACTGATCCGGCGAGTAGCACCGCCGTGCTCCGCCCAGAGCGAGAGCTCGAGCCTCGGAGAGAGGCGCTCCTTGAGGCGAAGACCCAGAGCTGCGCAAGCTCGACCACAGCCCCTTCCTCCACCCAGGTATACCCAGTTCCCTTTCTTTTTCTTTAATTTTCAATTACCCTCAATTCGCTTCTCCGCCGTTCCCCGTCGATTCCGTCCACGTCCGACCACCGTTCGATAATCAGGCTTTGCCATAGCCTCCGCCTTCCTCCCGCTCATCTTCTTCATACCTCCATCCAACCCAGCTCGCACAGGAGCTGGGGTTCGAGCTCCTCCGTCCCCACCCTCGTCGGAGCTCGCCCATATCGCACCACCGTCCACCTTCACCTCGCCTAACCGGGTCGAGGCAGTTTGCCCTCGACCCGCGAGTCTTCTGGACCATCTTGCAGGTACAATGAGGGCCATCTGAGGTCCTCCTACATCGAGCCAGGAGACGTTCCTCCGCCGACCTCGCCGGAGCCCTCCAGGGCTCGGTCGGGTCATCGGAGACTGATGAGCGTCCTGAAGGCTAGGGTATAGGTGCTAAATTGGTCGTTGCGACCCACGCGATCAAGTCGGCTCAATCAAGAAAAAAAATGTGAACCACTAATATCAATCAAATCAATCAAACACACGAAATAGCAGTCCTGCTATTTGATTAACCTGGTATAGCGACCAGGTGATGAATACCCACTCATCACTCTTTATTCTTATATTTTAGCTACAAAAACCTTTGCAAATACATGTAGATATGTGTAAATACAAATAATTACCAAAAGCATGCATTGTGTAAAAACATATAATTAGCATGTTTTTGTGCAAAAAAATAAAAGAATAAAGATCAAAAAGAAAAAGAGGGAAATATTTAGAATAAATATTGAGCAACCTAACCCAAGGGAGGGCTCAGCATGGGCCTGACCGCATAAAAGCCAAAGTAGAGGGAGATAGGGGCTCATGTGTACAGATTTTTGTAAATAAATAAAATTATATTTTCCTCACCCAAAAATATGCTTGTAAATATTTTGTATATATTTAGAAACAATTAAAAACAAAATAAAAATTTAAAAATCAAAAATGCAAAAAAATATCCCTCCACCATGTGCATAGACCATCACCCTTTATTTATTTAACCCTATAAATAAATGTATTTACTTTCAAAACTTTTTGTGAATATTCTATGGTATATTTTGTAAATAAAATAAATAAAAAGAATTAAAACAAAAATCAAATAAAAATAACAAAAATTAAAAATACAAAAATATATTGTACATATGCCATGTATATAGTTGTACATAACTATTTATTTCACCTATGTATATAAAAAATAAAAAAAATAAAAATATCCTTTTATTCCTCATTTTATTCTATAAATAAATAAAATATAAAATGGGAATAAAAATTGTATAAAAATAATAATTAAAAATCAAAAATCAAAAGCCTCCATATTGTATATATCCCTATATAATGTAAATACCTCATTTTTATTTCCAAAAATTGATTAAAAATCACAAAAAAATAGAAAAAATAAAAGAAAAATATTTCATGTTTTGGATTTTTGCAAAATCGGCCATTTGCTGCCTTATTTTTGAGCTCCAAATCCTCTCCACGTGGCAGCTTCTGGTTGGTCCACGGAGATGTTGACCTCCGGTCAACTCCCTCCGCGGACCGCCTTCTCCTGCGGATCTCGCGCCCGACCCGGTTTCGCCTCTTTTTCCGCGCTTGATCCGCTCGCCTCCTCCGCAAACCCCGGGTCCTATCGATTCCTTGTACATCCGACACGACCGTCGGGGTATTCGCATTGGGATCCGCGCTTCCCATAGCCCTACCCGACCAGCCCTAGTCGGGTCGGCACTCACGTATATAGCCGAGCTCCGCCTCTCATTTTCGCGATCTTTGGCTCTCCACTCTCATTCCCGTGACCTCCATTGCAATCCCCGAGGTGACAGCTCGCGATTGCCCTTGTAGCAGTGAGGAGGGGGTGGCCGGACCATTGATCCGGCGACTTTGTGCCACCGTGCTCCGCCCAGTGCAGGAGCTCGAGCCTCAGGCCGTGACAACCTTCGAGGCGACGACCAGGAGCTACCTTAGCTCCAGCATAGTCTTCCACTCCACCCAGGTAACCTTCTAGCCTTCTTGTTTAGCTTAATTTTGAGTTACCCCCAAATCTTAGTTCCGCCGAGTTCTGTTGATTCCTTCCTTATCGCGTATCTTCTCGATCATCGGAACCTCCGCTCACCATCGCCATCCCTCCGCGCACATTCTCCGCCCCTTCGTTCAACCCAGCTCGCACAGGAGCTGGGGTTCGAGCTCCACCGTCCTCCGCTCGCCGGAGCTCGCTCGCCCCGACCCACAGTTCACCTTCACGCCGCTTCATCGGGTCGAGGCACTTTGCCCTCGACCCGCGAAGCTTCTGGTTTACTTTGCAGGTCACGAGGAAGCCATCTGAGGCTTCCCAACATCAGACCAGGAGCTCGCCTTCTGTCGACCTCGCCGGAGCCTCTCCAGGGCTCGGCTGGGCCATCAGAGGCTACCACCAGCTGCGGAACGTCAGTGCGAGTCTTCTCCGATCTTCAGAGGCAGCTGAGGAGGCCCGCAGCACACGCACGAGGCCGGCGAACCTCGCCGGCCACCTGTTCTTCGAGGGACCTCCATCACCGTCCGATAGCCCTCAGAGCTCCAGTTTCGATCGTCGCCGTTCATTCATCAAGGAGCAGCCACCGTTGATCACTTCGAGGGTTGATCCGGACCGTTAGCACAGAGGAAAGAGGCACCAGCACCTGAGCACCGTTCGATCGTCCACGTGTCCTCCTCTGCGTCGTCGATCGGCCCACGTGCGGAAGAGAAGAGAGGCGCCTGAGACCAGAGCCGTCAGATCCACCACGCGTCCACCATCCAGCCGTCGACGTAATAAAGGGGTAAATTACCTTAGGCCCCCTCTTAGTTTCTGTTTTACGTGTCAGTCCTGTAAATATTTTAGGAGTTTTATTTACGTAGGGTAAATTGCACATTAGACCTCGCGCTTGTTTATATTTGCATTTATGCCCCTGTTTGTGTGAGCCACGTGCATCGTCACGTGTATATTTGGTGTATTTGCGCCTTTAGCCATGTAGTTCTGGATGTTCTTTAATGAATGAAAACTTTTTGATAATTGCATTTATGCCCCTGTGAGCGTTTTATTTCCGTATGTGCTTCTTTTAGTGGGTTATTTGCATAACAACCCCTGGCCTTTTTGGTACGAGTTACCAAAAGGTCCTCGGACTTGTTTTTCTTACATATAGGTCCCTGAGTGCCCCAAGCACGCGCCTCGCGCGTGACTTCTTGGGTATTTTGCACCAGGACCCCCAGAACTTTGGGTATTTGCACTTAAGTCCCTGTGCACAGTGCCCCCTTTTGGATTTTGAATAAAATATCAAATCACCTCCAAATTCGATGAAAATTTGAAACATGGCTCCTGCCATGTTGTAGAATTTTTGAGAATTTTAGAGGACATTTTTGAGTTTATTTGTTATTTTTAAAAATTCACAAACCATCATTTTAGCTACTGTCTAGATTTAAAAATCACAAAAAAATATAAAAACACCCCCAAAAATTCCATAAAAATTAGATACTGTTTCTGTTGTGTTTTTTGATTTTCTAGCCAATTTTGGCTATTTTTCATTGCTTAAAAACCCTAAAAATTTAAAAACACCTAAAAACTCATAAAAATCATATTAAATAATCTGAAAACCCAAAAACAATAATTTTGGTGCTCAAATTTTCCTTGTTCTCTCTAGTATACAGGAAAATTACCTCCAGGCCCTATTGAGATCCTTAGATATTTTATCTTTGGATTTTGGACCTGGCTGGACAGTACCTTGTCTTTTTAGCACTGTTTGATTTTTAGAAAATAAAATATACTTCAGAAAATTATCAAAAATTCACCAAAAACACTTAAAAACCCAAAAAACATAAAAACATTTTTTCTTGAATTTTTGCTTGATTTTTGATGCTTTAAATAAATTGATAAAGTGTATTTGTTTCTGTTTTCTTTCATTTTCTCATTATATTAAAAATCCAAAAAAATATAAAAATCATTAAAAATCATTAAAAATATTTTATCTTTATTTTAGTTCATTTCGACTACTTCGTAGGCCTCTGGCCAACCCGTGCTCCTTGTGTTCGACCCTGGGTGCTATACCAGGTTAATCTCCTAGCAGGACCGCTTTTGTGCTTGATTGATTTTTGTATTTTGTGAGTGGTTCACTTTTTCTTGATATACCTATCCTCTGAGATCCGGGTCGCAACGACCCTTGTCTTATTACCTTCATCCGGGTCTTCGAGATTTTTTTTTTGGGGTTATCAGAATGGCGTTGTTGCCGGGGGAGCACGGCTTAGTAGTCGTTTTTAGCTTTTTCCGCGGTTTTTGATTTTCGCGGCTTTTTGTATAGAATTTTTGTATATATATTTTTCTCATATTTCTGCCAATAATTTTTGGACTGACCACTTTTCTCTCTGTTTCTTGCGAGGGCCCGAGGAGCGAGGGCGGCATTCCTAGGAGCGCCGGTGCACCCGAGCGAAGCGGAGGCGGCTCGCTTCTTCATCGAGCCGCAGGAGAGAGCGAGAGAGAGAGTTGAGTGGGTGAGGATAGCTTAGGACTTTATTTCATTTATTATTATTGTAATAATACAGGGACTTGAACTCTTGGACTGCTTGGACACTTCTACCGTAGCGGGTCTGTTTCGCCGAGCACCGGTGTGCTCGGGGGACCCTTTAGGACCTTAGCGGTTTTTCGCAGTTTTCGCGGCTTTCTTCTACTTTTTTTACTGCCTTTCCGGTGTTTACGCGGTTTTTGATCGAGCCCCTAGATTTAGGAATTTCTGGTGCTTGTGACGTAATTAGTAGGATCCACACACTTAATTGCTTATCTGTTCCTATAGATCGTTAATTGGACCTACTAAAAATAAATAATAAAAATAACTTAGTCGCTTTCTTGAGAGCCTACGCGTCGCGAGCCTGCCCCGTCAAGCGCTACTCCTGAACTCGACCTGTCGAGAAGAGGAGGGGTGGGTCTAGACCGGACTCTTTGGATCGAGGGAGAGTGACTAAGTTAGACGGTTCTGCGTTAGGAATTGCTCATCTAGGACTCGGTTTTTCCCGCTTGCATCATTTAGGTAGTTTATTTTCTGTCTTTAAATTCTGCGCGGATCATATTGCATGTAGAGTGCTGGAGTCAGGTACGCCTTCCTTACTTTGCATGCATCATTGATTTCATCGCGCATCGGCTTTTTCGTCTTCTCCCCCCTGTTTTCGGACTAAATAATCAGGAGAACCGAAAAATTCGTTAGGCCTTTTGTTTGATTTGAAAAATATTAAAAAGAAAAACAATAAAATCGGGACTGCTAATCATACTTGATCTTAAAAACCGCTCACCCTAAAAACTTTGTCTTGGGGAGAGCAACCCCCTCATTGTCTGGTTTGGATGCGCGAGAGAGTGACCCGCACCCTAGGTAGAGCCTCCCGGTGCTAGACCCGACTGATTACCGACTTTTCCGTGCGGGCCAGTCGGTTGGGATTGCATCGGATATCCTAACAGGTCACGTAAGCGCTTTGATATTTTGTGTGTTCACCAAAATAAAATAGACAAGATAATTTGACCGAACTTTCACGGTCTTCAGCTCGCGTTGCGTTGGTGAACCGGGGGTTTTTTTTTATCATAGTTGATTCCAGATCTCATCCGCACTACTCGCCAGATCAAGATGATGGGTAGACGGTCTCTTAGGCAGCCTCTGGCTGCACCGCTTTCGGGCACGTCTACCCGATCATCTAGGTTGGCTCGTGAGAGCCCAGACCAGCTCTCCGAGCCCGAGTACGATTCCGCCCTGTTCCCCCTCGACCCCCTTTCTTTCGGCACTGAGAGACATGAGCCCGAGGAGAGATTAGCCGATTTGACAGCACCTGAGTTGGGCTCATTTGATTTTGCAGACGTCGCTATGGCAGCCAGATCAGACGATCACTCCAGAGGTCCGCAGGGAGACCAGCATGTTGTATTTGACCAGGGAGCGATCAACTCCACCCTGATCGCATCGCTCGAGACAGTTCAGCAGCAGTTACGCGATCAGGGGACATTCATGATAGAGATGAGGCGAGAGTTGGAGAGGCTCAGAGCAGAGCGAGGTTCAGAGCAGAGCGAGCCTGAGGAGATGCCTGATGCAGAGGCCGCAGCCGCAGCAGCCGCAGCAGCAGCAGCAGTCGCTACCGCCGCCGCGGCAGCCGCCGCGGCAGGAGGACCACCACAGCCGATGCGGGCGTTACACAACCCCGGATCTACTCTGATGCATCACTGGGTGGTAGTGCCAGCGATCGTGGGGGACTTCAAGTTCCCCCCGAACACCTTGCAGTTACTACCCCGTTTCCACGGACTAGCCACTGAGGAGCCCCACCTTCACCTCCAGGAGTTCTTGATGATCTGCAGCACTGTCCACGATCGCTACGTGGACCAGGATACGATCCGGATGATAGCCTTCCCGTTTTCACTGGCAGATAGAGCAGCCACCTGGCTGAAGCATCTAGGGAAGTTTGTCTACACTTGGGAGCAGCTCCGCACCGAGTACTTGAAAAAGTACTATCCACTCGGGCGGACGAACGCAACGAGGGCCCTGATTAGCAACTTCTCCATGTTTCCCAACGAGCAGTTTCACGAGGCTTGGGAGAGGTTTCGAGAGCTCCTAGACAGATGCCCGCACCACGACATTTCCAAGCCGAACCTCGTTCAGAGCTTTTTCAGCGGGTTGACGCTAGAGCTTCAGGGTCTGGTGAACGCTTCTTGCGGCGGGTCCTACTTTGCCAAGGATCATGAGCAGGTCTGGGCCATCTACGAGGAGATGTCCGAGAACTATATGGTGATGTCTCAGACCAGGCTCTATACTCAGAAGACCCAGCCACATCAACCAGGATCCGTGCAGTACCAGCGGATAGCACGGGTAGATGCAGGTCCATCCAGTTCGTCCGCAGTCGCAGCAGCACAGGCAGAGTCATCCGCTGCGGACATGGGTATCATCAGCGAGAAGTTGGACCGCATGGAGCTGATCGAGAAGAAGCAGTGCCAGAGTATCACGCAGATGGAGCAGATGGCACAGGTCTTGAGCGACATGAAGACCCAGCTCATGTGTCTCCAGGAGACACAAACGGCTTCACAGTCCCGTCTTCTGTCGCAAGGCGATACCGGCGGCAGCAGCAGCTCGTCCCAGCGCTCCAGCTCCTCAGATCAGCCTAGACAGGTTCACTTTGTACAGGCGGAGCCGTACCAGTAGCCGCAGCCCACCTACCAGTCCCCACCATCTCCAGAGATGCAGATGGTGCTCTACCAGCCGGATCAGCCTCTGGCAGTACTGACGCCAGCCCCCTTCGATGCAGAGCAGTTGATGGATGTCAACGGGATTTGGTATGACCGCCCCCAGCCTGGGATCCGACGAGATCATCCCGGATTCAAGTGGGGGAGTGGTGGTGCCCAGCCCCAGCAGCAGCCGTCAGGTCAGGGAGGGCAGTACTCCCAGTAGAGAGACCAGCACCAGCCGCAGCAGCAACCCCCAGCGTATCAGCAGCAGTCATCCTACGGTCCTTGTCCCTATCAGCAGCAGGGACAGTCTTGGAGACGTGAGCAGCAGTCTCACCAGGGATACCAGCAGCAGCCTCCATCCTACCCCTCTTACCCACCACAGCACTTCCAGCAGCCTCACCCACAGAGAGGCCACCCGTCGGGCTCCCACGAGAGCCCCGCCTTGGATGACATCGCCCGCCTCCTCACGGACCAGCAGGCCACATTCAGACGGGAGATGGACGAGTTCCGCCAAGAGATGCGGGACCTGGTGAGAGGGAAGGCCGCCATACCTGCCCAGATAGAGCCCAATCCGAACAGCCTCAAGAGGAAATCTGAGCAGGTAGTACATACTGAGTTAGCCACTCCTAGTGACCCATTTGATGATACTTCTTCAGATCTATTTGATGCTTATTTTGTCACACTTAGGAGCGGTAGGACCCCAGCAGGCGGCGGCGCCTCATCTGAGCTTCACCACGAGGACACTCCAGAGGCGCCACATGAGGAGGAGGAGAGCGGTACTGAGGCCGCTCCAGATGATGACGGTGGTACTGATGCCACCAAGGATGCTGATCCCACCGGCGGTACTGAGGCCGCCGCTTCACCAGTTCGAGGAGGTGGTACTGATGCCACCCATTCAGCCGAGCCAGCCAGCGGTACTGATACCGCACGACATCTACCAGCAGCAGCATCAGCAGAGCCAGCCCGTGGTGGTACTGAGGCCACCGGTGTGTGTACAGAGAGAGATGTTGTTTTTCCTCGCACTCATGTATCTCGGAACTCTGCTATGAATAAAGGAAAAGGTTTACTTTCTTCTGGTCCCACTGTGGTGCATGATGTATGTGTGGATCCGGTCCTTGAACCGCTTAGACCTTTTCCTAGTCCTTCATCTGAGAAGGACCCTGTGATCCCCTTCCCTAGCGCCCTTCAGATGGGGAAGGGGAAGAAAAAAGAAAATCCAAAAAAGAGAGAGCTTGAGGAGTTCAGCCAGAGCATGATTGATCGATTCCACATCCAGCTGACCCTCCAGGAGGCTTTGCAGCACATCCCCCTTCTCCAGCGTTCTTTGAGAGATAGGACTACAGTCAGGAGGAGGAGGAGGAACCACACTTCGGAGATACATGTGCTGACGAAAGCCACGTGTTTTGCGATCCAGAACCGACTGCCAGCCAAGAGGCCAGATTCAGGGGCCCCGTATGTCAGATGCCAGATCAGTGAGCAGAGGTTCGACCGTACTCTTTTAGATAGCGGATCGTCGATCAACCTTCTTCCGGCAGGCCTTCTCGACCGCTTCGAGTTGGGCACTCTTCGACAGAGCAGGACAGTCCTTCAGTTCGCTGATCGATCTGTCAAGAGGCCAAAGGGGTTATTACGAGACGTTATCGTCACAATTCAGGGCCTGAAATTCCCCGTGGACTTCGTAGTGTTGGACATGGAGATCCCTGAGTCAGTGACCGATACCCCCATCATCCTTGGTCGTCCGTTCTTGGCCACAGCCAAGGCGGTGACTGATCATGATAGTGGGAAGGTGTACTTTTGCGTCGAGGGCGAGAGTATACAAATAGAGACGGTCGAGGACTACAGAGCCAGACTCAGAGCCCGCTCCGATACGAGTACCGATTCAGAGCAGCTGACAGACGTAGAGCCAGACATCCACCAGGACTGTGATTTTGTGATCACAGATGATGAGGCAGCTTGGGCAGATCTTGAGACACAGACTACCCTCTCACTTCCAGATATAGATGATGTAGAGACGATAGTAGAGGAGAGTCTGGAGAGCACAGACCTGGTTCAGGATACCACAGAGGCAGCAGAGCCGGTCCTTGATCGCTACACGATGTTCAGTGATGGTGGTGCTGAGGCCACCTTGTTTTTCGGTGGTACTGATGCCACCGCGATTGATGCAGATCCCTCGGATTCAGAGTTTGATTGGGCCGATTGTTATGATCAGATGCCAGACCTGAGTTCACCTGAGCCTATAGCTGAGGAGGAGGTAGATGCAGAGCCGAGCAGAGACAGTGCAGTTGAGCCGCCTTCTCTCGATCCAGTTTGCGAGAGTACGCTTTCACTTTCCCAGGCAGATTTGGCCGACCTTGCAGCTTTCACTCAGTTTCTTCCGCAGCCAGATTTGCCGGCACCCAGCATTCCAGAGCGAAAGCCGCTCCCTACTTCGTTGAAGTATCGATTCCTTGCGGGCGAGCCAGAGATGTACCCAGTCATCATCTCCGCCGAGTTGACTGGAGAGCAGGAATCCCGTCTGATGGGGGTTCTTGAAAAGAACCGCAAGGCGATCGGATGGAGCGTAGCGGATCTCCATGGGATTAGTCCAGCAGTGTGCTCCCACCATATCTATCTTGAGGAGGGGGCGAAGCCGTCGCGTGAGTTCCAGCGGCGACTGAACCCCAACCTGAGAGAGGTTGTGATGAAGGAAATATCAAAATGGTGGAGTGCAGATTTTATTTATCCCATTTCCGACTCCAAGTGGGTCAGCCCCTTGCATGTGGTGCCCAAGAAGACGGGCATCACGACTGTGATCAGTGAGTCGGGAGAGGAGATCGCTACACGAGTACCCACCTCTTGGAGGGTTTGTGTTGACTACAGGAGACTCAACCAAGCCACCAAGAAGGACCATTTTCCCCTGCCTTTTATTGACCAGATCATTGAGAGACTGGCAGGGAAGAGCCATTATTGTTTCTTGGATGGGTACTCAGGCTACAACCAAGTGGCCATCGCTCCTGAGGATCAGGAGAAGACCACCTTTACCTGTCCCTTCGGCACATATGCTTTTCGACGCATGCCATTTGGGCTATGCAATGCCCCTGCGACTTTTAGAGGTGCATGCTGTCGATCTTTTCAGATATGGTAGGGGAGTGTTTGGAGGTCTTCATGGACGATTTCTCGGTCTACGGCGACGGATTCGATTCTTGTCTTGACTGCCTAGACCGGGTACTCCAGCGATGTATCGAGTTTCATTTGGTTCTGTCATGGGAGAAGAGTCACTTCATGGTGACTCAAGGGACGGTGCTTGGCCACATCATCTCCAACAGGGGCATGGAGGTTAATCCGGCCAAGGTTGATGTCATTAGGAAACTCACACCGCCGTCCAACTTGAGGCAGCTACGGTCATTCCTGGGCACGTTGGATTTTATAGGAGATTTATTCAGGATTTCAGCAAGATTGCCCGACCGTTGACTGACCTCTTGACGAAAGACACCGAGTTCCTTGTCGATGACAAGTGTCTCTCGTCCTTTGCGACTCTCCAGCAGCATGTTATTGAGGCTCCAGTTCTCCAGCCGCCTGATTGGTCTCTCCCATTCGAGATCATGACGTATGCCTCCGATTTTGCCGTAGGGGCAGTGCTGGGACAGAGGAGGGATGGAGTGCCATTTGCCATACACTATGCTAGCCGCACATTGGATTCCGCCCAGCGGAATTATACGGTCACAGAGAAGGAGATGCTAGCAGTGGTGTTTGCCCTAGATAAGTTCAGATCGTATATCATTGGATCTAGAGTGACTTTGTTTACAGATCACACCGCCATCAGGTACCTCATGGCAAAGAAGGATGCCAAGGCTAAACTGACTAAATGGATCCTTCTACTCCAGGAATTCGACATTGAGATCAAGGATAAGCCTGGAGTCAAGAATGTGGTGGCGGATCATCTTTCCCGATTAGAGCAGCCTGAGGAATCTGAGCAGATTGATCCTATTCGAGATACCTTCCCAGATGAGGCGATCCTTGCTATCGCCTCACTCCCGTGGTATGCCGATATTGTGAACTTTCTCGTTGCTGGGAAAGTCCCACAAGATTGGCCCAGACAGAGGCTTGAGACCTTCCTTGCGAGGGCCAAGTCCTACCACTGGGAGGATCCCATCCTTTACCACGAAGGAGGGGATAGCGTCCGGCGTCGGTGTATTCCTCAGGAGGAACACCATAGCGTCCTCACTTACTGCCACAAGCTTGAGGCAGGGGGACATCATTCTCGGAGGAGAACGGCACAGAATGTGCTCCAATCCGGCTTGTGGTGGCCTACCCTCTTCAAGGACTCTGATGAGTTCGTGAAGAGGTGTACTGACTGTCAGAGGATGGGCACTTGTGGACAGCGTGATATGATGCCGATGCAGCCCATTCACTTCTGTGAGGTCTTTGACGCATGGGGCATCGATTTCATGGGTCCATTCCCTAAGAGTCAGGGATTTGAGTACATTCTGTTGGCCGTTGATTATGTTAGTCGTTGGGTTGAGGCTATCCCCGCCCGAGCCGCTGATGCGAGGACAGTTTGCAGATTTTTGAGGAAGCATATCATCACGCGGTTCGGGGTCCCACGAGTTCTTATTTCAGATGGGGGATCCCATTTCATCAACGACCAGGTGAAGGCCCTTGCTAGCGAGTTCAGCATAGATCATCGTGTTGCCACACCTTACCATCCACAGACGAATGGTCTAGCTGAGGTGTCGAATAGGGAGATCAAGAATATTCTGCAGAAAGTCGTCCGCCCTGACCGAAAGAATTGGTCGCAGCTTTTGGACTCAGTCTTATGGGCATATAGGACGTCTTTCAAGACTCCATTGGGCACATCTCCCTTTCGCCTCGTATATGGCAAGCCGTGCCATTTACCTGTTGAGCTGAGGCACAAGTCACTTTGGGCAGTTACAGATATTCTTATGGATCCAGAAGGTATGGGAGATCAGAGGAGGGCAGAGTTAGCTGCCCTGGAGGAGCTCAGAGATGCAGCTTTCTCAAGCAGCCTACATTATAAGGAGAAAGTCAAGGAGTGGCATGATTCCCATATCAGCCACAAGCATTTTGAGATTGGACAGAGAGTATGGCTGTTTGATGCGAGGCTTAGATTATTTCCAGGGAAGCTACAGAGCAAATGGAAGGGACCTTTTCTCGTCAGAAAGGTGCACGACAATGGTAGTATTGATATATCCGAGTTGTCTTCTGAGAGCACCTTTCGAGTGAACGGTCAGCGGCTCAAGCCATTTCTAGATCATGAGCCGCGGGACGTTATTGTTGCCCCCATTCATTTTGCGTGAGATGCAGTCTCTTGACTCACATCTTTTGCATCTCACGCCTGATTTTCACTGTTCCTCCGCCTGTATAGATCCAGTTGTCCATATCATTCTATTCTTTAGTCCCACATCCCTTTTCTCATCTTATGATTATGCTATACTTAGGGTGTACTTTACCCTAAGTATAGGGGGGATGTCGGACCTGCGAGTATTCTTTTCATTCGGTTTGCTCTTGTTTTGCTGCCTATACTTAGGGATATTTTACCCTAAGTATAGGGGGGGCAGACTCTGTATCTTCTCCACTCGGATTTCCCTTCATGTACAGCTTGCTATACTTAGGATTAGTTAATCCTAAGTATAGGGGGAAACCACCGAGTTCCTCTCCTTCTATTCATTTATTCATTCATGTACTTAGCCATTCCTTTTCACTCCCCTTTTACTAAGCACGAGTTATGTCTTCTTCATCGCTCTTGATCACTCTGAGGACATCGTTCGAGCTAAGTATAGGGGGGGTGTGTATATATTTCATATATACTTTAGCCATAACTCGTACTTTGTGTGAGTGTGTTAATAAATAAAATGGCTAAAAATCACAAAAATTTAAAAATTTTCATGTACATAAACCTCTTTTATCCTTGCACATACATAGCTAGTGTACAAAGTATTTTTGTAAAAATGATTTCAAAAATCTTTTGTGTAAAGCTTGTGTAAATATTTTTGTATCAAAATTATGTATATAGTACAAAATTTTTCCAAAATGTTTTGAACAATCAAAAGTTTGCAAAAATCTTTTGTAAATGCTTGTAAATATTTGAAAATATCTTTTTGCAAAACTTGCACTTCATACATCATCATCATCCATGATTTCAAAACATTTTTCAAAAATTTTGCATGATTGTAAAATATTTGTAAATAACATCTTGTGTACATATATGTATATAATTTTTCCTGGATAAGAGTTGACATTTAAACTAAGCCTGGAATTAAATTGAGAAATGGAGCTTGAATAAGATCTTAATCCACTTAACTTTAAGAGGAACCTTATAGGACTTAGGTTTAAGGCTTTTCAGGTCCATAAGGACTTAATTCTTTGAGTCCACTAGGCTATGAGCATATGTCATCTTGATGAGCCTAAGTAGAGCACTTAACAACACACGCATGACTCTTAGAGACAATGGCTTGACTTGCACCTGCACTTTACACATGGCTTTCCACGGATGAGGTGGTGAGGAGGCAGTTTCCTTTGGCTTGGGGTAGCATATGAGGGTAGTACTTCTAGGCGGAACCTCTCTTCTTCTTCTAGTGAAGGAAGTGCACCTCAACTTGGTCTAGTGGTGATGAAGGCTAAAGACAGAAGCTGTGGGTTGCAATAAAGCTTCAAAAGAGGGATAGTCTACTGGCTCAAGAGGAAATTTCTTGTATATATGCTGCACCATGTAGATATGCTGTACAGAAGTCTTTGAAAAAAAATGCAAAAATGCAAAAAGAACTCCAAAAAAGTGGTGGGTCGGATTGAAAATTTAATAACCCCACCGGAGTGTACATAGTCAAATGAAGCAAAGCTTATGGTATCCATGTTACATCTCATGAAGCTTGCAGCGGGAGACTTAGCTACACTGGCTAAGCTCCCAAAACTCTATACTTCTACCCCCTCTTCTTGAGCCGGTTGCACTTGAACTTAGAAGGGAATACCCCGCTTCTCGAGGAAAGAGTTGCTAGACCGAGGCATTAGAGTTACCAGGTTGAGGGAGGTTGTTTCTTTGTTGCTTCTGAGGTGGGGAGCCACATATCACTTACACCGCATGGAAAGATTCATGGTCATTAGAGTTTGTGTATGTAGACTTGTTCTGATCTGGTTTATTGAGGAGTCTTGTCCATAGATTGGTGGAACTTAGAGGCTGTTGAGTTTTAAGCTTAAGTCCAAATAAGGTTCCGACACATTAATAATCCAAAGATCTGATCAAGCTCCATATCCTAATTTAATGAAGGAAAGTTTAATAATTCAACCTTGATCCATGTACATCCTCTTTTTCTTTTTCTTTCTTTCTTTTTCACTTCTTTTTCAAATAAGTGTTTGCTAAGGGACTAGCAAAGTTAAGTATAGGGGGGTGATGAATACCCATTCATCACTCTTTATTCTTATATTTTAGCTACAAAAAACCTTTGCAAATACATGTAGATATGTGTAAATACAAATAATTACCAAAAGCATGCATCGTGTAAAAACATATAATTAGCATGTTTTTGTGCAAAAAAATAAAAGAATAAAGATCAAAAAGAAAAAGAGGGAAATATTTAGAATAAATATTGAGCAACCTAACCCAAGGGAGGGCTCAGCATGGGCCTGACCGCATAAAAGCCAAAGTAGAGGGAGATAGGGGCTCATGTGTACAGATTTTTGTAAATAAATAAAATTATATTTTCCTCACCCAAAAATATGCTTGTAAATATTTTGTATATATTTAGAAACAATTAAAAACAAAATAAAAATTTAAAAATAAAAAATGCAAAAAAATATCCCTCCACCATGTGCATAGACCATCACCCTTTATTTATTTAACCCTATAAATAAATGTATTTACTTTCAAAACTTTTTGTGAATATTCTATGGTATATTTTGTAAATAAAATAAATAAAAAGAATTAAAACAAAAATCAAATAAAAATAACAAAAAATAAAAATACAAAAATATATTGTACATATGCCATGTATATAGTTGTACATAACTATTTATTTCACCTACGTATATAAATAATAAAAATAAAATAAAAATATCCTTTTATTCCTCATTTTATTCTATAAATAAATAAAATATAAAATGGGAAAAAAATTGTATAAAAATAATAATTAAAAATCAAAAATCAAAAGCCTCCATATTGTATATATCCCTATATAATGTAAATACCTCATTTTTATTTCCAAAAATTGATTAAAAATCACCAAAAAATAGAAAAAAATAAAAGAAAATTATTTCATGTTTTGGATTTTTGCAAAATCGGCCATTTGCTGCCTTATTTTTTAGCTCCAAATCCTCTCCACGTGGCAGCTTCTGGTTGGTCCACGGAGATGTTGACCTCCGGTCAACTCCCTCCGCGGACCGCCTTCTCCTGCGGATCTCGCGCCCGACCCGGTTTCGCCTCTTTTTCCGCGCTTGATCCGCTCGCCTCCTCCGCAAACCCCGGGTCCTATCGATTCCTTGTACATCCGACATGACCGCCGGGGTATTCGCATTGGGATCCGCGCTTCCCATAGCCCTACCCGACCAGCCCTAGTCGGGTCGGCACTCACGTATATAGCCGAGCTCCGCCTCTCATTTTCGCGATCTTTGGCTCTCCACTCTCATTCCCGTGACCTCCATTGCAATCCCCGAGGTGACAGCTCGCGATTGCCCTTGTAGCAGTGAGGAGGGGGTGGCCGGACCATTGATCCGGCGACTTTGCGCCGCCGTGCTCCGCCCAGTGCAGGAGCTCGAGCCTCAGGCCGTGACAACCTTCGAGGCGACGACCAGGAGCTACCTTAGCTCCAGCATAGTCTTCCACTCCACCCAGGTAACCTTCTAGCCTTCTTGTTTAGCTTAATTTTGAGTTACCCCCAAATCTTAGTTCCGCCGAGTTCTGTTGATTCCTTCCTTATCGCGTATCTTCTCGATCATCGGAACCTCCGCTCACCATCGCCATCCCTCCGCGCACATTCTCCGCCCCTTCGTTCAACCCAGCTCGCACAGGAGCTGGGGTTCGAGCTCCACCGTCCTCCGCTCGCCGGAGCTCGCTCGCCCCGACCCACAGTTCACCTTCACGCCGCTTCATCGGGTCGAGGCACTTTGCCCTCGACCCGCGAAGCTTCTGGTTTACTTTGCAGGTCACGAGGAAGCCATCTGAGGCTTCCCAACATCAGACCAGGAGCTCGCCTTCTGTCGACCTCGCCGGAGCCTCTCCAGGGCTCGGCTGGGCCATCAGAGGCTACCACCAGCTGCGGAACGTCAGTGCGAGTCTTCTCCGATCTTCAGAGGCAGCTGAGGAGGCCCGCAGCACACGCACGAGGCCGGCGAACCTCGCCGGCCACCTGTTCTTCGAGGGACCTCCATCACCGTCCGATAGCCCTCAGAGCTCCAGTTTCGATCGTCGCCGTTCATTCATCAAGGAGCAGCCACCGTTGATCACTTCGAGGGTTGATCCGGACCGTTAGCACAGAGGAAAGAGGCACCAGCACCTGAGCACCGTTCGATCGTCCACGTGTCCTCCTCTGCGCCGTCGATCGGCCCACGTGCGGAAGAGAAGAGAGGCGCCTGAGACCAGAGCCGTCAGATCCGCCACGCGTCCACCATCCAGTCGTCGACGTAATAAAGGGGTAAATTACCTTAGGCCCCCTCTTAGTTTCTGTTTTACGTGTCAGTCCTGTAAATATTTTAGGAGTTTTATTTACGTAGGGTAAATTGCACATTGGACCTCGCGCTTGTTTATATTTGCATTTATGCCCCTGTTTGTGTGAGCCACGTGCATCGTCACGTGTATATTTGGTGTATTTGCGCCTTTAGCCATGTAGTTCTAGATGTTCTTTAATGAATGAAAACTTTTTGATAATTGCATTTATGCCCCTGTGAGCGTTTTATTTCCGCATGTGCTTCTTTTAGTGGGTTATTTGCATAACAACCCCTGGACTTTTTGGTACGAGTTACCAAAAGGTCCTCGGACTTGTTTTTCTTACATATAGGTCCCTGAGTGCCCCAAGCACGTGCCTCGCGCGTGACTTCTTGGGTATTTTGCACCAGGACCCCCAGAACTTTGGGTATTTGCACTTAAGTCCCTGTGCACAGTGCCCCCTTTTGGATTTTGAATAAAATATCAAATCACCTCCAAATTCGATGAAAATTTGACACATGGCTCCTGCCATGTTGTAGAATTTTTGAGAATTTTAGAGGACATTTTTGAGTTTATTTGTTATTTTTAAAAATTCACAAACCATCATTTTAGCTACTGTCTAGATTTAAAAATCACAAAAAAATATAAAAACACCCCCAAAAATTCCATAAAAATTAGATACTGTTTTTGTTGTGTTTCTTGATTTTCTAGCCAATTTTGGCTATTTTTCATTGCTTAAAAACCCTAAAAATTCGAAA
The DNA here is from genome assembly GCA_037367405.1 of Ottelia alismoides. Lineage (NCBI taxonomy): Eukaryota > Viridiplantae > Streptophyta > Magnoliopsida > Alismatales > Hydrocharitaceae > Ottelia > Ottelia alismoides. Next base: position 360,064 of record JAZKJV010006522.1, on the reverse strand, counting down.
ACACCTAAAAACTCATAAAAATCATATTAAATAATATGAAAACCCAAAAACAATAATTTTGGTGCTCAAATTTTCCTTGTTCTCTCTAGTATACAGGAAAATTACCTCCAGGCCCTATTGAGATCCTTAGATATTTTATCTTTGGATTTTGGACCTGGCTGGACAGTACCTTGTCTTTTTAGCACTGTTTGATTTTTAGAAAATAAAATACACTTCAGAAAATTATCAAAAATTCACCAAAAACACCTAAAAACCCAAAAAACATAAAAACATTTTTTCTTGAATTTTTGCTTGATTTTTGATGCTTTAAATAAATTGATAAAGTGTATTTGTTTCTGTTTTCTTTCATTTTCTCATTATATTAAAAATCCAAAAAAATATAAAAATCATTAAAAATCATTAAAAATATTTTATCTCTATTTTAGTTCATTTCGACTACTTCGTAGGCCTCTGGCCAACCCGTGCTCCTTGTGTTCGACCCTGGGTGCTATACCAGGTTAATCTCCTAGCAGGACCGCTTTTGTGCTTGATTGATTTTTGTATTTTGTGAGTGGTTCACTTTTTCTTGATATACCTATCCTCTGAGATCCGGGTCGCAACGACCCTTGTCTTATTACCTTCATCCGGGTCTTCGAGATTTTTTTTTGGGGTTATCACCAGGGTCGAACTCAAGGAGCACGGGTTGGCCTCTCGGCCTACGAAGTAGTCACAGAAGAGATAAAATAAAAGGAGAAAATATTTTTAGTGGTTTTTAATTTGTTTTATATTTTTTTGGATTTTTAATGTATAAAGAAAATAAGAAAAACAAAGAAACACACACTTCAACAATTTATTTAAAGCACTAAAAATCAACCAAAAATTCAAACAAAAATATTTTTTTGTATTTTATAACTTTTAGTGTTTTTGATGAATTTTTGAGAATTTTCTGATGTTTATTTAATTTTCTAAAAATCAAACAGTAGCTGAAACAAATGGTATTGTCCAGCCGAGCTAAACAGGCCTAGATAAAATATCAAAAGTCCTAAAATAGCTGGGAGGTAATTTTCCTGTAAAGAGAACAAAACAAGGAAAATTTAGGCACCAATTTTATTGTTTTTGGATTTTTAATTTATTTACTGGAATTTTTATAAGGTTTTAGGTGTTTTTCAACTTTTAGTGGTTTTCTGCAGTGAAAAATAGCCAAAATTTGGCTAGGAAATCAAACTAAGCAAGACAAACAGTAGCTAATTTTTTGTGGAATTTTTAAACGAGTTTTAATATTTTTTTGTGATTTTTCAAGTTAGACAGTAACAAAATTAAAGGTTTTTGAATTTTTAAAAATATCAAACGAAATCAAAAATGTCCTCAAAAATCTACGAAAATTTTACACCATGGCAGGAGCCATGTATCCAATTTTCGTTGGATTTGGAGGTGTTTTGCTATTTTATTCAAAAATAAAGAAGGGGCATAGTGCACAGGGACCAAAGTGCAAATACCCAAGAGTCTGGGGGGTCTGGTGCAATTAACCCAGCAAAACACGTGCGATGCACGTGTCTGGGGCACTCAGGGACCCAAATGTAAGAAAAATAAGTTCCGAGGTCTTGTTGGTAACAGGTACCAAAAGTCCAGGGGCTTATCTGCAAAATACCCAAAATATAACGCACATGCTCAAATAAACCACGCACAGGGGTATAAATGCAAATAGTATAAAACTTTCATTCGGGTCAGTTGGTAGAGCAGAGGACTGCCGGGGGATGAAGGACCGGTGCCCTAGCCTCACATTCAAGAACAACCAGAACTACAGGGGTCTCTATGGCAAATAAACCAGATAAACACGTGACGAAGCACGTGGCATACAACGTACAGGGGTATAAATGCAAATAAACTAAAGTACGGGGTCCACTATGCAAATAACCCTAAAACTAAACAACTAAGTTTAATATTTACAGGACTAAAACGAAATAAAAAGAAAGACAGGGCCTAAGGGTAAATTACCCTTTATTAAGCGGAGCGGCTGGATGACTGCCACGTGGAAGGATCTACGATCTGAATCAGATGACACGCCAGCGCTGGGGTTTTCGGACTGATCCAACGGTCGGGGCCGAGACACGTGTAGATCTGACGGCTGGGATCAGGCTCCTCAGATCTGACGTCGAAGGGAGCTCCAGGAACGAACGGTCCAGATGGCTCCTGGAGCAGGAGGCTGATCGAACGGCAATGGAGGATGCTGGAAGAACAGGTCCCCGGCGAGACTCGCCGGCCTCGTGCAAGCGCAGCTGATCTCCTGGGAGCACTCTGAAGGTTGGAGAAGAATCGTGGAGGGCTCCCGCGTCTGCCGGTAAGCTCCGATGATCGAGTCGAGCTCCGAGAAGCTCGGGCGAGGTCGGCGGAGCTGGGCCTCCTGGCCTGAATGACCAAAGCCCTCAGATGGGCTTGGTAACACCTGCAAAATAGCTCAGGAGACTCGCGGGTCGAGGGCAAATTGCCTCGACCCGGTTAGGCGTAGCGACGGTGAACGGTGGGTCGGAATGGCGAGCTCCGGCGAAGGTGGTGGACGGAGGAGCTCGGTTCCCAGCTCCTGTGCGAGCTGGGTTGAGCGAAGGGGTGCAGAAGGTGCGTCGGAAGGAGGCGAATGCGATGGTCGACTCCGATGATCGAAAGGGGTAATGGAGTGGTCGGAATCGAAGATATACGGTGGCGGCGCGATTTGGGCGTAAATGGAAATCGACGAAAAAGGAAAGCCTAAGGGGCTACCTGGGTGGTCGGAGAGACTGGGGAGGAGCTGGGGGAGCTCCTGGTCGTCGCCTCAAGGATCGTCTCCCTCCGAGGCTCGGAGCTCACGCTGGTGGTGGAGCTACGGCGGTTGTGCTCGCCGGATCGATGGAATCGCCTCCTCTCCTCGCTACAACAGGCTCAGACGCGAGCTGTCACCTCACGCACTCGCTAGAGCTCACAGGAGGAGGAAACAAATGGCCAAAGATGTTGCAATCAGGTGGCGGAGCTACGACTTTATATGGCTAGGGGTCCGTCTAGGAGAGGTCCGGGCAAGCTCTGGAGCGCGCGGATCCCGAGGATGCGGCTCCGGCGAGGATGTCGGATGCGAGGTTAAGGATTCGGACCCGGGATTTAGGTGACAGGCATTCGGGTTTAGCGGGGAAAAATCCGAGAAATCAGGGGACCCGCTAAGGACCGTGCAAAGTGGTCCTGGGGGGGTAGTTGACCGGGCGGTCAACATCCCCAGGACCCAATGGAAATCGGCCACGTGGCTGGAACTTGAAATGAAATTTAAGGGTAGCTAGGGTCCGATTCAGCAAAAACTTAAAACAAGAAATATTTTTCTTTTATTTTTTTCTATTTTTTTAGTGATTTTTAATTAATTCTTAGAAAAAATAAGGTATATACATAGTATGTACTATATAGGTATATGTACACTATTAGGGTTTTTAATTTTTTGATTTTTTAATTATTATTTTTGTACCTTTTTATTCCTATTTTATATTTTATTTATTTTCATTATAAAATAAGGAATAAAAAGGTATTTTTATTTTATTATTATTATGTATGTACATAGGTAAAATAAATACATATGTACATTCATATACATGGTATATGTACACTATATTTTTGTATTTTTAATTTTGTTATTTTTATTTGATTTTTGCTTTGATTGTTTTCATTTTATTTATTTACAATATATAGCATAGAATATTTACAAAAAGTTTGGAAATTAATTTTATTTATTTACAAGGTTAGGTAAATATGGAAGAGTGGTTTATATACAAGACGAAAAGGGGTGTTTTTGTTCTTTTTTATTTTTAACTTTTTCTTTTGTTTTTATATTTATAAATATATACAAGTGTTTACAAGCATACTTTTTTTGGTGAGGAAAATATCTTTATTTTATCTTCATAAATATTTACACATGAGCCCCTATCTCCCTCTACTTTGGCTTTTATGCGGTCAGGCCCATGCTGAGCCCTCCCTTGGGTTAGGTTGCTCAATATTTACTCTGAATATTTCCCTCTTTTTCTTTTTAATCTTTATTCTTTTATTTTTGCACAAAAACATGCTAATTATAGGTTTTTACACAATGCATGCTTTTGGTAATTATTTGTATTTACATGAATATACATGCATTTGCAAAGGTTTTTGTAGCTAAAATATAAGAATAAAGAGTGATGAATGGGTATTCATCACCCCCTATACTTAACTTTTGCTAGTCCCTCAGCAAACACTTATTTGAAAAAGAAGTGAAAAAGAAAGAAAGAAAAAGAAAAAGAGGGGAATGTACCTGGATCAATGTTGAATGTTAAACTTTCCTTCATTAAATTGAATTATGGAGCTTGATCAGATCTTTGGATTATTAATGTGTCGGAACCTTATTTAGACTTAGGCTTAAAACTCAACAGTCTCTAAGTTCCACCAATCTATGGACAAGACTCCTCAATAAACCAGATCAGAACAAGTCTACATACACAAACTCTAATGACTATGAGTCTTTCCATGCATTGTAAGTGATATGTAGCTCCCCACCTCAGAAGTGACAAAGAAACAACCTCCCTCAACCTGGTAACTCTAATGCCTCGGTCTAGCAACTCTTTCCTCGAGAAGCGGGGTATTCCCTTCTAAGTTCAAGTGCAACCGGCTCAAGAAGAGGGGGAAGAAGTATAGACTTTTGGAAGCTCAGCCAGTGTAGCTAAGTCTCCCGCTGCAAGCTTCATGAGATGTAACATGATACCATAAGCTTTTGCTTTATTTGACTATATACACTCCGGTGGGGTTATTAAATTTTCAATCCGACCCACCACTTTTTTGGAGTTCTTTTTGCATTTTGCAATTTTTTTTCCAATGCTTCTATACAACATATCTACATGGTGCAGCATATATACAAGAAATTTTCCTCTTGAGCCAGTAGACTATCCCTCTTTTGAAGCTTTATTGCAACCCACGGCTTCTGTCTTTAGCCTTCATCACCACTAGACCAAGTTGAGACGCACTTCCTTCACTAGAAGAAGAAGAGAGGTTCCGCCTAGAAGTACTACCCTCATATGCTACCCCAAGCCAAAGGAAACTGCCTCCTCACCACCTCATCCGTGGAGAGCCATGTGTAAAGTGCTGGTGCAAGTCAAGCCATTGTCTCTAAGAGTCATGTGTGTGTTGTTAAGTGCTCTACTTAGGCTCATCAAGATGACATATGCTCATAACCTAGTGGACTCAAAGAATTAAGTCCTTATGGACCTGAAAAGCCTTAACCCTAAGCCCTATAAGGTTCCTCTTAGAGTTAGGTGGATTAAGATCTTATTCAAGCTCCATTTCTCAATTTGATTCCAGGCTTAGTTTAAATGTCAACTCTCATCCAAGAAAAACAATATACATATATATACAAAGATGCTATTTACACAAATTTTACAATCATGCAAAATTTTTGAAAAATGTTCTGAAATCATGGATGAATGATGCATGAGGTGCAAGTTTTGCAAAAAGATATTTACACATATTTACACAAGATTTTTGCAAACTTTGATTTCCAAAAAATTTTGGAAAAATTTTGTACTATATACATAATTTTGATACAAAAATATTTACACAAACTTTACACAAAAGATTTTTGAAATCATTTCTACAAAAATACTTTGTACACTAGCTATGTATGTGCAAATAAAAGAAGTTTATGTACATGAAAAATTTTTAATTTTTGTGATTTTTAGCCATTTTATTTATTAACACACTCACACAAAGTACGAGTTATGGCTAAAGTATATATGAAATATATACACCCCCCCCTATACTTAGCTCGAACGATGTCCTCAGAGTGATCAAGAGCGATGAAGAAGACATAACTCGTGCTTAGTAAAAGGGAAGTGAAAAGGAATGGCTAAGTACAGAAACGAATAAATGAATAGAATGAGAGGGACTCGGTGGTTTCCCCCTATACTTAGGATTAACTAATCCTAAGTATAGCAAGCTGCACATGAAGGGAAATCCGAGTGAAGAAGATACAAAGTCTGCCCCCCCTATACTTAGGGTAAAATATCCTTAAGTATAGGCAGCAAAACAGGAGCAGAAAGAATGAAAAGAATACCCGCAGATCCTACATCCCCCCTATACTTAGGGTAAAGTACACCCTAAGTATAGCATAATCATAAGATGAGAAAAGGGATGTGGGACTAAAAAAATAGAATGATATGGACAACTGGATCTATACAAGTCGGAAGAGCAGTGACAATCAGGCGTGAGATGCAAAAGATGTGAGTCAAGAGACCACATCTCACGCAAAATGAATAGGGGCAAGATCAACGACCCGTGGCTCATGATCTAGAAATGGCTTGAGCCGCTGGCCGTTCACTCGAAAGGTACTCTCAGAAGACAACTCGGATATATCAATGCTACCATTGTCGTGTACCTTTCTGACCAAGTAGGGTCCCTTCCATTTGCTCTGCAGCTTCCCTGGAAACAAACGAAGCCTCGCATCAAACAGCCATACTCTCTGTCCAATCTCAAAATGCTTGTGGCTGATATGAGAATCATGCCACTCCTTCACTCTCTCCTTATATTGTAGGCTATTTGAGAAAGCTGTATCTCTAAGCTCCTCCAGGGCAGCTAACTCTGCCCTCCTCTGGTCTCCTACACCATCTGGATCCATAAGGATGTCTGTAACTGCCCAAAGTGACTTGTGCCTCAACTCAACAGGTAAATGGCACGGCTTGCCATATACGAGGCGAAAGGGAGATGTGCCCAATGGTGTCTTGAAAGAAGTCCTATATGCCCACAAGACCGAGTCCAAAAGCTGTGACCAACCCTTTCGGTCAGGGAGGACGACTTTCTGCAAAATAGTCTTGATCTCCCTGCTCGAGACCTCGGCTAGACCATTCGTCTGTAGATGGTAAGGTGTAGCAACACGGTGGTCTATACTGAACTCACTAGCAAGGGCCTTCACCTGGTCGTTGATGAAATGAGACCCCCCATCAGAAATCAGAACTCGTGGAACCCCGAACCGCATGATGATGTGCTTCCTCAAAAATCTGCAAACTATCCTTGTATCAGCGGCTCGGGTGGGGATGGCCTCAACCCAACGACTAACATAATCAACGGCCAACGGAATGTACTCAAATCCCTGACTCTTAGGGAATGGACCCATGAAATCGATGCCCCATGCGTCAAAAACCTCACAGAAGTGAATGGGTTGCATCAGCATCATATCACGCTGTCCACAAGTGCCCATTCTTTGACAGTCAGTACACCTCTTCACGAACTCATCAGAGTCCTTGAAGAGGGTAGGCCACCACAAGCCGGATTGGAGCACTTTCTGTGCCGTTCTCCTCCCAGAATGATGTCCTCCTGCCTCAAGCTTGTGGCAGTAAGTGAGGACGCTATGGTGTTCCTCCTGAGGAATGCACCGACGCCAAACACTATCCCCTCCTTCGTGGTAAAGGATGGGATCCTTCCAGTGGTAGGACTTGGCCTTCGCAAGGAAGGTCTCAAGCCTCTGCCTGGGCCAATCTTGTGGGACTTTCCCAGCAACGAGAAAGTTCACAATATCGGCATACCACGGGAGTGAGGCGACAGCAAGGATCGCCTCATCTGGGAAGGTATCTCGAATGGGATCAATCTGCTCAGACTCCTCAGGCTGCCCTAAACGGGAGAGGTGATCCGCCACCACATTCTTGACTCCAGGCTTATCCTTGATCTCAATGTCGAACTCCTGGAGTAGAAGGATCCATCTAGTAAGTCTGGCCTTCGAATCCTTCTTTGCCATGAGGTACCTGATGGCGGTGTGATCTGTGTACAAAGTCACTCTAGATCCAATGATATAAGATCGAAACTTATCTAGGGCGAACACTACGGCTAGCATCTCCTTCTCTGTGACCGTGTAATTCCGCTGGGCGGAATCCAATGTGCGGCTAGCGTAGCGGATAGCAAACGGAACTCCATCCCTCCTCTGTCCCAGCACTGCCCCCACGGCAAAATCGGAGGCATCCGTCATGATCTCGAATGGGAGAGACCAATCAGGCAGCTGGAGGACAGGAGCCTCAATCACACACTGCTGGAGAGTCACAATGGATGAAAGACACTTGTCATCGACAAGGAACTCGGTGTCTTTCGTTAAGAGGTCAGTCAACGGTCGGGCAATCCTGCTGAAATCCTGAATAAATCTCCTATAAAATCCAACGTGCCCCAGGAATGACCGTAGCTGCCTCAAATTGGACGGCGGTGCGAGTTTTCTAATGACATCAACCTTGGCCGGATCAACCTCCATGCCCCTGTTGGAGATGATGTGACCAAGCACCGTCCCTTGAGTCACCATGAAGTGACTCTTCTCCCAAGATAGAACCAAATGGTACTCAATACATCGCTGGAGTACTCGGTCTAGGCAGTCAAGACAGGAGTCGAATCCGTCACCGTAGACCGAGAAATCGTCCATGAAGACCTCCAAACACTCCCCTACCATGTCCGAAAAGATCGACAGCATGCACCTCTGAAAAGTCGCAGGGGCATTGCATAGCCCAAATGGCATGCGTCGAAAGGCATATGTACCAAAGGGACAGGTAAAGGTGGTCTTCTCCTGATCCTCAGGAGCGATGGCCACCTGGTTGTAGCCCGAGTACCCATCCAGAAAGCAATAATGGCTCTTCCCTGCCAGTCTCTCAATAATCTGGTCAATAAAAGGCAGGGGGAAATGGTCCTTCTTGGTGGCCTGGTTGAGTCTCCTGTAGTCAACACAGACCCTCCAAGAGGTGGGTACTCGTGTAGCAATCTCCTCTCCCGACTCACTGATCAAAGTCGTGATGCCCGTCTTCTTGGGCACCACATGCAAGGGGCTGACCCACTTGGAGTCGGAAATGGGATAAATAAAATCTGCACTCCACCATTTCGATATTTCCTTCATCACGACCTCTCTCAGGTTGGGGTTCAGCCGCCGCTGGAACTCACGCGACGGCTTCGCCCCCTCCTCGAGATAGATATGGTGGGAGCACACTGATGGACTAATCCCATGGAGATCTGCTACGCTCCATCTGATTGCCTTGCGGTTCTTTTCAAGAACACCCATCAAACGGGATTCCTGCTCTCCAGTCAAATCGGCAGAGATGATGACTGGGTACATCTCAGGCTCGCCCGCAAGGAACCGATACTTCAGCGAAGTAGGGAGCGGCTTCAGCTCTGGACAGCTGGGCGCTGGCAATTCTGGCTTCGGAAGAAAATGTGTCAATGCTGCTAAGTCTGCCAAATCTGCCTGGGAAAAAGAAAGCGAACTCTCACAAACTGGATCTGGAGGAGGTTGCTCAACTGTGCTATCTCTGATCTGTTCTGCCTCTACCTCCTCCTCACCTGTAGGCTCTGGGGGACTCAGGTCTGGCATCTGATCATCACAATCTGCCCAATCAGACTCTGAATCCGAGGGATCTGCATCAAACAATGTGGCATCAGTACCACCATCACACAAGGTGGCCTCAGTACCACCATCACTAACAACCGTGTCGTGGTCGAAAACCGGCTCTGCTGCCTCTGTAGTATCCTGGACCAGGGCTGTGCGCTCCAAGCTCTCCTCTGCTATCATCTCGTCATCAGCTGTGTTTGAAAATGAGAGGATGGTATGTGCTGCAGGATCTGCCCATGCTGCCTCATCATCTGTGATCACAAAGTCACAGTCCTGGTGGATGTCTAACCCATCGTCTGTCAGCTGCTCTGAATCTGTGCTGGCCTCTGAGCGTGCTCTCTCTCTCTGGCTCTGTAGTCCTCGACCGTCTCTATCTGTACACTCTCGCCCTCGACGCGAAAGTATACCTTCCCGCTATCATGATCAGTCACCGCCTTGGCTGTGTCCAAGAATGGACAACCAAGGATGATGGGGGTATCAGCCACTGACTCAGGGATCTCCATGTCCAACACTAAGAAGTCCACGGGGAATTTCAGGCCCTGAATTGTGACGATAACGTCTCGCAACAACCCCTTCGGCCTCTTGACAGATCGATCAGCAAACTGAAGGACTGTCCTGCTCTGTCTAAGAGTGCCCAACTCGAAGCGGTCGAGAAGGGCTGCCGGAAGGAGGTTGATCGACGATCCGCTATCCAATAGAGTCCGGTCGAACCTTTGCTCACTAATCTGACATCTGACATACGAGGCCCCTGAATCTGGCCTCTTGGCCAGCAGATGGTTCTGAATCGCAAAACACGTGGCTTTCATCAGCACATGAATCTCTGAAGTGTGGTTCCTCCTCCTCCTCCTGACTGTGGTCCTGTCTCTCAAAAATCGCTGAAGAAGGGGGATGTGCTACAAAGCCTCCTGGAGGGTCAGCTGGATGTGAAATCTGTCGATCATGCTCTGGCTGAATTCCTCCTGCTCTCTCTTTTTTGGGTCTTTTTCTTTTTTCTTCCCCTTCCCCATCTGAAGGGTTCTAGGGAAGGGGATCACAGGGTCCTTCTCAGATGAAGGACTAGGAAAAGGCCTAGACGGCTCGACGGCCGGATCCGCACATACATCAAGCACCACAGTGGGACCAGAAGAAACTAAACCTTTTCCTTTATTTACAACAGTGTTCTAAGATACATGAGAATGAGGAAAAACATCTGATCTCTCTATACAAACACCGGTGGCCTCAGTACCACCACGGGCTGGCTCTGCTACTGGACGTCTCGCGGCCTCAGTACCGCGGGCTGGCTCGGCTCCTCTGGTGGCATCAGTACCACCTCCTCGAACTAGTGAAGCGGCGGCCTCAGTACCGCCGGTGGAATCAACATCCTTGGTGGCATCAGTACCACCATCATCATCATGTGCGGCCTCAGTACCACTCTCCTCCTCCTCATCTGGCGCCCTGGGTGGATCCTCGAGTCGTCGCTCAGATGAGGCGCCGCCTGCTGGTGCTCTACCGCTCCTAAGTGTAACAAAATCAGCATCAAATAGATCCGAAGACATATCATCAAATAGATCACTAGGAGTGGCATGCTCAGTGTGAACTACCTGCTCAGACTTCCTCTTCAGGCTATTCAGATTCGGCTCTATCTGTGCAGGGATGGCTGCCTTCCCTCTCATCAGGTCCCGCATCTCCTGGCGGAACTCGTCCATCTCCCGTCTAAATGTAGCCTGCTGGTCCGTGAGGAGGCGGGCTACGTCATCCAAGGTGGAGCTCTCATGGGGGCCCGACGGGTAGCCTCTCTGGTAATGAGGCTGCTGGAACTGGTGCTGCTGCTGAGAGGGGTAGGAGGAAGGATGTTGCTGCTGGTGTGCCTGGTGAGCCTGCTGCTCACATCTCCAAGACTATCCCTGCTGCTGATAGGGACGAGGAACGAAGGATGACTGCTGTTGTGGCTGGTAGGCTGGGGGCTGCTGCTGCGACTGGTGATCTCTCTGCTGACCATACTGCCCTCCCTGACCGGATGACTGCTGCTGGGGCTGGGTACCTCCACTCCCCCACCTGAATCCGGGATGGTCTTGTCGGATCCCAGGCTGGGGGCGGTCATACCAAATCCCGTTGACATCCGTCAACGGCTCTGCATCGTATGGGGTTGGCGGGAGTACTGCCAGAGGCTGATCCGGCTAATATACCACCATCTGCATGTCTGGAGATGGGGGTGACTGGTAGGAGGGTTGCTGCGGCTGGTACGGCTCCGCCTGTACAAGGTGAACCTGTCTAGGCTGCTGAAAAGAGCTGGAGCGCTGGGACGAGCTGCTGCTGCCGCCGGTATCGCCTCGCGACTGAAGACGGGGCTGTGAAGCCGTCTGTGCCTCCTGGAGACACATGAGCTGGGTCTTCATGTCGCTCAGAGTCTGTGCCATCTGCTCCATCTGCGTGATACCCTAGCACTGCTTCTTCTCGATCAGCTCCATCCGATCCAACTTCTCGTTGATAATACCCATATCCGCAGCGGACGACTCTGCCTGTGCTGCTGCAACTGCGGATGAACTGGATGGACCGGCGTCGACCCGTGCTATCCTCTGATACTGCACAGGTCCTGGCTGCTGGGGTCTTCCCTGTGTGTACAACCGGGTCTGGGACATCACCATATAATTCTCGGCCATCTCCTCGAAAATGGCCCAGACCTGGTCGTGATCCTTGGCGAAATAGGACCCGCCGCAAGAAGCATTCACCAGGCCCTGGAGCTCTGGTGTCAACCCGCTAAAGAAGCTCTGCACAAGGTTCGACTTTGAAATGTCGTGGTGCGGGCATCGGTCTGTGAGCTCTCGGAACCTCTCCCATGCCTCATGGAATTGCTCGTTGGGGAGCATGGAGAAGTTGCTGATCAGGGCCCTCGATGCATTGGTCCGCCCGAGTGGATAGTACTTGTTCAAGTACTCGGTACGGAGCTGCTCCCAGGTGTAAACAAACTTCCCCAAATGCTTCAGCCAGGTGGCTGCTCTGTCTGCTAGGGAGAAGGGGAAGGCGATCATCCGAATCGTATCCTGGTCCACATGGCAGTCGTGGACAGTACTGCAGATCATCAAGAACTCCTGGAGGTGGAGATGGGGCTCCTCGGTGGCAAGTCCGTGAAAACGGGGGAGCATCTGCAGGGTGTTCGGGGGGAACTTGAAGTCCCCCACGATAGCAGGAACCACTACCCAATGATGCATCAGTGTAGATCCGGGGTTGTGCAACTCCCGCATCGGTCTCGGTGGTCCTCCTGCCGCAGCGGCTGCCGCTGCGGCGGCGGCTGCTGCTGCTGTGGCTGCTGCGGCTCGTGCCTCTGCATCTGGTCCGTCCTCAGGCTCGCTCCGATCTCTCTCTGCTCTGAGTCACTCCAACTCTCTCCTCATCTCAATCATGAAAGCTCCCTGATCTCTCAACTGCTGCTGAACGGTCTCTAAAGAAGCGATCAGGGTGGAATTGATCGCTCCCTGGTCCAGGACAAAATGCTGATCTCCTCGTGGACCTCCAGGGTGATCCTCAGAACTGCCGGCCATAACGTCTGCAAAATCAAATGAGCCCAGCTCAGGTGCTGTCAAATCTGCTAATCTCTCCTCGGGCTCATATCTCTCAGTACCAAAAGAAAGGGGATCGAGGGGGAACAGGGCGGAGTCATACTCGGGCTCGGAGAGCTTGTCTCGGCTCTCGCGGGCCAACCTAGATGATCGGGTAGACGTGCCCGAAAGCGGTGCAGCCAGAGGCTGCCTAAGAGAGCGTCTACCCATCATCTTGATCTAGCGAGTAGTGCGGATGAGATCTGGAGAAACTATGATCAGAATGCAAACCCCCTGTTCACCAACGCGACGCGAGCTGAAGACTGTAAAGGATCGGTCAAATTATCTGGTCACTTTTATTAGGTGAACACACAAGATATCAGAGCGCTTACGTGACCTGTTGGGATACCCGATGCTACTCCAACCGACTGGCCCGCACGGAAGAGTCGGTAGTCAGCTAGAAATAACACCGGAGGGTTCTACCTAGGGTGCGGGTCACTCTCTCGCGCATCCAAACCATACAATGAGGGGGTTGCTCTCCCCAAGACAAATTTTTAGGGTGAGTGTCTTTTAGGGTCAATAGTTTTATCCAGTCCCAATTTTATGATTTTTCTTTTTAGTATTTTTCAAATAGCAAACAAGCGCCTAACGAATTTTTCGGTTCTCCTGGTTATTAAGTCCAAAATAGGGGGGAGAAGACGAAAAAGCCGATGCACGATAAATCAATGATGCATGCAAAGTAAGGAAGGCGTACCTGACTCCAGCACTCTACATGAAATATGATCTGCGCATAAATGTAAAGACAGGAAATTTAACTACCTAAATGATGCAGGCGGAAAACCGAGTCCCTAAACAGCAGTGCTACTTGAAAGAACGGCTAGCCGACCACCAGCCTCCAATCCAAAGGGTCCGGTCTAGACCCACCCCTCCTCTTCTCGACAGGTCGAGTTCAGGAGTAGCGCTTGACGGGGTGGGCTCGCGGCGCGTAGGCTCAGAGGTGATGGAAAGGCTATTTTATTATTATTTTTATTATAGGTCCAATTACCGCACTATAGGAACAGGCAATTATATTAGGGTTTTTGGATCCTATGAATTACGTCACAATCAAGCAGAAAATCCTACGGCTAGGGGCTCGATCAAAAACCGCGTAAACACCGGAAAAGGCAGTAAAAAGGAAAGAAAACAAAGCCACGTAAAAAGCCGCGAAAAACTCCTAAGGGTCCCCCGAGCACACCGGTGCTCGGCGAAACAGACCCGCTAAGTCAACCACAGTCCAAAGGTCCAGTCTGAGTCCATGTATTATTACAATAATAATAATCAAGAATCTAATCTAAACCTCACCCACTCAACTCTCTCTCTCTCTCTCTCGCTCTCTCCTGCGGCTCCGTAAAGAAAGGAGCCGCCTCCGAGTCTCGCGGTTGCGTCGGCTTCTCGAAATCGGTCGCCTCGGTCCTCGGGCCCTCGCAAGAAAAAGAGCAGGTGTCACAAACCAAATTATTATAAAAAATGTCAGGAAAAATATGTATATATATGCAGGAAGCTATACAAAAAGCCGCGCAAATAAAAAGCCGCGGAAAAACTCAAAAAGTAACTACTAAGCCGTGCTCCCCGGCAACGGCGCCATTCTGATGAGCGTCCCGAAGGCTAGGGTATAGGTGCTAAATTGGTCGTTGCGACCCATGCGATCAAGTCGGCTCAATCAAGAAAAAAATGTGAACCACTAATATCAATCAAATCAATCAAACACACGAAATAGCGGTCCTGCTATTGGATTAACCTGGTATAGCGACCAGGGTCGAACTCAAGGAGCACGGGTTGGCCTCTCGGCCTACGAAGTAGTCACAGAAGAGATAAAATAAAAGAAGAACATATTTTTAGTGGTTTTTAATTTGTTTTATATTTTTTTGGATTTTTAATGTATAAAGAAAATAAGAAAAACAAAGAAACACACACTTCAACAATTTATTTAAAGCACTAAAAATCAACCAAAAATTCAAACAAAAGTATTTTTTGTATTTTATAATTTTTAGTGTTTTTGATGAATTTTTGAGAATTTTCTGATGTTTATTTAATTTTCTAAAAATCAAACAGTAGCTGAAACAAATGGTACTGTCCAGCCGAGCTAAACAGGCCTAGATAAAATATCTAAAAGCCCTAAAATAGCTGGGAGGTAATTTTCCTGTAAAGAGAACAAAAAAAGGAAAATCTAGGCACCAATTTTATTATTTTTGGATTTTTAATTTATTTACTGGAATTTTTATAAGGTTTTAGGTGTTTTTCAATTTTTAGTGGTTTTCTGCAGTGAAAAATAGCCAAAATTGGATAGGAAATCAAACTAAGCAAGACAAACAGTAGCTAATTTTTTGTGGAATTTTTAAATGAGCTTTAATATTTTTTTGTGATTTTTCAAGTTAGACAGTAACAAAATTAAAGGTTTTTGAATTTTTAAAATATCAAACGAAATCAAAAATGTCCTCAAAAATCTACGAAAATCATGGCAGGAGCCATGTTTCCAATTTTCGTTGGATTTGGAGGTGTTTTGCTATTTTATTCAAAAATAAAGAAGGAGCACAGTGCACAGGGACCAAAGTGCAAATACCCAAGAGTCCGGGGGGTCTGGTGCAATTAACCCAGCAAAATACGTGCGATGCACGTGTCTGGGGCACTCAGGGACCCAAATGTAAGAAAAATAAGTTCCGAGGGCTTATTGGTAACAGGTACCAAAAGTCCAGGGGCTTATCTGCAAAATACCCAAAATATAACGCACATGCTTAAATAAACCACGCACACGGGTATAAATGCAAATAGAATAAAACTTTCATTCATTCAAGAACAACCAGAACTACAGGGGTCTCTATTGCAAATAAACCAGATAAACACGTGACGAAGCACGTGGCATACAACGCACAGGGGTATAAATGCAAATAAACTAAAGTACGGGGTCCACTATGCAAATAACCCTAAAACTAAACAACTAAGTTTAATATTTACAGGACTAAAATGAAATAAAAAGAAAGACAGGGCCTAAGGGTAAATTACCCTTTATTAAGCGGAGCAGCTGGATGACTGCCACGTGGAAGGATCTACGATCTGAATCAGATGACACGCCAGCGCTGGGGTTCTCGGACTGATCCAACGGTTGGGGCCGAGACACGTGTAGATCTGACGGCTGGGATCAGGCTCCTCAGATCTAACGTCGAAGGGAGCTCCAGGGACGAACGGTCCAGATGGCGCCTGGAGCAGGAGGCTGATCGAATGAAAATGGAGGATGTTAAAAGAACAGGTCCCCGGCGAGACTCGCCGGCCTCGTGCAAGCGCAGCTGATCTCCTGGGAGCACTCTAAAGGTCGGAGAAGAATCGTGGAGGGCTCCCGCGTCTGCCGGTAAGCTCCGATGATCGAGCCGAGCTCCGAGAAGCTCGGGCGAGGTCGGCGGAGCTGGGCCTCCTTGCCTGAATGACCAAATCCCTCAGATGGGCTTGGTAACACCTGCAAAATAGCTCAGGAGACTCGCGGGTCGAGGGCAAATTGCCTCGACCCGGTTAGGCGTAGCGACGGTGAACGGTGGGTCGGAATGGCGAGCTCCGGCGAAGGTGGTGGACGGAGGAGCTCGGTTCCCAGCTCCTGTGCGAGCTGGGTTGAGCGAAGGGGTGCAGAAGGTGCGTCGGAAGGAGGCGAATGCGATGGTCGACTCCGATGATCGAAAGGGGTAATGGAGTGGTCGGAATCGAAGATATACGGCGGCGACGCGATTTGGGCGTAAATGGAAATCGACGAAAAAGGAAAGCCTAAGGGGCTACCTGGGTGGTCGGAGAGACTGGGGAGGAGCTGGGGGAGCTCCTGGTCGTCGCCTCAAGGATCGTCTCCCTCCGAGGCTCGGAGCTCACGCTGGTGGCGGAGCTACGGCGGCTGTGCTCGCCGGATCGATGGAATCGCCTCCTCTCCTCGCTACAACAGGCTCAGACGCGAGCTGTCACCTCACGCACTCGCTGGAGCTCACAGGAGGAGGAAACAAATGGCCAAAGATGCTGCAATCAGGTGGCGGAGCTACGACTTTATATGGCTAGGGGTCCGTCTAGGAGAGGTCCGGGCAAGCTCTGGAGCGCGCGGATCCCGAGGATGCGGCTCCGGCGAGGATGTCGGATGCGAGGTTAAGGATTCGGACCCGGGATTTAGGTGACAGGCATTCGGGTTTAGAGGGGGAAAATCCGAGAAATCAGGGGACCCGCTAAGGACCGTCCAAAGTGGTCCTGGGGGGGGGGGGTAGTTGACCGGGCGGTCAACATCCCCAGGACCCAATGGAAATCGGCCACGTGGCAGGATCTTGAAATGAAATTTAAGGGTAGCTAGGGTCCGATTCAGCAAAAACTTAAAACAAGAAATATTTTTCTTTTATTTTTTTCTATTTTTTAGTGATTTTTAATTAATTCTTAGAAAAAATAAGGTATATACATAGTATGTACTACATAGGTATATGTACACTATTAGGGTTTTTAATTTTTTGATTTTTTAATTATTATTTTTGTACCTTTTTATTCCTATTTTATATTTTATTTATTTTCATTATAAAATAAGGAATAAAAAGGTATTTTTATTTTATTATTATTATTTATGTACATAGGTAAAATAAATACATATGTACATTCATATACATGGTATATGTACACTATATTTTGGTATTTTTAATTTTGTTATTTTTATTTGATTTTTGCTTTGATTGTTTTCATTTTATTTATTTACAATATATAGCATAGAATATTTACAAAAAGTTTGGAAATTAATTTTATTTATTTACAATGTTAGGTAAATATGGAAGAGTGGTTTATATACAAGATGAAAAGGGGTGTTTTTGTTCTTTTTGATTTTTAACTTTTTCTTTTGTTTTTATATTTATAAATATATACAAGTGTTTACAAGCATACTTTTTTTGGTGAGGAAAATATCTTTATTTTATCTTCATAAATATTTACACATGAGCCCCTATCTCCCTCTACTTTGGCTTTTATGCGGTCAGGCCCATGCTGAGCCCTCCCTTGGGTTAGGTTGCTCAATATTTACTCTGAATATTTCCCTCTTTTTCTTTTTAATCTTTATTCTTTTATTTTTGCACAAAAACATGCTAATTATAGGTTTTTACACAATGCATGCTTTTGGTAATTATTTGTATTTACATGAATATACATGCATTTGCAAAGGTTTTTGTAGCTAAAATATAAGAATAAAGAGTGATGAATGGGTATTCATCAGAGACCCCCATCTGACGCGGAGGCCCACACCGAACCTTCTCCAACCATCAACGCCCCGCGAGGAGGCTCGGAGCGAGCGTACTGGGCCGGCGAAGTTCACCGGCCGCCTGTTCTTCGAAGACCTTCAGCGACCGTCCGATCAGCCTCAGAGCTCCAGATCACATCCTGACCGTTCATCCACGGAGCTGCAGCTAGCGTCCGATCAGTGAGGACTGATCCCAGCCGTCGATCCAGAGAGGCGTAGCAGCTACGCGCCGCCACCGCCGGATCTTCCACGTGGCTACGCCGTCACCGTTCGATCATCGCGATGAGCTAAGCCTTGGAAAGCCACCCGCATTTGGACCGTTCATCTGCTACGTGGCGTCCATCCAGCACCCCGCATTAATAAAGGGTAATTTACCCTTAGGCCCTCTCGTTTCTTTTATTTCGCATTTAGTCTTGTAAATATTTAGTGTAGTTGTTTAGTTTTTGGGATATTTGTATAGAGGACCCTGCTCTTTATTTTCTTTGCATATATGCCCCTGTGTGTTATGTAGCACGTGCTTCGACACGTGGTTTTCTGGTGTATTTGCAGTTTATACCCTGTAGTTCTGGATGTTATGGATTGAATGAATACTTTTTGGATATTGCATTTATACCCCTGTGCATGATTTATTAGTGCAAGTGCGTATATTCGTGGGTTATTTGCAGACTACCCCCTGGACTTTTGGTGCCTGTTACCAAATAGTCCTCGGAAGTAGTTTTTATTACATTTGGGTCCCTGAGTGCCCCAGGCACGCGCCACGCGCGTGTTTACCTGGGAATTTTGCACCAGACCCCTCAAGACTTCGGGTATTTGCGTTTTGGTCCCTTTGTACTGTGCCCTTGTGTTTGATTTTAATAAGATAGCAAATCAACTCCAAATTTGATGAAAATTGGATACATGGCTCCTGCCATGATGTAAAATTTTCTATAAATTTTGGAGACATTTTAGACATTGTTTGATATTTTTAAAAATTCAAAAACACGTATTTTCTTTACTGTTGAACTTTGAAAATCACAAAAAAATATAAAACTCATTTAACAATTACAAAAAAATACTTACTGTTTGTCTTTGCTTTCTTGATTTTCTAGCCAATTTTGGCTATTTTTCATTACTTAAAACACCTAAAAATTGAAAACACTTAAAATCTTATAAAAATTCTAATAAATAAATTAAAAACCAAAAAATAATAAAGTAGGTGCCCAATTTTTCTTTGTTCTCTTCTCTTTACAGGAAAAATACCTCCCGGCTAATTTGGGGCTTCTAGATGTTTTATCTAGGTCCCTTTAGCTCGGCTGGACAGTACCTACAGTTTCAATCCTTGTTTTATTTTTAGAAAATTAAATAAAAATCAGAAAAATCCCAAAAATCCACTAAAAATAGTAAAAATTATAAAACACATAAAAATATTTTTATTTGAATTTTTGGTTGATTTTTAGTGCATTTAATAAATTGTTGAAGTGTGTTGTTTAGTTGCCTTTCTTATTTTCTTAATAAATTAAAAATCCAAAAAAATATAAAAAGATTTAAAAACCACCAAAAACACTTTTGTATTTCTTTTTCTTTTCTTTTTGACTACTTCGTAGGCCGCGAGGCCAATTCGTGCTCCTTGTGTTCGACCTTGGTCGCTATACCAGGTTAAATTAATAGCAATACCGCTATCGTGCTTTCGAGTTGATTTTGTTTGGTGGTCTATTTTTCTTGATTGACATAGCCGAGTGATTGAGGTCGCGACGACCATTTAGTACCTTTACCTTAGTCGCTCGATTTTTGTGTCATCAGAATGGCGCCGTTGCCGGGGAGCACGGCTTAGTAGTCAGTTTTTGAGTTTTTTTTCGCGGTTTTCTTTTCGCGGCTTTTTGTATAGATTCCTGTAGATATATTTTTCTGACATTATTTTTTACAATAATCTGGTCTGACACTTGTATTCTTTCTTGCGAGGCCCCGAGGACCGTGGAGGCGACTTTCGAGGAGTCGGCGCAACCGCGGGATTCGGAGGCGGCTCCTTTCTGCACGGAGCCGCAGGAGAGAATGAGAGAGGAGCTGAGTGAGAGAGGAGCTTAGATTAGTTTTATTTCCCGTATAATTTGAACTGTTGTAATAATATAGGTACTCAGAGACACTTGGACTCTCGGGTCTGTTTCGCCGAGCACCGGTGTGCTCGGGGGACCCATTTAGATTTTTCGCGTCTTTTTCGGGGTTTTAGCTTTTTAGCTGCCTTTTACAGTTTTCAGCGGTTTTTCTCGAGCCCCTAGATTTAGGATTTTCTCCTTGACTATGCCGTAATTAGTAGGATCCCCACACTTAATTGCTTGCCTATTCCTATAGAACGATAATTGGACCTACTAATAATTCACTAATAAAAATAGCTTAGTCGCTTTCCTGAGAGCCTACGTGCCGCGAGCCTGCCCCGTCAAGCGCTACTCCTGAACTCGACCTGTCGAGAATAGGAGGGGTGGGTCTAGACCGGACTCTTTGGATCGAGGGCGAGTGGCTAAGCTAGACGAATCTGTCGAGTAGAAATTGCCTGTTTAGGACTCGGTTTTCACCGCTGCACCATATAGGTAGTTTCTTTTCAGTCTTTACATTTATACGCGGATCATCTTGCATGTAGACTGCTGGAGTCAGGTATGCATTTCTATCTCTGCATGCATCATTGATTTATCGCGCATCGGCTTTTTCGTCTTCTCCCCCTTGTTTTGGACTAAATAACCAGGAGAACCGAAAAATTCGTTAGGCCTTTTGCTTGCATTAAAAAAATCTAAAAAAAGAAAAACTATAAAATTGGGACTATTAAAACTATCGACCCTAAAAGACACCTCACCTAAAAATCTGTCTTGGGGAGAGCAACCCCGTCATTGTTTGGTTTGCTTGCGCGAGAGAGTGACTCGTTCACTAGGTAGAGCCCTCCGGTGCTATTCCTGACTGACTACCGACTCTTCCGTGCGGGCCAGTCGGTTGGGGTAGCATCGAGAATCCCAACAGGTCACGTAAGCACTCTGATAGATTGTTTGCTCACCTAATAAAATTTGACAAGATAATTTGACTGAGCCTTTACGGTCTTCAGCTCGTGTAGCGTTGGTGAACAGAGGGTTTGGTTGCCGATCATAGTTTTTCCAGATCTCATCCGCCTTACTCGCCAGATCACGATGATGGGCAGGAGATCTCTTAGGCAGCCTCTGGCTGCACCGCTTTTTAGCACTCCTGACCATTCATCTAGGTCGGTTCGTGGGAGCTCAGACCCGCTCTCCGAACCCGAGTATGATTCCACCCTGTTCTCCCTCCACCACCCTTCTTCTGATTCAGAGATACCAGTGCCAGAAGAGAGACAGACAGATGATTTATCGGCACCTGAGTTCGGTTGTTTTGGTTTTTCAGAGACGATGGCCGGCAGTTCTGATGATCGCACCAGAGGTCCACAGGGAGAGCAGCATTTCGTTCTGGACCAGGGTTCTATCAACTCTACCCTGATCGCCTCTCTCGAGTCAGTGCAGCAGCAGCTAAGGGATCAGGGAGCATTCATGATGGACATGAGGAGAGAGCTCGAGCAGATGAGAGCCAACTGCGAGAACCGCGGAGGAGGAGGACCCGACGATGCGGCAGCTGCCGCCGCAGCAGCAGCAGCAGGAGCAGGAGGAGCACCACCGCCACTTAGATCGATGCGGGAGAACCACAATCCCGGGTCGACCTTGACACACCGCTGGGTGGTACTTCCAGCGATCGTGGGGGACTTCAAGTTCCCCCCGAACACCTTGCAGCTCTTACCTCGGTTTCACGGTTTGGCGACAGAGGAGCCTCATCTCCACCTGCAGGAGTTTGAGATGATATGCAGCACTGTCCACGATCGTCAAGTGGACCAGGATACTATCAGGATGATTGCCTTCCCTTTTCCTTAGCAGACAGAGCAGCCACCTGGCAGAAGCACTTGGGGAAGTTTGTTTACACCTGGGAGCAGCTCCGCACCGAGTACTTGAACAAGTACTATCCACTCGGGCGGACCAATGCAGCGAGAGCCCTCATCAGCAACTTCTCCATGCTCCCCAACGAGCAATTCCATGAGGCATGGGAGAGGTTCCGTGAGCTGACTGATCGATGCCCGCACCATGACATCTCGAAGCCGAACCTTGTTCAGAGCTTCTTCAGCGGGCTGACACCAGAGCTTCAGGGCTTGGTGAACGCTTATTGTGGCGGGTCTTACTTCGCCAAGGATCACGACCAGGTCTGGGCCATCTACGAGGAGATGGCCGAGAACTACATGGTGATGTCCCAGACCAGGTTGTACACTCAGGGCAGACCCCAGCAGCCAGGACCCGTGCAGTACCAGAGGATAGCACGGGTCGATGTCGGTTCATCCAGTTCATCCGCAGTAGCAGCAGCACAGGCAGAGTCATCCGCTGCGGATATGGGTATCATCAGTGAGAAGTTGGATCGGATGGAGCTGATCGAGAAGAAGCAGTGCCAGGGCATCACTCAGATGGAGCAGATGGCACAGACTCTGAGCGACATGAAGACCCAGCTCATGTGTCTCCAGGAGGCACAGACGGCTTCACAGCCCCGTCTTCAGTCGCGAGGCGATACCGGCGGCAGCAGCAGCTCGCTCCAACGCTCCAGCTCACACCAGCAGCCTAGACAGGTTCACCTTGTACAGGCGGAGCCGTACCAGCAGCAGAAGCCCTCCTACCAGTCACCACCATCTCCAGACATGCAGATGGTGGTATACCAGCCGGATCAGCCTCTGGCAGTTAAGGCTTTTCAGGTCCATAAGGACTTAATTCTTTGAGTCCACTAGGCTATGAGCATATGTCATCTTGATGAGCCTAAGTAGAGCACTTAACAACACACGCATGACTCTTAGAGACAATGGCTTGACTTGCACCAGCACCTTACACATAGCTCTCCACGGATGAGGTGGTGAGGAGGCAGTTTCCTTTGGCTTGGGGTAGCATATGAGGGTAGTACTTATAGGCGGAACCTCTCTTCTTCTTCTAGTGAAGGAAGTGCGCCTCAACTTGGTCTAGTAGTGATGAAGGCTAAAGATAGAAGTTGTGGGTTGCAATAAAGCTTCAAAAGAGGGATAGTCCACTGGCTCAAGAGGAAAATTTCTTGTATATATGCTGCACCATGTAGATATGTTGTACAAAGGCACTTGAAAAAAAATATGCAAAATGGAAAAAGAACTCCAAAAAAGTGGTGGGTCGGATTAAAAATTTAATAACCCCACCGGAGTGTATATAGTCAAATAAAGCAAAAGCTTATGGTATCCATGTTACATCTCATGAAGCTTGCAGCGGGAGACTTAGCTACACTGGCTGAGCTTCCAAAAGTCTATACTTCTTCCCCCTCTTCTTGAGCCGGTTGCACTTGAACTTAGAAGGGAATACCCCGCTTCTCGAGGAAAGAGTTGCTAGACCGAGGCAATAGAGTTACCAGGTTGAGGGAGGTTGTTTCTTTGTTACTTCTGAGGTGGGGAGCTACATATCACTTACACTGCATGGAAAGATTCATGGTCATTAGAGTTTGTGTATGTAGACTTGTTCTGATCTGGTTTATTGAGGATTCTTGTCCATAGATTGGTGGAACTTAGAGGCTGTTGAGTTTTAAGCTTAAGTCTAAATAAGGTTCCGACACATTAATAATCCAAAGATCTGATCAAGCTCCATAATTCAATTTAATGAAGGAAAGTTTAATATTCAACCTTGATCCATGTATAGTCCTCTCTTTTTCTTTTTCTTTCTTTCTTTTTCACTTCTTTTTAAAATAAGTGTTTGCTAAGGGACTAGCAAAAGTTAAGTATAGGGGGGTGATGAATACCCATTCATCACTCTTTATTCTCATATTTTAGCTACAAAAACCTTTGCAAATGCATGTATATTCATGTAAATACAAATAATTATCAAAAGCATGCATTGTATAAAGTTTAATAATTAGCATGTTTTAGTGCAAAAATAAAAGAATAAAGAGTAAAAAGAAAAGGAGGGAAATATTTAGAATAAATATTGAGCAACCTAATCCCAAGGGAGGGCTCAGCATGGGCCTGACCGCATAAAAGCCAAAGTAGAGGGAGTTAGGGACTCATGTGTGTAAATATATATGTAACTAAAATAAAAATATTTTCCTCCCAAAAAGAGACTAAAATTGGATTGTAAATATTTGTATATATTTATAAATATAAAATCAAGATAAAAATAGAAAAATTAAAAAGAAAACAAAAACACCACTCATGTACATAATCCCCATGTATACAGTCCATTCACCTTGTATTTATTTAACCTTATAAATATGATTAATTTCCAAAAATCATGTATATATTCTATCCTTTATGGTGTAAATAAATAAAATAAATTAAAACAAAAACAAAATAAAAAGAACAAAATCAAAAATCAAAAATACTTTGTAAATATACCATGTATATATATACATATCTATTTATTTCACCTATGTATAAAAATAATAAAAATAAAACAAAAATATCTTTTTATTCCTAATTTCATGATATAAATAAATAAAATATAAAATGGGAATAAAATTGTATAAAAATAATAAATTAAAAACCAAAATTAAAAACCCCATATTGTACATATACCTATGCATAGTACTATATTGTAAATACCCTATTTTTATTTTGAAAAATTAATTAAAAATCACCAAAAAATAGAAGAAATTAAAACAAAAATATTTCATGTTTTGACTTTTTAATAAATCGGCCATTTGTTATTTTTAATTGAATTTCTAAATATTTTACACGTGGCCTGTTTCCATTGGTCCACGGGGATGTTGACCGCCCGGTCAACTTCCCCCCCAGGACCACCTCCCACGGGTAGCGGGTGCCCAACCCGATTTCTCGCAATTTTTGCACCCAAACCCGATCACCCCTCGCCTAAACCCCGGGATTGTTTTGATCACGTCATATCCGACACCCTCGCCGGAGCCCCCGCATCGGGATCCGCGCTTCATGCAGCCCTACCCGACCAACCCTAGCCGGACCCGCACCCATACATAAGCCGAGCTCCGCCACCCTATTCTGCCATCTTTGGCCATTCGTTCCACCCCCCAGTGAGCTCCATCGCATTGGCGAGAGTGACAGCTCGTCCCCCGTGGTGTCGCAGCGAGGAGAGGGAGCGGATTCCACTGATCCGGCGAGTAGCACCGCTGTGCTCCGCCCAGAGCGAGAGCTCGAGCCTCGGAGAGAGGCGCTCCTTGAGGCGAAGACCCAGAGCTGCGCAAGCTCGACCACAGCCCCTTCTTCCACCCAGGTATACCCAGTTCCCTTTCTTTTTCTTTAATTTTCAATTACCCCCAATTCGCTTCTCCGCTGTTCGCCGTCGATTCCGTCCACGTCCGACCACCATTCGATCATCAGGCTTTGCCATAGCCTCCGTCTTCCTCCCGCGCATCTTCTTCATACCTCCATCCAACCTAGCTCGCACAGGAGCTGGGGTTCGAGCTCCTCCGTCCCCACCCTCGCCGGAGCTCGCCCATATCGCACTACCGTCCACCTTCCCCTCGCCTAACCAGGTCGAGGCAGTTTGCCCTCGACCCGCGAGTCTTCTGGACCATCTTGCAGGTACAATGAGGGCCATCTGAGGTCCTTCCACATCGAGCTAGGAGACGTTCCTCCGCCGACCGCGCCGAAGCCCTCCAGGGCTCGGTCGGGTCATCGGAGACCCCCATCTGACGCGGAGGCCCACGCCGAACCTTCTCCGACCATCAGTGCCCCGTGAGGAGGCTCGGAGCGAGCGTACTGGGCCGGCGAAGTTCGCCGGCCGCCTGTTCTTCGAAGACCTTCAGCGACCGTCCGATCAGCCTCAGAGCTCCAGATCACATCCTGACCGTTCATCCACGGAGCTGCAGCTAGCGTCCGATCAGTGAGGACTGATCCCAGCCATCGATCCAGAGAGGCGTAGCAGCTACGCACCGCCACCGCCGGATCTTCCACGTGGCTACGCCGTCACCGTTCGATCATCGCGAGGAGCTAAGCCTTGGAAAGCCACCCGCATCTGGACCGTTCATCTGCTACGTGGCGTCCATCCAGCACCCCGCATTAATAAAGGGTAATTTACCCTTAGGCCTTCTCGTTTCTTTAATTTCGCATTTAGTCTTGTAAATATTTAGTGTAGTTGTTTAGTTTTTGGGATATTTGCATAGAGGACCCTGCTCTTTATTTTCTTTGCATATATACCCTGTAGTTCTGGATGTTATGGATTGAATGAATACTTTTTGGATATTGCATTTATACCCCTGTGCGTGATTTATTAGTGCATGTGCGTATATTCGTGGGTTATTTGTAGACTACCCCCTGGACTTTTGGTACCTGTTACCAAATAGTCCTCGGAAGTAGTTTTTATTACATTTGGGTCCCTAAGTGCCCCAGGCACGTGCCACGTGCGTGTTTACCTGGGAATTTTGCACCAGACCCCTCAGGACTTCGGGTATTTGCGTTTTGGTCCCTCTGTATTGTGCCCTTGTGTTTGATTTTAATAAGATAGCAAATCAACTCCAAATTTGATGAAAATTGGACACATGGCTCCTGCCATGATGTAAAATTTTCTATAAATTTTGGAGACATTTTAGACACTGTTTGATATTTTTAAAAATTCAAAAACACGTATTTTCTTTACTGTTGAACTTTGAAAATCACAAAAAAATATTAAAACTCACTTAAAAATTACAAAAAATTACTTACTGTTTGTCTTTGCTTGCTTGATTTTCTAGCCAATTTTGGCTACTTTTCATTACTTAAAACACCTAAAAATTAAAAAACACTTAAAATCTTATAAAAATTGCAATAAATAAATTAAAAACCCAAAAATAATAAAGTGGGCGCCCAATTTTTCCTTGTTCTCTTCTCTTTACAGGAAAAATACCTCTCGGGTAATTTGGGGCTTCTAGATATTTTATCTAGGTCCCTTTAGCTCGGCTGGACAGTACCTACAGTTTCAGTCCTTGTTTTATTTTTAGAAAATTAAATAAAAATCAGAAAAATCCCAAAAATC
The DNA here is from genome assembly GCA_037367405.1 of Ottelia alismoides. NCBI lineage: Eukaryota > Viridiplantae > Streptophyta > Magnoliopsida > Alismatales > Hydrocharitaceae > Ottelia > Ottelia alismoides. The sequence goes on along the minus strand of JAZKJV010006522.1, from coordinate 332,935 downwards.
CACTAAAAACAGTAAAAATTATAAAACACATAAAAATATTTTTATTTGAATTTTTGGTTGATTTTTAGTGCATTTAATAAATTGTTGAAGTGTGTTGTTTAGTTGCCTTTCTTATTTTCTTAATTAATTAAAAATCCAAAAAAATATAAAAAGATTTAAAAACTACCAAAAACACTTTTGTATTTCTTTTGCTTTTCTTTTTGACTACTTCGTAGGCCGCGAGGCCAATTCGTGCTCCTTGTGTTCGACCCTGGTCGCTATACCAGGTTAAATTAATAGCAAGACCGTTATCGTGCTTTCGAGTTGATTTTGTTTGGTGGTCTATTTTTCTTGATTGACACAGCCGAGTGATTGAGGTCGCGACGACCATTTAGTACCTTTACCTTAGTCGCTCGATTTTTGTTTCATCAATGGTCGACATGAATTTGTTCTTCTGATTTTTCATCCACTCCGCTGGTGTTACCCCAGAGGCGAGGTAGTTGACTATATCTGCATACCAAGGAAGAGACTCCACGGCTAAGATGGTTTCGTCAGGGAAGGTTTCTGTGATGGGTGCACTGTTCAGAGGAGAGTCATGCTGCTCTATTCTGGAAAGATGGTCTGCTACCACATTTTGCACTCCAGGCTTTCATTAATTTTCAAATCGAATTTCTGGAGGAGAAGGATCCAACGAATCAGTCTTGGCTTGGCATCCTTCTTCTGCTGTAGGTACCAGATAGCAGTGTGGTCTGTGAAAATTGTGACTTTCGATCCCAACAAATAGGATCTGAACTTCTCGAGGGCGAAAACCACAGCCAGCAACTCTTTCTCTGTCACAGTATAATTTCTTTGTGCTTCATCTAATGTTCTGCTGGCATAGTGAATGGCATAGGGCGCTTTGTCTTTCCTTTGCCCAAGAACAACCCCGACTGCAAAGTATGACGCATCGATCATTATCTCAAAGGGAAGAGTCCAGTCAGGCGGTTGTAATATCGGAGCCTGAGTGATGAGCTCCTTCAACTGATTGAAAGCAAGGAGAACCGGCTGATCAATAATGAACTCAGTCTCCTTGCACAAAAGTTATGTCAGAGGTCGGGCAATGCGACTGAAATCCTTGATGAATCGTCTGTAGAATCCCACATGCCCCAGAAATGACCTCACATTCTTCACTGACTGAGGTGGCTGGAGATTTGAAATAATATCCACCTTTGCCGGGTCGACTTCCATGCCACGTTTGGAAATGACGTGACCCAGAACAATGCCTTAAGTGACCATAAAGTGGCTCTTTTCCCATGAAAGCACTAAATTGACTTCTCGGCACTTCTGAAGCACTCTGTCTAGGTGCTCAAGACAGGAATCGAGACTATCACCATAGACATAGAAGTCGTCCATGAACACCTCGATAAAACTGCCTACCATCTCGGCGAAGATGGCTAACATGCATCTTTGGAAGGTTGCAGGTGAATTGCATAATCCAAAGGGCATTCTCTTGAAGGCGTAGGTGCCGAACGGGCAAGTGAAGGTAGTCTTCTCTTGATCTTCAGGGGCGATTCCCACTTGGTTGTACCCGGAGTACCCATCCAAAAAGCAGAAGAACTCCTTGCCTGCTAATCTTTCCAGAACTTGATCAATGAACGGCAAGGGGAAGTGGTCCTTCTTAGTTGCTGCATTAAGTCGGCGGTAGTCAACACACACCCGCAAGGATGTTGGTACCCGAGTGGAAATTTCCTCTCCTTTGTCATTTGTAACCACGTTAAGCCCTGACTTCTTCGGAACTACATGCAGTGGGCTTACCCATTTGGAGTCGGAGATGGGATAGATAAAACCTGCGTCACACCATTTCATTATTTCTTTCATGACAACATCCCGAAGGTTAGGGTTCAGCCTTCTTTGAAATTCGCGGGATGGCTTGGCATCTTCTTCCAGATAGATGTGGTGTGAACACAAGGCTGGAATTATCCCTCGGAGGTCTGATACGCTCCAACCAAGTGCCTTGCGGTTCTTTTCTAGAACCTCGAGAAGACGAGATTCCTAATCCGGATTCAGCCTGCTGCTGATGATGACTGGATACATTTGTTCTTCACCCGCAAGGAAAGCATACTTCAGGCCTGCAGGAGATGGCTTGAGTTCTGGTTTTGACCTGTCCACTTTATCTGTCACTTCAGATACCATGCTGGTGGTGGAATGTATTCCTTTGCGATATTTACCATCCTCGACATCTTGTTGAGATCCCAGTAATGTGCCAAACGGTTCTGCGCTAAGCTGATCGTGTTCGGTCTGGAGTGACTGCTCAAGTAGATGTGCCTGCATCTAGGAATCTGTCTCCCAAGAATCGTCGGAGCATAAGGTGACTGTGCTTTCCAAGTCCTCCTCAAGAGTGAGGATTTCTCGGGTCCATGGATCGTCCAATGATAAGGCTGAGTCTCTGATCTCTGCAATAAAATCACAGTCTGCTTCGGACGCTGCCTGGCTCTCATCAGTTGTGGCATTCGGCTCTCTGTTCATGTTTATCGTGATCTGATGGGTGTTCGAGCTGAAAGTAATCTTGCCAGACCCGTAATCAACCACGACACCTGAAGTCTGAAGAAATGGTCAGCCAAGGATGATAGGGGCCTGAAATAGAGGTGCAGGCGAGTCCATATCAAGGACTACAAAATCGGCTGGGAATTGCATCTCCTGCACTTTAACTACTACATCTTCCAAAAGACCTCGGAGCCGCTTGACGGATCGGTCAGCGAACTGAAGGATCATACGTGTCTGCTTGAGCGAGCCCAGCCCGAATTCTTGCATTATGGACGAGGGCAGAAGGTTGATGGAAGATCCACTGTCAAGGAGAGTGCGCTCGAAGACCTGGTCAAAGATATCACAACTGATCAGAGGTGCTCATGTATCTTGTTTTTTCTGCGGGAGGTTACTGATAGCTGCTACCGTGGCCAAGGTGAGGACATGCTTCTCAACTTGCTGGTGTCTTTTCTTTCTTGATGGGCGATGCTTGCTGATACATACCTCTTTTAATCCTTTCTTTACCGCTGGCATATACTCCACGGCCTTCAACAAGGGAATCTCAACAGTCAACTTATCTAAAATTTCCACAACTCCTGGATCAGACAATGCCTTTTTTCGTTTTGTAATTTTTTTGGATTTTTCTATTGCATGAGGAAAAGGAATATGTACATCCCCGGCAGGAAAATTAGAGTTCTTATTTACATCAAAATCATCGCCCATCAAATGTTGTACATCCGGTCTACAAAAAGGAGTACAAACTGTATCATGGCATACTGGTGCTGGAGGGCGATCAAAAAGGGTAGCGTCTGCTCCGTCGGTTGGCACGGGATCGGCTGCTGCTGGCGGCTCCTCTAATGCTGGCGCGGCTTCGCTTCGGCTGCAAACTTTTTTTGGTATTTTTGGTTTTGCTGATTTTTTTGTATTTTCTGCTGAGGTTGCTGCAAATGCACGACGACGGGACTGGCTTCTACTTCTTCTTCCTCCCCACCCGCCCCTGGAGCTGGCACAGCTGATGCGGAAGATGACGATCCACCTGTTTCTTTCTTCACCCCAATCTTTGTAGCAGGCGGAGGTAAGGCCCTACCGCTCCTGAGAGTAACAGCATTATAATACACAGTAATATCATTTTCTGACACGGACAAGATATTACTTTCTACCTGCTCTTTCTTATTGAAATTATTGGGGTTGGCTTCGACCTGAGCCGGAATGGCAGTTCAAGTGGCGGTCAGCTCATCAAGCCGCTTGGTCATCTCCGCTAGCCCTTTGACAAGCTGGGCTAGACAATCCACGGTGGGGTTCGCAGGGGATATTTCAGTCGGTTCAGCGTGCAGACCACGCTGCTGTTGCATAGATGGGTGTGGAGGTTGTTGCTGTTGGTTCTGAGGTGGTGCAGGAAGTTGAAGTTGTTGATATGAGGGAGGAGGATACTGCTGATATTGTTGAGGCGGGGCAGTCGCATACTGGTGAAACGACTGTGGATGACGGTACTGCAGCTGCTGCTGGTGTGAAAAATTCTGCCTCTACTGGTTTGCATACTGGGGAGGCTGATGGTACTGCTGATGAGGCTGAGAGGACTGCCTAAAGCGACCACCCTGAGGTTGGTGGTATTGCCGGTTGGCTGGTAGCTGACCCTGAGGTTGTCCTGTAGGACGGGTCGGCTGTGCTTCGTGATTCCAGAGCCCGTTCACTTCCTGAACCAGGGGTGGTGGTGGGAATACTGAATCAGATCCTGATATAAACTCTGGTTGATACACAACCATCTGTTGCTGCGGCAGGCTCTGATCGGGTGCCTGCACGTAGTACACGTGCTGGACTGCCGGTGGTTGCTGGCTCGGTTGAGGCTGATGTAGCGGTGGTTGCTCGTCTTTCCTCTCAACTGGAGCTTCGAGTGGTGCTGTCGACTGAACAGAATTGATGGTACCTACCAGCAGTTCTAACTGCTTGGTGATTTGATCCAGCTTATCTAAATTCTGAGTCCTCTTCTCGATCACAACGAGTTTTTCGAGATCCTGTGATCTTTTCTCAATAATATCAACCTTCGAGAGATGGCCTCCAATGATGCTGAGGTTGGAACTCTCATCTCTCTCCGCCTCGCGGGACGCTGCCATGTGTACTTGTTTCTGGAGGATTTGGGGTTGCTTCTGGTATGCTTTTGATGAAGAGAGGGCGGCCTCTCCTTCATCCATTTCTTCAAATATTTACCAGACTACGTCTTCATCCTTATTGAAGTGTGAGCCCCAACATGCTGCGTCTACGAGCCTTTGGCTTTCAATGTTCAGTCCCCCAAAGAAGTGGTGGACCAAGCTGGTCTTCGGAATATCATGATGGGGACACTTCTCCTGCAGGTCAGTGAATCTCTCCCAAGCTTCGTGTATGGATTCATATGCCCCTTGGGAGAAGTTGCCGATACGTGCTCGCATCTGGTTGAGCCGACCTAGAGGGTAATATTTGTGCAGAAAGGCGGACTTCAGCTCCTCCCAGGTCGTCACAACCTTCCCCAGATGATTGACCCAATAGAGGGCCTTATCCTGTAGGCTGAAGGGGAAAGCCATCATCTTGACAACGTCTAGAGGGACATTGGGATAGTGGGTAGTACGGCAAATGCGGGAGAATTGCTGCAGGTGAATGTACGGCTCCTCGCTGGTGTTTCCATGGAATGCAGGGAGAAGAGCAATGAATTGGGGCTTCAGCTCAAAGTGAGCGTGTACCGGTGGAATGAGGATCCACTCGGTCATCTGGCTGTCTCCTAGATTGTATGTTTCTTTAAGTGTGGGCTTTGGTGGTGATGGAAATTCTAGATCATCATCTGCACCACCACCTCCACCTCCACCTCCTCCTCCCCTGCCTCCTCTGCCTCTGCCTCCTCCTCCATTGTCTCGGTTCATCATATCATTCAACATGTCCTGGAAGGCTGTCTGTGTGAGGGCATGCTCGGTCAACTGCTGCTGGATGGCCTGGATAGAGGCCAATAACTGTGCATTGACTTGGTTCTGATCTGGCATCTGTCCCTCTGGTTGGGGTGGCTGCTGACCCTTGCCCTTTCCTCCTGGAGCCATGTCAGGGTCTGAGTCGGACGAGATGAACTCCGGAGTAGTCTCCATGGCTCGCACTGTCTTCTATCTGCATAATGAGATAGTCCTGATCAGACCGCTTGCAATTAATGTTCAGCTGCCGTGACGAAGCTGGAATTCAGGTCAACCCCAGCATGTTGTGAATGGAAAAGGATGTAGACTGTAATCGACTTCCATTCACAACGGCGAAAGTGGGACAAAAGTGATCCCAGTTTATTGGGTGGCCAAGAGAAAGGTAGAAAATGAGGAGTCTTGAGATCAATTCGCAAAGTCCGGATCGGGTTCTCGGGAATCGCCTCGAACTTATTGGCGGAGTTGAGTCCATGGAATCGATATGGGTGTCGGCATGGTCCCGACAGAAACCATCCATGGATCAACTTCGCGAAGTACAAGAGAAGATCGGATATTGGATGAAGGATACGATGGTCAACGAGGAATAAAAGGAGTGTAAAACAGTAGAAAGGCTCAAACTGAGCGGGGGTCAAAGAGGAGTGACACAACAAAATTTGCGCAAAGGCGCGGGACTTGATCTTTGAACCTTAATCTAGATCCATACAAACACAATACAAGATTGGGTTTACCAACTCACGCCATGTGAAGCCGTAAAGGTTCGGCTACTTATTATCTTTTCAGTTTTAGAGTTGTTGTTTCAGGCATATCTTTTAACAAGTCCTTAGCACGCTACCCCTATAGGAGAGAGAGTACTTCCAGAAGAGTATCCCGTACTTGTCCTCCTCCTTTGTAACCTGTAGTCTGTACTTTTTGAGGTCCTTGTAACCCTTCCTGGATCCCTACTCAGCCAAAGAAATAGAGAGAGGAAGCCAATAGGCGAAACCAATACTTCGGTTCTCGCTCGCAACGGAATCACCCGTGAGCGTACAAGAACCTACTCGGACGCAAGACGATGAGACAGACACCCCCGTGAAGGCGTGGCCTATTGATGAATACCCATTGATCACTCTTTATTCTTATATTTTAGCTACAAAAACCTTTGCAAATACATGTATATTTATGTAAATACAAATAATTAGCAAAAGCATGCATTGTATAAAGTTTAATAATTAGCATGTTTTTGTGCAAAAATAAAAGAATAAAGAGACAAAAGAAAAAGAGGGAAATATTTAGAATAAATATTGAGCAACCTAACCCAAGGGAGGGCTCAGCATGGGGCTGACCGCATAAAAGCCAAAGTAGAGGGAGATAGGGGCTCATTTGTGTAAATAGACCTGTAAATAAATAATTATATTTTCCTCTAAAAAATTAGAATAAAATGGCTTGTATATATTGTATATATATTTATAATTATAAAAATCAAAACAAAAATAGAAAAATTAAAAAGAAAACAAAAACATCCTTTTGTACATATTCATCATGTATATACAACCACTTATATTTATTTCACCTTATAAATAAATAAAATTAATTTCTATAAAAATTTGTAAATATTTTATATTTTATGTTGTAAATAAAATAAAAAAACAGCAAAAAAACAAAATAAAAAGAACAAAATTGAAAACCAAAAATAATATTGTAAATATATCTTGTACATAGATATATATATCTATTTATTTCTTCCATGTATAGAAATAATAAAAATAAAATAAAAATAACTTTTTATTCCTCATTTTATGTTATAAATAAATAAAATATAAAATAGGAATAAAAATGCATAAAAATAACAAATTAAAAATCAAAAAATTAAAAAGGCATATTGTGTAAATACCTATATATAGCATAAAGTGTACCTACCCTATTTTTATTTCGAAAAATTTATTAAAAATCACCAAAAACTAGAAAAAAATAAAATAAACATCTTTTATGTTTTAAGTTTTTAATAATTTGGCCATTTGCTATTTTTAATTGAATTTTTAAATATTTTTGACGTGGCTGATTCTAATTGGTCCACGGGGTTTGTTGACCCCGGTCAACTCCCTCCGCGGACCTTCTTCCCCAGCGGATCCAGCGCCGGACCCGATTTCGCCTTATTTTCCTCGCTTGATCCGATTACTAAAACCCTAAACCCCGGGTCCTAATCCTTCCTTACAGATCCGAGACCTACGCCCGGGGTGGATATTAGGGGTCTGTGCCTCGACGTTCGCACCCGACTCCCATTCTTCTCGGACCCCTAACACTATATAGGTCAGCTCCGCCGCACGATTCAAGCATCTTTAGCTCCCCACCTTTCAGTCCCGTGACCTCCACCGCCTTCCCTGAGGTGACAGCTCTCCGTCGGTGGTGTCGAAGAGAGGCGAAGGTGACCGGACCTCTGATCCGGCGAGCTAGCGCCGCCGTGCTCCGCCCAGAGGTGGAGCTTGAGCCTCGGGCCACGACAACCCACGAGGTGACGACCCAGAGCACCCCCTGCTCGCCCACAGTCGACTCGACCACCCAGGTAGCCAAGTTTCCTTCCCGTTTTCGTTAATTTCTAGTTTCCCCCAAATTGCGTCGTCGCCGACCATCCTCGATTCCGGCCATCTCCGCCTCCCATTCGATCATCGGACCCTTCCATCACATTCGCCTCCTTCCCGCACACGTTCTACTCCCCTCCATTCGACCCAGCTCGCACAGGAGCTGGGGATTCGAGCTCCACCGTCTACCCCCTCACCGGAGCTCGACCGCCCCGCCTCACCAGTCACCTTCACCCCCTCTCACAGGGTCGAGGCACTTTGCCCTCGACCCGCGAGCATTTTGCTGTGACTTGCAGGTCTAGTCGAGCCCATCTGAGGGTCCGACCATCCAGGAGCAGGCGCTTGACCTCCGCCGACCTCGTCGGAGCTCTCCAGCGCTCCGTCGAGTCATCGGAGGCCACCATTCGACGCGGAGGGCCCGTAGCCATCTTCTTCGATCTTCAGAGCCTCGCGAGGAGGACGGGAGTGCACGCAGCGGGCCAGCGAAGTTCGCCGGCCATCAGTTCTTCCTCGATCCTTCTCTGCCGTCCGATGCTCCTCCTGCTCCAGTTTTGATCGTCACCATCCGCTTCCGGAGCCACCAGCAGCGCTAGATCCATCTGAGGAGCGATCTGGACCGTTCGATGCCCGAGGTTTCGCCACAGTGACCCTCCTTCGTTTGATCTACCACGTGGCGGAGTCTCGGCCGTCGATTAGAGCCGAGGGGGTCCTGCGTTGGGTGCCACCAGTCCCGCACCGTTCGATCCACCACGTGGCAGCCATCCATCCCTCGGATATAATAATGGGGTAATTGTTCTTAGGCCCCCCTATTTATTTTATTTCATGTTTAGTCCTGTAAATACTATAGTCAGTTGTTTTATTTTTGGTACTTTTGCACTTTAGACCTTATCCTTTCTATATTTGCATGTATACCCCTGCCTGTAGTGTGTCACGTGCATCGACACGTGTGTTTTTGGGATATTTGCATATTTAGCCCTGTAGTTCCTGGTTGTTAATGAATGAATGAATATTTTTGGATAATTGTATTTTTACCCCTGTGAGTGTGGAATTGGCGCATGTGCATTTTATGTTTGGGTATTTTACAACAAGCCCCCTGGACTTTTAATACATGTTATTATTTAGTCCAGGGACCTTGTTTTTATTGCAATTAGGTCCTTGAGTGCCCCAAACACGCGCCTCGATCGTGACTTCTTGGGAATTTTGCACCGGACCCCCTAGAACTTTTGATAATTACGTTTAGGTCCCTGTGCACTTTACCTTAGTTTTGATTTTTAATACGATATCAAACTAACTCCAAATTCAATGAAAATTGGATACATGGCTCCTGCCATGGTGTAAAATTTTCTAGAATTTTTGGGGACATTTTTTATTTCATTTATTATTTTTAAAAATTCAAAAACATGCATTTTCTTCACTGTCTGACTTTAAAAATCACAAAAAAATATTAAAATACCTCTAAAAAATATACAAAAAATTGGCTACTGTGTCTTTCGCCTTGTTTGATTTTCTGACCAAATTTGTCATTTTTCATTTTATAAAATTCATAAAAATTGAAAAACACCTAAAAACTCATAAAAATTCTAATAAATAATCTAAAAATCCAAAAACAATAATTCCAGTGCCTTAATTTTCCTTAGACTTTCTAGTTTATAGGAAAATACCTCCAGGAGCTAAATAGGCCTTTTTGCATTTTAAATTGGCCTTTTACTCCTGACTGGTCATTGTTACTGTTTTCTTGCATTGTTTGATTTTTAGAAAAGAAAATAAAAGTCAGAAAATACCAAAAATTCACCAAAAACAGTAAAAAACATAAAATACATAAAAACATTTTTATTTGAATTTTTGATTGATTTTTGATGCATTAAATAATTGTTTGAAGTTGGTTGTTTCTTTGCTTTCCTTATTTTCTTAATTAATTAAAAATCCAAAAAAATTATAAAAACTAAAAACCCACCAAAAATAGTTTCTTTTTATTTTTATTCTCTTTTTGACTACTTCGTAGGCCGTAAGGCCATCATGTGCTCCCTGAGTCCGACCCTGGTCGCTATACCAGGCTAATCTAATAGCCAGGCCCGATATTTGTGTTTATTTGATTTTCCCTTATTTTGGTGCTCTGAACCTCAATTTTCTTGATTGACCGAGGGACTCTTGAGCGACTGAGGTCGCAACGACCTTAGTTCTATTACTTCATCCTTAGTTGCTCGGGTTTTTCGTGTCATCACCTATGCTCGATACTTCGGACAGGGTCGATGCTCTACACAACAGAGAGTCATCATTGATGACCAAGCCCTACTCGCCCATGTACGATAGAAGCGCCAATATTTCGGTAATCCAGGTGATACACAAGGCAGTCGCAGACTGGGATTTTGGCTCTATTCCTTATGGGACGTGCCTCGCTCAAGGGAGTAGGGTTTTGGTCCCCCTCTAAGGTACCTGAAAATAATGAGGGCTTTATGAACCCAGTACAATGATAGTCCATTACAGATTTTAATTAAGGTCAAAGTTTATTTAGCAGTCCCCTTGTTTTAGTTTTTTGGGTTTTCACTTTTTTTGAGTCTGTTTCATACCAGTGCCTAACGTTTTTGTAGATTTTCATTTAAGTCCTAGGTGCTCAAAAATCAGAGGGAGATAGCGGAAAAGCCGTGCAAGTTGGTTCTATGATGGAAATCTCACCATTGAACCGAATGATGCATGCTGAGTTAGAAGACTTACAGTGCATCCCAGCTCTCTCCATGTGGTATGCAAAACAGAACTTTTAAACCTATCTACATGGCGGTGTGCATTCGACAAAATCGCCCTAAACATTAGCTGCTATTAACGTGAAGAACCACAAGCTGGTCACTTATCTTTAACCTAAGGGTCCGGTCTTGGCTTACCCCTCCTCTTCTCGACACACTCAAGTTCAGGAGTAGCGCTTGATGGGGCTCGCTCACGGCACATGGGTTAAGAGATAAATGACCGAACTGTTTAAGTTTGACTAGATCCATACGAAGTAGACTATAGGAACATGCATTCTTATTAATGTTTGGACCTAGCTACCGAGTCAAGCAACCTATATCTAGGGGCTCCAAGCACACAAAACAAAGTAAAATAAAGGCAGAAAGTACAAAACAACGGAAAACAAAGAAAAGAAGGAGGTAGAAAACACGGAAAACAACGATGAGGCCCCCAGGTGAACAGACACCCGGGCACTGGACCTCATTGTGAAGAGTAGAGTCCTGTTAATTATTACATGCCAAAATTGTCTCTCTCTCACCATAAATTACAAAAATAATCCTAAGTGTTCTAAACCTATCTAATCCTCATCTCCTTGCTTCCTTGATGCTCTCTCCAAGTGGTCATGAGGTGAAGACCACCCTCCTCCAAGCTCGACTACCTTGGCCTCCTAAGAAGCCATCCTCGTGTGGCGGGCCCTCGCATCAAAGTCACAAAAAGATTGCATTAGTAGAGGTTTAATCAATCAAAATGGAGCAGATAAGAAATTAATCACAATAAATAAATCAATCAATAAAGCATGGTGATCAATGACAATAGAAATAGCTGCTCACAAAATCAATGATGAATCAAAAATGTACACAAGAATGACAAAATAAATTAGGCTATGCTCATTGCTCCCCGGCAACGGCGCCATCTGAAAATTGGGATTTTACGAGGGTCAAAATTATGTTGTCACTGAGGCGATCGCTCACAAAACATCGGTTAGTCAGCAATTAACCCACAATAAAAGAATGAATGAATTAAGTCAAAAAATGTGAATAAATATTTATTACTCTACCACAAGATGTACAGTGACTAAGTATGTAGAGGTCGAACCACAGAGAGCAATACAAAAGTGCAATAACCTAAGATGTGCATGTACCACAGAGTCATCCATGTGTGAAGGCTATTTTTGTGGGTTTTTATCTTTTATATTTTTTAATAATATAATTAGGTAATATATATATTATAGAATATAAATATATAGATGTATATGTACCCATAGAGGGTGAGTATATAGCAGATAATACATACCTTAGATAGATAGATATATATATATATAATAATATTTTTTTTATTTTAAGATTTTATATATTAATAAATACGCATATATAGATATATATATATATATTTTAATTTTCGAGGAATATATATATACAAAGGGGAGAGAGGGGTGATAAAATATTTATAAAAATATATAAAAACACTCAAAATATAGAAATAAAATCTTTTTGGGATTTTCATAATTTTTTACTTTTTTTGGTGATTTTTGGGTATTTTTCAGATTGTTTTTGGTATTTTTAAATGCTGAAATAAAGGAAAACAGTGAAGTAGGTACTGGCTGTAAGTAAAATAGGAATCAAGAATAGCAAACAACCACAAAATTTTTCCACACTATTTTTCAAATACAGATATTAAAATATAGAAGAAATAGGAGCCAAGTTCATATTTTTCTGATTTTTCTTTGATTTTATAAAATTTTTTGAAGTTTTTGTGTATTTTTGAATTTTTAAGGTTTTCCTTTTGAGATTTTTAGGGATTTTTGGACACTAAAATAGGTCAAAATACAGACTAGGGAATTTTTTAGAATTTTTTCGAGGTCTTTTAATATTTTTTTTTGGTATTTTATAAGCTAGACTGCAAATAATACACTTTATTTACAACGTAACTTTTTATTTTTGGCATTAAACTATAAATACAAAAAGTGGGGGGATGTTTGAAATTTACCCCTGAAGGCGCGCGATCCAACGACGATGGGCGCGCCACTTATCCACGTGTCGAGCCCTCGAAGCCCGATACCCCTTCGACGATCTGTGGCCGAGATTGCATCTGAAGTCTGATCGAACGGCCGAAGCATCTGATACACGGACAGCCCTGATTAGATCTGGGGTCATCTCCTTCATCCGACGGTGGTTGCTGCTCACGAAGAACAGGGAAGAACAGCTGGCTTCCCTGACTTCGATCGTTGATTGCTCCGCCTCTAGACGCTCCAGGTTGCTGACGATGGGTTCCAGACGTCCGTCGAGGTGGCACGCACCGTCCGAGGTACTCCAGAAGGTCCAGGACCCCCTAGATCGGTCGAACGAGCTCGGAGAAGAAAAGGGGGTCTTGGAGCCTCGCAGGGGGTCGATTTAAGTCCCAGGGGACTCCGTTCAGCTTCAGACCTGCGCCAAAAGAAAGAGGGGCTCGAGGGGATCTTCCTCGACCAGGGGTTTAGGCTAAAGAGATGAGGAGTAACTGGGGGTGGCGAGGTCCGGTGAAGTGGCGGAGAGGGACCTCGATTCGCAGAGCTGGAGGAGCTCTGGATGATCTGATGCGGGGGCTCGGTGTAGAACGCGTAGGGAAATGAAATGAGGTGAAGTGGGGGGTCGGATCGTGCGTGGATCAGAGTAGAGAGGTTCGCCGGAGATGAACTCCGGCGAACTTCGATCTGGGTCTAATTGAGCACCTAAGGTCCTACTGATTATTCTAAAGACTAGATTAAAGACTAAAAACTACAACTAAGCTACAAAACGAGTTAAAACAGCTCTTATACCTGGTGGTCGACCAGGGAGCAGGACCTCCGGCGAGCGGCGGCCGTGGGCACTTCCTTCGACTCCTCCGACCGTGTGAAGCTTCCAGGAGAACCCCCTATCACGAGGATCCTCGAGAGACTGGAGAAGAGGGTGGAAAACGACCGAAGGGAGACCAAAATGGGGACGGAGGTCGAAGGGTTTATTTATAGACATGTAAACGCACCCTTATTGACCGGGGCGCCACGAAGGATCGGCCGGTTAGATGATCGATCTGGGTCGGTGGCGGAAATGTACAATGATAGGGGATCATCTTGTCAGAAGACGTCGATGGTTAACGATGGACAAGTCGAGCGGGAAAAAAGGGAGAAGACGGGCAGAAAAGACCAGCCACGTCGCTTCAGCCGCCTGGGGGTCGAGTTGACCAGGCGGTCAACAAAATGCTGAAATCCGATTGGGTCATGTCATCCCAGATTTGACTTATTATTTTATCCTAATAAATGAATTTATTCGGTTTTACTTATAAAATAAAAATGTTTTAAATAATATAGTATTTATTTATGATTTTTATTTAATTTTTCGATGTATTTTATTATGGTTTTATCTTAATAATGTGTATATGTATGTATGTATTTTTGTAAATTTTATTTTTAATTTGCTTATTTTCTTTTATTATTTTATTGGCTTATTTTATAAATTTATAATTTATTTTTGTGAGTATGAGGGTATTTTTATTTAATTTTTATGAGGTTATTTTCATTTTCAAATAATTCGGTATATATATATATGTAGGTATACTTCTTGGCATTTTACCTATGTATTTTGTATACTAAATTTATTTAATATATTTTCTTGATTTTTATTTTGAATTTGTATTTTTAGTGAGTCATGTATAATGTATATATTATTATAAAAATATAAAGGGATAACAGAACAAAAGAATAAAATCTCTTTATATATATATATATAGAGAGAGAGAGAAATGGATACATAGGTATTTTGTCTATGAATAAACTTATTTTATTTTACAATTTCTTGTTGGTTTTATTTTACCTTTTAATATGTACATGCATTAATACATTATTTACAAAATTCTAAAAAAATAATTGGATAAAAATAATGTTCAATGAATAAATTGAATATTTTAATCAGGCAGGCTGCACAGTGAGGGCCAAAAACCTAACTTTTGCATATGGGCTCCAAAAATTATGGAACTAATTTTATTAAATAGTTCTTGGAAAGCTATGTACAATTAAAGGTGAGTTTGGGTGATTTGGAGTTTTTATTTGCAAGATATGGGTCTGTGAAGTTGAGATTTTGGCTTTTTATTTTGTGTATAAAATGTACATTGAGTCTTATTTTTACACAAACTCAATTTTGTATTTTTATTTATATTATTATCTACAACTTTCATGCACAAAGTTTCTTTATTTGATGAATGAATAATTATGTACAAAATAGGTGTCAAAAGTGCATGGATAAATGAGGTGTTTATTGTACACTGGCCCTTATCTCCCCCTACTTTATTCCTTGTCGACCAATTCCATGCTGGCCTTGGTCTCGGGGTTAGGGTCATAAAATATTTGCAATATTTTACTCCTTTTTCTTTTCTTCTCTTTATTCTATAATTTTGGCATTAAACACCTTATTTAATGTGTAATTAATACAATGATGCTATGTTCGATCTTGGTACACTTACCAAGTAAAATTTCTCCACAACATTCAAAGATTGTGGTTTTTTATTGACCGAATCTGTCTAGTTACTACAACTTTAGATTATTAAAAAAGGCAATCTTCACGTTCATTAGGAGTGATAGGCATGATGATCATAACCATCCCCGACAAAGGTACCAGAAGCGACGATCACGACTGCCCCCACCTTTCATCTAGAGGAGATGCATGTTGTTTGCATTTATTATACCCCAAAAGACGTCAGCTAAAGGGTCGGATGAATGATTGTCCCTATTTATCACAAGGGATGGTTGATTTATCATAAGGGATGATAAGTGATCGCCCTTTGTAGTATAGTAACATGTAGTGCTTTTATAGTTTATGCGTACTATATGGTATCGTTTTTTCACTTGAATTCATTTTTAATTTTCTTTGTATATTCTATTTTCTCAAAAAAATACAAGCAAATTAAAAAATGTAAAATTAAAAAGAGGCAAAAAATATCTAGCTAGTGAACAAGTAAAATTGATATTTATCTATCTTTTCATTTTTTACTAATGTATATGATAAAACCAAAAATCATTAAAAATATGAGCATACATATAATATAATGTATAAGTATAATAAAATTGATTGGTCCTTTTCCCTAATAAGAAAATAAAACAAAATATACAAAGTTAAAAATCTAGGTATTCTATACATATAAAGCTCCTACAAAAATTCCTAACTTTTTATTTAAAACTTTTTATATTTTCATAATTCATGAAATTTCAATTTGAGTGATTTAAATATGAAATCTTCTTTTATTTCTTTCTTTTTCTCCACCTTTGTTTTCATATGGTTGACATGTGTGCAATCAATCGATCACTACCCCACTTGAGTGAGTGGGTTAATTAACTAAGAGTGTTAAAAAGCAGGTCGAAAGTAAAATTATCTTTCTCATATTTACATTTCAGTTATAAAAATTAACCTTTTCTTGTATTTTCACTACAGGAAAAAGACTAGGTTGGTGTGTACATAATGGCTCGCCATGTGCATGCTAGGTGCACGCCAATGTGCAGGGCGAGCACGTGTGGTTGCCCGACTGATGAATCTCTAATTCATCACATTTGTTCTATCATTTTTGGCCATAAAACTCTAATAAATGCATGTAAATACCTTAAATTCATGCAAATTAACATCCATGCTTTGTTGTATAAATACGGTATAAATACTATTTTTAATGCCAAAATTACATATAAGAAAGAAAAGAAAAAGAAACGAATAAAATATCAAAAATATTTTATGACCCTAAAACCCTGAGACCTAGGCATCTTGATGACTAGATTGATAGGGGATAAAGTAGGAGGAGATAGGGGCCAAAATACAATAAAATTCCAAGGGTTTTTATCAGTTGTGCTCTCTGAGATATTTGCAATAATCAATTATTTGAAATATAAGTTGTACCCTACCTTCTTGCAAAATTCACATGTTGCCCTTCTATTAAGTAAAGTAGGGGCATAATGATATTCCAAAAAGGGAGGGGCATAACTGAATTGCAATATCTCATAGGGGTACAATTGATAAAAACTCAAATTCCAATTTAATTTATTCGTTCATAATCCCTTTTTGGGGCAATTTTATTTTCTTATTTTTATACATCAAATAAAGACAACTTTGAACATGAAAGTTGTAATAATAAAATATAGAAAAATATAGAAATAAAATTATATATAAAAATAATATACAGTGTAAAAGTTATACTCTGACGAGATTCTAAAATCTCAACTTCCCATACCCATATTTCTCAAATAAAAACTC
Source organism: Ottelia alismoides (assembly GCA_037367405.1). NCBI lineage: Eukaryota > Viridiplantae > Streptophyta > Magnoliopsida > Alismatales > Hydrocharitaceae > Ottelia > Ottelia alismoides. Next base: position 316,012 of record JAZKJV010006522.1, on the reverse strand, counting down.
AAAATATATCAAAATCACCTTTAACTTTATATAACTTTTGATAAGCTATTTAATGAAGGTGGTTTCATATTTTTTAGAGTTAAGATATGAAGTTAGGTTTTGATCCTTCTTCGATACTTGTAACCCCAATCTCAAGATCCAGCATGCATCTTGGTGACAACAATGAGGTCCGATGACTGTCGGCGTGGACAAAGGTGGTCAGAGAAGCGATCCACCATCGTCGAGCTTCAGCTCCAGCAAAGGTCATCTGCTCCAGGTATATACCCCTTGTTGAATTGTTAGTTTAGGGTTATTTCAATTGCAATTTCATTATCGATATAGTGTGATCATTAGTTTAGCTTATTGTCCTTTTGTTTTAGCTTAAGTCATAATTTCTTAGTTCGCTAGAGCTAGTGCTCTGGCCATCTGTCCTCAGCCATGATACCGAACCCCATGATCATCTCACTATCTTTCTTATTACTTCTCCATCGAAAGCCCTCATCTAAGACATCTTGTTTCTACACGAATCAACAAATCGAGCCTCAACTCCACCGCTCGTTAGAGGCTTGTTGCCACTACCTCATTCCTTGTGCGATTAGCTTCAGTTTCAGGTCGAGGACATAGCCCTCGAGCCCATCTTCGATTTTATGCGATAGCATGACTTAAAGGACCACCTAGAACATGAACTAATGGTGAACAAACCTCTAGGTGGTTTATAAGAACTAGCACCTTCGGGTCTCCTCCAATAAGATTTGATCATTTGTGAAGCTCCTGCAGCTGTGGGAGTCTCCCAAGAACAAGAAGAGCCCATCAGGTGGGCTGGAGCATGTTGGAGCAAGGCGATATTGAGGATCTAAGTTCGCTTGGGGAAGATTTTCTTCCCCGTTCTTCTAGGCCACATCCTCACCGTCGGATCAAGAACAACGACCCATATCTAATTTGGGTCGTCCAATTTAATCAAAACGATGCTTGCTCTATCACTGTCGGATTCAAGTGGTGACACGTGGTACGTGCTCAGTTGTCCATCTTCGTACCTCATGCCTCTCCCACGTGCCACTTGGGTATATTACACCTTACACCCATGCTCTTTTTGTATTAACATTTAGTATTGTAAATAATGTGATCACTATGAAATAAAATATGACATATTACATGTTGGACCTTGAACTTTAGTGTATTTACAAATTAATCCTCGAGACTCACGTGTTGCGTCACATGAGGCGCTGTAATATTTGCATGCATACCCTTTTAGTTTATGGACCTATTATTAAATGGATGTATAGTTTGTACTTATTGCAAATATGTTCTTTTGAACTATATTATTTATTTTTTATGTTGTTTATTATAAATATTTTAATTGTTTAAAAATACTATGAAATTGGTTAAATGCTTGATACGATGGCTCACATATTTTATTTTGGCATTATAACTTATTTTCCCTATTTTCTAAAATTACAAAAAATTTTTTATTCCTCATCTAAATATAAAATCTCACAAAAATTATAAAAACTTTTCCAGAAATTCCAAAAAAGTTATTATCTATAGTATTATATATTCTATCACATATCCACAAATCACTAAAAAATACAAAATATAAAACTTAAAATTACAAATCCCTAAAAACCTTATAAAAATTAGCGAAAAATATATAAAAATTCAAAAATATAAATTTATATTTAAAATAGTTTTGAGTGAATTTTGGATGTATTTATATTTATTAAACTCAAAATAATCTTAGATATTTATTTTATTCACTATTTTTATATTTTCAATTTTAAAATCCATAAAAAAGGAAAAATACCAAAAACTTATCAAAAATAGAAAAAAATAATTTATTTTATGAAATTTAAATATGTTTTGATCTATTTATTTAAATATAAATAGATATATTACTTATATATGCTATATATTACATAATATATAGAATATTATATATAATCATATATCATGTTTTTTAAATAAAAAATATATTTTAATTTTAAAAATTCAACAAAAACTATAAATTATAAATTATAAATTATAAATTATAATTTTAACATAAAAATATCAAATAATTAAAAATACATAAAAAAATTAAATTTAAAACCCATATAAACTTAAGAAAAAACAAAAACAAAAAATATACAAAATAATTATTATTAATTGATAATATTACTAATAATTAACCACCCAACCATTTTTCTCTCTGAATTCGACACTCCACCATATTTACACTATACACACATTTTGTAGAGTCATAAATAAAATTTAACTCGCATGCACATTTGATCTATCTGTTTATTTATGAGTTAATTGTTGCTTATTTGAGAATTGATCAATACAACGATTATCAACTTAGCTTTTTAAGTCGATAGGCTGGTTCTCAAATAAACATATATATACAACAAGTAATACATTAATTTTCATCATTTTAAAAAGCAACATGATTGGTACATGAGATGATGAGAAAGAGTATTATAGTGCATTTGTTTACATTTACAATGTGGTGTGCTTATTAGAGGAGCCTAAAAAGATTGATGAAGGATAGCTGGTCATCCAGATGACATCTGATGTAGTGATTGTAACAAAAGCAAGTATGAAACTTAATGTGAATAAAACTATATTCGTTTCTATTCATATATATATATATACATATATTAAAGAGGGTATGGATATCCTTATGTAGGTATATATAATGAATATGTATACTCAAATTTTGTATTCAATCAAATACAAATTATGAATGCGAATGATGGAAAGTAAACAGATACGAAACATTTTTTTAAAAAATTTGATTATATAGAATATATACATGTATATTGATTTCTAAGAAGCTTTTTATGATATTGATTCTCTTCACGAAAAAAAAGTCTTCATTTAATTTAAATTTCTATAATCAAATAAATAATATTGTTATGATTCCAAACTCTATTAAGTTCTCCCTCACGTGTTCACCACCTAGTGCAACCATCCATTATGCTTTCCTTTTGAAAGCTTGCATATTACTACCTATAGTGTATAGTTATTGTAATGTTCTTATGCTCTTAATTACATAGAGTTTCTTTAATATCAGATATTTTGATGATTAAATAAATTAGGAATATTTAAAGTTTGTACAGAAACTATATGTGTATTCAAACAGTTGTATCATAATTACAAATGTTCATTTTACATCTATAGGATATTTTTCTTAAATCCATGTATTAACAAGAAATCCATATTTATATTCGAATTTAAAAATGGATAAGGGTATAATAATACTCATATTCCAATTGTCAAAGGATGCATGCTACTAATTTCTAGCGGGGAACTCCTTTAGTATTAGGGTTTGTCTATGTTTTTTACATGTTACAAGGAACTTATTGTCTATATCATCATAGATTTTATTATCATTTATTTTATTTAAAATTATTTTATTTTGATAAATTTATTTCAAATAATGTTATAACATGTGGTGAATTGTAATAGAATGAGTCTATGATGAATGTAACTAGTATTGGTGATAAAATTTTAGAAGATCACGAGAGGATAGTGATCACCTCATTGCAGATTGACATCAAAAGTTTGGTGATGCATTTGTTGATGGGATCAAACAAACTAGCCAGGAAAGGGCCTTTCAAGTTTTGGATTTTTCCCACATAACCATGTATACTTTCATAATTACATTTTGTCCTATCCATGATTTGTAATTATAACCATAACTCTAATTAGCAGCTAACCATTTTATGGTATGCTTTTGAACTATCTTCTTCATTAAATTTCAGGGATCCGTTAATATTTGACACTTTTGAGTTTTGATAAATCATATTTTTCAAATGTTGCCATTCATCCATACTCACTCTCTCTCGAAGCTCTCAAATCGCAACACTTGCCACCTTGTCATGGATGGCCTTGAGAGCCCATATGCTCCCTCCCATCCTCTTCGACTCTATCTTCCATGATCCCTTTCCCTTGACCCTCCAAGTCCCTACACACCATCCACCGCTAAGCGTGAGTATTTTGCTGCCTCTTTACCTTTCTCTTGTTCATATACGTTCGATGCCTTTTCCCTCCCCTTCTCTAACACTGCCTCACCCTCCTTCTCCTAGTCCCTCTATACTCATCTACCATGACTCCCACCTCCACCTCAACCTCTAACTCCCTACCCGATTTCAACCCTCCCTCGGTGTTATGCCACCCTTCCCCCTCTTCCCATCTCTCATACCACCTCGATCTCCTCCATCCCTCTTCGCTACAGAACCACTATCCTCCTCCCATCTACTGGGTCGTGCCCATTCTCCTCCCACCATCTTTCTACCACCCAGCCCTCCTCATCCTCCTCCATGGCTATCTACCTCAACCATCCCTCCTCCTCGCATCCCATGCTACCCATGCTCCTTCTTCGATCTCGGCCTACATCATCGTTCCGCCCTCCTCTGTCCATTTCCAGCCTCCCCAACCCCTTTGATCTCATCTCCCCTGCTACTCCCTTCAAGGACAAGGCTCTACCTACATATTGGAGTGATACACCTCCATCCGCAAGCATTGTGCTGAGAGCATGGAGTTCGGAAGGGATGGGAGGGGAGAGGGATAATATAATAAAATTGAATTCCAATGTTATACCTATTGATGGTTACATTAACTCTATGAGTGGATGGATGAATGGAGTAGGATAACATCATAGGTATAAATGTAAGATAATATCATTACTCAAGAGTTTAAGTGTAATAATAAATTGTACGAAGGTCGGAAAATATTTATAAAAGTGTATATAAGTATGTGGGTACAAATCATGTGGAGTTTCTTACCGTGCAACTTCTTCAACGTAAAATATGCATGACAACTTCCATGGAAAATGTATAAGATGTGAAGGCATTCATTCTTAATATTATACATACAGATCTCTGTGTTATATTTAGCATTATAACATGAAATAGAAATAAATAATATGCGACAACCATTCATCATATGGGGTTGTTTTCCTTGTGCACAAAAATATATCCTTAATTAGATATAAGATATACGAAATATGTTCCCAAGATACTCATAATACTTGATTAAGAATTCCCATCACATCGGATCCCTTCGGCTTTATCCAATTACATCGGATCGGGTAAACGGGTGGTGGGATGCCCGGTCCCCGTCCAGTTAAACCCCGAGGGACGAAGAGGAACGCGAGAGACCCTCCGTTCCCTCCAGTCCAATCCCAATGACGGCCGCACTGCACCATGTCTACTGCGCGGCACCCATCGCGCGCTCACTGCGCGCACGCGCCATGTCCGTGGCTTCCCCTCCACGCGCATCCCGACCCCCGCGTCCTCCTCGGCCTCTCGAGCCCGAGCTGCAACAGCTCGCCGTCCAATTCGGTCAGGTACGTACACTTCTTCTCCTGGAGCCTCCACAACATTATTTTTTATTGATATCATGTTTACGACCCCGTTGCGGCAGCAAAGCTACAGGGGGAAGCAGCTCCATCAGCTCCTCTACAAGGCCAAGGTCAAGGACGTGGAAGCCTTCAGCCACCGTAAGCATCTCTCACCGTTTGGGGGTTCTTTTGGCTAAATTACCCTTTTTTGCTGTTGCTCTTCTTTATAAGTAGCTCTTCGTTGTGGTTAGGCAGTGCCTCTGGCGTTCCGGAACGATCTCCGTGAAGCCGGGTGGAGGGTCGGCAGGTCGCCCGTCCACCAAGTGGTCACGGCTGCAGACGGTACTGTCAAGGTGATTATTTATTGATTTGCGGCTGCCAAGACTCTCTTTCATTTATTGATATTTGGTTGAAGAAAATCTGAATCTACCATGTACCCATGTAGATTTGATAGAACGATTGTCTATTTTTTATCACAGCATGGAGTACAGTTCCTTTGAGTTGCATTTTCCTATATAAATTTCTACAATGAAAATCATCAACTGGTCTCGACAAACCTCTTTTTTTAACCCACAAACCTGAAAGAAGTATTTTTGAAACAAATCTTTGTATTAATCCCTATGATCTAGGCACCTAATCATACATAATTAATTATTGGTACAGAGATCTAATAAAGATTAGAAGTTGTTCTTTGCACTTTGCAGATATTAATCAAGCTGGATGATAATAGATTGATAGAAACCGTGGGCATTCCCGTGGAAGATGATAAAGGTTTTTGCCGTCTTACGGCATGTGTTTCATCACAGGTAAGGCATGTGCAATGACAATGCGCGATCTCTAGGTGAATGTTGGTACGTAATAAGAAATAGTGTACTTGTAGGTTGGTTGTCCATTGCGCTGCTCTTTTTGTGCCACCGGCAAAGGAGGTTTCTCAAGGAATCTTCAAAAGCATGAAATTGTTGAACAGGTAGTGTGCTGCGTGATTGCAAATATTGTAATAAGCAATTCTTTTTAATAGGTATTTGACACATATACTTAATGTATGTAGGTATTGGCGATTGAGGAAATTTTCAGCAACAGGGTATCAAATGTTGTATTTATGGGAATGGGGGAGCCAATGCTGAACTTGAAATCAGTTCTGGAGGCACACCGTTGCCTGAACAAGGTAACTATTATATAGGATTCCACATATTTTTGCGTTTGTTATTTTGACTAAGACAATATATGATTGAAATCTTTTTGAGAAAGGTTGTACACTTTTCGTTGGTGATCACACGTAAAATATATTAATCAAAAGTTATAAGTATAGAAGTCAAGGATAAAAAAATATTGCACGTACCAAAACATTCTTCACTCAGAGAGACTCATCACAAAAAATCAAGAGATTCTTGGTTAGATGCAATGCATGTAAAATGCAAAAGGCTTCCATGTACAACAGCCAAACCGCCACCAAAACAAGTCCAAAATCTGCTAGCACGAGATTTAACTGTCCATGCCAAATATGGCTCCCTTCAAACCTCCAGTGCAGACGGACATGACAAGAAGAAATGGTCAATGTCCTCTGACTTCACCGGGCAAAACTAGTAGGCGATGTCGGTGACGCGGCGGTAGATAAAAGGTAGGTTGTTAGCATTTTCATGATCAAATGAGACCCGTTTATGTATTATCCATTCCTAGCCATGTTCCTGGATCAACATGTTGTCATGTTCCAATCAATATGGTCATCTATTTGATCGGATAACCAGTGTATGAAATGAATTACAGGTATCTGTGTGTGTATTCATCAATTGGTTATAAATTAAAAACTCTGTAATTAATGGATTATTTATGCAGTTGCACCTTTAAAACAAGAACAGACAATCTTTTTGAAGTAATTTAGCATGCAATAATAGACTGTCTTAGGGGTTTACTCATGAGAGGCTCACATCCTCACACTATATAACAACAATAAAGATTTTTCCCACATTAAGTAGGGTCGGCTACATGGATTCTTTGCCTCAATTCAGATCTCTATTGGGCTATTCTCAAGCTTAAATCTAAATAACTAAGATCCCTTCAGATAGTCCCATTCCAACACTTCTTGAGTCTTCCCACCCTTTCTTAACCGGCTTAACATCTCAAATCTCACATCTTCTAACATGTGCTTAAACCGACCTCCTTTGCAAGTGAGCAAACCATCTTAAGCGATTTTCTCTCATCTTATCCTCTACTGGAGTAACGCTAACTTTCCTTCTAATCGCATCATTTTGAATCCACTCTTTTCATTTATGACCACACATCTACTTTAGCATTTTCATTTCTGTTATTATCATTCTATGTATATATCTATGATTCCTAGGCCAACATTTGGATCCATAATAGTAGGTCTCATGGCTGCTTCATAATATTTTTCATTATTTTCAAAAAAAATCTTATCATAGAATAGTAGAGACTCCTCTACACTTTAGCCAACCTACATTTACTTTATGAGTAACATCTATATCGATTTCTCTATCATGTTGCAAAATAGATCTCAAGTATCTAAAAGATTCTTTTTTCTGAATGTTATTGTCTCCAATCTTCACCACATCTTCTATCAAATCAAATGTTTTCTAAAAAAACTTCTATCAAGTGTGCACTTCATATTTACAATCTTAGGCTCGTAGCCCTACTTATACGAAATCCTTTAGTCTCCACGACATGCCTCCGAACCTTGAGCTTCGCATTTGCTCCATCTCTAGTCTCATCAATAACCACAATATCATTGACGAAAAACATACACCAAGGTATCTCATCCAAAATGCGAGTAGTCAATTCCTCCATAATCAAAGTAAAAAGGAATGGACTTAAAGTTGGACCTTGGTGCAGATAGATGTTGATGTCAAAGTAGTCAGTCTTCCTAGATTGGATCCTTATATAAGATGAAGCCCCATCATACATATCCTTTATAAGGTTAATGTATAGGACACGAACTTATTTTTTCTCCAAAACTCTCCATAAAACCTCCCGTGGGAATGAATCACAAGCTTCCTCCAATTAATACAAATAACATGGAGGTTCTTCTTTTAGCTTTATAAATCTCCATTGTCCTCAATCGGTGGATATCTTCAATAGTTGAGCGACCTAGCATAAATCTAATTTGATTTTCTGTTACTTTGGAAACTTGCCTCAACCTTCTTTAGATTACAAGTTCCCAAATTTTCATAGTGTGACTAATCAGTTTGATACCTCTGTAATTCGAACAATTTTGAATGTCTCATTTATTCTTATAAAGAGACACCATGATGTTTCTCCTCCATTCTTATGCATTTTCTTGCTTCGCTAAATAACATTGAATAAATTGGTAAGTCAAGTCAAACCACGTTGACGTAGAACTTCCATACTATTATAGGAATGTCATCATTTCTTGCTACACCTTTCTAGGTTCCGCATTCTTCAAAGCCTCCCCTACATCCTTTCTTTGTATTCGTCTATAGCTTGTACAATTCAAGTACCTTTCACTACTAGTTAGATCTCCCAAAGTGATCTATTTATTCACTTTTCAATGAAAGCTTTATGGAAATACTACTTCCATCTAGTCTCTATATCCGTCTTAGTAACAAGCACATGTCCTTCCTCATCTTTAATGCATCTCACTTGAGAAAGATCTGTGGTCTTCCTTTCTCTTGCTTGAATAGAGTGTTTGCTATGAAAAGGTCATAAGTTGTTACAAAATCCATATTGACCTTTCCCTCTTCATTTCTATCTACAAACCATGGCCACCATGAACACTAGCATACCATGAAGCTTCCTTTGCCACATGCCCATTAAGATCTCCACCTAGGCAAATCATCTCTCTTTGTGGGATTCCTTGCATAATCTTATTCAAATCCTCTCAAAAAGCTTGTTTAATCATTTCCTCTAAACCAATTTGCGGTGCATAAATTGAGATTCTATTCAAATTTCTTCTTCAAGAATCAATTTTAGCAAAACAACATGATCCCAAATCTTTGCATCTCAACCACACTATCCTTCAAATCCTTATGAATAATTATTCCATTACCACTTCTATCCTCCTCTTTATACGAATACCATGATATAAAGCATGTCTTCTAGATCCGCAGTCTCACACTATATAGAAATAAATCTTAGACCGCATATACTTTATAATTTTATAATTTAAATGTAATTTTTAATCTTATCAAAAAGAATATAAATAATCAAGCAATTATTTCCTTAACTAAATAAAAAGCATTGTCATTGACGTATCATTGTGGAACAATTATTCAATCAACATCCTTGCATAAATTGTTAAATGTGAATTATACACATTGTTAAGTTTTGCAATGATGCCATAAATATACAAAGGAATCTATTGAAGACTGCACTAGATATGATATAATGACGAGGATATTACTTGTTGGCAAATTCTAATTACAAATGATAACTTAGCAGCGTATGATTCTCAATTTTATGTCGGCTTCAGGGATTTCGGAGGCTGTTGAAATCGAAAACTTAGTCCCAACACGAGGGACCATGGTGGGTAAGGCTGGGCGAGGGTGGAACACATGGAGACAAAAAGGAAGGTGATGGTGGGCGAGAGACAGAACTTAGCGAGGATGTGGAGATAATGGCTACTGAAACCAGAGATGACAGTAAAAAGGAAGCTTAAGCAAAGCAAGATGCTAGAGATTGGGAGATGGTAACAAGAAGGCAACATGGGTATAAAAAAGTAATAAGTCCTTGTGCATTCACTAACCCATGGGACGCATAAGAATCACAAGGAGGAGATAAGGTGCTTTAAGTGTGGAGAGAGGGCCCATATTACCAAGGTTTGTAGGGATCTAGTTATGTGTTTTGGTTGCTATAAAATGAGGCATCGACATGCTTCTTACGAGATGAAGGTATGATCTCGTCGAGAGGAAGTTATAGCTGACAAGCATTCACGTTCGCTCGACAACATCCGTGTGGCTTCTTTTCCACCTTGGAGGATATGTTGTGGACAACATCCTCGATAGTGGGTGAGGTTCTCGACATGTCCTTTTTTGGGTAGGGGGTATTGTGATCTCCTCTGCAATAAAGTTTGTACTTGACGCCTAACAGAGATGAAAGTCAAAAAATTAGTCAAATATTATGGTATTGTAAATCATGATGTTCATTTACGAAGACCTATCTTTGCAATGGTTTTGAAGTCTCCCCGCATGCTGCAACATTGCCTAATAAAGGTAGTTAAAGTCCATTTTCCTTATTGGGATGTTGATTTTCTTAAGAAAGCTTTAACATCGGTGTGGGATCTTTTCCCAAAAAATCATCGGTTGGGGATGTGTTTGAAGTAGTGGCAAATGGTCACTCTAGAGGGATGTCACCGTATATGGTTGTTGAAATTGAATCACGATCTCCTCCTTCGCCTTTCATTAACCTAAGTGTGGGAAAAGCTGACTTTCACCTTTTGTTGAATGAGAATGGTTTGCCAAATTTTTCTTGGGTCAATGTTGTCAAGTTATCGTAGGTCATAACTAGGGAAGAAATTGTTGAAGTCTCAAAATACATGCATATGAATGGTAAAGGTTGTTCACCTTGTAGCAAAGGAGATTGCTTGTATGGACGACAAAGACAGGTGCATCAGTCAAGCAGGTGGTGATCACTACAACAGAAAAAAGATATAGAGAGACAAATACTCAACGATTCTAAATGGAGGCAATACAACAATCTGTTGGAGCATTCAATCTGATGGTTGTTACAACTGTAGCTTTCACGTGGGTGAGGAAATTTTTTTCTTTCTCTGTGTAAATCAGGAGTTAGGGATACATTGTTGAAAGACCCAAATGGATCCTCCTATTTATGTCTTGGTTGAAATAGTGTGGATTTGAAATGGAACCCAACCTCGCACATCGAATCCCAAATAAGGTAGATTTGGTGACTCGATTCTCAGATTAGATGGGCATTGAATTTGGGCCCCCTTCGATCCTCATTACGAAACCGTTGGTGACAAGGTTGTTGGCTCTCATGGGGTGATGCAGGGAATGGCCAAGGTCAAAGACTCGAGTGGTTAGTCAAATGTTGAGTATCAGGCGTCATCTCTAGTGGAGCAAGAATATCGAGGATTCGATGATGGAGCTGAATACGAGGATTCGATGATGGAGCCTAAACATGTAGGGAACATAGAGGGGAAACCTAGAAACAAGATCACGAACAAAGAATATGGCCGCATTAGAAGAAAATTGATTGGTCTTCCAGGAAGAGCACGACAAAGGATGACACTATTGCTAGTGACCTCCATGAAAAGGTGAACAAGTTGCTTGGGGTAGTCAAGATATACGAGGAACAAAATGTTTCCTAATGAAGGTAGTATTGTGGAATGTGAGAGGTTTGGACAAGGTCGAGTAGTAGCTAGCAATTGCGTCTTTGCTTCATGAATGGCGCATTAGTGTGGCCTCTTCCAAGAAACAAACATTGAGTGTTGGAATGAAAATCTTTCTAAGTCTATCAGGCATATCCCTATTTGGGTTTTGTTCAGTAGAGTTGGTTTGTGCATCTGGTGGTGTAGCGATTGGGTGGAATGAAGACTCTTTTCATTGTATTGAGGAGTATACATGTTGCACAATGTGAATTGTTGGAAGATGTGACCAGCAAACTTTGAACAAACCCCATGATTGTTGGGCGGTGATTTCTATGTCACCCTACTAGCCAGTGACTTGTCAGGTGATCACAATGGAAAGGATACAAGATCAGATGGTTTTGCTTCCACAATTAAGGAACTTCAGCTTCAAGCATTTGTCGCTAGGGACTGCAAGTACACGTGGAGAAATAATAACTTGATCCTATCTGATGTTTGTTGAAGTGACCCTAAATGTCAGCCTGGGGAAATGACATATTGTTGACACGTTGCCAATATTTTGCCCAAGTCAACAAAAAATGACGAAACACACATGCATTTTGAATTTTATTGGAAAGTAAGGTTTTTAATATATTTTGATCAATAAATAAGATAGAAACACACACTTATTTGATTATTATTTGATTAAATATAGGTCTATATACAAGTTTTGTTGCATTATTTGATATACAATGCTCAATGAGCTATGCAGTAAGAAGTTTACTCATGTAGGATGCAAAATAAGTTGAACTAACAAATACCACTCACAAACTCAAATAAGTGAAATAACAAGATACAAAAATCTTCAATTGAGTACATGCAAACTAAATACTATATTAATTGAGTATGTCATGAACATGTTTAAGAATCTCAATACACTTTAAATCGTAAACCATCTGTTCATACAACCATATCGTAAGTCTTATTGTGCAACCTCGAATGTTAGCAGGCGAAGTATGTCATCTAGACAAGGGTCTCGCTACCCAATCAACGAACTTGGGGGGAACATGGCATGTGTACCTTTCCTTGTGGGGCTCGGGGTCAACTCCTCAAAATAAAACAAGCCTAAGGGTTCATGTCTAAGTTTGATACGAGTGAGATGAGAAAAGGTATTGCATATATCAATCCTTTTTCCTTTAAAACATGGAAAAAATCTCTTAGTGTAGGAGAAATATCACAAACATGACAATATTTCACCGATAGGCGAGAAATGATAAAGGGTAGGTTTTGAGTTCAGTGAATCGCTGGAATATCGTGGAATTTCCGTCAATATTTCATGTTGTGTTAATGGAAATAATGCAATTATGTCAAGATGCTTATGTATATGCAATACATATTGTCGAGGATGAGGTTTGATCATACACCTTTGCAGTGTTCAGGAAAGCGGCATGTGCGACCACATATGCCTATGTGCTCTTCTTAGCGAACTGAATACCTGAAGCGCACAACTATGCGCCCTTTGCTCATATGCAGGGTGCATATACGGCTCGTGCAGACGCATATTCGATCTATGTGACTGCTTGGAGTCTTGTCGGGTGACTGGATACGGACCTTCGAGATCCAGATCTGATAGCACTAAGAAGCCCTCCCCTCTCTCCTAAAACGCTTCTCTCCCCCTGATACTCCATCTCGCTGCGAAACCCAAACCCTCCGCCTCCAACCTCTGTCGCGAATCTTCTCCTGAGGCTCCTCCACCTCCAACCTGCACCACGAAGCCCCTTTGCCTTGATGCCCCTCCGCCTGCGAAGCTCCTCCGCCACCATGCTCCTATGTCACCGTGCATTCCTTTGCCTTCGGTAACCCTAAATCCCCCTTTTTTTCATATTTGCCGCAAATCTCTGCGCGTTCACAGTGGTTGCATGTGTTCGATTATTGTCATTCTAAGATATTTTGTCTTTATCTCGACAACCTTACCATTACCACGTTGACATTATTAAGTTGAAATTTAAGTCACTACCATTATGTCCCCTATGATAGTGGACATGGACATGATTATGGTATAAAATCTTTTTATATCAGCATCTTTCAACATCTCATCAGATTATCTAACTATCTAAATGCATATTTACCATGATATTTTTTTGGACTTTGTTCTAATATCTTTCATTACATTTTCTACATAGCAGATATGCATGTTCATAGTCAATATATTTGTGCATCAGCAATATCCCATAGGTTGTTCATTTAAACATGTTAACATGAATTTGATATCCATAATAATTTTATATATGTCCCGATGAAGGCATATTTACTGAAGTATCAAAGTGAACCTTCCAAAATATCTTTTAATTTAAAGCTTGGCAGCCTTGCACCCTTTAAAAAATATTCAAGATTTGCAGTTAACAAGAATATGTGCAGTATGCTCCATGTTTTAGGCAATTTTGACCACATTTATTCATAAATTCAGTTCAATTATAGCCGATTTTATAAATATTTATTTATTTTAAATTAAAAATTAGAAAACCTCATGTTGCTTGTTCTTCGACGAATGATGTTGGCATTCCAAAGGAGGTGTGTGCATGTAGAGCTCAAATACGTGAACATGCACATTGTGAGATGACTAGACTTTACAAGATGGAATATAATATAGTTATGAAGAGTGAGTTAGTTACACACTTGTTTAATAGAAATCATTAAAGATGAAGATAAGAAGATTGAGGTGGGATGGATGCAAAGATCAAAGCAGAAATGGTTAAAGGAATGACATGCAAACACAAAGTTCTTTCATGTTGTGGCAAGTAGACAGATAAGACATAATTTCACTCACTCGAACATGGTAGGCAGAAGCTAGGTGTGGGGGGAGCAACAAGTGGGTTAGCCTTGGTGTCTTATGTGTGGGAGATAAGCTGATATGGGATCTACAAGAAATGGCATTGAAGGGGTTGTGAGGCAAGAAGGATCTTCACAGAATTTACAGATGCATTTCCAACATAGTTCGATATTCATGCGATTCAGGCAGCCGTTTGTGGCTTAAAAGTAGATGGCTCTCATGGGCCAAATGGTTTCTCGATATTGTTTTTCAAGGAGTTATAGAGCACGATGGAGGACATTATGGATTTGAACGACTAAACAAATCTCTAATTTTCTTGATGCCTAATGAGGTAACATTTGAGTTGAAGAATTCCGATCATTAGCTCTTCTAATGCAATCAATCTTATTGTAGCCAAGGTTTTGTCTAGTCGATTATGAATGATTTTACGTGATATCATCTACCCTTCAAACCGCCTTCATCCCCGAGAGATACGCGATAGACAATATGGTCATAAAAATGAGATAACTGTAGGTTGGAAGCATGGAAAGGTTAAAGGTTTAGTATGGAAGGTAGACTTTAACCCGATCTATGATTGTGTGGATTGGAGCTTCATTTGGGCATTTCTAAGAGAGAGGGGTTTTTCATAATTATGGATTACTTGTATGAAATAATGCATTATTATGACATCATACTCAGTTCTAGTGAATTTTGTCCTAGAGGGGGAGGGGTTTCTTTCACCTCAACAGGGTGTTCTTCAAGGGACAAGGGTTCCCTCAACATCATTTTTGTTCGCCGTAGTGCCAGATGCATTGATCATTACCACTGGTTTAGCTGTATGGGTAGGGGGGTGCGTACTACTTACATGCATGGTGATATCTTCATTCCCTTGTTGTAGTATGTTAATGACATTGTGTATTTTGTGAAGTGTGGGATAGAGGAGGCTTAGGGTAATTCCATGGTGCTTGAGATTATTTTCGATATTTCTGACCTTAGGATCAACATGGGAGGTATGTTTTTATGCCTTTCAACCTTTCGGAGGATGAGATGGAATCACATGGTCAGGTGTTTAAAATGCTTTTGGTGAAGCATCTAATCACATATCTGTTGTTACCATTGGTGTTTGGTCGATTGACACATATCGGCTGGATGTCCCATGTTGAAAAGTGGAGAGGAAGCTGGCTGGCTGGAAAGTGTATTGTCTATCACTTGAGGGGAAGTCTGTTCTTCTCATATCAGTACTTTCAATGGTTTGAATTTTTTTCCTTGGCTCACGAATCTCGCCTGTAAGGGTTCTGACAAAGGTGGAGTTTGTGATGCACAGATTCGTTCAGCAGGAATCCTAAGGTCATCCGTTGGTTAAATTAGATTCAGTGTCGACTTCACTAAACGATGGTGAACATGACGCTATGACCCAAGGAATATATGACCCTTTTAAGGAAGTGGATTATGAGGATCTGGGAGGATGGGGATGACATCTTGTGTCGCTTGCGTAGAAATATCTATGGTGTTTCGCAGTGTTCAGGAAATCGGCCGAGTATACCGCATACTCGGCCGCATACTCGTACTCGGAAGCCTTGGCGCTCCGAGTATGACCAGATCGGCTTCTAGGCGGGTCTGACCGCATACTCGGCCGAGTATGCGGTATATGCGGCCGAGTATGCGGCCGATTTTTAAATAGACATTTTCTAAAACCCTAACATAAACTTAGACACCCGACCTAACGCTTTTTCAATAGATGTTTTTGCTCATTTGACTCTATATTACTTTTTATCCCTATAGTTTTGTTCCTTATACCTTCAATTCTTTATTATTATATTCAAGAGATATAGTATTTAGACGATATTAACATGATATTAAAAATATATTTATATTTTTTATAATAAAAAATACCAAACCGCATAAACCGCATACTCCCCGCATACTCTCCCGCATACCGCATACTCTCTATGCGGTGACCCCTCCGACTGAATACCGCATACCGCCTTCCTGAACATTGGTGTTTCGTGCAGTGTAGAAATATCTATGGTGTTTCGTGCAGCTTACTCATGGATGCAGCCCAAAATCAACGGTATTTTTCTATAAGGGTATTTGCAGCGGTTTTTCAAAAGTGACCCCTTGTTACGAGCGATGGTTAGGGATAGATGCTCGTTCAAGCTCTGAAAGGATGATTGGTCTAAGGACGGCCCTCTTTGCATTTGTTTGCCTCCGTTGTTTGAGTTGGCAGAAAATATTGGCTTTTACGTTGCAAAGGCTTGGGTGGATGGTAGTTGCGCACCTACTTTTGTGTATGCTTTCTCTGGACATCGAGTCCGGGATCTTATTCACATGATAGAGGACATGAACATGTTCGATACTGCTTGTGATGGACTTGATTATTGGATTTGGGGAGATGATTCATTCTCTGTTCGAAAAGCTTATAAAGATGATCCTGCCGTAAAGACCACTGTACACATTAAGGTGTTTCTATGGTTATTCAGACAGGAGTAGATATTGACGGAGGAATTATGTAGAGCAAGACTATTGATTGTAACAGATGTGACATGCAATCTTTTTGCGGCTGATAATGAAGATATAAATCATCTCTTTTTTAGTGCAATCGGGCCAAGTAGGTTTGGTGTTTGGCTAAAATTGATTGGGCCAAAGCCTAAAAAGAAGAACACTTTCGGGATTCTTCTGCTTGCGCTAATGCAGTCTCGTGGGGATGGTGGGCGGTAGTTGGGCACTTTGGCTAGCTAGAAATAAAATAATTTTTGTAATGTGAGTTCTATGTTGAGAATGTTGTGGAATATGCCAACGTCACCTTTGCAGCTTGGTCACTCAAAATCTTGTATAATTTACCTATACGAAATTAAGCTGGGAGTGCAATATTTTGGGTGTGCATCCTTCAAAAAAAATCTAGAAGCAACATGATTAGAAGATTTATAATGTTCGTGCACTTTTCAAACTCCAGTGTTTGATAGATAAGTGTAAGGAACTTTATCATTGCTCTTTCTTCTTTCAGGACATCAAACTTAGCCAACGGATGATAACAATATCTACTGTTGGTGTACCCAACACGATCAAGATGTTGGCATCACATAAACTACAGTCAACACTGGCCATCAGGTACTCTCTGTTGTGCATTCCATCAATCTTGTACATCATGTGTACTTGATGAATTATCTTTCAAAAAACAAATAAGGTTGCAAAAGTCAATACTCAATGAGAATGATCATTAAATAAAGAACAATTACCGGCAACTAAATGGAAATATTGGATTTTATATTTTATTTCAAATACATATATTCTTATATATTTTATACATATATATGTAACCACTTTAATGTTCTGATGTTGGTGGTAGTGCAGTGTACCTACCACCCAAAAAATCAGGGTTCAAATCCCCCTTTGTGGGGGTTGCGTTAGGTAGCTGACATCCAACATAAAAAATAGTTGGATCTTTCAACATGGATTTGAGCAAGAATCCATGTAGCCGACCCTACTTAAAGAGGAAGAAAGCTTTGCATTTTTTTAATTCTTATATATTTATATTGTAGACTAACACAAGAAGATTAAAGTAATAGTTGAATTTCAGTCAAACACTGCACATCTAGTTTATAAAAAAAGGTTGTGTTAAACTAGTTGGTTGGGAATTTGAGATAGATAACCAAACATTGTGGGTTCAACTCTCACTACTAGCATTATTTTAAGCTCAAGAATCACCCAAGATAGATCTGAATGGAGGCAAAGAATCCATGTTGCTGGCCCTACTTAATGTGGGAAAAGGCTTTGTTGTTGTTGTGACCACACATCTATTTTATAATTTCTTCCAAAAATTAGAAATAGTGATATTGAAAATCATATTTATACATGCTTATTTGGTAGGGAAATCCTCCTTGGAATGGAAGTGTGGTCCTTAAGGTTGATTTATTTCCCATGTTTGAGTAGCCCCTTTTCCATGGAATCCTATTTCCATAAAAATAAATGGCAAAGCCTTCTCCCACTTTAAGTAGGGTCGATTCTTGTTCAAATCCATGTTGAAAGATCTGACTATTTTTTATGCTGGATGTCGTCTATCTAACATAACCCCCAAGGGAAATTGAACCATGGTCTTTTGGGTGTTTGGCACACTACACCACCTCTGGACCATTGAAGAAGATACAAAATGGTTAGTAACCATCTGTGGGAAGTGGGAATATCCATTCCCACCTCGTTTGATAAACATGAAGATACAAGATGTCCTTATGCAAATATATTAGCATATGTCAAAGTTATTAACATATTGGCCAAGTAAAATATTTTATTTGAATGAGACTATATGAATGGATCTTAGTTTTTTGGATTTAAGTCCGAGATTGACCCAAGATAGATCTGAATGGAGGCAAAGAATCCATGTACCCAACTGACGAGTCGCTAAATACATGATATAATTTGGGCACGTTGTAGTACGTGTACTTAGCGAATCAGTCATAACCGAGAGAAGATCTCCGTGAAGAGTGTCTCGGCTTTAATTTATATCCCAGGCAAGTCCGAGGTCGAACACAGGGAGGCAAAGAAAAAACTTTGGGGTCAATTCAAAACTTTAGATGTAGATTTCCAATACGGTTTTTTAAACTTTTATGCAAATAAATGCCAAATACAAGATGCGGGTGAATTAAGACACTAAGAAAGCACGCAATTAGGCCAAATTAATTTTAATAGAAAATAAGTCCAATTTAGCCAAATCGTATTTTTTCTAGAATCCTAATCCAGTGAGGAACACAAAACACATTTTTTGTATTTTTCAGGGTTAAAATGCAACAATGAAAAATGTACACTTTTATGGGTTTTTTCGTAATTTTCACACAAACAATAAGCAAAAAATTATGAAAATTTAATGGAATGACAACATGGTGAAGGACTATCCAGTAATATTTTTGTAATTTTTTGATAAAATATGAATTTTTTATAGATTTTTTTGTGAAATAAGAGTGACAGTGAGTAATTAATTCCTAATAAATCCACAATAGCAAATTAGGCAGAGAGTGAATTATTTCATTTAGGTATTTTCATATGGAATCCAGAAGACTTGAAATTTTGTGAAAAAGATGTATGTGGATTTAATTAAAAATCAAATACGAAAATCACTCCACACTTTATTTCAGGCACAGGACAACTCTATTTTGGATGAAATTTGGATAGTAATTCAATCACATGTCAAGGCATCATCTCAAATTTTTGTGTAATTTTTAGAGCAATTGTGTGTCAGATATGTATTTAAGAGCACAAAATGGGTAAAATACGCAATATTTCAGTTAAAATTTTTTAATTAATTACCCAAAGACCATAAAAATATAAATAAATATCCACGTGGTAGAGAACTAGTTGCTCAACATCAAGACATTTTTCATTGAATAAAATGATGCAATACAGGTGTTCAAATTAATAGTCAAACACAAGGGTATCCGTGCAAAAGATAAATGAACATAAACAACACAGATATGTAGAAGGACGTTTTTGTAATTACAGAAACTATGCTGGAAACTTATGCAATTTTTACAATAAAAAATTAAAGGAAAAAAATGACCTTCCTTGGGCTGAGACACGATGAGGGAGAAACCCAAAAAACGGATGGCGGCGGCGGTCCGCGCGCGTCGACGGCGAGGAGGGGCGTCGGCGCCGTGCACGCGGCCGCGGCGGAGGACGGGGGCGCCGTGGAAGGCCGGTCGCGTGGGAGGATGAGGTCGATGAGGTTGTGGCTAGAGGCGTCGATGGCGCGGGTCCGGCGCGCAGAGGAGGCAGAGGGGCGGTAGGGTCGTGCCTCCTGCGCGGCGTAGCTGGACGGCGAGGTGGGTGGCCAGTGGCGGTGCCACCCGTGGAGGAAGGGGGGGGGGGCGGACTCCCTTCGTTTTTTTATTTTTTTACTGTTGTGAAAGGTTTTTATTTATATTTTTTTAATTTTTTTGTTTTCTTAAACAGAAAATGAACAAATGTAATAGGTAATATGAACAAATGCAAATATGGTGGTGGGTTGATCGTGATGATACGAAATATGAAGATGATATGGTGGTGGGTTGATCGTTATGATATGAAATATGAAGAAGATATGATGATGAAGAGGTGACGATGTGAAGTGATAATGATGATATGATGAATATGATGAAGAGGTAGACAAATGACGATGTAATGGTGGTGATGTGATAAAAAAATTGCAAAAAATAACAATGATGACAAAATGAGAAGAAAAATACCTATGGTGGAAACGATCGCCTATGTTGTGCTCACGAGAGCTCGGTCTTCGCTCGAATCGCCAGCTAGCGATGAGCTCGAGCAGCACACGGGTGCGGCTGCGATGTTGGCCAAAAAGCCAACGGATCTCACTGGAGAGAGGGTTGTCGTCGTTCGACTGCAGTTGCGTCGCTGTCACCGATTCAACTCTGGGAAGTAGGCTCTCCTCACATAAAGATGGATCAAAAACAAAAATGAGGAGAATGAGATGTATATATAGAGGAAAAAATGAGAGGTTATTAAAGTGATGGGAGGTTAATAAAATAATGGGGTTGAATTAGAAGTTAGAAATTTTGGTGGAATGGTGGAGTTGAATAGTGGTTATTGTAGAGAAATGGAATTAAATAATAAAATAATTAATGATATAAAGTAGGCTACTGAAATACAACAAAAATATAAAGAAGGAAAAATAGCGGAGAATTTACAAAAGAATACATACAACATGTACAATTTTTTTGTTTGCTTTTCTAACATGTATTTTTTTGTCTTCTTAATAAGAGATATTTACAACAGGAAAATACAATAAAATACTACAATCAAAATACAAAACAAGCACGATTTTTTTGTATTTTTAATAATTAAGAAAGATAAAATAAAAAATGAAGAGAATGAATATATACATAATATACAATATACATCTAGGTCCCCAAACCCAACTTTTGCAAATGAGCTCCGATTTTAATGAAACCACTTCCGTTGGATAGATAATTTTCTAACTTGAACTTTAAAAGTGAGTTTGCTGAATTTAGAGTTCATACGGAGCGGGAATTTGGCCTGGAAGTTGGACTTTACGACCTTTTCTCTTTGGGATCTAGGAGCATTTATTTGAGCTGAAATTTGTTCTGTATTTTTCTATTTTTCTATACATTTTTATGAACAAATTAGAGAAAGAATTAGCCAAAAAGGAGTTGAAATTAAATTATTAAAAATACATGAAGTTTTGGGATATTTACAGGTGGAAAACTCCTTTATTTTGCGGCTTTTTATGAGTGATTATACACAATAATTAGTGTGTTTTATTTACAAGAGTCATTTTGTTAATTTATTTATTTTATGGACATTTATTTCAGATTTTACTCGGGGATTTTGCTAAAATCAAGATATTAAGATGATGAATCGCGGATTCATCACCGACCCTACCTAATATGAGAAAAGGCTTTGTTGTTGTTGTTGGCCAAGTAAAATATTTTATTCAAAAGTATTATTTACAATACTATTTTACTATCAAAACAGCAAAGCCTTGTCCCACATTAAGTGGGGTCAGCTACATGGATTCTTTGTCTCCATTCAGATCTATTTTCGGTCATTCTCAGGCATACTTTAGTATCAAAACAATCTTAAAAAATATTTTAATTATATAACTATTAAGATAATCTTAACTTTTTTATTAGTTTAAACCAAAATGTAAAACGCAGTATACCGTGTCATTACGTATAATATATTGCTTTGTTTAGCTTAAAAAATATATATTGCTTTGTTTTAGTACTATTATATTGGAATTGAAATTTTTATCAAAAAGGTAATTTAAATGATTTTCTTTGTAGAGTAATGCTTCTATGAATTAATTATTACAGGAGATCTTATGGATAACAATACTTTATGTGATCTATTTATTTATTTATAAATCAAAGATCGCAGTCATGCAATGCTTGCATAAATTCTCATATTGATATATATGTTGAATACAAACAATAAATAAATAGTATTACAGAAGAAAATGATTTTAATTTGAAAAATAAATAAAATGAGTGACAAATAAATTCATAGAGGGCTTAATCCAAGTTTTCTGTGCATCATCTACAAGCTTTATGAGAGAGCAGAACAGAATGACTGAGGACAAGCTCTATGTTTATCTGCTTGTTTATTGTTTTGTCGGCCCACCATGCATGTATTGTTTGTTCGTTTAAGATCGAAGGGATTTTCACAACACATGCACCATAGATCTTATGAAAATCTGTGTACCCAAGCAGTGCAGATAAAACACTGGTATCCCGATGAACTTCGACACTTTACACAAATAACCCATATGTTAATTTCCCATTACTGACGCTGTCAAAACCAAAATAAAGCTGGGATGACTCTTCGCTCGAATAGTCATTGTTTGGCTTTAAAAAGAGACATTGTTAAAATCGGCATTCTCATTATTTTCTTTTCTTGTCATCTTCCCTTCTCCCGTTCAGTCCTTCCCCCTTCTTCAAACAGCATCACGGCAACATGTTGGCTACATGCCTTACCTTTTGAAATATTGCCATAAACCTATTATTCTCCACCTCTGCATTCTGACAGCATATAAAAAAAACTAACAACATATTAACACCCACAAAATAGCATACCAAGAAGCCAAATGTTTTTTGCTCGTGCACGTTTTTGGTGTCGTCTACTCAGTTATCATCACTCATTAAACATTCTATTTTACATTAAATCCATTTTTTTAATAGTGTTTAAAAAGCTCATGGGTTTCTTTTCTCGATTTTGAATGCATGATAATTTTTTTCAAGATATTTGTAGCTTAGTGTGCACCATAGCTGTTGTGCCAATATTGTGCCCAAGATCTACGATTTTTTTGATAAAGTATTTCTGTGTTGACCAAACAAGTAATTAAAGGATATACGGTTCTAGACACAAGGCCAGGTGCCTATCTCTAAGGGCTACATTGTAAACATTAACAGTTCATTGAGTTTTAGATCTTACCAAACCTACCATGCCATGTTTGCATTATTAACAATGATTATGTACAAAAAAACAATTTGGCAGCATTGCTTCGTTGCATATGTCCGTTGATTTAACTTTAATTCTAGTGTGGGAATCATCAACAGTGCTTCATTTTGACTCTTTCTAAAGGAATGCCATTTTGATATTGTTGAGCTTACCTTAAATAATGTATTTATCATTTTGTGTGAAATTCCAGCCTGCATGCTCCCAATCAGAAGCTCCGGGAAAAGATTGTTCCTAGTGCAAAATCTTACCCGTTGGATGCATTAATGAATGATTGCAAGCAGTATTTTCTTGAGACTGGTCGCAGAGTATCTTTTGAATATACTTTATTAGGTATGCTTAAGCTCTCTGCAACATGTGCACATATATATCTACGCTTCTATTTTATAGTTGAATTACCATAAATGCGTGGAATCAATCATACGTGCTGCATTTTGAAATGGACAACCCAAAAATTGCCTTGATAAATCTGAATAAGCTTCCGTTTTCTATTGACCAACCTGGACATCCTTGAACATTGGTATTTATATTTAGAATCCGAATCTCTATGAATGTAACGTCCCGGTCTTAGGTCCCCGGTCCTTTATCGAGGAAAACTGGTCCTGACAACTTATTGGGTTCGGACCTTATTGGACCCGTTGACAACCACTCAAAATGCTTAAGCCCAAGTTTTCAAGTAGTAGTCCCCATCACTTATATACCACACCAACACCTTGTGAGTTTTAGGTATGGCACTATCTTTGGGGTTGGGGTGTTACAACCTCCCCCACTTATATTCGCAACGTCCTCGTTGCGACATGGCCCATCACTTATTTCCAGTGACAGTGGCGGTTGCACGCTCCGGGTAGCCATTTCCTCCAACCTCTTTGTAGGGATGGCTCCACCTCTCGGGTAGCCCTTGCCACTATTAGAGAGAATTTTAGCTCTGATACCATTTGTAACGTCCCGGTCTTAGATCCCCGGTCCGTTATCGAGGAAAACTAGCACTGACAACTTATTGGGTTCGGACCCTATTGGACCCGTTGACAACCACCCAAAATGCTTAAGCCCAAGTTTTCAAGTAGTAGTCCCCATCACTTATATACCGCACCCATACCTTGTGAGTTTTAGGTATGGCACTATGTTTGGGGTTGAGGTGTTACAATGAACCTGTGCATTTTTATTGTGCACATCCTTTTTAAATTCTGTAAAGAAGTTAAAAGCAGAAGGATGCCCATTAGATGTGAATAACCATCCCGATTTTATTGTACTAGTTTTTCAAAATTCTGCCAGGCTGCTGATTTTAATGCTTCAAAACTCTTGAAATCGAATCGCATTTTTGAAGGTCTTTGGACCTTGCATCGACAAATTCCAAAAGCGGTCTCTAAGCTTAACCAACAACCCCAAATTAATGACCTCTAGTTTGGTCAAAATTTGTCAAATTTCATGTGTTGAATCAGTGGATTTCTGTAAAAATAGGAAGAACCTGTGGCTTGATGCTGAGGTTTGGCTCATATTAATTTAGTAAACATTGGTAAATCAGTGTAAGCAGTGTCTGGACACTTTTCACGTGTGAAATGTCGAGGTTTAAATTGCTCAAATACCTAGAATTCTTCTCAAATTCTTCAAGTTACATCAGAACAAATTGATGCTGGTTAGCCTTTAAAACAATGTCTTTGCAACTTCAGTCAATTGCAAACAATGTTAAATAGGGCATTTCTGAGGCATGAGTTTTCAAGTATTAATACCTATCAGGGTTGTTGATTGACTTTGTCACTCTTTCAGGAAAAGTTTGTAGAAATATTGTTCTTGTTTGTGATTGTATATTAATGACTTGGCTGCACTTAATATAAATAAATATAATGGATTTTATTTCCGAAAATCTGAATGCAATTTAAGATATATATTGAACGGTAGATTTATAAAGATGGTTGAAGTATAGATATTAATCGCAAAACTCTTTTGCTTTTTAACTTCAATGACTATGACACCATTTATAATAAAGTTAATTACAAGACAAAGCATGGATAATATAGATTCTAAAGACGCTTCTCAGGATAAATGATACCTGATATTAAAAAGATTCCTTGGAATTAAATTATGTCATGTAATTTGATGTGAAATTAAAAGCATCCGACAAAATTGGCTGCTTGACAAATCTGATACTTATTAAGCGTACTCACAGTCATTTGTATAAGAAGGATAGATGATTGTTGGTTTTTTTAAACGACAGCTGGGATTAATGATGCGGTGGAGCATGCAACTGAACTTGCAAAGCTGCTTCATGCCTACGGTGGTGGATATCACGTGAATTTAATACCCTTCAATCCCATAGAAGGCTCCGAGTATCGACGTCCTTACAAGAAATCTGTATGAAACAGAATTTACTTGCCTTCTATTTCAGATATCGGAGTAATGCAGGATTTCTCAGTGGTTGGATTATGGCAGGTCATGGCCTTTGCAGAAGCACTGGAAACACGGAAAGTAACAGTTAGCATCCGACAAACACGTGGGCTTGATGCCAGTGCAGCTTGTGGGCAGTTGAGGAATGAACACCAGAAAACTCCTCTTTCAGAACTCTCAACAGTTGAAATTCAGCCAGTACCTGTTTAATTCTCCCACCGTCTCCGTCCTCCCAAATCGGTGTGGTGGATTCGCGCTACTGGTAGCAGTATTATAATGATCAGATACTATTATTCATATCTGAATGGCTACCTGTATACCGTCTCTTCTATTGAATAGAAAATGAAGACGAAGCAGAAAAGCAGCCCAGCTCCAGCACCAGTGCATCGTCACTGTGCAAGTTAGGTTTCACATCTTAGCTGACAAATATCATAGTGATTCAGTGAGAGTAGCTATCAGCATTTGGAGTCATGCCGTTGTAAACTTTTCTACTTTAAATAAGACTGCATTTCCTTGTAATTGGATTACATGTCTCTGATTATTCAACTGTTTATTATCCTAAAGCAGTATTTTTTTCTTATTACACAGATAATCAGCACGATGCAGCCCGGAATTTCGGTTTAGTTATACGTCCATTTACGATAGCATCTAAACTATCGTTCAAACTCCATTTTTTAAGAGAAAAGATCAAGATTACAAAGAAACCGTTGAGAGACGGGCAACAAGCTGCGCCGCCAATCCTTTTTGGATGACAAATTCAATTCTTCGGAACACATCCATAGACCTGGGAACCTGACACTGCACCCCTGTGCTGAACTATCATCTAAAAAACTTACAGGAATATCTACCATACCTTCAAGAAGATGTGCAACCTGGCACTGCACCCCTGTGTTGTGCACATGGAATAACCACGATATTTGTACAATTAATCTGGAAAGATGTGTTTGCAAGGATCTCGCACTTGTGAAATGACTGATCATCAAGGCATGAGGTGATGGAGGAGCTGCTAGGATTTTCTTGCCACTGTGGTCGTTGTCATTGCCACAAGGTCTGCATTTCTGCAATAATGGGATTTCAAGTTATAACTTTCAAAGAATCGTGTGCGCGGGTGGGAGTTGGGAAGTCGAACGTGCAAACCGGAAGGGAATAAAAGAGGGACTTGGAGGGGTAGAGTGGGAGCGTAATATTTTTTATTATTACGGAAACAGCAAAGGAATGAAGGGATTGACGAGACCACTCTTGTAAAAGTCAACCGACTAGTCCATTCACGGAGGGGGGATAGCCGACTCGACTAGGCCTAGTCGGCCATTAGTCAGTCAACCCGACTAAGCGGGTCTACTAGTTTGCCTGGTCGGCCGACTACTCGACCGACTTTTACATAAAGGTTTTTTTTATTTTTAAAAAATCAAACATAAGTTTTTATTTTGTTTATTTTTTTTATTTTTTTAAATCAAAATTATTCTAATATGCTTAATGTTATATTTAAAGTCAATTGCTCCTTTTGTTTCATTATAATAGTATGGAAAATGTTCAAATCTATGCAAATATATAAGAATATATGTATAAAAAATATTTCATATTGCAAATGTATAAGAATATAGGTATAAAAACGACTTATATATTAAAATAAATAAAAAAATTCAAAACTGACTAATGGTCGACTAACTGATGAGTCGTCCGACTGCCGACTAATCCTTAGTTAGTGACCCCACCGATCGAATACCAACTACCGCAATCTGCAACCTTGGACGAGGCAACACACTACATAATTTTCATTCTGATAGGGGAAGTCAGGATCCTTAAGAATAGATGCTTGACATAAACTAAGGTTGTCTTTTGAAAAGACGATACATAACCAAAAAATTGCAGATTGTGTACGGTGAAATTTTATTTTATAAATAAAGTACTCACAAAATTTTCTCAAATTGTTTTAACGAAGTTATCAATTATCCGGATCAAGGTTGCAGAAATCGGTAGTCGGTACTCGGTCGGCAAGGTCACTGACTAAGGATTAATCGGCAGTCGTGCGACTAATTAGATTTAGTCGGTCATTAGTCGGTTTTGAATTTTTTAATTACTTTAAATATATAAATCATTTTTTTATACATATACTCTTATATATTTGCAATATAAATCATTTTTATACATATTTTTTTATATATTTGTACAGATTTGTACATTTCTATACTATCGTAATGAAACAAAATGAATAATTGACTTTAAATACAATATTAAGCATATTAGAATAAGTTTGATTTTTAAAAAAATAAAAAATAAACAAAAAATAAAAAACTTCTATGTAAAAGTCGAACGAGTAGTCGGCCGACTAGGCCGATTAGTCGGGTTGACCGACTAACGGTCGGCTAGGCCTAATCGAGTCGGCTACCTCCGACTCGACTAATCGGACTGATTAATCAGCTTAGTCGATCGACTTTTACAACCGTGATCTGGATACATGCATATCTATTTTCATCCTTAGTGGCAACGCACGGATACTTTCTCCCTTGTTCATTTTAAATATTTTCTATACTTTCCATCACATCCCTCCTATTTTTAATCTCTTCCCACGCAGCCTACCCGCCTTCTTCCCTCCCTCCCACCGAACCCAAACGCATCCCCAACCAACTCACCCCCACGATCTCGAAACCTAACCTCCCACTTCTCCATTCCTCATAATCAAAACCCCGTCTCCCCCAAATCCAAATCGAAAGCAAGGCATCTTTAAATCGATCGCGATCCCTTTCCCATCCAAATTCCCGATGGATCTCGCAGATCATCTTCCCTGATCCGACCTCGATCGTATTGGTCTCGATTCGATCTGTGGACATGGGGAAGAGAAACCCCGCGGAGGTGGAGATACAGGTGAGCAAGCCGCCGCCGGCAAGGCCTCCGCCGCGGCGCGGCTCGCACGATGAGGAGTTCCGGCCATTCGGAAGGTGGTTCCCCTGGCTCGTCCCCGCATTCGTGTTGGCGAATGCCGTGCTCTTTGTCGTCACCATGTCCGTCAACAACTGCCCGAGGAATTCGGATACGTGCATCGGGGAGGACGTTCTTGGCAGATTCTCCTTCCAGTCCCTTAAGGAGAATCCGCTCCTCGGCCCCTCGGCCTCAACGTAAGCTTCCTTGCTAGTCACCAATTCGATTGAGATATGTGCATGCAGTAATTCGACAATTTAATGCTTCTATTATTATTGTCGTTGTTATTCTTATTATTTAGATGACATTAGGAGGGTGTTTTAGCCAGAGGAACAACGCTTCGGTTTGTGATGATTGCATTTGGTTGTTGATGATATGCCACAAAAGAATGTAAATGCCGGTTTGGACATGAGACCTTACTTATGGAGACTGTGTGGAGATTAGGTTAATTCAGATGATTTGTTAGATGAACCAAAGTAAATTGAACTTCAGGAGGCTTCCTCTGACTGGTGAACGAGGAATCAGGAGATGGATTTCAGTACATTTCAGATTTTGATGGAATGAAATTTGGAAGAAGTTTGCTGATTTTCTTGAGAATATCCTATAAGCACCATATATCAATCCCTTTCCGAGCAATAGATGTAGAAAATTTTGAAGGCATGAATCTATGAAACATTTAGGTCGTTCATAATGTTTGATTGAAATTAAGGTAAATACATAAATGCTTGAAGAGAGGTAAGAGAGGTTTATTTTGAAGGGATGGTAAAGGTGATGTCGAGGATTGGGAGGCCATTCTGTATCATTGCCGCAACATGTCTGGGAACGATGGATCTATTTGTGGTTTGAAGTTTGAACTTCCACTTGATTGATGTTCGCGCTTCTTTTCAATGTGTTATTCAATTCCTTCAATGTGGTTCTTTTGGCATTTAGAGAGGGAGCATGGCAACATGTATGCTTTAAGTGTTTTGGTGTTCATAATTGTTTGGATTTACTTAATAGATCTCACCCATGCCATCCTCGAGATAAAAAAAAATTCATGCTTGTGTGGAAGCTTATCATCACCAATCATACATCTATATGGAATATTGAATAGAAAAAATTCCCCACAAATCCCAAGACTTGATTCATGGGCGTTATGCAAGCAAAAGCATTTTAACGCTAAAAAATCCCACCCGAAGTGGAGCCATAGGCCCGTTAATGCAACTGGATGAGCATGGTAAGAGGGAAGAGACAAAAGATGAGAGAAAGAAGGGGAAAACATACATATATTGTTCTAGGTGTTGTGTCATTGCCGGTGACATTGCCCCCAATATTCCTGGAGAGTTGTATCTCCAAGATGTTGCCGGCACTTCGCTCGGTTGAGGCATTGGCGTGCTACATATCGCCCATTTACCCTTTTTTGTCACACTTATATATATGTTATTCATTTATATAAATTATTAGGTTATGGTATAATTCATCCCATATAGTAATACTGTTAAGTTTGTATATTATAATCATTTAAGATATTTGACAAATCTTTAACTTGCGATATAATTTTTTCCGTATTTATATAGTTGCTAGTCCTCTAGTCTGATTAGTGAAAATCAAAGTACTTTATCTTAGACATTTAAATTAGTAGTGTTACTTAATTCTATTTTTATTTAAATTAGTACTGCATATTTTATATCAAAATTTGACGTTGAGGAGGTTGAATGATTTGATTTTCATGATTGATAAAAAGGCTAGGGTTTGATCCAAATCTTTCTTGTTAGTCATCTTACTTGTTAGGAGCTAATTATGACCATTTCTATAGTAGCTTACATACCATGCATTCTTGACTCGTGTTTCTGACTTCGGATACAATAGAAAAAATGATGGAGTTTATTCAAGCCGTTTTAATATTTGTCAATGGTTTCTTTACCATCAAAAATTTATAAGTTGTGAAATATAAATTAGAAACATCATAATCAAGAATAAAGAGAAAACATGAAGATTTATGTGGAACCTTACTCCCTAATAAGCAAGATGAGAACACGAGAACAAACCACTAAGAGCTCGTTCGGCAAGGGGGTTAACCCCCCTCTTTGGGGGGGGGGGGTTCCCTGAAAACCTATACTTTCCCTTTCAAGTCGGGTGGGCCCCACTTTCCCTCTCTTTTTTAATACATTAAATAAATTATTTTCTTTCATCTATTCCACAAAAAGTAATATATTATACCATCATATCATCTAAAAATTATAAACTACTCAGCTTCTACTCACTTTTCCAAACTTCATATAATTACATCACAATAACTACTCACTTTTCCAAACTTCAATGCAATCATATCACAACAAACCCTCTCAACTCAAAACCCTCTATCTAAACACCAAAACACACAACCGAGTCATCCTTCTCGAGGTTACCCTGCGGTAACCCACAATCAAACGGGCCCTGAGTGTTATATCTTCTTACGAGTTTCACAAGGATTACAACTAGTGTAGGGCTCCATACATGGCCCAACCAATGCACCAAAGTCCCATCGATAGCTAGTATGGGACTAAACATGAGAGTATTGTAATTGAATCTTAGAGAGATCTAGTTATCCATCTAATACATTCTTCAATACAAAAACTTGGATAAATAGAAAAACATTCACTCACATACTAAATAAATGAATACAAATGAACTTGACTCGAGGTATACTATGTTGGTTACTACTTATGACAATGCTTCTCAGGTCTTGCTGATGAAGAGGAAATTGAGGGTTGGAGTCAAGGTTTTAAAAAGCGTGAGACGTATCGAGGCGTTTTCTCAATATTGCCTCGAGGCGTAAGCCTCACTCGTGAAATAAAATTTGTCATAAAATAAAATAATTAATCGTAATTACAATCTTCAAGTTATATAAATTTAATAATTATGATTAAATACATTACTCCATGACATTTCAAGGCTAACATCATGGTTTAAACATCCAAGTTGTTATATAACACTCTTTTTTTTACTCTAAATCTGTAAGGAGTGAAGTAAATATGGATATGCAAGCACAATAATGGGTAACTCTTCACAAAATTAAAAATTTTGAATAAAATGTAACTAAAGAGACCATATGTAACACACCATTTTCAAAATTATGTTAGATGTGTGTCATTCAATTGAGAATGATAAGAGAGTAAGCATTGAATCAGTAATCACTTTTTACTTTACCATTAGGATTGGGGATACTTGAATATTGCATGTTATGACCATCTTTGTTCATGCATGCTTTGATGTTTATTAATTTAGTCCCGATTGAATAGAAGAAAAGATGGGACATTTTGCTAAAATATATTTTTCTAAATTTAGGTCAAAGTAGGGGACTTGCATCCAAACATTTTAATAAAGAAAGCATTTATGCTTGATTCATACTAAAGAGTAGAGGCATTAGATTTAATGACTCAAGACTCAATTTTTTTTCATTTTGATTTATAAAGAACATGCATAACAAAGTAAAAATAAGCTTAATATGTTACTAAACTAAAAAAATGTATTTCAGTGAATTGTGAGCTTAAGGACTTGAAAGATGAAAAGCTCACAATTAAAAGAAAAGAAAAAAATATTGTAGAAAAAAATAAAAAATCTACGCCTCGAGGCGCATGCCTAACTGAGGCTGCATGAGGCTATAGCTTCGAGGTATTTTTCCTTGAAAAATGTCTCAAGGCGTACGCCTCAACGCCTTAAGGCGTGTTTTTAAAAACAATGGTGGGAGTATGAATGATGATTTGTTGGGAAATTTGGATCAACAACTGGCTCATGTGCTTTGGATATGCATCAATCAAAGTAACCGATGTTGCAATGAATCTACGTTCTGGAGTACTTTGGTTGTGACATGTCTCCTTAATGGAAGGCAACTCCATCACTCTTAAGGGTCGAGCAAAGAATGTTGTGACTTGTGAGAATATACATATGCATATCTTGAAAAATGGGTTACTCTCATAAGGACCTTGAAGTAGGTTCGCTCTCATAAGAACCTCAGAAATATCCATTGGAGTTAACGATCAATGGAGGATGGAGTCTTCAGTGGCTCTCTCTAGAGATCTTTGAGAAAAATAGGAATGGGCACTCATGCAAGTACCTCAAATAAAGATAGAGCCTAAAAACTCTATTCAACACCCCCCCCCCTCTCCCATACTTGTTCAAATGAATAATTCATTTTTTTTCTCTTTTTTATTGCAGCCTCCTCTTTTTTTAATTGTATCTCTTCGCTTTTCATTATCATTTTGTCGAACATTCTCTTCTTCTTCTTCTTCTTCTTCTTTTATCAGCCGTTTTTTTTTCCAAACAATATTTGTTTTTGTCGATGCTCCTTTTCCCCCTCATACAATCTTTTTTTCCAATCCCGCCATTTTTTTGATTGTGTGGCTTTTTTGGCCATTCTTTTTCCTGTTGGCTGCTTCTTTTTCCATCTCATATCCTTTTTGCAAAAATCTTTTTTTAATTGTTTTCCAATCTCATTTATTTTGTGACGTTTCCTTTTTTTCCATGTGTCTTTTTTTGTTTATAGAAGTGGTCTGGGCTTGAATAAAAAAATTAATAAAGTTAAAGTAGAACCAGAAGCAATTGTGGCCCTTTCGGCATGTGGCCTAAGAAGCTCGCCCTTGGAGAAGAGGCCATCGGGCCCCTCCCTCTTCTTCAAATAAAGTATGAGCCCCCACGAGAGCTTCCTTGTCTGCAAATGGTGGTCCATCTCTCTTTTTATAGTTACCGCTCAAAAACAAATCTTGGCAATGAACATCGAGCAAAGCAAACTGACATTATTATCTATACAACTGATATTAGTAGGGATTATTCTGATATACTATGCTTCAACTATTATGTATTATTAAAACGGAAAACCGTCAACTAGGATTCCTAATAAAAAATTGGTTTTCAACTGTAAGTATATGTTGTTAATAATTCCATCCAATAATATCGCCTGCATATGTGAAAGACAGGTGTTAAATGCTATTATTTTTTACCAGATACACATTGATGTCACAGACCATTCGGGCAAACTTCTAGTTCATAACATGCTTCTTTGGCTGATTTCTGAATTCAAATCATTTTGCAATTGGATCATGGAAATTACAAAAACCATCAGAAGCCTCTTTTAATCTGTTGTGTTTGTCCTTTTCTCAGGTTAGTGAAGATGGGCGCTCTAGATGTGGGTAAAGCTGTCCATGAGCATCAGGGATGGCGCCTTATTTCTTGCATCTGGTTACATGCTGGGGTTTTTCATATACTGGCAAACATGATCAGCCTTCTAATGATAGGGATAAAGCTTGAACAGGATTTTGGCTTTGGTATGTTTTGCAAATCAAATAATCACTATGGATGATATGTACACGCTTCTTGTAGACAAAAAATTCTGAGGGCATGCTTTAGTATAGTTAATTGAATTTATTTTCATTTGTTATCTCATATTTCTAAAATATGCTAAAATGATTCTGTAACTTTCATGTAACCTAGGCAATATTTTGGTGAAGTTTTTCTGCTTATAACTTGTTCTCTTTTACTTGAACATATGAATAATCAATCGTACAAAAAAAACGTTTTATGGAGTTTCTTCACTTTCTATATTTTTTTTCTAGACTCTAAACTAATATATCTATAAGCCACACTCTGGATTACGTTTTAGACTAGAATCAATGGGAGCTTGCAGAATTATTTTTTTATTCTTGGCAATCATTTAAAATTTGTGGTCATTTCATTTGAATCACGAGACAAGAAAAATATACTTTCTTCGGTTACTTTAGAATAAAACACTGCAATTTGTTGTTTGCTTTTTTAGATTATGACTTTTAGTTTACTTGGATAAGATATGATGCGATGCTTACCCTGAGTATATCTTATTCTGTGGCATTGTTGCAGTGAGAATTGGCTCAGTATACATTATTTCTGGGGTTGGTGGAAGCCTGCTATCGGCTTTATTTATTCAATCAAATATTTCCGTCGGTGCATCAGGTGCACTTTTTGGATTATTAGGTGGAATGCTTTCTGAGTTGATAACAAACTGGACAATTTATGCAAATAAGGTGATAACTCATAGTGCAACTAGTTCACTGTTTAGTTTGTTCCTTGTCAGTTGCCTTTCGATCTTTCCCTTTACCAATTCTAATGTGTTTTCAGTGTGCAGCCTTGCTGACTCTCCTGTTTATCATTGGAATAAACCTAGCTCTTGGACTTCTCCCACATGTGGACAACTTTGCTCATATAGGGGGATTTGTATCAGGATTTCTTCTTGGTTTTATCTTCCTCATGCGCCCTCAATATGGATGGGTGAATCAGAAGGCCATGCCACCTGAGTACCGTACTGGCCCAACCAAGAAAAGGCACAAGACATATCAGTATTTATTGTGGATGGTTGCTGCTGTGTTGTTAACTGTCGGGTAACTTTTTCTTACAATTTTGAACATAACTATTCACCTCTTATTGATTATTATTGTGGTTTAACATGTGTACATGGTCTTTCGATGGAGTACAACCCAATCACTTGATCTTTTGAATAATTAGCATGCTGCCTATTGATGATGTATGTCTTTCTTCAGCAATCTTTGAGATAATAAGCACCACTCACCTTTGATTAAATATAAGAATAACTGAAGAAACTTGTCTGAGATTATTATCAATTATAAAATGTAAGTAGGTTGAGAGAATATATCCCAATTAGGATAATATTTTGGTATTCCTTACCAGTTGAGATGCTTTAAATACACAAACACACACGATGTTTAGTTATTATAGTCTACAAAAAGTAAAACATTCATGGGAATTTGGATGACTAACTTTTCAAGAAGTGTCAGTGAAGATTGCCGAATTGTTGGATGGATAACATTTTAATATGATATTGCTTATTTGGATATAATCTTGATTAGGATTGTGATTATTGCAACAGCTGATTGGAGTTGTGGCTGCCAGGAGGCCTAGATCACAACAACAACTTGCAGGCAAGTGCAGCGACTCAGGGAGTACTGAATGGGCCTTGGCCCTTGTTCCAAGTAAGGACAACACACTGTGAAGTTGACTGTTTTTCCTACATTAACTCTTGGGATAAGGCCCGGGTGAGCGTGTTGGAGTAAAAAGATGGTAGAGTGAAGAATTGAAGTTGAGGTTTGAGGCTGAGTTGGTAGTCATTGGGAATGACATGTCAAAAGGAAGCATTTGGTAGCATTTACCCTGCATGATTGCTTTTGTAAAGGTTTAAATCGGGTACAACCATCTTTGTGCTACGTTGATGAGAATTTATTAATTATGGACGAAGACCCTTATGGAGGCGTAGATTTCATGTTGAGATCCCAAATCTCCAAATGAATCCCTCATGAACCAAGTGAGGCTTTGATTAGAGATTTTGACACACATGAGATTCGTCCGACTATTATTCAAACCTGAATGCAGATTGATCTCCTGATCGGGATGTCTTTTTCTTCAAGGAATTCCAGAGCTATGTGAAGAGTGATGTTATGGAGTTTATGCACGAATTTAGGCAAGGAGATTATGCCCTGACCTGTTGATTAAGGCCCACATCTTTTTTTGCCGAAGAAGAGGTGTCGATCCGTATGGAAGACTTCGTGCTTATCGCACTTTCAAATGCAATCTATCTCATTGTGACAAAGGATTTGGTTAACTGGATATATGGAGTTCTTCAGTACATTATCTTCCCTCTTCAGGCAACGTACATATGGTAGATTCATAATGAACACTGTGGTCATGACTCATGGCAACTGAGATCATTGCGGGGTAGATTGTGAGAAGGCATGCGATTGTGTCAACTGGAACTTCGTATGGATATGGCCTGAAGTGGATTAAAAAAAACTGGATATGGCCTAAAGCAAGGCTTCCTAAAATTTATGATAACCTAGATGAAGCGGTGCCTAACCACATCATCCTTTTCGGTGATGGTGAATAGTTATCCTGAGGGGGTTGCTTTCAGCCCCATTTGAGGGCCAGTTATGGTTTATCCTCTTGCCCTTCTCTTATTTATAATTATTATCGATGCCATGTTTATTGTTAAGGGGTTAGCTATCCAAGGTGGTATTGGTGTTGGTCGTAGATTTGGGGATATCTCCATTATGGTTGCTGCTGTTGCTACGGGGGGTTCTGTGGTACTTGAGATCTTTGGTGACATCTATGATATGAAGATTAACTATGCGAAGTCGGCTTTTATACCTTGTAGTATTTCTATCAAGGAGATTGAAGACTGCAGCCAAGTCCTAGGCACCATGCAGAAGACCTCTGTTACTTACTTTGGATTACTTTTGGTTAGTGGGAGACTGAGGTGGGGGATTGGTTAGCCCTTAGTGGAGAAGATCGAGAAGAAGCTGCCTTATTGCAAGGCTTCTTGTCTTTTGAAAGGTAGGCGATTGGTCTTCCTTTAGGCAATTATATCAGTTCTTTCGATCTTCTTTGGGAATTCTTCTGAAGTTGAGTCGTGGATGTGTAGATTCTTTGGGTGGGTGCGAACAAGGACTCTCAGGGCATTACGTTTTCTAGCTAGGAGGTGATTTCAGTTAGATGGAGAATAGTGGTTTGGGTGTTTTAAAGCTCAAAGGATGAATAAGATTACTCCATTTTTTTGAAAGGAATAAGATTACTCCTGATAAAGTGGATTCTGCATATATAGGGGATAGTAAAGATATTCTTTATTGTCTGATATAAGATATATGCATTGCTAATGCTTGGTTTGAGGAGTTCGTGGATGCATACCTTCTCGTTGATGTTCCCAGAGTAGCGCTATCAAGATTTTCTTACTATGATGAACGGGTTGGACGTAGTGGATACTCACTCTTTTGGAGGGGATGGATCATTGGATCTAGGAAGATGGTTTGTTATCGATCAGGAAAGGTTATAAGGCCTTATCCACACAGCTGATTTTTTACCCATGATATATGACATGCTATTGTATATTGATTTGGGAGTTGAAGATACATTTTCGGATAAAGGTTTTTTTGTTGCTCGGAAGGGAGTGAAATTTGACAAGAAAACACAAAGTTGGGTTAAATGCTGCGGATGTTGAATGCCCACTTTGCATGGTGGTGAATGAAGATGTGAACTATCTTTATTTCACCTGTAATTGGGCTGAGGTATGAAATGATGGTTCAATTGATCAGATGGATACTCTGGGCATGGTTGACTTCTGGGAATCATTTGGCTCTACAACTATTCGTAGTATAGTGATCATAGCTGGTCTTAGGCTCTGATCTGGGTGTTGTTGCTCATGAGAAATAGTGTGATCTTTAATCAAAGGTTCTATATAGAGAATGTGTTGGAGCATGCCAGAGCCATCTTTGAGACATGGTCTATGTAATTTTTGTATAATCATTACATAAGCAATAAATTGGGGTGTGCAATATTCTGGTTGCATGCGCTTTTTACATTTTTATTTAGTTTGTGATTTTAGTAATGAAAAACTAATTGATATCCTAAAAATGATATTTAGAATCTGACACCCTAAAAATGATATTTAGAATAGAACGTGGTCTTAAATTCTAATTGTTTGTTCTTCATCATTTTTTATTCTGAATTGAATCTAAACTGAATCCTAATTTTCAGACTTGTTGTTGGTCTAATTATGCTTTTCCGTGGGTACAATGCAAATGAACATTGTTCGTGGTGCCGCTATCTGAGTTGTCTTCCCACTTCGAAGTGGAGCTGTGACAACTCCCCATCTTACTGTCAGGTTAGCCATTTTTCTCAATCATTTCCAATTTTAACATGAGTTTGTCATGGGCATGTTTTAATTTCATCCGCCGCCTGCTTCGTTTGGAGGCTATCATTCACATTTGTTTCCACCATATCTTATATTTTCCATGAATTAACATTGATTTCTAGGAATAGCTAGGGAAACAGGTGTATTAAAGGGAAGGTCTGGAGCGTGAGATCATCATAATTGATATAACATTTTTGGGAAACAATAGGAAGAAACACGCTCGAGTGCCCGCCATAAGATTTAAACCTTGGTTTTTTGGGTGGTGGGCGCATATAATCGATATAGTTAACATAAACATTAGTCTAATGCTTATAAAATGTGTAGGAACTCCAATAGATTGAGCCTAATGAGGGGCGAACCTGCATTTTCACCCTCTATTCACAGTTCAAAACAACCAACAGTTCAAACGGAGGCAAAGCCCACTCAGCAACCATCTAATCTGTCCAACTGCAACTAGGGATGCAAATGGTTACGGATATATCCGCATCCAATCCGTCACCGCATCCGTTTTATACAGATTTTGATATTCGTATCCGTATCCTTTTTAAAATGGACACAGATATGGATATCGTTTGATATCCACAAACATCCGTATCCGTATATCCGTTTTCGTATATAAATATTGTGATATATTTATTTTTAACCCTATATAACATAATTCTATACCTTCTTTTACCATATTTGTATAATTTTTATGATACAAACACATTTAGTAAATTTATAAAATGTGTTTTCCATCCAATTCTTATATATTTAAGTCAATTCTATATAGTATTTCTAACATTATACGTATGCGATCAATATCCGTTTTACATCCATATCCGTTTTTCAAGGATATGGTAAGATAGTTTTAATATCTGTCAATATCCGAATCCGCATCCGTATTTGTATTCAAAAACTACGGTAATACCTATATTCATATATGTATCCGTCTGTCTGCATCCTTAACTGCAACCCTATCTCAACCAGTGTTTTTGAAACTGAACTGGAGGTCGAACTGGAAACCTTATTGAAAAGCCGAATCTGGTTGGACCACGAAACTAAACCAGTTCAACTAAATGATGACATCATTATTTTTTAAAATTGGATTAAATCGAACTGATGAGAAAAAGTGGGATTGGCCAATCATACATGGATAAAAAATGTGTAGAATACACATTTAAATATCATGAAACAATTGATATAATCAATAAAAATAACATAAATATATTTACAAAGATCAATAAATAGATAGCAAAGTTGTAAATTAAGTGCATATGTTAGCATGCAAATCTTTTTTGAAAAATATTATGTATTTGTATGTATAGATATTTGCATTTACATATGTTGTAAATACATATACATATACATATATATATATACACACACACACACCAGATCATGGTTTTAAAAAGCGGCATCTTGAGACGCAAAGGCATATGCCTCGAGGCGAGGCACACCAAAAGCGTCCCGAGGCGCACGCTTCGGATCTGGTTGGCGGGACGTATGCCTCATCTTCGTCTGAGGCGCTCGAGGTGAGGTGGAGGCGTAAGACTTGTTGGAACCTCTCTTTTTTTATTTTGGTGGTCACTTTTTTATTCACCAAAACAACGAAGCGAAGGGTTTCTTTCTGTTCAAACAGAAAGAAACCCCATCGCCTTTGCGTGGAGGTGCTCTAGAACTCGAGAAAGGCTGGATGGCGCCACCGCATCTGTTATTCCGATGACCGGAGACACCACATGCTCACATTCCAACGACCAGAACCAACGCAAACGCTACCAAAAAGTGTTGCCACCTCCACAATAGGTTTTTTTAGGATATTTTATGTGTTCTTTGTTGTGTTTTTCAAGGGACTATGTTATTGTGTTTGTGTATGTACTATGTAGGTATGTTATTGTGTATGTATGTTATTGTGTAACTTGTAGGTATGATAAAGAAAGGGCAAAGTGGGGGGAGGGGAGGGGGCGATCGAATCCCGAATAGAGATACTATTAAAAACTTGAAATGGATGAGCATCACAAAGGGACATGCTATGCTTATATTGAATGCAATTTTTGTTTAATAAAGATCATCAGTGGGAAAAGCGACTAAAAGACCATCTTGTAAAGACACACAAGAATATGAGAACATGTCCATGCATTCCCATTGAGGTTTACAAGAGATGAAGATGTCCATGGAAAGCAAGGGTAATGAGAAGAGAAGAAGATTTGAAGAAATGGAAGAGGTTTTTCGAGTTGGGATGCGAGGGACATCATGAGGTGATGAAAACCGTCATAGAGAGCATTGATAAATTCTGGCGTTGTCAAGCAAGCTCAGGATGGATTTTTTCGCACAAGGAGGTATGGGTTCAGGTACTTCGAGTCCTCCTACACAACAACTCACTTTGAATGCAAGTTAGAAAAAAGATGAGACAACGAGGATTTGGAGGAGCATTGGGAGATTTTTCCGAGAATTCATTATTATCCAACATAGCTAATAGTCCTTCCTATCTGACGATGATGACTGATGTTTGTGGGTATGGAAGTGGTTTCAACTATCGATCATGCACAAACTATGAACTTGGATTTTGAAAAAAGAGAAGCATGCCGTAACCATCCTTGTTAATGAAGTAAAGGTATCTTGGATTACCATCGGTTACAGTATCATGTCTGATGGTTGGATTGACACGAAAAGATGCACATTGATTACTTTTTTGGCGAATAATCCAAAGGCACTTACCTCTTGAAGTCAATTGATGCATCAGATTAAGTTAAAGATCTCGATATTTTTTTTAAAGTATTGGATGAAGTTGTTGAGGAGGTTGGAGAGAAGAATGTTGTCCAAGTGATAATAGACAATGCATCAGATTATAAAGCAGATGGTCAAATGTAGATGGATAAAAGGAAGAATCTTTATTGGACATCTTATGTAACACATTTTATAGATTTGATGTTTGGAGGATATTCTCAAATTACCTCTTCATGCATCAGTGTTCAAAAAAGCGAAGAAAATAATTAATTTTGTATATGCTCATGCTTGGATTTTAGCAATGGTGAGAAAACTTACATGTAATTTGGTGAACCTATTACTCGATTTGCCACCGGATTTCTTACATTGCAAAGCTTGATTAGAGCCAATGATTCACTTGAATCCTTCTTCACTTTAAGAGAAGGGAAGAACATTTTTTATGCGAATCGACCCTTGGAACATGTGCTAAACATAGTTCTGAAGAGCAAGTCTTTTGACTTGGTGTTGCATATGTTCTCAACATCATGAAACCCTTGATCATCGTTTTGAGCTTAGTGGATTTTGAAAAATATCTGCTGATGAGATTCATTTATGAAGCCATGTATAGGGCTAAGGAAGAGATAGCTTAAAATCTAGAAATCGAGATCAAATA
This sequence comes from Ottelia alismoides, assembly GCA_037367405.1. NCBI lineage: Eukaryota > Viridiplantae > Streptophyta > Magnoliopsida > Alismatales > Hydrocharitaceae > Ottelia > Ottelia alismoides. The sequence continues at coordinate 274,322 of JAZKJV010006522.1, read as the reverse complement.
CAAGATTATTTGGGATATTGTGGATAGTTGTTGAGATCGACAACTATACAAGCCTTTACATGCTGCTACGTATTTCGTCAAACCCCACTTTCATTATAAACCGGCATTCTCTAGTTGCTTAGATATCAAAATGGGATTGTTTCTTTTTATGGAGAGATTGATCGTTGATCAAGCCGTGAGGGTAAAAGTGGATTCGCAACTTGATTCTTTTATGCATGTCAGAAGATTTTTTGGATAGGTAAATGCATTCAATTCAAGAAAAACAAGAAGTCGCGGTGAATATTGTAAATAATTTTCAAGAGTTTTGCATATTTTTAACATTATTACTAAAATGTGTTGACAATTTTCAATGGATTGGTGGATGTTGTTGCGATTATGGTAATGAGCTTGGCTTGTAGTACGTTTGGATGTTAATGTAATCGGAGCTTGTTCAATCAATTAAGTAGTTAAAGCATTATATATGTTTTATGATAGTGTTTTTGTTTCATGTCAAACCTTATACATTTCTATAGAGGTCCATACAATGAGAAGAAATCACTTAACACAAGCAGAGCTCAATGATCTTGTTTACATCACGTTCAATCTCAAATTGAAACATAGGGAATTAAGGAAGAAAACAATGAAAATCCTTTATGTTTGGAAGACATTGACTCAGATGCTGATGGATTTCAAAAGCCCAAGATGTCGAGGCCTATCAATATCTTGATGCAAACATACCCCTTGAGTATGATCCTATTAAGGAGGAAGGAGGTGAAGGAGCTCGAGTCACTTGACGTAAAAAAAAGAAAAACATGACAAAGGTGCGATACAAATTAAAAATGTTCGATGCTTTATTGCGAAATTTCAAATAAATGACTATGCATATTATTCTCTTGAATCTTGATCATTGTTTTTAAAAATGTGCCTCGAGGTGTTTTTCAAGGAAAAAGACCTCGAGGCTATATCCTCATGTAGCTTCAGTGAGGCATGCGCCACTCGAGGCACTGCCTCACATATGAGCTGATTTTTTTATTTTTTTTCTACAATATTTTTTCTTTTTATTTTGGTTGTGAGATTTTCATCTTTCATAGACAATATTTTCAAGTCCTTAAAGCTCACGATTCACTGAAATGCATTTTTAATTTATAAGCATATTAATCTTATTTTTTATTTGTTATGCATGTTATTTATACATCAAAATGAACAAAAAAATGAGTCTTAGGTCCTTAAATCAAATGCCTCTACTCTTTAGTATGAATCAAGCATAAATGCTTTCTTTATTAACATGTTTGGATGCAAGTCTCCTACTTTTACCTAAATTTAGAAAAGTATATTTTTGTAAACATGTCTCATCTTTTCTTCTATTCAATCGGTACTAAGTTAATACACATCAAAGTATGCATGAACAAAATGGTCATAACATGCAATATTCAAGTATTTTATCCCCCAATCCTTTTGGTAAGGTAAAAAGTGATTATTGATTCACTGCTTACTCTATTATCCTTCTCTACTGAATGACACACATATTTAACTTAATTTTGAAATTGTTGTTTTACTTCTAGTACCTTTAGTTAAATTTTATTCAAAACTTTAAATTTTGACGAGAGTTGCCCACTATTGTGCTTGCATATCCATATTTACTTGACTCCGTACATATTTAGAGTAAAAAAAGAGAGTTATATAACAACTTGGATTTTTAAACCATGATGTTAGCCCTGAAATGTCATGGAGTTATGTATTTAATCATAACTATTTAATTTCTAGAACTTGAAAATTGTAATTACGATTAATTATTATGTTTATGAACAAATTTCTTTCACGAGTGAGGTTTACGCCTATAGGCAATATCGGAAAACACCTCGATACATCTCACGCTTTTTAAAACCTTGCTCTTGATTATGTAAAGGAAAAACTCCATTTTATGTTGAAGATGAGTTCTCTGATTCTGAGGATATAAGTGATAATGAGGCTGGTGATGATGTACATTTGAATTATATAGATGATTCTTATGAGGATCCAACGAGTAGTAGCAGCAGTGACGATGACGGAGATGCATGATATTGATTCGTTAAATCAATGTTGATGGTTAATGATTTTTGATAGATCACATGAATGCGATGGACAATATATTGCATTAAGTTTATGCTTATGTTGAACTTTTTTCTTACTTTTTGTTTCTTTTGTAATTTCGTAATTGTATTTGAACTTTAAACAATCGTATTTGTAGTTTGTACATTGTATTGCACTTTTGGATAATATGTTGCAGTAGTTTGTGTTGTGATTTATTCAAGTATAATTTGTATTAGTTTTAATTTTTCTTTTCAAAAAATCAAGTCTTACGCATCAACTTCCTCAAGGCTTATGCCTCTCCTCATAAAATGGAAAAATGCCTCAGAGTGCATCACACTTTTTTAAACCTTGAGATATAAACAAACTCATGCGAATAAACAAAATACATAAGGATAGATACATATTAGGATTTTTATCAGTTGTGTCCTGATATATTGCAATATCATTATGCCCCTCCACTTTTTTGAATATCAGTTATGCCCCTGACTTCTTGTCGTTCTATCACTTGTACCCCTCGAGTTAGTTGTCGTCCATCTCCAACGCAAACGGACGTTAACTTTGGGGACACAAGAGGAATTGAATAAAAAAATAGGTTAGAAATGTCCCCCTTCTCCTCCCCCAACCTCTTCCGCCCCCTGCTCCTCCTTCCCCCTCCTCTGGCATCGCCCCTCCTCCCACTACTCAGCCTCCTCCGTCTCTTGCTCCTCCTCCTACTCCCCAGCCTCCTCCTCCCCTCCACAACAACTACGCCCCCTGCTTGATGCAGCTTGAAGTTAAAATATAGGGTCAAATATTTATCTAATTTTAGTGGCCAATTTTATTTACATTTATTTTGAGTCGTCGTATTTTTAATTAAATAAAAGAGATCGCTTGTGGTCTCAATCAGTTAGAGATTTGAATTTCAAATTAGTCGGTTAGTCGGTTAGAGTCAAATTAGGATAATTAGTTTGAATTTGAATTTGATTTCTATTTTTGTAATCTCATCCCTCCTATATAAAGGGATGATGGGCTATTGTTATAATAAGTTCAGTGATATGAAAAATTGAGATTTTATTCTCTATCTCTCTCTCTCCCTCCTCTCTCTCTCCCCTCACGTGGTCTACACGTTTCTTTTCTCCATCCCCTCGTGTTCCTGACGAGCTTCTCCTCTCAACCCCTCCAATTTATTCCTCTCTCATCTCTCTCCTCCTCTACGCGATCTCCGCGATTCTCTTCTCCAAAATCCCTCGTTTTTCCGACGAGCTTCTCTCCTCAAGCCCTCTATTTTTTCTCCACCAAAAATTCCACCATCAAAATATTTTATTTTCTGTCGCTGAATATTCATTTTGCATCATTTGGTATCAGAGCATGACCTACAGATCGTCCTCACGATATGACGATCCGTCCAGACATTCGCGCCGACCCCAGTTCTTCCATGGGATGATTGGGAACGCTGATACGGATTTATCCACCTCCAAGCCTGCAGATCCAACAATTCGTCGGGAGACGAATTTTTTCAAGCGGAGGAGAGTTGATGCAGCGTGAAATTAAAATATAGGGCCAAATATTTATCTAATTTTAGTGGCCAATTTTATTTACATTTATTTTGAGTCGTCGTATTTTTAATTAAATAAAAGAGATCGCTTGTGATCTCAATCAGTTAGAGATTTGAATTTCAAATTAGTCGGTTAGTCGGTTAGAGTCAAATTAGGATAATTAGTTTGAATTTGAATTTGATTTCTATTTTTGTAATCTCATCCCACCTATATAAAGGGATGATGGGCTATTGTTATAATAAGTTCAGTGATATGAAAAATTGAGATTTTATTCTCTATCTCTCTCTCTCCCTCCTCTCTCTCTCCCCTCACGTGGTCTACACGTTTCTTTTCTCCATCCCCTCGTGTTCCTGACAAGCTTCTCCTCTCAACCCCTCCAATTTATTCCTCTCTCATCTCTCTCCTCCTTTACACGATCTCCGCGATTCTCTTCTTCAAAATCCCTCGTTTTTCCGACGAGCTTCTCTCCTCAAGCCCTCTATTTTTTCTCCACCAAAAATTCCACCATCAAAATATTTTATTTTCCGTCGCCGAATATTCATTTTACATCACTGCTCCTCCTTCCCAGTCGCCTCTACCCCTAGTTCCTCCTCCTCCCCCCTCATCTGTCCCATTTTCCTCCTTCACCTCCTCTCTTTCGCATAAAGATTAGATTTTTTGGGGGTTTGGGGGTAGTGGGAGCCGATCTAGTCGGTGGATCTTGTGGGATGGTGCTGATATATTTGGTTTGATGTTGGGATGGAGAGAAATTGGTGAGGAGTGGGATCATGGCAGCGGTGAACGACATGATGTCGAGGAGGAGGCAGAGGAGCATCGGCTTACGAGATTCTCTTGGGTTGTTTGGGTCTTTGTGTTGTTTTCTTTGGTTTCGATTTGGTATGATTTGTGCTTAATGCGGTTGTTGTTGTTTGCAAAGGATGATGGAGGAGGAGGGTTGAGCTACACGATGGTGCAACGAGGCTACGGGAGAAGGTGAGCACAAGTAAGAAGGAGAGGGATCGGGAGAGATCCAACATGAGCACCAAGGGGAGGAGGTGGATCATGTAGTGCACATCAGTGGTGGGAGGATGGGGAGGATAGTCCCAAGGAGAGTGTAGATGATGACGAGGAAGACGATTACGAGGAATTGACGTGGTTGCATTGTCATCATAGATAGTGTGGTTATCACCCTCTTCTTTGATGCCTCCTCTGAATCAATCGCTACAGAATTCGTCCCCTCCAAATCACCACAATCATCATCACAGGAAGGGGATCATTGCGAAAGTCTCGAGGGTACCAACTGTCTGGAAGGTTGCCGATGCGATGACCGGAGTATGTGTTGAAGAAGGCGAGGACATGTAGATGACAAACGAGGATGTTTTGGGTATGTGGTGGTGCCATTTTTAGAAAAAAAAAGATGATATTTTTCCCTTCTATATTTTCTTTGGTTTCTTTGATGACATGATTTTTTTGAGATGTTTTTATTTCTTTGCTTCTTTGTTTGATTTTGTAGCCTCTGCCAAAAAGGTCACATGAATATTGGGTTTTAGGTAGTGGTGGAGGAGGATCAGGAGCTGGAGGGGGTGGTGGCGGAGGTGTCACGGTGGATGCAACAGTTCAGCGGCCACCGTCGACATCTCCGACATGGCCCAACCCATCTTACAACGCTCCCATTGAATTATCTTGTTGCAAACCCATATCGTCAAGCAAGCACGATATGAAACATGTGTCCAGAGTTGATGGTCCTAGTCCTACACCAAAATTAGAGAAGATATGCCACTCCTTAGTCAATCATACGGTGTCCAACTCGCATTCTATCGCTCCGGGGGGGGGGGGGGGCTTTTTCACTAGGGATGGGCCGGAGGGTGTGGGACGTAGGAGGATGCGTCGGAAGAGGAGGATAGGGGGAGTTTGTCGACAGTTATGCCCCTCTAAACCTGACCGTGGTTTGAAAAAAATCATGGTTAGGTTCAACTCATTGATGATTAAAGTAATGGAGTGGCACAAGTGATAGAATGACAAGAAGTCGAGGGCACAAAGGATATTCCAAAAAAGGGAGGGGCATAACTGATATTGCAATATCTCAAGGGCACAACTGATAAAAACCCTACATAATATGTACAAGAGACATATACATACATGATATACAATTTGTAATCAAATGATATGCATACTTTACATATAGTTATTAAAAATGTGTATATAAGGTAAATATCTTACGTTACGCATACAATATTTTAATATATACAATATTATATATTAGATATATTATATATTTAAAGTAAATAAATCTAGTTTTATAATAGAATAATAATATTTGGGATCAAATCATAATAAGAAGTGGTTGTGGTTGAGTTGGTTAGTAAGTGGGGTAAGGTAATCCAAAGATCTTGGGTTGAACTTTGTTGTATTTTGAATAAAATCAAATTTGAATTCCAGTTGAATTTCGGTTGAACATGGACTAGTTGAATCAGATTCTAGATACCCAATTGAACTAGTGGTCGGGCCCAAAAAATCCCAACTTGAACCAAATCAGTGAACCGGATAACCAGACATGCTCAGGTCTGGTTCACCAGTTGAATCGATAGGTTTCAAAAATAGTGATGTCAACTATCCAATCTCTTTACAACCAAAGGTGTCCATCCTCCACATTTTGATTTGTGCACCTTCGTCGACCATGAGAAGGATCTAGGACATGCATTTACACCCTCAAAGAGAGGTTCCCACTCCACTTCTCCATTGTCTCCACCTTCTCCACTCCTCCCACGGTGGCTCCGTATGTATCTTGAGCAACAAAGATTCTGGTGGAGGGTTCAGATGTTGAACCTCCAATGGATCAAAAACCAATCCCGCATATTCGAAGTATACCTCCAATAAATCTTGTTCTACAGCGTTTGCTTCTTCTCGTTATTGTTCTGCAAATGTTAATGAGGGATTTTTTTCACAAAAATCTCCATTCATAAATGAAAAGTAGGAACATCCCCGGTTAAAGGAGTACAAAAAACTTCCACAAGTGAAGTACAATGTTGATGGTGAAGAAAAAAGAAAGAAGAGAACAACATAGATTACAAAAGGGGGAAGCACTGCCAGTTACGCGTGAGCGACAACTTTTCTAGCAACTACAGAGAAAACGGTGGAACAGGTCACTTGAGAGTTGAGAGATCACTCTTGAGGGACAAGCCGATAAACAAATGGGAAAGAAAAAAATAACCAGTATATCCAAACATGAATGTTTGACTCCGAAGCCTATTGAGTACGATTGACACACTGAAGAGAACCACTTCTCTCAAAGGAGAAAGAATCGGGGGAGCCTCCCCTGGAAAGAAAGCGCAAGACTGGAGCTAGGTCTTCCAAAGGGCTTCAAGGAGGCAAGGTACGTCAAGGCAGAGTCCAAGGCAATAGTGGATGTGGACCTCATGGCAAAGTCCGAAGCAGAGGTATAGGCGAGGCGGAGAGGTGGAGATGGAGTATTCACTCACAACAATCAGATTCTGACTTCCATCATTTCACATCGTTTGTGGAAACACAATGACAAACATAACTTCTCCTCCGATAAGCTCCCCTTTCTTTGCTTGGCTTGAAATGTTAAAGGCTCGAACTGACAAGAAGTTATTCGATCTCCTCTTAAGCACCTCCACTTTTCTAGCAACTACAGAAAAAACCCTTCACTCCAAGAGGTCGTACACCACTACTATGACGTTACCTCCCCTCCCCAATGATTGTGCAAATGGAACAGATGCTATGCAAATTAAACTAAACGTTAAATAGTGGAAGAGAAGCAGAATAAAAGGGGAAAAAGGAAATTTAGTGACCATTAAATAACAAGAAAACTAAAAATTTCAACGCATATAACTAATCTTCATTGTATGGGAGCAAAAGATAGGTTGTTGTAGTTACATGTTGGAGCAAGTGGTGGTTGGTGGAGGTGTCTGATGGACTGAAGCAGGTGGTAGTCACACAGATATGAAGATGTGTTACACTGGGTTTTAGGCTATTGAGGTCCGCACAATGCAGAAAAAGGGAGGAGAAGTGTTGTTGGATTGGAGGAAGGACAGGGGAGAAAGATGGGGGGTAAGAGGAGGAGGGGAAAAGAAAAGATAGGAAGGGGGGAGAGAAGACAGGTGAGGTGGAAAGAAGGAATGATGGAGGGAGAATGAGAATGGTATTGGAGGGGAGAGAGGGGAAGATAAGGAGAGGAAAGCCTTGAGGGAGGTAAGGCTAGGTTTTGAGAAAGAGAAGTATCGAGGAAAAAGGAGTGGAATAGAGAAAGTTAATATGGAAGATAAGGGAGAGATTTCCGTTGAGAAGCATAAATATTTGTTTTTTTTATCCCTTTTGACTAAATATCCTACTTATAGATGAGTCATATAACATGGTAGAAAATACAATATTTCTATAGACTCTTTTATAGCTATGAAGATGAGGATAAAAGAGAAGAATATTCTAGATACTCTTAACCAAAGGGGAGGAGAAAGAGAATTCCATATCCTTGTTTCCACGTAAATAATAAAAAGATATCCTTTATATTTAATAATTTATTAAGGAGAGATTTCCTTATCGGAATGGCTTTCCTCATCAAGAAACCATCAGTTATTTGGATGACTTCATCCAGTTTGATCACTCTCTAACACTTGGGTGTTTCCCCATCTTCCATGGTTTTACCTCTTTAACCACCTCACAAGGGCATGAACAATTCGTGTGTACCTCCCCCATGGTGCCACCACCTTATGAGTTATCCCACTCATGTTCAGCAACATTTCACACTCACAAGGTTAGACATAATGCAAAGCTCCCTCCAGCAAGCTTCCTCGCGCTAGCAGCATCCTTCGTGACACAGATTGAGACAAAGGTAAGCGTCTTCTTATAGAACATCCATACGAGGGAGATCTCTTGAGTTTAAACCTAGAGGCGGATCGTGACACTTTGTGCATGAATTGCGTGCATTTTATTTTTCCCAAACACAATGGCGTCAACATATGCTCGTTTGATGAGGTTGTTAGCTTGTGGCATGGCTCCATTCCTCTCGAAACTCCAACAGCGACGAGCAAAATGGGGGCAGCCTAAACCATGAAAACGTGGTTGTAAGAGCGCAATACAAGCATCGTGTTACTAGGAGAAGCCGTGGAATGCTGCACCTTAGATGGTGAGAGTCCGGTTGCCGAATGAAATGCCGCAGGGGCTTGGCTCCACGTAGCTCCGTCTTTTGCGTGTACGAGGCACTACTTAGGATATCCCTACGTCTCCACGACATGTTTAGAAGTGTGTGCGGGTTAGAGATCATGAGTTATGGCATACTTCTCTCTTAATTTTGTGTTGACCTCCCCTTGCATGCCATGTCTTTGGGGAAAGATCCTAGTCAGCGCCAACGATGATTTGGAAGGTCGGTGTACCTCTTAAGTAATAAGTTTCTCTCTTGAGTGGGTTTATCCTTTGAAGGGATATCAAGCCATGCCCACTCGAAGGTTAGCCCTTTAGAGAGAGGGCATATTCCACCCAAGGGATGTCGGACCTCTACCCTCTCAAGGAGCTCCCTCACGAGGGAGGTTGTGCTCTGCCCTCCCGATGGTTCCCTGCAAAGGATACCAAGATCAGGAACCCCTCATAAGGTTAACTACCATGGGACCCTTGTAACGTCTCCTTCTTGATGTACGTCCCCAAGGGTGCACAATAAGGGCAAACAACCTCCTAAACAGATGTCGCACCAGAGGTGACCCTGTCTAGGGTCCAACCATTGCGGCATAGCTCAAGGCCAGCCGAGGTACCCCAATTTGGGGTCCCACTCGACAAGGCAGCCCACCATGAAGTGTCCATTGGTGGAGGTGCAGCAACCCAGTGTTTACCTCTGAGGCGTCCTCGTCAGGGTCCTCCCTATCGGCAGTGATCTTCCTTCTAAGGGTGTGTTCGAATCTTTTCCAGTGGGAAGAGATCCAGCTTGACCTCCCCAAGGTCGACAAAATATAAATAAGACAGGTTTGGTTGTGTTCTTTCTCCATCAACACTGGAGCAAAACTTTTTGCTTGATTTCACATGTTATACATATGTATTCTGCAAACACTGGAGCAAAACTTTTTGCTTGATTTCACATGTTCTACACATGTATTCTGCAAAAACATCCATTACGAGTTTAGCGAGGCCACCACGTCATGCAACCTTTTCTTTAGATTCTGGGTCATCCGTCTTTAGGAACGCACCCGCTTGCCATATGCCCGCCCTTAGGCAAGGGCATAACTGTAGTTGCAACATCTTGGAGGGGCACAATGGAAAACTTCCTCTTTTCTTGGTCCATTTGATAATGGGGTTGGGTTAGAGTATCCCCATAAAAGTAGCTGTTTTGAGGGTTGCAGTGATAATTATGATGTGATATGACATTGATTATGTGTTATATTAACTTTTTTAATGATTATAATATATTTTTTATATTAAGAAAAAAATTTGGACATAATTAAAAAATGTTATACCAAAGAAATTGTAGGGTCAATACAAGTAAACCCAACCAGGTTGAGAGGGTTGGAAGGAGGGGTATGTCGGTGTACACCAGCTACCAAACGAACCCTACTCAACCTATATATCCTGTCATAACTGGGATATTTAGACGACTTCTGCCGTATATTGGAGTTGCCGAGGTTGTTTGGTAAAGACAATATCTTGGTGTTGTGCAGGTGACGACCGATGACTTTCGGCTGAACCTGACATGCCAAAGCAACGGGAAAAGCAGCAGCTATCCCCTGCCCAATGCAGACGATGATCAGATCAGCGTCTTGTGTGCAGAACTTTGCAGCTGACTGCCCTAATTCATCGGTGACATGATAATATATACCAGATCGATTCTTTCTCGTGGGATTCGCAAGCCACTTGACTGAGAGAGGTTTACATGTAAATTCTGCAGGTCCACCATGTAGTATACTACTATAAAAGTTAACAAAAACGGCAATGAAGAAAAAAATGCCACGGCGTGCCGAAATTGAGTGGTTATTTTGTCTCGGGTCGTTCCGAGGTTGTTATTGGCAGTGTACATATCATCGCACTGTTCATCTCACTGGATTGTCGAATCGGTTTTGACTTAAAACACATTGGGTAATCCGCTTTGATGCCGGTGGACATGCTTCCATTTCTATGATCATCTTTTGTGTTCGTGAGATTTTCTCTCAACATGCTATAGGTAAGAGCTTTCGGAACAGTGATGCAAAAAATATAGATGCATCCAAATATCCGCTTGTCATAATTACCAGATAATTACCGAAAACACACACACACACATTCAAATATCAATCAGATATTAATTTGGATATTGATGGTAAAACACTTGGATATTCAGTATATGATATTTATATATTGGGAAAAATGGGGCTGCCCCTTAGGGGTAGCCAACGTGGCTGCCCCCACCTCATTATTTGGCAAATTTTTTTATTATTTTAGAAAAAATAAAACTATATATATTCATCCATATATCATTTCTACATGCCATTCGAATTTTGTCAGAAACAGAGATTCATACGGCCTCCATCTATGTCTGTTTCTGACGAAATTCGAATGGCATATAGGAGGGATATAGGGATGAATATACATGTCAATTTTTTTCAAAAAAAAATAGAAAAATTTTGCTAAAAAATGGGGCGGGGCAGCCAACAAGGAGCCCCATCAAGCCCATATATATCTATATTATATAATGTATTATATAATATACAACACAATACAACTAAAACAACGTAGCACCCCCATGTAGATCAGCCAACTCATACTTTTTAAAGTTATATAATGTATTTTATAATTCGGCAACCATTTTATGTTGGTGTTAAAGCATAAAGTTGATATTATAGTACCATCTTTATATCATTTTAAAAATGAGACCCTTAGTTACAAAGTGCGGCGTAATTGGGACCTATTTCTTGGTAATTTATCCAAGTAGTTTAAATGTGGGGCTATATTTGAATTTTAAATAAATTATTTTTTTTTGGTCTCCTCAAGTCAAGGCTGCCGTGTAATCAGCAAAAGCTCTCGACATGGCATTGAAGTCTACAGATTCATACAAAACTTTTGGACCAGAGATTTAGTCTGCCGATGCCGTTATCGTTGTATCATCTCTTATTTATTCTAAATATGGAATAGTTATGTCTACAAAGTTGATCATCTGAGTTGGATTTAGCGGTAATTAAACTTAGAGGAAATCTACTCATATGGAGAAATAAGAAACAAAATGTGCTCAAAAACTATTATCGAGGTTGAGGACCGTGCAATGAGACTCCGGGTTCCAAATATGCTCGATGATAAGGGAATTTCTAGCAATCTCCCGTTGAAGCTTTACTGATTTCAACTTACAAAAATTACTCACATTTTCCTTCTTTAAAAAATATATTTGTACTCAATTTTAAGTTATTCAAATTAAAGTGTAATTTGATATAAAATTATATTCGAGCTCATTTATCTCCCTCGTTCCTAACTCTCGCGTTGTAAATGAAATTAATTTCGTTCTTTTTTTAACTATGAATTTTTATCTTAAACTTCTAAAAAATCACCATCAAAAATTGTAATTTATTCAAAAATCCAATCTTATTAATAGATTTAAATTAATTTAAAATTGTAAGTTGTCAAACTTCAAAATCTCCTTTGAAAATAGTAACTCTATTTAAACAACATCATTTGAAAATACAAATATTTTTTTATTTTTAATTATACATAATATATGTTTACTTGACTCCCCCTTGATAAAATTCATGATTCTGCTCCTGGTTGTATAACATGTCTCCCTATATATTGTATACTCCTTGGGTTGTTCATGGGCAGCAGGGCAGGTACTTGTGACATTAGCATATAATCAACCCAAACGGTGCCACGGGGTTAATGGATCAAACCGCTCCGATTAAAATGCTTTTTCATTGAATCAGATATCCATTGTATGTAAGGAATTGCATTTTATATGTGGGTATTCATTAATTACAATTAATATAACTATTTAAATAATTTATGGAATTAGCTATAATGATCTAATTAACTTATTGATCAATAAATTTAAAAATATATGATATAACCGTAAGTTATCATATTCCCTCAACTAGTATAAATATCACAAACTCAAAAATATTCACACAAAATTGTGAGTCAATAATATTTCATCGAAATTTCTTACCTCACACAACATCAAGTATGAAGTCAATATATTCGAAGCACTAAATGTAATAGATCATGATTGTTGATCGAAATGTTGCCCACATAGGGAGAAGAGGGTTGGAGAAGGAGCTCGAAACATCGACATAACTTCCCAAAAATTTGCAGTCTCAAAGGAGGAGCTCGAGATGTTAGCACAACAATGTTACAGTTTGCAAAGTTGAAGGAGGAACTCGAGGTGTTAGCACAACGACCCCAGAGTTTAAAGCATCGAAGGAGAGGTTTGAGACGACGACACAACCACCTATAAGTCTGCAATATCGAAGAAGAGGCTCAATGTATCTAGTGAAGCGGCGGCATATCGATGAATTGATTTATGGAGGGGAAGTGCCGACTGACTTGGAAGGATTTTGAAAAGCCAAGGGATGTTGGGCTGTCAAGTTAGGATTTTGAAAAGCTAAAGGGTTGGTAGATCACCTGCAAGAAACAAATTGTCTTCGAACGGGTGCCTGTTTCATATGATTTTAACAGATATCCAAATATTCAAGATCATTCTTCTTCATGATTCTTATTAGGTCAAGATCATTCTTCTTCCTCTTCATGATTCTTATTAGGTACCCATCCAATTCGTGCCATGAACATATGTTTTACATAGTAGTGTAGACTTTCCTCCAGTTGCTTTTACATTGAAGGGTGGCTATCGAACCTATCTTGTCGCACATAGCCTTGAAAAGCATATTATAGATCATTCAGCACAACCACCGACACTTTCCCATCCAGGTAACTCCGACAAGAGAGAGTAAATATTTGAAAATGGAAGTTAGACGAAAAGCACACTTGAAAAGATACATAACCCACAACAAAAGGAGTATCTTTAATTTTCTCTCAGATTGGGAAGAATGCAAAGCCACGGAAAAAAGAAAGTCCTTGGCATACCTTGTCGTCCATCAAAACTAGGGAAACTCGAGATGGCACCTGCGGCTTACCACTCTCACCAGCAGCTGCACACCAGGACTACAAAAGGGCGTTCGTCTCTCTTCAGGCGGATTTCTTCGTCGTTGCCGCATTAATGATTTGCGCGAATTCAGGCTGAAGGAAGAACAAAGCAGATGAGAAACAATCCTCAAAATAAAAAAAGGAAAAGGTACTAAAGATGAATAAGTAGAGGAAAAAGGAGTAAAGTAAGGAAGAAACAAAGGGAAAGGTACGGTAGATGAATAAATCAACGCAAAATATCCACAAATGAACGGCTTCGCAAGCGCGAAGCGCGTGCTATGCTTGAGCGGTGGGGCGGCTGTGGATTTGATGTGTGGCACGATCACAACGGTTCATCCGAACTGATCGAACGGCTCCTGTAAATAATGGACTAGACTATTGTTCTTCCCCCAACATGGCCTGGAGATAGCTTCGATTCTCAGATTTCTTCGTTCTTCTCCAACTCTGTAAGACGCATGTGGCAGTTCATTTATTGATCTCCAGATGCAGGAGGTGCTCTTCAGTCTCCGAGGATGCACGGTTTCTATGGTGTGGATGTAATCTATCAAATCCAATTCGTGGAAATTTAACTGCAAATCCTTGCACCTCCAAGTGATTATAGTGGAATCCAAATCTACGAATGATGACGTATTTCCAATCAGATGCTTCCAAATGAATCTCTGAGACTCAAATGTTGTTTGTGATTTCGGGATTGATCTCTGACAGAATTTGTTTTGATGTGGTATGGTCGCTTAGCTTCTCAAATAGGAGTTGCTTCGGAGGAGATTCTCAGGTCCGATCCACGTTGTCGCGGTAGATTCAGATGTTGTGAATCAGACATATAAATTGTGTCGACAATCTCTGTGGTCTCGTTCAGATGATGGTGCTCGTGTGTTGACGATGATCTCGACCAGACCGACCCTGATGAAAGCCCCCCTCCCCCCTACCGCCCACTAGGGTTGGGCATTGGGTTGGGCCGGCCCGACCCAGTCCCAAAATCCGACCCGTATAACCCGACCAAACCCGAACTCAAAATTTAATGGGCGGGCCGTGGGCCCTAAAATGAGCCCATATTGATTATTGGGCCGGGTTTGGGCCTGAGAAGGCCCAAACCCATTAGCCTGATAGCCCGACCCATTCTAAAGCAAGTATATTCATATCTAGTACGGTATAATTATATCATTATATTCATGTTCATTCCAAATACCATGTTCTGACTTTAATATCCTTATTTGAGTGTAGAATAAATGCTTAGACACATTAATAATCATATCCATTAGTAGATTGAGGATATTATTACATTAATATACAAGATTATTACATTAATATGCAAGAGTGGAATCTGTGCCCTCAAGTGTTACATCATGTACAACTGTAAGTAACCAATCTGTATTGGGTCATAGTGCCCGCATCTACAATAGAATATGTAATGGTGAATTGAATGGTGGTTTAAGTCGCCATATTTTTACCACATTTGTATTTCCAACATACAACTAATGTTAAAATCACAAATTAGTTAGCATGCTTTATAGTTTTAAACATGCACACATGCGTAAGAAACAACCACACAAATGCAAGAAGAATGGAAGACATGATATTGGTATACATAGGTGTTAAATTGGCCGGCCCGACCCGAACCCGACCCATTTTGTTTGGGGACGGGTTTGGGCTTGGGTCTAATTTTTTAAAATAAAATGGGCATAGGCCCGACCCGTTAGCCCATATTCTAAATGGGCTTGAGCCGGGCCAAGGCGAACCCGACCCGAGCCCGGCCCATGCCCAACCCTACCGCCCACCAACCCCCGCCCAGATCGACCCCTCGCCCCCGGCTGCCCCGATCGAAAGCCCCCCCCCCTCCTCCCCGCCGCCTCCGCCCAGATCGACTCCCCCCCCCCCCCCCCCCCCCCCCCCGCTCCCGGCCGCCCCGACCCCCTCGTCGCCGCCGCACCGATGGAACTGCTCCCAGGCCGAGAACCTCCCCCCTCCAGCCCAGGTCACCTCCTCCCTCAACCCCCGCAAACCTCCTTCCCATCACGCACTGCCTCCCGACCCCCCCCCCCCCCCCCCCCCGCGCACCGATGGAACTGCTCCCAGGCCGAGAACCTCCTCCCATGTTAAAGTGCCCTCGACGTTGTTGTGTTTTAAGGTTCTGTCTCAATGGTGGATTGGGAAAGGGAAGGGAAGATGAAGAAGAGGATGGAAGAAGGAACATGGATGAGAGAAAAAAAATCCAACCGTTAGATTTTATATGGTTTGATTAACTCAGTTTAAATCTACTCGAGTTAACTCAAGATGTGTCAATTTAACGGCAGGGTTCGTGGGTAAGACAGAGCAAGTTTACGGAGTCTAGGGAGGAATTATGATGTTTCAAAGGTCGTAGCGGTAATTGCAAAAGATTATAGGGTCTGTCGGGTAAAAATCCCAAGAATTTATGCCGCTTCATATCAAGATTCTTAATAAGAATTAAGGACGTAATCCATGATTTCATTACGTTTCTGCAAGAGGTATGTTACGTTAGACCATGGTGTGATTTTCTGCTGGCATAGAATGATCTACATGCAGACACTTTGAGAAAATTGCTGAATACTTGAGTTTGTCTAGTATGATGTAGACCATCTGATGATACAAGAAATATCTCGTTGAAGGAAATATACCTCCATAAATGATCCTGGTTGACTCAGCAACTTCTGAGCTCACATTGGATTTGAGCCATTTCCTCAGCTCAAAATGAACCTTAATAAGACAAGAATGTGAATTAACATAATGCTTTCTTCATGCATTCACGAACACTACTGCTTTTTTTTAAGACCAACTTTTCGGGGGAGGCACGGCACGGTGCTCACCCCAAACTTTTTATTAAAAAAGCGAAGAAGCAGAAGAGAGAGCGATACAGAGTTAAAGGATCGAGTAGATCCCAAAAAAGCCCAAAAAGAAGACGCACTACATCAAAGACCAATCATTACAAAGCGTAGCTGAATGCGCCAGAATATTCTCCTTATAGAACCTTTATCCCCTGAAAATCGTCGAGTTACGCCCAAACCATATCGCCCAAATGCACGCGAACGGAAGAAGGAGCTCCCCTCGCGCCCTAACTTTATTAGTCTGCAGAGAGTCCCAAAAGGCCAGAGAAGAGGAAGTTTTGATCCACGGAATTCGAGCCTCCGCGCAGATGGCAGTAGTGTCGGGGCAAAGGAAAAAAAGGTGCTATAAAGTTTCCAAACCGCCTCCACAAAGCGCACAATCCGTAGAATCGAACCCCGCGAAAAATCTGGTGCACCTATCGCGAGTCAAAATCCTCCCGCATCTGAACAGCCAGAGAAAACAAGCGACCCTCTCCGGGAGCTTCATTCGCCAGATAAAGTTAATATCCATGCACATGAGGTCCTGATGCGGCGTATCCTGCTGCGAAATAGCCCTGAAGGCACGCCTCGTGGCTGAATAATTTAACACACTACTGCTTTGGAACAACAAAACCCATAAGAAGCAGAAACGGAGTAATTTAGCACACGTCAAAAGATGTTCACCTCTTGAGCTTGAGAAGGTGTAGCAACTTTGCCTGTTCCGATGGCCCAAACAGGTTCATATGCTAAAACAACATTCGACCAATCCTTAACACGCTCTGTAAGGAGAGACAAGGAAACCATTAAACAGATGAATAGGGTAAATAATGCATCTGTTATGAAGCAGACATTTTTGACGTCATTTTCAATAACAAAATAGTGAATCCGAAAGATTCTTGCAACAACAAAAATAGCAGGAAGCACAATCTCACAGGACCAGGTCAGGTGGCCATAACAATTAGAGGATTATAATACGGTTTCTTTGTTTGGGTTGATGCATCTAAGGAGTAACAAAGAGCAACCAGAACAAAGAAAGGAGCTAAATTATCTAAAAGCTTCCTTTGATGAAGAAGTGCTAATGGTACGTATTCTCGAAAAGATTTAAGAAAATCAAGTTTAATCACAACTTGATTATCTTTGATTAAACGCATAATCATGATATTTTCCACTATTTTAAAAAAATGAGGCTCTATTATACAAAGATGTCAGTAGCACATGTGATTTCCTTCCTCAAGTAACAAAAAGTCGAGCTATGCTTGAAAGAAATGTACAAAAGTTATTAATCCACAATAAGTGTCCAAGCAATCTAAATGAATTGATCAGGGCTAAGATGATCCATCTTCAACATTTTATACTCGTCAACAGGTTAACGTGAGCCAAATAACAAAAAAGGGATTTATACCATGATTGACGTGAAATCCATCAGGGTAACAGCACCATGAAGGGGTGAAAAGGGGCAATACTTTCTAATATGGTTCAAATTTTTGCTGAAGAAATTAGGTTACATCTAAAATAAATAAAGATCAACAAACTAAAAGAAAATTAATAAATCGGAAGTTGGCATGAAGTTGGCATTGACATTTTTGCTGGATGATTAGGAATAATCTATTAAACCACCGCCACAAGCTCTGAAGCTAAGTTTACAAGCTTTCTGGTTTAAAGTGGTTCGGATGAAAGCTTCAACTTCTGTTAATGCCACGACAAGCAAAGAAATCTTTAATACATTTTATTTAAGAAATAGATGAGAACGTAGTTAACTATGTAAATCATGATTGAGATTTACACTATTACCATATGGCACTTCACGTGAAGGGTCACATCAAGAGCTTTGGACATATATTTCTTGCGGGGCATTGTTGGAATATCCTATCACCAGGGAGTGCATAGACACTGGAGATACTTGAACAATCAATACAAGAATTGTTGTTGGAGATTTTGACATTGTGTTTTTAAGGATGGCATGGTAGTTAATACCAGCTAGCGGTTTTGCTTTGGCTCTATTGACTATCTTGTGTTAACAAGAGTCAATTGGCTTTCATCCAAATTTTCTTGTAATACAGTTTTTCCTTCTATTTCCACCTTTTCTTTAGTCAATCTCCATGAGCTCCTTTTCTCCTTCCCTCCCTCTTTGAAAGAGGAGAAAGAAGATATCCAAGGAATAACTTCCGGATAACTTGGAGGACATGACAAAAAAATAAAGATCAAAGACTGGTATAAACAAAACAGAGGATCGCTGGTAAAAGAAGGGAAAGCATCAGAGAGTCACACATCAAATAGAAAGAAAGGTACTGTTGTTTATGGAGTGAACAGTATATTCTTTCATTTAAACTATAATGCAAATTCATGGAAGCGTGCAAAAATGGATAGCACTGCCATAATCATAAAAACTTACTTCATTTGATTCGTTTAACAAAGCCCTACGTTCAGAGTGGCCAATTATAACCCAGGGAATGTCCAGATTGATGAGCATTTCCGCACTACATAAATAAAACTCAACAAGAATAAAATCTTTTTTCTCTTCATGGTCAGAAGGTGCAGCAACATAATAGACAAGCGACCTGACCTTTAAAGAAAGGGGCACAAAGGGGAGAATCTTTTCAATATTTTGAGGGATTCTCACAATTATGGAAAAAATCGAACAAAAACAAATAAAAAACCAACTATCGGAATCAAATTGATGATCATCACATTACATATGTGATGCTCTAACCTCTGAGCGGAAAACAAGGCATAGCCTGCAAGCTAATATAATACCCAGCTTTCCTTCTGTTTAGGATATCAGAGATGTGATTCTTACATTGCTTATTAAAAGGGAAAATCGAAAGGCTTCTTGCACAAAACAATACATATCTAGCACCTTTGACTATAAACGAAATTAAATTAGATAAGTTAAGAACAGATGTGAAGAGGATCTATTGGGATTTATCGGGATATGAAGAAATTCGCAACATTGTATGTCTTCAAAGGAGCAGTGCCCACCATTTTGGGTGTAGACCATTTCTTTCAAAAAAAATACCGTCAAAAGAATGCAGATGACCCAACAAAGTGAAGGTTAACGCAGATAGATACTGATAGGTAAAATCATTTTATAGAACTAAATAAGAGGAAGAATCCATGCAAAAAAAGGTCCCATATGTCATGTATCAAGGGATTCATGTAAACGACTAGGAGTTGGCTCTTGAGGATGCCCATGAACAGTACAGTGAAGTCAATTCCGAGCTGGCTCGGTCTCAACTTCTAGTTTGATTTCGTGGTAAAACAAGAAGACAATATCTAAATGAACAAAAAAGTCAACTGGAAACTATCACCGCCTGTTGCAAGAGAATATCATATAACACACCTAATGACGACACATATTTATCAGAACACTTGAAAAATTACCTAATCTCCCCAGTGAAGGCACCACCTTTCCTCACCCAACAATTTTGGGCAGCTACATAGAAATCAGGGCGAAGCAAACTTTTCACAAGACCCAAGAACACGAATGGAGGGCTTACTACAACCTCTGCAAAAAAAGTATTTTTCTCAAGAGTTAGTGTGATGTTTTCTATTGAGCATTATAATATCAAAACCAGTAATGCATTTTCTCAAATCCATTTTACTGTGAAACATAAAACCTTGATGTGACAAATAAATACAACACAGAGACAACATCTGGCAACCATACATCCATTAAATTATAGCTAACGAACAAACCCATGAAACTGAGATATAAGGAACTTCACTTGAAAAATTGCACTCTGAAATATGTCAAAGAACACAAAATGGAAGCATCTCAAGAAAGGCAGTAACAGAAAAAAAAGTCATAAAAAATAGAAACAATATGTGTCCTTTGAGTGGTGCATTGAGATGAATTAAAGCTTATATACCCAAATATGATGGTAGAACAAGCCTAATGAAACTAACATAACACTGAAGGGTAAACTATTGCATAAAGCTCAGCAAAGCCAATTATCTAAGTTAAGCTCAAATTCATCAATACAGCACAGTGCCCATGTATTCTTAAGTGTATACGGCTTTTGGGCCACTCAATTAAAACCTGGAAGCAGACATATAATCAATAAAACAACGTATCCACACGTACCCACAACATCCTCAGCGGGCACTTCGGCTGAATTCAAAGTGGATACTATTTTCTTCACCTCTTCAGTTGTCCCATTCTGAAATTGAGAAAAAACAAACAAAACAAAGGGAAAAAATAAGCACAACACCAATGTGTCAACTCCTACGGCCGAAACCCAATAAACATCTTTTGATCTTAAGAGTTAAGACTCCCAGAAATTCGACCGCAAAGCATCAAATAAATATTCAATTCAACCCAAGTTACTGCAAAGATTCCGCCGACTCGGTATGCCAGCGGCGGTCTAACCGATTGTCTGGAGCTGCAGAATTTTGTCGCAACTCAAGCAGTAGTAATTAGAGTGACTACGACCTAAATCTAGTGACTTCGGTGGTTAAACTACCAAAACACGGCCAAACCTCTCGAACAAACGATCCTACAAGTCAAAAACCTTGAAAATCATATAAAATAGTCGATTTTCTCTACAGATTTAAAGATCGAAATATATCCTAAAGGGAAGGTGAGAACGGAAACCCTACGCACTTCCAGTTGCCGCCGACGAAGAACTTCCTGCCCATTCTGCCGATTTCGCTGTCGCCCTCAATCTATAAGCTTCGCCATGACCTCTTTTGTCCGTCTGCGCTCTCTATCTCAGGTCGATCGTCCAGGGTGGTGGTCCGTGGACGTGTTCCACAACATGTTGTCCACAACATGTTCAGAATATAAAATTGTGTGAAGTTATAGATAATGGGTCACGACATTGTGTCATCGAGCACTTCCTACGAATTCTTATTTTTTATGGACCCGTATCATGAAATTCACGTGAATCGTTCGATCAAGACCGAGCGGCTCAAATAGTCTTCTGATTTTACTGCAGAGTCTACAGTATTGCAAACAATACGATCATCACGACATATCTCTTCCTCAATTATGTGATGACCCCCTCCTCATGCTTCGTGATCGAGGTAAGAGCACCCGAGAGGTGACATTGCGGGATCAGACGACAATAAAGAAATTTAATAAATACTACAAAATTTAATGGTAAATAAATTTAATAATGTAATTAGTAAGAATGTGTGTTATAGATGTTGGTTTTTAAAATCGCATGTGTAGTTTAAATAAAATTTTTGAGAAGCAAATAATGAGTGCAAGAAAATGCGAATATGCATAAGTCAAAAAGTGAAGCTAACAATTTCTATAGGAATTGTCTAAGAGGAAAATAATAAAACAACAGAAAGAGAGTAATTAAAATAACTTTTTTAAGAAAAAAATCATATAAATTGTATATTTATAAACTATTATGATAACATATTTATATATTTGATTAGGAATTTTAAATAGATTTTACTAAAAATTAATAGATTTAATTACTATTTGTATTTATACTTTTATTGAAATTATTATGATAAAAATATTCGACCATTTTTTCTTGATATATTCTATAAATTCGATATTAGTTTTATCTAAGTTACTATTTATATAGTAGTTAATTGGTTTATGATTATCAAAATATACTTTAGTAATCCATAGATATATAAAATATATAAGAAATAATGTGAAAAGATTTCACATCCATTCGATTGATGAACATAAATAAATGAAATATAATATTTATATGTCACCCTAATTTCAAAAAAAATAAGAAAAAATAAGTTATGTATGTATTACTTTACAAAAAAATATTATGATATAGTTTTAGATTATTTTTTTAAATTTTAATTAATAAACTATGTATATAAATATAATTCTATCATTATCATATTCATAAGTTAATTTTTTATTATTTATTGAATTATTTATATTATATAATAACTTAAGCATTAATTTGAACTTATTTACAAATTATATTTTTATAGCTTTATTATAAGATTTATATATGGACGTTTATTTGTTTTAAAGTATTTTTTAATTAATATTATATTTCACAATTAAGTTTGTTTTAAATTATTTTAATTAGTATTGTATTTCATAATTTTAACATCACATATAAGTATAATTTAATTTTAATACAATAATAAACTATCTATATAGGTATTTACCAATATTGATTACAAATTTGAATTTGAAGAGCTTACTAAGTTTGGAAAAATTGTAACTTTGAAATAATGGAGAGAGAAAGAGGGAAAAGTGGTAAAAAAAGAGATAGAAAGTGATGTATTTATTTTAGTATAATTATAAAATATCTACATTAGATTTTACCTACAATGACTATAAAATTTGAATTAGAATAAATTTCTAAGTTTGAAAAAATTTGTAACTATGAAATAATGGAGAGAGAAATAGGAGAGAGTTGGTAGAGAGAGAGAGAAAGTGGCGTACATTTTCTTAATATGATAATATTTAGTTCTATAAATTTTGAGTTTTTACTAAAAATTAAATAAAGCTTTTAGTTTAATTGTGTATAGATAATATATTCTAAAAATTCATATAACTTGTATATTTACAAACTATTATATTAACGTATTTATATATTTGATTAAGAATTTAAATAGATTGTACTAAAAAATTAATGGATTAAATTATTATTTTAATTAATACTTTTACTGAAATCATTATGATAAAAATATTTACTGTTTTTTTCTTGATATATTTTATATATTCAATATTAATTCTAATTAAGTTATTATGTATATCGTAATTAATCGGTCTATCATTATCAAAATATACTTTAGTAATCCATTGACATATAAAGCATGCAAGAAATAATGTCAAAAGATTTCAAATCCATTCAATTGACGGACATAATTAAAATAAAATCTAATATTTATATCTCATCCTAATTTTAAAAAGATGAGGAAAAATAATTTATGTATATAGTAAATTTCAAAAAAAATACTATTATATAATTTTAGATTATTTTTAAAATTTTTATTAATAAACTATTGATATAAGTATAATCTATCAATACCATATTCTTAAGTTTATTTTTATTTTATTATTTATTGAATTATTTGCATTACATAATAACTTAAGCATCAATTTGAAATTACTTTCAAATTATATTTTTATTACTTTATTATAATATTTATATATACAACTTAAATTTGTTCTAAATTATTTTTAAATTAGTATCATATTTCACATTTAAGTTTGTTTTAATCTATTTTTAAATTAGTACTATATTTCACAATTTTAACATTACATATAAATATAATTTAGTTTAGTATAATAATAAAATATCTACATAGGTTTTTACCTGCATTGATTACAAATTTTGAATTTAAATAAATTACTAATTTTGGAAAAATGAAACTTTATATGAGATTTAAAATTTTTAATTTAATAAATATAATGTATATGCAAATATAAATATTAATATAATAAATATAAAGGAAAATATGATATTTATAATTTTAAATTTAACAAATATATTAGATGAGAGAGAAAAAAGAGGAGGGAAAGAGAGAGAGAGAGATGGGGGTGTCCTTTTGAGAAAAAGAGAGAAGAGAGAGGGAGAGAGAGAGAGAGATCATGGGGAGAGAGGGGAGAAAGCGAGTGGTAAGAGAGAGAAAGAGGTAGAGAGTGAGAAGGAGGGAGAGTGGGAACGATTGAGAGAGAGAGAGGGTAATGGAATGGAAAAAAGAAGGGGCATTGCCCGTGTTAGGATGTGAGATGGAAAAGGAAAAATTCCACTATCAGTGTGGGTTATAGATATTTGTTCTATAGATATAAATGTCATCTCTACCAATTCTTTGACATGAAAAAAAATAGTAAAACAATTAACACCAACCGTAAACAAAATGAATGAAAGTAATTAAAAGCTTCCTTCTTCACAATACAATGAGTTCCAAACACGGCCTCCTTCGTAGCATTAGCTTCATTATCAATGAATTCACATTTAATATATTATGTCTTAGTTCTCCTTAGTTGGAAACCCTCGTAATCATCTCCCTCCCACACTCAAGGTTTTATAATGAATCCATTTATTGGCTCGATCATTAATCACAATGATGCATGCACCAAATATTACAAGTCGATTATGATTGTGAGGAACACTTTTGGAAGACAAGTCAACCAAATACATTTCATGCGGGATAAGAGACAAGTTCAATTATTCAAGGAAACTTTATTGATTCGATAATAGACAAATTCTACATAATACAAAAGGGTACATGTAGAGCTACATCACAATCGCTTCCTCCTATTAAAAGGTATTCAATTTCATCAGCATTTCCTCGAGTTTGTACGGAGATGCCTCAGGATCCAACTAAGTGACGGGCCATAGCTGGCTACCATGGTCAATCTATGAAATGCGAGATCCACCAGTGTCGTTCATGTCCACACTCTCTATCACTTTTAATTTTATAGATATATTATCGGTTGTAAGCTTGTAGCAATTGATAAAGAATGAGTAATCAAAAATAACCACATAAAAATAATATATGCAAATTAATCCGATGTGGTCAATTCTTTGTTTTACTTGAGCAAGTCCCAAGGTCCAACTCAAGGATGTAATATGAGAGTATAGAATTAACTTTCAAAATAATTTAGGATTTAGATTTTCAAGAGACGAGTTTTCTTATATTTTTAGATTTTCTATATTTTTGTGGAATTTTAAAATAGGAGATGCAATGGATTGAAGCAAAGATGAACGAAGGAATTTTTGTAATTTTCTTTTTTGTAAGAAAAGAATGAAATGAAATGTGTGAGAGAAAAATAAATGATGCAACTAAAGTTGCGATCGGAAACATCTTGCATCTTTTAATATGGTGTATAGCTCTTAGAAAAGTTGTAAGTAGTTTGTCTAAATGGTGGTCACTATCGAAAATATAACCCAGACCTTAATAGGACAATTGTGTATAGCAAACCATTTCGAAGTGTTCTCATCCATTTCCTTCAATTTCTCCATGTTGGAATTCCATTTCTCCAGTAAATTGACCTTATCATCTCTCATAATCATGTGTTTTAACATTTTATTTTGTGAACATCGTTGAAATTAATAGGGACATGACGTAGACAAATACTGAGGTTGAAATTGAACTTCTAGACGACACATGGTAGCATGAATATCTGAGGTACGGTCTTACATGACACATATTGGACCCCTACGATGCCCAAAAATATAGAAACGAAACCTCTCCAGAAATCAGGCACAGCCCAACTCCTCGTCCTAATTCACGAATGGGAATGCAAGTAGGAGGATGCAGTTAACAGTGTCACATATGCATGCAATGTGGATATTCTGGTTGTACATGTCATGAATATGCATCCCATCTATGTTGATAACATGGTTAAAGTGTCTCCATGCACTGATGCATGGACGAAATATCGAGAAGGCCATTTTGAACACTTTCTTCCCTCCCATCACTGCATCCGCATGAAGATCTATCATGATATTGAGGATAGATATCTCCTAATGCTCAAATATGTAAGGCAATCCATTGTAGGATTCGCATAGTCACCGTATAATGTCTCTATTCCTATTTTCCTATCATCCTATATCATCCTACGACTTACCATATACCCATAATTGTTCGAAATCATTTACTGTAGCATGAAACCTTTCATAGAAGGTAATATCTTGATTTGATTGAGGAGTTTATGTGCCTTAAAGTTGAAAATGGGTTGATTGTGATCTTGATTTGTGATGAAAATATGTATGGGGTTGATGAATCTACATTTCGTCGTCTTTATTCTATCATTTTGGCCTTAAAAACCCTAGTAAATGCGTGTAAATAGCATCAATTCATGCATTTTATCATTCATGCATCATTGTGTAAACATTGTATAAAATGCGGTTTTTAAAGCCAAAAATTATAGAATAAAGAAAATGAAAGAAAAGAAAAAATATTGCAAATATTTTATGACCCGAAACATCGAGACCTAGGTATCTCAATGACTAGGTCGACAAGGAATAACGTAGGGGAGATAAGGGCCAAAATACCTTCTATTTAATTCATTCTTTATTCATTTTGGGACCTATTTTTAGTTCCACTTTTTATACTTCAAATAAAGAAACTTTGTCATGAAAGTTTTAGATAATTAAATATAGAAAAATAAAAAATCAATTTCATACAAAAATAATGTACAAATAAAAAGTTATGATCTGAGTAAGTTTCCAAAATCCCAACTTCCCAGACATGTATCTCTCAAATAAAAATCAAAATGTATCAAAATTACTTTAATTGTATATAATTTTTCATAAGCTATTTAATGAAGTTAGTTTCATATTTGCGGAGCTACGGTTTGAAAGTTGAGTTTTGGACCCCATTTGTATACTTATACCGATTAAAATATTCATTTTATTTATTATCCATTATTTTTATACTTTTATATTTTTATAATTTTGTAAATATTATTTATAATATATGTGAATATTAAAACAAGAATAAAAACATAAAGAAAATATAAAAATAAAATACTTGAATACAATACATAGATGAATTACCTATACTTATACCTATATAGATATGACTTCTATTTATTTATTTGTACAAAACACTTCAGAAAAATAAAATAAAATAAAATTATATCTAAATTCATAAAAATAATTATAAATTTATAAAATAATAAACAAAATAAATAAAATTAAATATATAAAATAAAAATAAATTATTTAAATACATAGATGAATATACATGTATATAAGCTATATAAGGTAACTTGTAATTTTATACCTCGAAAAAATAGATAAAAATCGTAATAAAATACTTTATAAAATAATAAATAATTTTTATTTAATAACCTAAAAATAATAAAATCATTAATTATTTTTAATCGAATTAATAAATCTTTTTGCCAATGAATTTTCTAGTTGGTCCACGTGGACCAACCAGAATCATTCGTTGGTTGACCTCGGTCAACTCTCTGACCGAGGTCTGTCAAGTGTCAGACTTGCATTTTAGCCATCTTTGATCTTTTTTGGATGGCGCATCTTGCATCCTTTCATGATGCATCCTGCATGACTTTTTCTCCCCAGATATTGACCTTACACGCCTAGTTTTTTCTTGGGGATTGAATCATCGAAACGTCTGCTGCACCTCGATTTTCGGAGCCACTCGACCACTTCTTCAAAAAACCATTTTTCCTTCTTCTCAAATTTGAACCCTTTCTTTGCACGTTTAGATCTCCGGGGACCTTCTGGGTTGACTCCGGTGACATGGGAGTCCCCTGCAACCCCGTTGAGGTACGGCAAGGCCTTGAAAGCTGTGTTCCAACCATCTCCGGCCAAGCTTGTCCTCTTCTCTCTGATTCAGGTCACAAAGAGGGTGAGGTCCATCTCAGGCATCTCTGCCTTTGAGGTTCATTTTTCCTTACTTTTTCTTGCATTTTCTTATTTAGCTTAGCCTTAGGAATCGAATACAACCTTTGCTTTCGAACCGTAATCCATCTGAGCTACCTTCGCCACCACCTCGTCGGAGATGGCTCTAGCGAGCTACTGATCCGCCCATTGCCAATCATTTTCTCCCCGCGAGCCTTGCAATCCGTCCCTCTTTGTGTCTCAAGTTAACTTGCAGGTACCATGCGCTCAAAGACTCCAGCTGGAGTCGGATTTTGTCGAGATAGAAGTACATGGACCCCCTAGTCTCCTCCGGCCTTGTCGTGGCACACCGAGGCTCATCGAGCCATTTTGGCTCCACCGGCGAGTCGGGGGACTTTCCAGGAGTCGCCAGAGGCCTTCTGCCGTGAAGTAGATGGCCGGAGCAACGCCCCATCATCGACTGAAGTTCGTCCTCGATCGTGTTCTTCCCCATTCTAGCAAGGAAGGGCACAACCGTTGGATCGGGCCTTGGTCCCAGAATTAGCAGTTGTCGTCCGATCAAGCGAGCTAGAACCGTCGGATCCTCGCCGAAGGATCTAATCTGGGTCGTCATCAGCGAACCGTCATCAGCTGTCCTCGAAGCGCCACGTGGATTAGTGAAGGAAGCTCCGCCGTTCGATCTGATCAGGCGCTGGGTATTTTGCGCTCAAAACCCCTGCCAGTTTTGTATTTATTAAATAACATAAAAACTTTCATCTGCTGCTTTAAACATTTTGTAATATTTACTACTAGGCCCCTGAACGTTTTATTATTGCACATCGGTCCATGTCCACGTCACCTCACGTGACTCACGCACGTGGGGTGCGAGAATTTTGCACTAGGGCCCTTGCGACTTTTTGATATTTTGTTCTACTCTAGGAAATATTTCATAACGTGTAATATTTTTGGATATTTTACAAAGTAACCCCCAGATTTTTGGTAATTGCTTTTAGGTCCTCCCCAAGCGCGTGTGCATACCCACGTGAAGTCTGGGATTTTTGCACTTGTACCCCTAGATGTTTGGCTATTTGTGATTGGTCCTGGAACTGTGTTGATTAGTTATATATTTTGTGGAAAAATTGCACTTTAGCCCTGATGTTTTGGACATTTACATATAGGCCCTTGCCAGTAGTGTAGTTTCTCTTTGTTGTCTCTATTTATTTCATTCATCTATAAAACTCTAAAAATTCCCAAAAAATACCATTACATGCCTGTTGCATCGCTCTATCACGCTATATATTTAATTTGCATTTTTTTGCATTTTATTATTTATAAAAATTCAAAAATATGCATTTTCTTCATTGTTTGCATTAGAAAATACATAAAAAATTATAAAAGATTTTTGCAAAATTCAAAAAAATATATATATTATTTGCTTTTGTATGTTTTAAATTCAATCCAAAAATCATTCAATATTTCAAAATAAAACTCTTAAAAATAGCAAAACCTCAAAAATATTCATAAAAATCCTAAAAATTCCACAAAAATCCTAAAATAGAATTTTTCTCTCTAAATTTTCTCTGTTCTATCATGTTTACTTTAAAATTAATTTGAGGAATTTTAGACTCTGTTTGATATTTTTCATCCTTATTTTAATTTCAACAAGTAATTTGTATTTACTGTTTTCAAAATTTTTTATTTTAAAAATACCAAAAAATCAGGAAAAATTTAGAAAAATCACAAAAATATTAGAAAAATATAAAAAGCCCAAAAATATTTCATTTACTATATTTTGAGGATTTTCCCCTGTATATCTCTCTCTTATCTCTAGTGTATTTACATTCCTTATAGTTTATATCTTTATTAAAAGAAAAGGAAAATATAAAAAAATGTAAAATATAAAAATAAAGTACAAAATCAGTAAATTAAAATCAAAATATAAAAATATAAAATCAAAAAGTAAATAAAAAACTAATAAAACTAAAAACCCGCAAAAATAGCACATTTGTAGGCATTTGATCAAATTCACTCTTGAGTACTTGTTTTACGATCTATCCTTCTTGTTCCATGTGTTCGACACTCTACATTACTTGCACTATACACACATTTTGTAGAGTTATAATAAATTTTAACTCCATATTTACTTTCATTGCTTGATTTATCTGTTGTGGGTTAATTGTTGACTTAACTCGGATTTTGCATGGTCGCCACAACGATTTTGTCTCCGCCTTGTGTGAGACATATTTAGACCGCTTGATTTTCATGTTAATCAAATGGTGTCGTTGTCGGGGAGCAACAGCGCATAGATCGGCTTTTTGCTTGATTGTGATTATTTATCAATATTTTTGCTCATCTATTTGATATAATTGTTTACTTTATCTAATCACCCTCTCTTATTGACTTTGTGCGAGGAAACACGTATCGAGGGAGGCACCCTACCCTAGGCGCATGTGCACCCATGTGAAGGCAATAGGAGACTTCTGACTTAACATCAAAGGAGGTAGGAATGACTTGAGAAGACAGCCACATTTTGAGCATTTTTTGTATTTATTTACTTGTGTAATTTTTGTGAGAGAGAGACCACTATTTATAGTAATAATACATGTACTCGGGACTTGGACTTTCGGGCCCAATTTTCAAGTGTTTGTTCACTTGAGGGCTCGTCGTGGTTTTCACGGTTTTTCATCGCATTTGTTTCCTTTTGTTTCTCGATTTTGTTTTCTTTCTTTTGCGTGATTGGGCCCTTAGTTTTAGGATTGCTTGCGATAGATTAAGGCCAAACACCTAATATATTTGCATGTGCATATAGATACGTTGTACTTAGTCATATTTTGAATTGATTCTCACTTAGTCTCGGAATCACCGCGCTGCGAGAGTTCTCCATACAGCGCGTGCAGGACCCACTGTGGTGGGCACCGAGGAAACTCCAAGACCAGACACTTCGGTTCTATTCTAAGTCAATAGCATCAGTTCTTCACGCTAATAGCAATTTTTGAAACTTAGGGCGATTTCATCAGCTTGCATTTGCATATAGATAAGTTTCAATTATGTTGTGCATCTTTGCATGAAGAGTGCTAGAGGCAAGACGAGCATTTCTCTTTAGCATACATCATTGATTTGCCGCTTGCATTGATTTTCCTACTCTTCCTCTCATTTTGATCACCTAGGTGCTTAAAGGAATTGATTCCCCGATAGCCTCGTGATTCTCACTAAAAATCCAAAAAAGTGATAACCAATAAAATTGGGACTGCTAACATTACTTAACCCTAAAAATCAAACAAAAAGAAGAATCTTGTATTGGGGCGAGTAATCCCCTCATTGTCTTCGCTTTTACTTGCTCGCGCACACACTAAGGTTAGTGCCCAAATCTTATTTCAGCCCCCTAAGTGTTTGTGCAACTTTTGAACTTCTCACCTAACTCTAAAATAGACAAGATAAAAAGATCGCTCTTTTCCGATCTCTACCGAGTTGAGTAGGTGAATTGAGGATTTGTATTATGTGAGTTTTGCTTGTGATTGTTTGTGTGCATTTCTAGATCACTTCTGCGCATTTGTGCCTTCTTCTCATTTCTCTTGATTTGACCATCATGCTCTCCCGAAGCCCGCCTTTTGTTTCGAGATGGCCGACTGGAGTGATTTTTGTCCGACCTTCATGGATCCCTCGTACCCTCCATTCGGTCCATCTCACTTTTATCAGGAGGACCCTCCTCCCTTTTTTCTGATTTTTTTACATATCCACCTCAGCTACAGTATCGGTCCTCGGACTTCTATCCGCATCCACCTCCACCTCCATACTTCCCACCTTCGCATCCACTCGAGACTGATCTGTTGGAGTCACCTCTCACAATGTCCACATTTGAGACCTTGACCCAATTCATGGAGCAAATTAATTCGAAGATTGATAACCTCACCTACCTAAATAAGAGCCATATCGATGCTTCACGATTTGATGATTCGGACTTAATTGAGGATTCTTGTGAGAGCTTGCAATCGTCCAAAATACAAAATAATGAGAAAATTTTAAAAATACAAAAAGATTTACGGAGACACATGATCAAGTTGGACTGGGAGGAGAGTGCTCACTTGCCAGACCCTTTGATCACACTTCCATTCACATCCTGTCCCACCTTTGACCTCGAGGACGCCGTTGTATAGACTGCTCTTGGCATGCCTCGTGTAGATGTTGATTCCGACTTCCTCCCTTGTATGGAGGAAGTCCAACAATTAACAAAATTATTGACTGAACCCGAAGTGGTGGCTACTATTCATGAGATCATTCGTGCCCCACTTCAGCATGCCATGACCCAATTATCTGCTCCTCTCCCAAAGAAGAAAACGCGGAGGAGCAGATCTGAGCGTCATATTTTGACCATGGTCACTGCCTACGCAATCACACACCGTCCCTTTCCTAGGAAGAGGAACACAGCTACCCCCTTCATTAGTTGTATCATCTCTAACTTCACTTGTGATCACACTCTCCCAGACGGCGGTGCTTCGATTAGCATATTACCCTTTTCGTTGGTACAGTCTCTTCACTTAGGGCCTCTCAAGAAAACCAGGATGATCGTTCAGTTTGCTGATGGATCAATAAAGAGATCGAAGGGTATCCTAAAAAATGTTGTCATTTCGATTCAGGGCATGAGCTACAATGTTGATTTTGTCGTATTGTCCATGGAGACCTCCACAGGGGAGCCCTCTCCAATCATCTTGGGACGACCATTCCTCGCCTCTGCGAGGGTCGTTATTGACTATGGATCAAGAGAGATTCGCTTCCGTCCTATTGACGAGTGCAAGGTGACCACCACCGCATCTACTACCAACCGGTGGAGTGCTCTGTCGAGGTATACTCATACCGGTGGAGAGGTGGCTTCATCAGAGGAGTTTCAAGCCATGGGTTGAGAGAACGACAAGGGCAGTAGAGCTTCTATTCTCGTGGGGTCAGTTGGGGCTGCAACTGGTTTTTTTTCAAATCCTAGGTGTTTCTCCTGGCAACGGCTCCCTTTAGATGGGGAGTTGTTGCCCCCAGCTACGATTACACTCTGTGGGTAATGCCTTCCTTTTCTACAAATACATCTCGTAAGAGGTCAGCAAAGTCATGTCATGGACCTTATACTTTAGGAACCACCTGCTTGCCCTGTGCTCAACCAAGAGAATCACGCTGCCACTATAGTAGTATACCCCATAAGGCAGTTGGGATATGTTTGGTTACTGAGATGGAGTGGGTTGGGATAACCTGATGTGAATAGTGGTTGTTTAGATGGTTATGAGGGTTAGGAAAGGGTTGGAATAAGAAATATGATGTGGTGGTACCTTGATTTGTGATGGAATTTCAACCTAGGAATGTAGGGGGTACACCGGATTACGGGGTTAACCAGGTAACCAAACGGACCCTTGATGAGAATTTCTGGGCTTCTCGACATTATCAGCGGGATCCCAACTTCTACCGCCGCCTTGTTTTTAAGGCACCGGATAGTTTGTCTTTTTGTTAATTTAGTTTACATATATCTTTGATCATAAATGGGATTTTTAGGCGATTTCTGCACTGTATTGAAGTTGCTGAGCTTGTTTGGTAAAGACTTATATTTTGCCCCTGTAAGTGAGCTTTCGAAATAGCAATATAAAGGACAGACGTATCCAAATATCTGCGTACCATATCCGTGTAATTATCAAACACAGATATCTGTAGAGATTAATTGCAGAAAATTCTGAATATGGATGAGGATATTGTAGAAATTAGAAAATACATTATATTGTTTATAATATATAACACGATACAAGCAACACAATACAACACACCATAACCCTTTTTATTGATCAACTTCCAACTTTCTCAAATTTGGGTAACTATAAATTACACAAGACTCGACCATATTCTCGTCTTAGTCATACGTATGAGGCATGTTAATAGAGCTTCGCATCCGGTATGATGCTGCTACAGACTTAATACGTACATGTTTACGAGGTGAGAATGTACATTACTTCTTAATAGAGTTAGCGTCTGGTACGATTTACTTAAACTCATGGAAGCAAATAGTGGCAAAATTGTGCAATGATTGGCAAGGAATGGTAAAAATACATTCAAACCTCAAACAAAATGCTGGCAACAAAATGTGTACCACAAAGGGAAAGCTAAGATAAAAATATGCAGTTATTGGTAATACTATGACTGCAGTGGTAAGACTGCTTATCACATCATGCTCATGTTGGTAAGAATGTGTAGTATGTGGTGTCACATGGTAAAACATCCAAAACATCATATAAAACATCAGCGAAAAACGGAGGGCCAGGGATAATACGCAGGTAAGTATATTTAGTTCCTGAAATAACAAAGCCTCTGCTCTGAGCTAAATAACTCGTACCGAATCAATATCGGTTACAGTGCGAAGATGACTGATTGGAACGAGTTAGACCATAAAAGTGGAACAAAATCTTCTCAAATTGCATCTACTGGCTATTCCAAAAGGGCTTGGGTTGTCTGCTGTAGTGTTGTAGTGCACTACAACCGTTCGATCATGCTCGAGCACTACAGCAGAGGATCCTGACTCATTCCAAAAACCATGACCGCAAAGGGTGCAAGTATAATGAAAAGCATATATGGATCATTCAACGCAACCACACTTTCACATCCAGTAACTCCAACAAGAGAGTAAATATTTGAAATGGAAGTTGATGAAAAACACACTTGAAAAAGATACATAACCCACGACAAAAGGAGTATCTTTAATTTTCCCTCAGATTGGGAAGAATGCAAAGCCACGGTTTACATGCCGCACAAAAAAGAGAAGTCCTTGGCATATACTTTATTCGTCCAACAAAACTAGGGAAACTCGAGATGGCACCTGCGGCTTACCACTCTTCACCAGCAGCTGCACACCAAGACTACAAAAAGGGGATGGTCTCTCTTCAGGCGGATTTTTTCGTCGTTGCCGCATTAATGATCTGCGCGAATTCAGGCTGAAAGGAGAAAAAATCAGATGAGAAACAATCCTCAAGATGAAATAAAGAAAGGGTACTAAAGATGAATAAGTAAAGGAAAAGGGAGTAAACTAAGGAAGAAACAAAGTGAAAGGTACGGTAGATGAATAAATCATTGTGTCGAGTCGAGAATAAAATGGAGATGTGGCGTTTAGAGAAGAAAGCAAACCTTCAAGGAAGCTCCTCCAACAAGAAATCCATCCACATCTGGCTGGGAGGCTAGCTCGTTGCTGTTAGCACCATTTACAGAACCTGTGGCAAATATATAATCGCTACTTAGAACGGCTAAAATCAACTAAAATCCATCAAGTCTTCAGAATTCTTCCAAAAAATTGATCTCGACTTTGCAGTTCTCCGAGTATTTTCCTAGAAT
The DNA here is from genome assembly GCA_037367405.1 of Ottelia alismoides. Taxonomy (NCBI): domain Eukaryota; kingdom Viridiplantae; phylum Streptophyta; class Magnoliopsida; order Alismatales; family Hydrocharitaceae; genus Ottelia; species Ottelia alismoides. Next base: position 239,255 of record JAZKJV010006522.1, on the reverse strand, counting down.
TGCAGCAGGGGTGCACAGCACATGGCTTGTCAACAGTACAAAATAGACAACTACATAAAAAAATTTATGCCCTTCATGTCAAAATTCTTAATCAGAATTAAGGACGTAATCCATGATTTCAATACCTGTATGCAAGAGGTATATTACTTTAGACCATGGTGTGATTTCTACTTGCATAGAATCATCGACATGCAGACACTTTGAGAAAATAGCTAAATACTTGAGCTTGCCTAGTATGACGTAGACCATCTGATGATACAAGAAATGTATACCATCTGATGATAAAAGAAATATCCCGTATAAGGAAATATACCTCCATAAATGATCCTGGTTGACTCAGCAACTTCTGAGCTCACGTTGGATTTGAGCCATTTCCTCAGTTCAAAATGAACCTTAAGAAGACAAGAATGTGAATTAGCATAATGCATTCTTCATGCAGCCATGAACACTACTGCTTTGGACTAACAAATCCAAAAGAGGCAGAAACAGAGTAATCTAGCATATGTCAAAAGTTTTTTACCTCTTGAGCTTGAGCAGGTGTAGCAACCTTGCCAGTTCCAATGGCCCAAACAGGCTCATATGCTAAAACAACGTTGGACCAATTTGTAACACGCTCTGCAAGAAGAGAAAAGGAAACCATCAAACAGATGAATGGAGGCTCGGATACATAAAGCATCTGTTACGAAGCAAACATCTTCTACATCATATTCATATGCAATAACAAAATATTGAAGCTGAAAGATTATTAAAGCAAAAAAAAATGAAGCACAATCTCACATGCCCAAGTCATGTGGCCATAACAATTAAAGTTTATGATAAAAAGAATTATTTAGGTGGATACATCTAAAAACTACCAAAGAGAAAACAAAACATAGAATGTACCCCCAAAATCTAAAAGCTTCCCTTGTTCAAGAAATGTTAACGCCTAATGGTAGGTATTCTCGAAGCGATTAAGGAAAATCCAGTTTAATCACAACTTGATTATCATTGAAATGCAGAAGCATGATACTTCCCGCTGACTTTTAATAATGAGGTCGTATTATACAAAGATGTCAATAGCACATACACTTTTCTTTGTCAAGTAAAAGAAAGCCGTGTAACATAAGGATGTGGTGTATAAACATCTAAAGGAAATGATTGGATGTAAGATGACTCTATCTTCCTTGTTTAATGCTCGCCAAAACTCTCTAACACGGTTTGAATTTTTGGGAAAATTTCTCGTTACATCTATAATAAATATAGATAAACACAATAAAAGAAAATTAATAAATTGGTATGCATCACATTCGCATGTAAATAATAACCTCAAATTTATTCATCTATATTAACATTAGAAAAGAAAACAGGTAGCCAAAGGCTAGGAACCCGGTATGCAAGTTGACATGCATTTCCAATAGCTCAAGCACAAAAAAATAAAACACTTTTTATACCCAATTCTTTTCTGAGCATAGCACAATACCATATTATAGGTATGAGGTTCACACTATCCGATACAATAAGCTTGCACAATTAAAAAAAAGTCAGTATGTGCCTTTCTTCCTTTAATCGTTTCAAATGGAGGAACATGCTAGTCTAGGATCAATATAAACGTCTTTCCAACAGAATTAGGATCTTTTCCTGATAAATCGTGCCATACGATTATAGAGACAAGGAGCCCAGTGAAAGTACTAGAATAAGGAGCACATAGACCATGAAGATGATGTAACAAGACAGATCATCGCATCACCTGCAATGGCCTTCGTTTGGGCAGCAACAACCTCCAAGGTTGCACCTGATTCTCGCTGCTCAAGTGTCTCTCCAATACAAGCGATCACCTTTAAGCCTTGAGAGAGAGCATAGGCAACCTTGTCTCCAACAAACTGAAGGGGGAATTGTAAGAAGTGAACAATAAAATAGTATCTATAAACAAGAAATAAAGGCTGCTTAGAAAAAATATGGCCATAAAGTGTTATATTTGTTACGAAGTTGGCATTGACAATTTATGCATAATGGTTAGGACTAAGCTATTAGATAACGTTGCACACTTTAAAACTAAGCTCACAGACATGTTGGCTGGGGTGGTTTGGGTGAAAGCGTCGGTTGATATCAAGATGCACGACAAGCAAAGAAACCTTAAACATGTCTTATATAAGAAATATATTATAAAACATATTTATGTATATGATAGTTGATATTTACACTATGACTATATGGCACTTCATGTTGGGTCATTGTCAGAATATCCCCTTGCTGGCTAGAGGTACTTAACCAATCAACAAACCCGATGATATATGTATGATGTTGAAAATTTGTATATTACATTTTTATAGACACAATAGTTAATACCGAGTGGAAGTTTTGCTTTGGCTCTATTGACGCTCTTGTATTAACATGGGTCAGTTGGCTTTCATTGTCGGAATATCTCCTTGATGGCTAGAGGTACTTAACCAATCAACGAAATTATGACAAGTATACTGTCGAAAGTTTTTATATTGTATTTTCATAAACACGGTAGTTATTAGTTAATAACACAACGAAATTATGATATAGGTATACTGTTGAAAGTTTTTATATTGTACTTTCATAAACACGGTAGTTAATACCATCTGGCAGTTTTTCTTTGGCTCTATTCACACTCTTGTATTAACATGGGTCAGTTGGATTTCATCCATCTTTTCTTGTGATACTCTTCTTCCATCCTTTCCTGTCTCTATAATCAATCCCCATGACTTCCATTTCCATTGTAGTTCCTTCCCTCCCTCTATGCAAAAGGGGAAAGAAGATATCCAAAGAAAACTTATAGATAACCTGGAGGACCTGACAAACATATCAAAATTGAACTGGTATAAACAAAACAGAGGGTTCACCGGTAAAAGAATGGTAATCATCAAAGAGCCGCACATCAAATAGGAAGATAAGTACTGCTGCTCAAAGTCAAAAGTGTTGTTTAAGAAGTGAATGTAATTTGGGTAAACTAATGCAAATTCATTGAAGTATACACACAGAATATAATGGAGAGTGGTGCCATAATTGTAAATAAACTTACTTCATTTGATTCGTTTAACAAAGCCCTTCTTTCAGAGTGTCCAATTATAACCCAGGGAATGTCCAGATTGACGAGCATCTCCGCACTACATAAATAAAAATCAAAGATTAAAGTTGCACAAAACAGAACACATCTCGCACCTTTAACTATAATTGAAACTAAGTTGAATAAAGTTCGAAATAGATCTGATAAGGACCTATTGAGATATATTGGGATGTGAACTGTGAAGAAATGTAACATTATTCTCTGTCTTCAAAGGAAGAGCGTCCCATCATTTTTGGGTGACTTTTTTTCCAAAATAATTGGATCCCGAGGAAACCCATAAACAGCACAATAAAGTCAATTCCGAGGTCGCTCAAGCTCAACTTCTAGCTTGAGTTGCAATAAACCATGAAGACAAAATCTAAATTAACAGAAAAAGTCAACTGGAAATTAACACTGCCAATTGCAAGAGAAAGATCAGATAACACACCTAATGATGACAGATTGTATGTGGAAGAAACTAAACAACCATCACCAAATTTGCTAAATACACCATTCCACCGATCTGAGAAGATCAGCTTAAAAAGTTTACCTAATCTCCCCTGTGAAGGCACCACCTTTCCTCACCCAACAATTTTGGGCAGCAACATGGAAATCAGGTCGAAGCGAACTTTTCACAAGACCCAAGAACACAAATGGGGGGCTTACTACAACCTCTGCAAAAGAAGTATTTTTCTCAAGAATTAGTACGGTTTTTTCACTTAATCATTATAAATACAAAAAATTGAGAATTCATCTTGTATAATCCATTTTAATGTGAATCGTAGAACCTTGATGAAATAAACATAATACATTATATAGAGAAAATCTGGCAGCCATATATCCACTAAAGTATAACTAACCGACAATACCATGAGACTGAGATATAAGGAACTTCGGGCAGGGGTATGCATTCTGAATTATGCATCTGAACACAATATGGAAGCATTTCAAGCAGGACAGCAACAGAATCAAAGGGTAACAAAAAATAAAAATAGAAAATAGAAACAGGGAGCATCATTTGAGTGATGTATTGCCATGAGTCGAAGAATATACTCATAGCAGAACAAGCCTAAAGAAACCAACACCAGTCATAAACGGGAGGAAACTATTGCATTATGCTAGGCAAGTTAAGCTCAACTTCACCAATGCAGTGCAATGTTCTTGTATTCTTAAATATGGTGAAAATGGCTTTCGGGTAACTCGATTAAAACCTGGAAGGAGATTTCTCATCAATAAAATAAACGTATCCACACGTACCCACAACATCCTCAGACGGCACTTCGGCTGAATTCAAAGTGGATACTATTTTCTTCACCTCTTCAGTTGTCCCATTCTGAAAATAAAAAAAAAACAAAAAATAAGCACAACCAATTTTCTACAACCGCAAATTAATAAACATCTTTTGATGGACTATCTTAAGACTTCCAGAAATTTGGCAGCAAAGCTTCCAATAAATACTATACTCAACCCAAATTAATGCAAAGACTCCGCCAACTCGGTATGCAACCAGGCGGTTTAACCGATCATTTGGAGCTGCGGAATTTTGTTGCAGCTATTTCAGTAGCCATTAGAGCAACTACGGCCTGATCAAGTAATATGGTGGTTAAACTACCAAGCCACGATCAAATCGCTTGAATAAACGGACTCACAAATCAAAACCCCATAAAAATCTCCGGAAAGAGAAAAAAGTCGATTTTTCCTCCAGATCTAAAGATCGAAATAGATCCTAACAGGAAAGTGAGAACGGAAACCCTACGCATTTCCAGTTGCCGCCGACGAAGAACTTCCTGCCCATTCTGCCGATCTCGCTGTCGCTCGTCGATCTGCAAGCTTCGCCCTAACCCCTTTTGGCTGTCTAGTGTCTGCGATCTCTATCTCGGGTCGATCGAGCGGGAGACCTTATACAGGCAGGGAGAGGGTGCGAGAACGTGACACGTGGACTTGTTTGTGGATCTCGTGCAAGCCTCCCACGTTCCCAGAAGCAAGCAGTGCCGCGAGCGCAGGCCTATCGTGGGCCGTTTGGGCTGTGAGGCGTCCAGATGTGATCGGGCGGTGAGAGGCACGAAGCGTATGGTGGGTGACGCAGGAAGGGACCTGTGAGGCAGGCTTGGCGGTGGGTGAAACGTGGGCGCTTGTGGTTTCTGGGGAGGGGAAGGATAGATATTTTGGGCGTGGCCGCAGGTTTGTGTGTGGTACGCATGCAGCGCCCGCTGGTCTGGGCGGTTCGGATTTCGGGAAAATACTCGGCAGTGGGGCCTGCGGGCTAGGCCTAAGTCCGTATGTTTTCTGAAATTGCTGTCTAAGCTCGAGTCGGGTCTACAAGTATATGAGTCGAGTTAGGTTGGATCGGTCCGTTATATTAAAAATAAAATTTGCTCATTCTTGTAAACTTTGATACAATGAATATTTAATTTGCAAATATACAGATTAAATATGTATTTCTTCAAAATATGAATATAGTCGATGTTTAAACAATTTATTCGTACGAACGAATCAATGATTGGATACTTTTCCATAGTTTTGATAATATTAAAAATGTGAAACTAGAGAATAACGATAATTTAAAAAGGAAGATCTATTGAAATAATATAGTTACTTAAATTAACTGAGAAAAATAAAAGTCAATGTCAGCACAATGCTCGTGGAGCTAATAAACTTCAAACCAGAAGGAACTAACACAAATAAAACTCGAGTTGGAGCTATGAATTGATTGTTCAACATATAACAAAAACACAAGAAGTCCTAAATATAAAATATTGTTTGTCTTAAAAAAATATTACAATAGATTTTTAACAGTTTCCTAGAATAAGAGAGTAAGGCACAGGAGTCTCGAGTCTCGACGCTTTCTCAAAATGACCCACATCAAAAACCCGCAATGCAAGTGCAAATATTTTACAATCACGTCCAAAGAGTGTAGATACATAGGCCTATAGGCCCATATATGTGTCACTCCTAGATTGTTTCTAAACCTATACTTAGAAATATGTATCAAAATCTGTATGAAAAAAGATAATATTTAGAAATTTATTGAATGAATACCGATCAGATGGATTTATACTAGACTCGCTATCGCCGTCATTTTCTTCATCACCCGCAAACTCACTACCTTCACCACGTATCCAATCTTGTGTGCAAATCAAAGCTTCGATGGTGTTTGGATCAAAACGGTTCCTTGAGGTATAAATGACCCTCCCCCCAGTACTGAATGCACTCTTTGATGCAATAGCTGAGATTGGAATTGTCAAAATATCTCGTGTCATGTGTGATAAAAATCGATATTTGCTTGCATTTAGCTGCCACCACAACAAAATATCAAAAACGGGATGGTCAACATTGTTGGCAGAGTTGTCTTCTAAGTACAATTGCAGCTCGGATTTTCCTAATTCTGTATATCTCAAGAATTTCTTTGATTTTAAGAGCTTCAACATGATGTCCTCCTTCACTCTTTATTCACATGGATCACATTTAATAGCCCTTTGCATTGTATTTTCTACATTTTCCTTTCCCTTAAAAGTCAAAGCATATTCATCATATAGCGCTTGGAAAACTATCTCCACCGTGTCCTACATATTCAGCTACCTCCTCCAACGAGTACAGTTCTGAAGAGAAACATAAAAACTCGATTTTGTAACGTGGATGTACAACAGTTGCGATGTGTAGAGGCAACATAGCATCCTTATCTGTCTAGTACTTGTCAAATTTAATGAACATTTTGGTGGTCATGCTTCGAATTGAAGCATCTTCGTTGTTTTGCAAAGAAATCAACTCATTCTCTATTTCAAAAATCAAACAGAAAAATAGATTTACAATTCTGTATTTCTGACCGGAAAAGAACTTAGTTGCAGCATATAAGTTTTATAAAATTCCTTTTATGAGCTCCACCTTCTTCCACTTAAAGGATGGCAGGACATCCATCAACTGAAAATCATGAGTCTTCATTAGATTGAAGACTTTATGATACAATGTTGCAGATTCAAGCACTAGGAATGTAGAATTCCATCGTAGGATTGCATACAACCTTAAGGACTTCGTCACTTAGATGTGTTCCTGACAGACGTAATCAATAAATTATTGATGACAACGGGTAGAATAGTTAATGTATTTCATTATGTTATAAATTTTCTCAATAATTTCGCCAATCTCAGAAAATCATCCTGTACGATTAGATTTAGAATATGTACCCAACATCGGACATAAAAAAATTACCACCAAGCAAAAGTGAGTTGGCTGACGAATAATGGTCAACCAAATTCCTTATCATGACATCATTGGTGGACGCATTATCAATTGTCAACGTGCACAATTTTGTAATATTCTAAGAAATCAACCCGGTAATCATCATATATGATATGTTATCACCAGTATGGCATAAAGCTAGTGCTACAAAACTCAAAAATTTTTCTGCAACTTCCAACAGTCATCAATGGAATGAGGTGTGATGAGCATGTACCTCAAATTCTATATAGAAGAACACGTGTCAATTATTATGCAAATCCTCGCACCAGATTTATTGAGGGTGCTCAACAATTTCTTCTTCTCAAGCGTTTCATGCAGTCTCTTTTTAGTGTAAAACGAAACAAGGCATTGTATTTAGGTTGTAGATGTAAACCCTTGAACTTGGCATATCTCGGATCATATATAATAAGATCCGAGTCGTCAAGAGGAAACCGACGGAATTTGTTTCGTGTCAATCGGACTTCGTTTCTATTTGTTATGAATTTCGGAAGAAAGAGAAGTAAGGAGGGTTAAGACATCATTAACCCATAATGACTGTCATTAAGACTAATTAAACATGACTAAAGAAACTAATGATGGATTAAAAACCGCTAATGATCATCATCAAACACTAATCAATAGTTAGCAAAAGATAAGCATAAGCCGTGAAAGTTAAATCGTGATTAGTGAAAGTTAATCACGATTAGTGTTAATTAAGCATCATTAACGAATCAATAATCCTCTAGAATGTTCTAACTTAAGCCCAAGTTTGGGATAAGTCTTGGCTAAAACCATGGACCAAAATCATGAGTCGCTAAACCATGGTTAAGGTCTAAACCATGATTTTCTAACCATGGTTAGTGGTTTCTGGAGCCTATAAATAGACTTCCCTACCCATTCATTCTCTATGATTTCCATTACCACCACCATCCCAAGGACTAGGGTCGAGAGGTCGGGAGGAGGAGTGGGAGGTGAGGAAGGAGCGCTAGCGAAGCGCTGCCGGGAGAATGAGGAGGAGAAAGGTATGATCCTCTCTTAGTTTGCTTCGTAAGCTAGGCTTTCAATTCATCCTATTGTTCTTCCAAGTTTTGTTCTTGATTCATCTTTCTTTCCGATTCCTTTCCTGTTGTGGTTCGAGGAGAAATCTGTGTAGCACACTACTTAGGTGCGGGCGGCTATGCACGTCAGTGAATCCTGTGATTCGTCACACGTTCACTCATCTAAGACGCGTGGTGTCTACCGATTCTCCATCACTTATGTTTATATTCTTTCAATTATGCTTTTATAATTATTTTGATAAAGAAATCCGTGTGATACTCTACTTAGGTGGGGGCTGCTATGCACGTCAGTGAACCCTGTGATTCGTCACACGTTCACTCATCTAAGACGTGTGGTGTCTACCGATTCTCCATCACTTATGTTTCTATTCTTTCAATTATGCTTTTATAGTTAATTTGATGGAGAAATCTGTGTAATACCCTACTTAGGTGCGTGTGGTTATGCACGTCAGTGAACCCTGTGATTCGTCACACATTCACTCATCTAAGATGTGTGGTGTCTACCGATTCTTCATCTCTTGTTGTTTGAGTATATTCTTTCAGTTTCGTTGTTATTTTTCTCTTGATTGATTTTATAGAGGAAACTCTTTTCGTTTTTATTTTGAAATATGTCCCGATATAAGGGGAAACTCTGCCGAAATTTTTCGAGAAATATGTCCCGATATAAGGGGAAACTCTACCGAAATTTTCCTAGAAATATCACCCCGTATAAGAGGAAGCTCTGCTGAAATTTCAAGAGAAAATATGTTCTTGACGTTCTTCGTGTTCTTTGTGTTCTTCGCGTTCTTTGTGTTCTTCGTTCGTTCTTCGTGTTATTGACACGTTCTTAGCATTTTCGAAACGAAAATGAAATTCGATCTTTTCAGGAGCCTTAAAACATCCTTTCTGAAAACGAAAAAAGATAAAGCCTTCCATATGCGAGAGAGAGCTCGATTAGGTAACGAAATCCTTCCTTTTGTTGTTGGCCTTTCATACAAGATTATTGAAATTCTTGATTTTATGTTCTTTGACTCTAATTTTGACTATTTTTGAAAAAGTCTAAAGAGTTGCTCTGTGATTTCCACTAAAATAAGGTTTAAGCATCAAATTGATGCTGTGGTTTTGAAAGTTAGGGTTTGGGAGTTAAAATAGGCATAAATATGAGTATATATGCATATGAATAATATATATGTGAGTCTATACTAAGTGTCGTTGATTATGCAAATTGAAGACTTAACAAAAGAATCATATCATAGGAATTGATGTGGTTTGCATTGGATCCTGAAAAGGATCGTGTGTCACGTTAAGGATGACTGGGAGTAGAACTACAGGTCGGGCATGCAACCTGTAGGTTTGTCGGAAGAAACCGTATTGACGTTTCCCTACCTAGATGGTGCAGATTGCCCTGTTATGATAAGTGCGCACGAAAATGAATGATTTGCAACGCGTGGTATCGGGAGCCAATATCTTCAGGTTGAACGACGGAAGATATGGTCGTGTCATGTGGAGGCACATGTGGTTCAATAGCAGCTGGGTCACGATAATATGTATTTAAAGCCACTAGGTTATATGATTAAATGTTAGTCTGAGGTTTTAAGCAACCGAGTCCTCAAGGATGGTGTGCTCATTTGTTTTCCAGGTCGAGGGCTTGAGACCCTGTTTAATAAAATAAAAGAAAATTATCAGGGTAGTATTGGAGGATTGGTTAAGGTGACATGCGGCGGCATAAGCTTACCAAGATCAATACAATCTCCAATCCCGAAGTGTCCACAGCTTCGGATTCCAAGAATGGTGGGGTTCCCTTGGACTAATCCCTGACGTGGAGTAGAAAGGAATAGGACTTAAATTAACAAGAAGGAATTAAACTTTTTGTGATAACAAGTTTTGCAAAATTACACAATTTGTTTGCTTTTCTCTTCTTCGTTACTTAGCATTCACTATTTTTTATCCTATGATTTATGGAAAACCCAACAAGTGTCGGTGAGTCATCGCAAGGACTTTAAAAATCCAGCCAACTTAGATACTAGACATCCAGCCAGCCACAGTAGCTTTTTTTTGTAAAGTAGTTAGTAATATTTCTATATATTTCCTTCCAGCTGACTTACATGTAAAGGGTCGTAGTGGGACAATGGATCATGTAATCTTTATTTTGTGAATGGGAAAGTGTTGAAATACCTCATTCTGAATATTTTTATTTACAGTCTATTTCTGAATGTTAGTTGTGATTGCTGAATAAATTATTGTTGAGTAACCAGATCCAGATATGGGAGGATCCGACGGCCCTGGAATTGGGGTCGTAACAGTAGACTTCCAACGAAACTACGAAAATTGGGATTTTCTACAACTGTAAATGACATTTCTCCAGAGATTACACATTTGACAAATTCGGTGCAGTTATGTTCTGGAATAAATTTCCAAGAAGAACTCATGCTCCCTTGACCGGATGTAAGCACATTTAAACAAGGTTTGACCTTTCACATCCTTCTTGTAGTAGAGACATTTATTCTCTAAATGTCGTATTAGTTGACTTATGTCACTTTTCGTTTGGCATGACAACGATTTCTGGTTGTGATTACAACGATACATTTCCTTTTCCATCAATGGCACCTATCTTGGTCAAATGATTCCAAACACATGATTGAGACTGCCGTGAACATTTGTTTGGTTCTTCGGGCTCGACCAAGTCATCTTTCTCATGTTCTTGTTCCCCTGTCGTAAATTCTTGCTCAATTGTAGGAGTGGCAACACCATGCTGATTTTGTTTATTCGACATCTATTACAGAATGTTAATAATATCACAACCACGAGTCAACAACATGCATATTGACTCATTGGATACAATCATACAACCACTAGTTTGGATAAATCAAGCATGCATAATGACTTAGTTTTCATTTGATACACCTATGGGTGGCGGGCCTAGGCGGATACACCTATGGTGGGCGGCAGGCTTGGCTATCACCTATGGGCGGTAAGGTGACAGTGCGAGGATGGGAGGCCGGAGGAGAGGAAGGTCGAGCATGGATAATGGCGGGCGATAAGGCGGCTATGCGAGGACGGGAAGGAAATGGAGGGGGAGAGAGGTCAGGTCCATCGGGGTTTGGGGATAAGGGGTGATATGGTATGGTTCTGTAGTGTGGGGGGGTTCCTGGGGCCTAGGGGTGCACATACTAGGGTTAGGGTGCCGTCCCAACCAGGTCGGGTTGGGTCGTCTTTCGGGCCCTGCATCGAGCTGGAAATTGGACCAATAGTCGGGCCAGCCCGCAGGCTTCGGGCTTGGGTCCGAGCTAGCCCGAGCCCGGTCCGAGAAGGCATTCATGCTTGAAAAAATGCCTAGGCCCGCCCATGTTAATTGTGGGCTCAGATGCTTACTCGTGCTTACTTGTGCTGGGCACCGGGATGGGTTGGGCCAACACGATTTTTTGCACATCCCTAGATGAAAGCTGGGATGCAATCTTTTTTTCCCTCTTTTTGAGAACATTAGCCCTTTTTTTATTTGCTAAACCCTTTTTATGTATTGATAAAATAAATATGAGGGCTTGAGTTATGCTTCAGTTATTAAGAAAAGTACATAAAATTCCAAATAAAAATCTGTAAGTTTAGAAGGGATCCGGGAAGGAGAATTTGGGTCCAAGGTAAACTTCCCAAAATATGCATTATTTGGACAATAGATCGTGAGATAGTCACGGTTATGGAAGAACGGGTCATGACCTAATGATGGTTCATTTCACACAAATTTCCTTGATTGTTGTGGCTTGAAAGGCACCAAGGAACAGAAACATGGGTGAAGACATCAATCTAGAGCAACATGGATTCAAAGAATATTGCGGCGGCAACAAATGCAGAGCCAACGATGAGCAAGCAACCTTTCAAACCTCGAAAGCAACTGGAAAATCGAAGAAAAAGTGGTCACGTGATCCCAAATCATTGCAGTATATATAGCAAGCCGAATGAGCAGTTATCTCATGCTTGGAAAGCCTATCAATGGCACGTAAGCAATTGAGCATCATCCTGTAGAACATGCATAGTATTTTAGGGTTGATTCGTTAGCCCAAACTCGTGGGGTCGATTCATTAGCCCAAACTCGTGGGGCTCAATGTACAAGTGCACCCCAAGGGCGGACCAGATCAAGGTCGTATAAAAAGGAGAAACCATGTCCCGTCATGAGACATACGAAAGGAGGTATTGAGCCGCTTACAACTCCTTGAAAATTTGCTTGACTCATGAGGACCAACTTCTATGAGAGGAGGCCACTATTGTGGGTGTCACATCCCAAACTGAAGCAGAATGCACGTACTTAGCATGCATAGAGCATGCCTATATGAAGTCAGAAGAAAAAATCCTCCACAACCAAGAGACTGACATAGCATCTCTATGGAGGCTACTGATCTCAAACCAAATTCACCCTCCACCTTAGGGAGACAGATAGTTTCCTAAGCAATCGCATGACATCCATAGAACCACGATAAATAAGCATAATGCATATCCACCATTCATTCAAAGTTTAAAAGAATGATCGTGCTGGATGTCGAATAATAGACCACGTCTGCAATCATCGATTTCAACAATTGTAAGCAACAGTCCAACGAAAGGGTCTTTGCTTTCCAGCCATAAAGTAAGACCCTCACCATGTCTTCCAACGATCTCGTAGCCAAGGTCGATCGTAGGAGGAAACCAAAAGTCCAAAACAAAAGTTATAAACTTTATATGGGCTTGGAGCCCATGTTTACAATCCCAAAATTTGAATAAAATAAGGGGAAAGACGAAATTGAGGTTGGAGTTTTTTTTACACAAGAAATGTTGTGCATTCTCAAATTTTTTGTATGCACTGTGTATGAAAATTAAAAAATGAAAATTATGCATGAAGTTAGGCAAAATGCAACGTATTATACTCGTATTTTGCTAAAAAAGGAATAAAATATATGAAAAATCATCGATTCATTAGTAGGCAAGGAATGCATGAGCATGCCCAAACACAAGTACATAGCAAAATCATAAGGGGAGTGGTTCGTCTGAAAGAGCCTGCTCTTGCAGGCATTCATCAAGAGGTCACATATGGAAAGGAAAGCATTAAATATATTTTTAACTGCTAATAAAGAAGAAGACAAGGCCTTACATGAAAAAAGAAGATCACCAACATAAATAAGGTGTGTGGGCATCAAGGATGGACTCCTGCGAAGAAGTTTAAGATGGCCACGTACCACATACTCCTCCACTGCATAGGAGAGAGCCTCCATACCAACCACAAAGAGGAGTGATTTAAGGGGGGAACCTTGCCACAACCCCCTTGTTGGAACATGAAAACGTGACTAAAATGGTCTTAGTTACTCTTCGGGAGCCCTGAAAGAAACCATGAGGAGAACCTTTCAAGGGAAGAGGCAAGATACATTGAGTGATGAGGGCAAGGGTAAATATGGTGGCAGTGAAGAGCCTATGGGGAATATGGAGGGCGGGTCGTTTCTTGTTCCCATGGGGAGGTGATGAAATGTAGCGTTTCTTGTTAGTGGTAGGGATGAAAGTTGACGTTAGGTTGTGGTGGTGGCATGTGAGTGAAGATGGTGTAATTTGGTGGTGGTAGATGGTAAGTGGTTGGGGATGATGGTAACTACGAGTAACGAAGAAGATAGTATGGAGAAGGAAGATCGTAACATTGTTATACCAGGGTTACATGCTCATGTATAATGTAGAGGATTTCGCTTGAGAGGAGAGTGCAGTGCACTTAGCGGTCGGCCTCATTGACTCATGGCAAGATCTCCCCATAGCTCAATCCAACTCCTTGAAGCCCTCATTTTCTCCTCGTGATTCACATAGAGACGCTAGTTGATGGTGAACTTGCAAGAAGGATGCATTAGCTATCTAGAGAGGGGACGAGTTTTAATGGCGAGAGGATACCAACAACACACGCACACGCTCTCGCTTATATAAAAAGGGCTTATCCAATGAACTCTGAGTTCAATGGCATCTTAGTGTGCACCAATTTGCAACTTCCATCAAGTCCGATCAAATGGTGTTGCTCATATTTAGTAGGAGACATTTTTGACAATGACAATGTGTGCGTTCCATTTTAAAAAAAAACGATATTTCGAATTTATGTCTTTCCTTAAAAAAGGGTTCATTTTAGAAAGAGAACAAATGCTACTAATTCATTCCTTGCATACACAACAATCACGATCAAAATTCCAGATCGAGAAAAAAACTTTCTGCTACTAAAATGATGTAAGTTATTACTTACAGACACTGCATTATTGAACTCACGATGATTAGTTGTGATTTTTGAAATCATAGTTACTTAATACTTTAAATTTATTAGTACGTAATTAGGTTGGTAGATTATTAATGTCCATATAAGTAATTGTGGCTTATTAATTGGAATATATTTTGAGTTGTGAATCACTTGCATGTGCCTGACATAGGCTTTGTGTGTTTTGGCAACTAATTTATTCGACATGGTGTCGATTTAAAAAATCATGTTACCTTAAAAAATGATTGTCTGAATGGAGGCCGTAGGAGTCTCTGTTTCTGACGAAATTCGAATGGCATATAGGAGGGATGTGTGTGTGTGTGTGTGTGCGTGCGTGCGTGCGTGCATGTGTGTGTGTAGGGAAAAATGGGGGCTGCACCCTAGGGGTAGGGATGAGCATTGGGTTGGGCCGGTCCGACCCAACCCGAAGCTCAGTCCAAAAAGCCCGGTCCGGCCCAGCCCAAACAAACATTGGGCAGGGCTTGGGCCTAATTTTTAGGCCCGAATTTTTTTGGGATCGGGCTCGGGCTTGGCTTGGCCTAGCCCGACCTGGCCCACGGGCCCGATCCGAATAGAGCCCGAACCCTTCCCATATCCTACATGTATTGAAACTCTCACCTGTCATGCACACTCTGTTCATGTATCCTATCTTCATACAATGTTTATAAATCAAGAAAGTCATGTGTGGGACATATGAGTTGATGATCATTGTATTTTATTTCAGAATTAATTTTTCTTAATTAGTCTATGTCTTATATTATGGTTATTATTCTTGAGCTTTTAACGTTTATTTTTTATATTATAATATTTTCTATTATTGAACCTTTACCAATACGAGCATTATGCCCATTTTTTTAACATGTAGTGCCTGGTGCACCTGTTGTTGTTAACTGTGTAAACTTGGTTCACTCTTTCAATTTCTGTAATGAGAGACGTTTATGGTATATAACATTGAGTGGACTTGTATAAAATGAGAAATCATCTCCGGTAGAATTGAGTTTTAGTTGTTTCACAAGTATTGTGGCATATGTTTTAAATAAGGGATTTTATCACTTGTGCCCCTCCGAGATATCGCAATATCAGTTATACCCCTATCTTTTTGGTAATATC
The DNA here is from genome assembly GCA_037367405.1 of Ottelia alismoides. Lineage (NCBI taxonomy): Eukaryota > Viridiplantae > Streptophyta > Magnoliopsida > Alismatales > Hydrocharitaceae > Ottelia > Ottelia alismoides. The sequence continues at coordinate 223,603 of JAZKJV010006522.1, read as the reverse complement.
AGTTGTGCTCCTAACTTCTTGCTCCGTCACCAATTGTGCCCTTCCGTCAGATTGACCGTCAAAAATTTAAAATAACCATGGTTTATTCAAACCATGGTGTGGTTAAGAAGAGTACTATGGTCCATACCCTTCTTCATCTTCTTCCTCCTCCATTTGCTCTTCTTCCTTCTATTCATAATTTCTTTCTCTTACTAAAACCTTCATATATCCATCGAATCTCTAAAATTTTTACATTTCCACGGACATATCACTCGTTACGGATCAAACGATGAATTTTATTGAATTTTTGGATGACTTTTTATGAATCAATTAGTCAAAAAATTATCAAAATTTAACAAAAAAAACTCAACAGGACTATCGCCTTCGCCCTTACATCGATTTCCCTTCTCCATTCCATCTCAAATCCCTTCGTTTACCTCAGATCAGACCCGATCTGAGATTTGATCCTATCGTTCATACGCCGAGGATCAACCCATCCATGCCCCTGTATCTGTTAACAAACTGGTCGAGGATGGACCTCGAACCTTAGTTCCTTATCTCCAGGACTGCGAGCATCAGAAGCATCGAGCAGCATTGTATGCATAACCGACACAGATGCTCCATTCGAAAGCTCCATCACCGATCGAGCACCATCTACTGACGTGATTTGGGGAAGAGTTTTTAGAGCTGCAACATCTCCCTAGACTACATCGAGTACCCTCCGTTGCCATTTGAGCCGTGAGATAGCACACCATCTCAAATCGAGGAAACTCAACGGGTTGCGGGCGAGGGGAGGTCGGGGCGAGGGCGCAGGGGCGGGGGCGGTGGGAGGTCGGGGGCGGTGGGAGGGCGGGGGCGATGGGAGGTCGGGAGGGGCGCAGGGGCGGAAGGAGGCAGGGCGAGGGCGCAGGGGCGGTGAGAGGTCGGGGCTGCACGGGGCGGTGGGAGGTCGGGGCTCCACGAGGCGGGTCTAGGAGGGGGGTGCGGGAGGTCGGCGCTGGGAGGGAGGTCGGGGCGGAGGGGGGTGCGGGGTTGGGCGGCGTGGGGCAGGGGCGGGGGCTGCGGGCTGGGAGGAGGTGCGGAGAGCTCGAGGTGGAGCTGGGCGGCGCGGGGCAGGGGCGGGGACGGGGGCAGAGAGGGAGGAGGAGGAGGTGGAGGAGGAGGAAGAAGAGGATGAGGAGGAAGAGGAAGAAGAAGATGAGGAGGGTGTAAAATGACCTCATAACTTTTTTAAAAAATTTAATTCCACCTATGTCCTCACAATTAACGTCCGTTTGCACTGTAGATGGACGGTAACTAACCCGCAGGGCACAAGTGAAAAAATAACAAGAAGTGAGGGGCACAACTGATATTACCAAAAAGATAGGGGTATAACTGATATTGCAATATCTCGGAGGGGCACAAGTGATAAAATCCCTTTAAATAATTTTAGCTCGTCTAACTTGAATTGAGACTGACTTTAAACACAAACTCAAAGTTAATAATATATAATGGGTTAAGATGGGCCGGACCGGCCGAAGCCCGGCCCATAGGAATTGGGTCGGGCCTGGACTTGGGCCAAACCAAAAAAAAATTACGGGCCTAGGTCCGGCCCAAAGCCCGATGTTTTTAAGTGGGCTTGGGCCTGGGCCCTTCAGGGCCCGGCCCAGCCCGACCCATGCTCATCCCTACCTAGGGGAAGCCAATGGTTGCCCCCACCCTTTTTTTCGTAATTTTTTTTATTTTTTGGAAAAATATCACCATGTATATTCATCCTTATATCCCTCCTATATGCCATTCGAATTTCGTCAGAAACAGAGACTCCTACGACCTTCATCCATATGTCATTTTTTTAACGGTTACTGGATTTTTTAAATCGACCATGTCTGGATGGAGGCCGTAGGAGTCTCTGTTTCTGACGAAATTCAAATGACATATAGGAGGGATATAGGGATGGATATTCATGTCGATATTTTTCAAAAGAAATATAAAAAATTTTGCCAAAAAAATGAGGCATGGCAGCGTGTTGGCTGGCCCCAGGGATAGCCCCGTCAACCCCATATACATATATAGGGAAAAATGAGTCTGCCCCTTGGGGTAGCCAACATGGCTGCCTGACGAGTCCGATATCGCCGGGTTAAGGGTGTGTTTTTATTGTGTCGTGCGTTGTATGCGGCAATCGGAAACGATCAAGAAAATACCACAAATAAGTTATTCAATTTTTAATCTCGTGGCTTTATGTTTATTTTACTTGGGCAAGTCCCAAGGTCGATCACAAGGAGGCAAAAGAATAACCTAGAAAGATGTCTATCAAAGTTTATGTTCGGTTTTCGAAGCAGTCTTTTTTTGGAATTTTCAATGCAATATACGGTGCACTATGCAAATTCGGCCTATTTTAGGACTAAAATGTGAATTACATTCAAATGATGTCCGAAAAATACGAAACTTGGCCGAGATGTAAAATATGATGAAATGTATGCACTGTAATTTTTTTGGAATTTTTGGATGCAATGTGAATTTTTTATGGATTTTTAAATGCAAACAGAATAATTTTCAATATTTAATTATAATAAATATTAAACCTACTTATTTTCAAGAAATAAAATTATCTAAGATCACTAGGTGATGGATCTCAGAAAAATCCTAAACCTCGAAAACGTGGGGTTTAATACCTATTAAAAATTAAATACTAAAAGATGCAAGATGATTTTTATAGAGCAAACTATGCATGCAAATTCAATTCTTTTTGGGCACAATGTCAAGTACAATTAACTCTACAAATTATGATTTTTCAGGGATTTTTAGAGCAATGGTTAATCAACTATGAATTTTAGAGCAAGAAATGGGTAAAATATGCAAATTTCTACAAAATAATTATTTGTTAATTAACCGTCCATCACAAAAGTACCCACAAGATGTCCAACAGTAGAGAATTAATTAACAAACATCATGCAATTTTTGGATTAAGAAAATAATGTAAAGAAGAGGTCCAAAACTACAGGGGAATATAGGGGTACAGATCAATATAAATAAATAAATAAAAATTGCAAAGGGGAGACTTGTTTGTAGTTACCAATACTGAGAGGGGACGATGCTGCAAAATGTCCAAGTGGCACGTGCCAAGCACGTGCCCTTGGAGGCGGGGGCTGACGCGCGAATTCGTGAAGCTCCAGGGGGCGAACTGAAAATAACCCACGGTCACGTGCGGTGCACGTGACCTGGGTGGCTTTGACTGCTGACGTCCCTCCCGGGACGCACGTGCCTCGCACGTGCGTGGGGAGGTCTCGGGCATCGCGCCCGGTGGTGGAGCGGCTGAGTCGGGGGCTGGCCGTTGGTGGTGGATGGCCGGTGGAGTCTGGCCAAGGTGGTGGGCTTCTGGATGGCCGTCGACCGACTCACGGCGGAGCAGAGGAGGAGCGGAGCTGGCGGTGTGGCCGACACACGACCGTGGGGGTTCGATGAAGCGGATGCAGTGTAGCTGGTGGTGTCGGTTGTCGAGCGGCGAAGCGGAAGTTGATGACGACGAGGCGTGGCTGGTGAAGCGATGGAGTCGAGGTGTAGTTGGAGGCGGTGGCGTAGTCGATGTGAGCGGCGATGGCTGACACACGGTCGTGGGACGTCGAGGGAGCAGCGGCGTGGCGGAGGAGTTGGTTATGGCGGCAGAGTTGATCGGGAGAGGCGCAGATAGAGAGAGAGAGAGGGAGAGAGAGAGAGAGAGAGTTAACCTGAAGACGGGGGCTCGACGGTGAACTGCGGCCGGAGCGAAGCAGCGGCGGAGGGCTTGAGCTGCGGCGAGGAGCGGAGAGCTTCTCGGATCACGCCGGCGAGGATGGTTGTCACGATCACCTGGAGAACGGCGGATGGGTTACTCAACGGGGGTAACTGCAGCTTTATATAGTTGGAGGTCATCGCCGGTGAAGGAAGGAATTCGCGGGGGTGTGATTCGATTTGACCACAGATTTGGTGAGGCAGCGCGAGATCGCAGGACGACGGAGGATCTGATGAGATAGGATTGATCGGAATGAGGGTGGCGGCGAGATTCGAGGGAGATCGGGGACGGCGAGGGGATTGATCGGAGAGGGCCGCGATTTGCGGCGGAAATCGTGGGGGGCAGGGCTCGATTGGGAAAGGGAGGCCGGAGGAAGAAGAAGTACAGCAGTCGTCCGATCGGCCGAGATCGGACGGCTGTTATCACGCCACGTGGGCGCAAGAGGGAGAGAGGCAAGGAGGGCGCACGTGCAGAGCACGTGCCCTGGAGGCACGTGCGACGCACGTGCGTCCTTTTTATTTTTAATTTTTTTAATAAAAACGAGTTTAAATAAAGCCAAAAATGGCTGACACGTGGCGGCACCAGGTGCTGCCACGTGTCAGCACCGCAAAATTCGAAAATAAAACATTTTGTAAAATCAATAAAAAATAGTAAACGACCTCGGATCGAAAAGATTTCTTCATGAAAATTGTTCGTCTCGATGAGATCTACAACTTTCATGAAGACATCAAAACCAAAATCGATCATTTGCACAAAGTGGTATTTTTGGGGTGTCCCATGTACATAGGACACCTTGATTTTGGGGTTTTGTAATTTTTTGTCATTTTTAAAATTAGATAAAAATCCGGAAAAATTAGTATAAAATCAAAGATAAATAAAGACACCTTAATCTAGTTTTTTGGATTTTGATTAATAGATTAAATAGGTATATAAAATAATAGGTCAAAAACCGCTACAATATACAAAAGAGGCCCAAAACCATACTTTCATATATGAGTTCCGATTCACTTGAACTTAGTCTTGTTTTGAAGGTAATTGAATGTACGTTAGTTTAAAAGTGATTAGGATTAAAACAGACACTAGATGGGGGAGATATGTGGCTTTTAGTCCGAAAATCCTGAAATTAGGGTTTGGGTTTTTGGTCCACTTCTTTGCGTTAGTTATTTTTTTTTGTATTTTTCCTTTATTCTTGTTAGTGATATGTACACAGTGGAGATGGTTTTGTGTCATTCGGAGTTAGCATGAATGAGTTAAAAATCAGGGAAGTTAGGCTATTTACTTGTCATTTTGGCTTTGATTTTTGGCTTTTTATTTTGTGCAGATATTTGTGCTAAAATGCAATTCTTATGAAATCATCATGAATGCTAATTATGCAGAAAAGATGCTAAAATGCTGTTGATTTTTAGGGATTTGAGCTTAATAAATGAGATTTAGAGTGATGAATACGAGATTCATCATCCCCCTATACTTAAAGCATGCTCGTCCCTGAGCATCAAAAAGAAATGCCATGAGGTGAAATGAGATTGGGTTCTATACCAAGACAATGAGCTGAAGGTGAAAGTGAACCTAAACTCAACCTTTGGATTATTTGTGTGTCGGAACTTCTGTGAGACTTAGAATTTTAAAATCAACAGTCCTCGAGTTCTACAAATCATTGCTTACAGTTTCGGCTCAGAAGTCATCTTAGATCAATCCTCTTCCCAAAGTATACCCTATGAACATTGAATAACCTACTCTTGTGTGTGAAATGTTTTTAGCTCTTCCCACTCAGAATGCCGGACTACCGCGCAACCCTCCTCTCCAATAACTCGTCCTCGGGGAGTCAGGTATTTCCTTCTAAGGTTTGTCGCGTTGTGTTCACAATCGAATTGGGGGGAAGAAGTTAGAAGAATGAGAAAAGAACTGGAGGATGATTAGTATAGTTCACCTCTCCTTGTGAAGCTGGCCAGTGTAGCCGAGTCTCCACCAAGATCTGCAGGTTTCTTGAAGCTTGGACCTTTTTGGTCAGATTTTATTTGTTAGTTGCTTCTTTGTATTTGGAATTTTTGGTGGTTCTGCTTGGATCTTGTTTTGCCCCTACGGATATAGCATCTTTTGTTTCCGTACATTTTTTAGGGTCTTAGAAAAAATTGTGCCCAACCGTCCATCCCTTTTTCGAAGCTTTATTTCAACTCGTACTCCGGTCTTTAGATTTCCACGCTACCAGAAAAGAAACTTACACAGTCTTCCAACATATGTTTGAGTTGAGCTAAGTGCATAGTGCGAGAGTACAAATTAATTCCTTATTCCAGAGTTGTACCCAGAATGAAGAGACCAGGTTAGACACTAAGAGTCAAATTCTGTGCATTGTTATGTGGAACTCAAAGAATTAAGTCACAGACCTGAAGACTCTAAAATCCTATTTCTCGGTGAAGTTCCTCTGAAAATTAGGTTGATTAAGGTTAAGTTCAGACCACTCTCGATTTCGGCTCATAACTCGGTTCAGAACCCAATGACTTTTCACATATGCAAATGAATGTAATGCTGGATGAAGTGCAGGTGTGTGGAATGCAAGCATATTTTTTCCTTTTGATGATTTTTTTATGCAAAAATGAATAAGAAGCCATAAAAATTTTGGGCAAAGTCAGTATTAGTAGCAAAACTTTTTTTTAATTAATACACATCCCGTAAATACATATAGACTTATGCGCAAGTACGAGGTATGGCTAAAATATATACATAGTATATATACAGACCCCCCTATACTTAGCGAGTGATGTGTCCTCAGAGCACAAGAAACGTAATGAAGACATAGCTCGGGCTAAGCGTAAGAGAGTAAAATTATTCAATGGTTCGCCCCCCTATACTTAGACTGTGAATAGTCTAAGTATAGAAGAAGAGCGCAAAAAGAGGCGGACGGGATATGTAAATGAGGAGAGTATAAACAGATGGGTGGTGGTTCCCCCTATACTTAGGCTCTGGTCAGCTTAAGTATAGAAGAAGGATGGATATGGAGTGATCGAGAGATCGGAATGTGATGAGGGAAATGGTATATACAAATGGCATCGGTCCCCCCCCCTATACTTAGGCCTTGGCCTAAGTAGAGGAAGAAGTTGTACAAGGGGATCGATGTGGTAGGGAGGGAGGGTGGTTCTGATCTGATATATCGTCAATGTCCTTGCTCTGTGTGAAATAGATGACCTCAACATGCACTGTATGTTCTTTGGATGATTCTATATATGGCTTCAGTAATTGTCCATTCACTGAGAAAGGTTGTGCATCATCTTTGAGTTCTGCAATGTCCACACTTCCATTGGTATGCACATCGATGACAATATAGGGACCCGTCCATTTCGATTTCAATTTCCCGTGAAAAATCTTTAATCGAGCATTAAACAACCATACTTTCTGCCCAGGTACAAAGGTTTTATCTTGAATGTGTCTATCATGCCATTTCTTGACCTTGTCCTTATAAATCACACTGTTGTCATATGCTCGGTTTCGGATTTCAATTAGCTCATTCAGATTTAGGTCTCGACATAATTTCCCAAGGTGACAACTCCAGTTCAACTTTTTGATTTCCCATTCAGATTTGTGAATCAGTTCTGCAGGAAGATGGCATGGCTTGCCATAGATCATCCTAAAAGGTGAAGTGTCGAGCGGTGTTTTATAAGCTGTCCTATAGGCCTAAAGAACTTGATCCAACAGTTTTGACCAATCCTTCCTATCTGGACGAACCAACTTTTGAAGTATACTCTTCACTTCTCTATTAGAAACTTCTGCCTTGCCATTGGATTGTGGATGATAAGGGTTGGCTATTCTATGTTCAAATTTGTACTCCTTAGCCAAAGATCTCATTTCCCTATTCACAAAGTGGCTACCTCCATCAGAAATCAAAACTTTTGGTATCCCGAACCTTGCAATGATATTATCCTTGATAAACTTACAGACGGTTTTGCTTTCTGCGGTTCGGGTTGGAATAGGCTCTACCCATCTAGACAAATAATCAACCGCTAACAAGATGTACTCAAATCCATTGCTATTGGGAAAGGGACCCATAAAATCAATCCCCCATACATCAAAAACATCATAAAAGATCATTGGTTGCATGGGCATTTCGTCTCTATAACCAACGGTCCCTCCCATCCTTTGACAAATCGGGCAAGACCGTACAAAATCATTAGCATCACGAAATAAGGTCTACCAGTAAAATCCACATTAAAGTACCTTGTGTGCGGTTCTCTTTCCCGAATGGTGTCCTCCTGCCTCGAGAGTGTGACAATGTGTGAGGACACTCTGGTATTCTTCCTAAGGAATACATCTTCTCCAGACACAATCCGCTCCTTTATAGAAAAGGAAAGGATCGTCCCAATGGTATTTTCTCGAATCCGACTTTAGTTTATCAATTATTTTCTTGGTCCAACCAAAGGGAACCTTCTTGGAGACAAGATAGTTCACGATGTTGGAATACAATGGGGTTGAATCAATAGTGCAAACAGATTCGTCTGGAAAAGTCTCCTTAATAGGTCCAGTATCAGGATAATCATTTTTCTCAATTCGGGAAAGGTGTTCAGCAACAACATTCTTTATTCCAGGTTTATCTTTGATCTCCGAATTAAATTCCTGGATTAACAAGATCCACCTCAAAAGTCGTGCCTTGGCATCTTTCTTTTCCATAAGGTATCTAATTGCCGTATGATCAGTGAAAATTGTCACCTTGGAGCCCAATATATATGATCTAAAATTTTCAAGAGCCCAAACAACCGCGAGCATTTTCTTTTCAGTCACTGTATAATTTTTCTGTACAGGATCCAATACTTTGCTCGCGTAGTGAATCGCATAAGGGATTCCATCCCGTCTTTGTCCAAGCACAGTTCCGACAGTAAAATCCGATGCATCAGTCATAATCTCAAAGGGAAGAGACCAGTCGGGAGCTTGTAATATTGGCGATTCACATATTTTCTGTTTGAGGAGCTTGAAGGCTTCAAGACACTTGTGATTTACAGTAAACTCGGTGTCTTTTCCTAAGAGCTCAGTCAGTGGGCAAGCGATCTTTGAAAAATCAGGGATGAACCTTCGATAAAATCCAACATGCCCTAGAAAAGACCGTACTGACTTGACGTTGGTTGGTGTCTCCAGTTTCTTGATCACATCCACCTTGGCAGAGTCGACCTACATTCCCTTTTTGGAGATGACATGTCCCAACACGACACCGTCAGTCACCATAAAGTGACTCTTCTCCCAAGAAAGTACCAAATTAACTTCCCTGCATCTCTTGAGGACTCGATCCAAGTGTACTAAACATGTGTCAAATAAATCACCATGGACCGAGAAGTCATCCATTAAGACTTCCAGGAAATCACCCACCATTTCGGCAAATACGGCAATCATGCACCGCTGAAAAGTTCCTGAGGTATTACAAAGCCCAAATAGCATGCGCTTGAATGCGTAAGTACTGAAGGGACATGTAAACGTGGTTTTTTCCTGATCCTCGGGAGCAATAGCTACTTGATTGTAGCCGGAATACCCATCAAGAAAACAGAAGAATTCTTTCCCTATAAGTCTCTCCAAGATTTGATTAATAAATGGCAGTGGAAAGTAATCTTTCTTGGTCGCAGCATTCAAACGCCTGTAATCGACACAGACACGCCACGACGTGGGTACTCGGGTCGCGATCTCTACCCCCTCCTCGTTGGTGACCATCTGGATTCCTGACTTCTTCGGGACGACATGAAGGGGGGCCACCCACTTGGAGTCAGAAATGGGGCATATAAAACCTACTTTGCACCACTTCTCGATCTCTTTTTTAACCACTTACCGAAGATTGGGGTTTAATCGTCTCTGAAATTCACAGGAAGGCCTTGTGTTATCCTCAACATAAATTTGGTGCGAGCAGAGAGCAGGGTTGATTCCTACGAGATCCGACACAGTCCAACCGATGGCTTTTCGATTTCGCTCAAAGGCTTCTAGTAGTCTGGATTCTTGTTCTAATGTCAATGATGAGCTAATGATCACATGGAATTTGTTTTTGGGTCCTTTGAGAAATGCATACTTCAAGGTGGGAGGGAGGGGTTTCAGCTCTGGCAGATCTACATCATCAATCAAATCTGGCTGAATATCTTTTAAGTCTGGGTCAGTGATTGTTGGTGGTGGATCATTCTGTGATATGCTAGCCACTAATCTTGAAAGAAAGTGAGTCGGATCGCAAAAGTAGTGTGGTAATTCAGCCAAAGCCGCGTCCGACTTGTCATTGATTTTTTTCGAAGAGGACGAGATGGACCAATTCGAAAGGAGTTCTGTATCATCATATAGGTGTTCAGATAGATTACACACTGTATGGCGCATTGTTTCTTCTTCTGACGAGATGGTATCCATGTGAAGATCTGGCAGTTAGTCCCAAGGTCCGGTAGTGCTGATTATATTACATTCAGAGGTTTCGGTATCTTCAGTGGTGGACTCAGAATCGGGTCTTTGCCATTTTGTTTGTCTCATTTCCAGATCCACTTCTCCGTCTAGGGAGCGGAATTTCATCATTCCAGTGCCGTAATCGAATACAGCCTTGGCGGTTCTTAAGAATGGTCTTCCCAAAATGATTTGCGACTCTTTCCAATGGTTCGGGGTCTCCATGTTAAGGACAGTGAAGTCCACTTTGTATTCCGTACCCTCAACCATAATAATAACATTCTTCACTTCTCCCTTAGGTCTTTTAATAGATTTGTCCGCGAATTGGAGTAAAGATAATGATTTCTGAAGAGGCCTTAACTCCAATCGGTAATATAAGGCTAAGGGAAGAAGATTGATGGAAGAACATTGTCGAGAAGTGTGCGTGCGAATGCGATACCGCCAATGTGGCTTTCCACATAATGAGCACCCAGATCTCTTTTCTTTCTTGGTAAATGTTGGTTTCTCACGCATTTGGTAGTGGCCACTGTCAGAATATGAGTCTTCACAAACTGGTTTGTTTTCTTTGTTCTAGTCCGGGTGGGAGTACATTTCATTTTCAAATATTTCTGAAATGCAGGGTTACTGGCCACATATTGATCAAAGGGTACCTTTACAGTTATGTTTTGTTGACAGAATTTTTCCATCACTGGGTCACTCTGGATAGTTTTCTTGTGTCTTCCTTTCTTAAGAGCATGGGGAAAAGGAATGGAAGCATTTGAGACAAGAGAAAGAGACCCAGAATCATAAATAAGAGCATCTTTATTGAATTTAGAGTCTTTATTACACTCATAATGTTTTGGATCATAATCATGTTGCTGAAATTGTGACAAAGGTATTTTTGCAGCAACGAGAGGTTCAAGGTCCTTTGTGGTCTCCATAGATGCTTTTCCTTTCCTTTGGGCAGAAATCCTCGGATGTCCTTCGTCTTCATCCTCAGAAGCATCCTCCGGTTGATCTTCCGATTCATGATGGTCAGCTTCCTTTGCCCGGTCAGGTACGACCACGGTCGTTCCGCTCCTGAGGGACATGGCATTGATTTTGTTAAATGAAAGGGTCTCGTGTTCAGATGTGGAAAAGTCTGAGTAATATACCTGATTGTTGTGTTGAGATGATTGAGATTTGTTCAAGCTATTGGGGTTAGCTTGAACTTGGGCGGGAATGGCTGTGACTGGGGCTGTTTGTTCTTCCTTCCAACGGGATAGACGATTAACATCTAACCGTAGGTCGTACAGTTCATTCCAGAAGCTGCGAATTTCATCCAGCATTTGTCTTTGGATATCAATCGGGTCTTCTGGAGGTTTGGATGATCGAGAAGCTTGATTTGGAGATTGATATTGTTGACGATGTTGTTGAGGCTGGTTCTGACGATCGTGTGGCTGCTGCTGCCTCGAGGGCTGATTGTGTTGTGGAGCGGCATTGTAGGAGTTGGGTGGACGCTGATATTGCTAACAGTCCCCCAGATTACCCTGTCGGGTATTATCCTGTGTGTACCAGATGCCGTTTATCTCGAAAGTCAGAGGCGGGGCTTCTATGACCGTCTCAGCTGGAGGAGGTGACTGTTGGGAAGGTTGGACGTAGGATTAGTCCTGAGTCCATGGTTGCGGTTGTCCAGAGCCTGGCTGCTCTTAGACATGATGCACATGATAAATTGGGACCGTAGGAGCAGTAGGCATCCCAATATTGGACACCTTCTCAGTGAGTTCCTCCATTTATTTTGGAAATTGAGAGAGCCGGTTGTCGATGTCGTTCACCCTTTTATTAATGTGATCCACAACTGTTAATTTGTATGTGATGATGTTCATGTTGGGCAGCAAGTCCTCTGCTATTTCAGCAACGGTTTGTTTCCCTCCTTTGGCTTGATAGTTGTTCAGTGAATCAGTGTAAGATCTACTAGCAATTTGTGAACGGCTAGTCTCCGCCATTTGCTCCAGTATTTTCCAGACGGTCTCAGCTCCTCGGGATGTGTAGTTTCCTCCACAGGCAGCGCTAACTAGACCCTGAGTCCCGTGGTTAAGGCCAGAATAGAGGGATTGGACCAGGATGTTATTATCTAGGTCATGGTAGGGACATTTTTGTAGCAGATCTTTGAATCTACCCCATGCATCACAAAGTGATTCATTTGGCATCTGAGAAAAGCTAGTGATGTGAGTCCTCATTTGATTGGTTCGACTCAAGGGGTAAAATTTTTTTAAGAAGAGGTTTTTGAACCTATCATAGGTGGTCACCGTTACTCTTAAATTTTTCACCCAGTAATCTGCCTTACCCTTCAAGGCGAAAGGTAATGCAGTGAGACGGATATAGTCTTGGCTGACTTGTGGGTGCCTCTGATTAGAACAGACTAGCTCCAAATCACGCAGGAATTCATAGGGTTCTTCATTCGAATTACCATGAAATTGTGGTAATTGATTTATGAAGTGTGGCTTCAGTTCATCGTGAACCTCAGGTTGAGGTGGCTGTAAGTAATTTATGACCCTATATTGCCCGGGATTATATGCAACCTCCATTGGTGGTTCTTCCTCTGCATTCATTCTTTCCAATTGTTCCCTCATCAAATTTTGTTGCTACTCAGATGCAGCCAGTCTTGCGAGAATCATTTGCATCGGATCTTCATTTTGGTCATCTTCAGGATTGGTCTTCTTTGGAGGCATTTTCTGTAAAATCTTCTTTTCACCTTCAGATTGTGAAAAATATGAGTCAATAGTTTGAAGAGAATTATAAGATGAAGATTCTAGGGGAAGGTGTTCCTGAACCCAAGGTGGTTCTGAGTAAGAGTGGCTCAGAGGATTTGAGATTGGAAAGTTTGTGGTAGTCAGAAAAGGGTTCGCTGAGTCCGAACAGAAATTATCACAATTTTCCATTCTTGAATTTCAAGAGATTATCAAGAGATGAATGGATGTTGATCAAATCAAACACAATATAAAATTCTTTTTCACCAACTCACACAGTGAAGGTCGTAAGAGTTCGACCAATTTTCTTGTCAATTTTAAATGGTGAAAAGATAATCTTGTTAGCGAGATGAAATTTCGGATTTGGGCTCTAGCCTTAAACGTCGTCTCTCGCTCACTGAGAACAATAGAACATCCAAAGTCGGGGTTATTCTCCCGCACAAATTCTTGATTTTATGGGTTATTTGAGATCAGATATATTTAGCAGTCCCGATTTTAATGAGGTGATCACTGAAAAATTAGATGAGCACAAATACACGTCTACCGTCCAGTCCCAATTTCCTTTAAAGTTATGTTATAAAACAAGAGAGAGGAATTCGGGAAAAGCCGATGCATGCGGAAAACTATGATGAATGCTCAGTTAGAAGACTTACAGTGAATCCTCGCAATCTCCATGTGGGATGCTAGACAAAATTTAAAAATTATTCTATATGATGTGCAAACCGATGGAAAAACCGCACCTAAGCAGAAATTTTTATTAGCGGGAAGAATTGATTTAAATTTGGCTAAGCTGAACGATCTATGTGCGTCTCAATTAAAGTGTAGTGTGGCTTAAGATCCTACGAGCACAAGCAAAAATATAAATGCTCTGAGAGCCGTATGTGCAGGTCTATCCTAATCGCCACTCAAGTCGGGCCCCACCCTCACCGGAGAGTGAAAAAAGCCACGACACACCACAAAATAAAGTCAGAGGTCTTTCTACACACGCGAGAGTCCAAACGGACACCGTTGTAAAATTACAAAAATTTAAAAATTGCATGAATTAAAAACCTAGACTCTACGCTCTCTCACGACTCGACTCGATCTTAAATTAATTGCTGTTTTATGCAAAAGTTGGTGAAGTTGCTTTGGTTATTGAAAAACCGCTCCACGTACAAGGTACCTCGCAAGAAAAATAAGAGTGAAAATGTAAGAGAGTGACTCAAAAAAATATATAAAAAATAAGTGCTGAAAATCAATTGCAGGAAAAAAATAGAATTTACAATGCGAAATTCGGGGGTCAGACTACCCGAATACGGAAAACTGAACAAAAATTTTTAGACAAAAACTAAGTCGTTTGCCTCCCCGGCAACGGCGCCATCTGACGAGTCCGATATCGCCGGGTTAAGGGTGTGTTTTTATTGTGTCGTGCGTTGTAGGCGGCAATCGGAAACGATCAAGAAAATACCACAAATAAGTTATTCAAATTTTAATCTCGTGGCTTTATGTTTATTTTATTTGACCAAGTCCCAAGGTCGATAACAAGGAGGCAAAGGAACAACCTAGAAAGATGTCTGTCAAAGTTTATGTTCGGTTTTTGAAGCGGTCTTTTTTTGGAATTTTCAATGCAATATAGGGTGCACTATGCAAATTCGGCCTATTTTAGGACTAAAATGTGAATTACATTCAAATGATGTCCGAAAAATACGAAACTTGGCCGAGATGTAAAATATGATGAAATGTATACACTGTAATTTTTTTGCAATTTTTGGATGCAATATGAATTTTTTATGGATTTTTAAATGCAAACAGAATGATTTTCAATATTTAATTATAATAAATATTAAACCTACTTATTTTTAAGAAATAAAATTATCTAAGATCTATCACTAGGTGATGGATCTCAGAAAAATCCTAAACCTCGAAAATGTGGGGTTTAATACCTATTAAAAATTAAATACTAAAAGATGCAAGATGATTTTTATAGAGCAAACTATGCATGCAAATTCAATCCTTTTTGGGCACAATGTCAAGTACAATTAACTCTTCAAGTTGTGATTTTTCAGGGATTTTTAGAGCAATGGTTAATCAATTATGAATTTTAGAGCAAGAAATGGGTAAAATATGCAAATTTCTACAAAATAATTATTTGTTAATTAACCGTCCGTCACAAAAGTACCCACAAGTTGTCCAACAGTAGAGAATTAATTAACAAACATCATGCAATTTTTGGATTAAGAAAATAATGTAAAGAAGAGGCCCAAATCACATGGGAACACAGGGGTACAGATGCAATATAAATAAATAAATAAAAATAGCAAAGGGGGACTTGTTTGTAGTTACCAATACTGAGAGGGGACGATGCTGCAAAATGTCCAAGTGGCACGTGCCAGGCACGTGCCCTTGGAGGCGGGGGCTGACGCGCGAATTCGTGAAGCTCCAGGGGGCGAACTGAAAATAACCCACGGTCACGTGCGGTACACGTGACTTGGGTGGCTTTGACTGATGACGTCCCTCCCGAGACGCACGTGCCTCGCACGTGCGTCGGGAGGTCTCGGGCGTCGCGCCCGGTGGTGGAGCGGCTGAGTCGGGGGCTGGCCGTTGGTGGTGGATGGCCGGTGGAGTCTGGCCAAGGTGGTGGGCTTCTGGATGGCCGTCGACCGACTCACGGCGGAGCAGAGGAGGAGCGGAGCTGGCGGTGTGGCCGACACACGGCCGTGGGGGTTCGATGAAGCGGATGCGGTGTAGCTGGTGGTGTCGGTTGTCGAGCGGCGAAGCGGAAGTTGATGACGACGAGGCGTGGCTGGTGAAGCGATGGAGCCGAGGTGCAGTTGGAGGCGGTGGCGTAGTCGATGTGAGCAGCGATGGACGACACACGGCCGTGGGACGTCGAGGGAGCAGCGGCGTGGCGGAGGAGTTGGTTATGGCGGCAGAGTTGATCGGGAGAGGCGCAGATAGAGAGAGAGAGAGAGAGGGAGAGAGAGAGAGAGTTAACCTGAAGACGGGGGCTCGACGGCGAACTGCGGCCGGAGTGAAGCAGCGGCGGAGGGCTTGAGCTGCGGCGAGGAGCGGAGAGCTTCTCGGATCACGCCGGCGAGGATGGTTGTCACGATCACCTGGAGAACGGCGGATGGGTTACTCGACGGGGGTGACTGCAGCTTTATAGGGTTGGAGGTCATCGCCAGCGAAGGAAGGAAATCGCGGGGGTGTGATTCGATTTGACCACAGATTTGGTGAGGCGGCGCGAGATCGCAGGACGACGGAGGATCTGATGAGATAGGATTGATCGGAATGAGGGTGGCGGCGAGATTCGAGGGAGATCGGGGACGGCGAGGGGATTGATCGGAGAGGGCCGCGATTTGCGGCGGAAATCGCGGGGGGCGGGGCTCGATTGGGAAAGGGAGGCCGGAGGAAGAAGAAGCACAGCAGCCGTCCGATCGACCGAGATCGGACGGCTGTTATCACGCCACGTGGGCGCAAGAGGGAGAGAGGCAAGGAGGGCGCACGTGCAGAGCACGTGCCCTGGAGGCACGTGCGTCCTTTTTATTTTTAATTTTTTTAATAAAAACGAGTTTAAATAAAGCCAAAAATGGCTGACACGTGGCGGCACCAGGTGTGGCCACGTGTCAGCACCGCAAAATTCGAAAATAAAACATTTTGTAAAATCAATAAAAAATAGTAAACGACCTCGGATCGAAAAGGTTTCTTCACAAAAATTGTTCGTCTCGATGAGATCTACAACTTTCATGAAGACGTCAAAACCAAAATCGATCATTTGCACAAAGTGGTATTTTTGGGGTGTCCCATGTACATAGAACACCTTGATTTTGGGGTTTTGTAATTTTTTTGTCATTTTTAAAATTAGATAAAAATCCAGAAAAATTACTATAAAATCAAAGATAAATAAAGACACCTTAATCTAATTTTTTGGATTTTGATTAATAGATTAAATAGGTATATAAATTAATAGGTCAAAAACCGCTACAATATTCAAAAGAGGTCCGAAACCCAACTTTCACATATGAGTTTCGATTCACTTGAACTTAGTCTTGTTTTGAAGATAATTGAATGTACGTTAGGTCAAAAGTGATTAGGATTAAAATGGACACTAGATGGGGGAGATATGTGGCTTTTAGTCCGAAAATCCTGAAATTAGGGTTTGGGTTTTTAATCCACTTCTTTGGGTTAGTTTTTTTTGTATTTTTCCTTTATTCTTGTTAGTTATATGTACACAGTGGAGGTGGTTTTGTGTCATTCGGAGTTAGCATGAATGAGTTAAAAATCAGGGAAGTTAGGCTATTTACAGGTCATTTTGGCTTTGATTTTTGGCTTCTTATTTTGTGCAGATTTTTGTGCTAAAATGCAATTCTTATGAAATCATGCATGAATGCTAATTATGCAGAAAAGATGCTAAAATGATGTTGATTTTTAGGGATTTAAGCTTAATAAATGAGATTTAGAGTGATGAATACGAGATTCATCACTGCCCCCACCTCATTTTTCGCAAAATTTTTTATTTTTTGGAAAAATATCATCATGTATATTCATCCCTATATCCCTCCTATATATCATTCGAATTTCGTCAGAAACAGAGACTCCTACGGCCTCCATCCAAGCGTCATTTTTTAACGGTCGCAGGATTTTTTAAATCGACTCTGTTTGGATGGAGGCCGTATGAGTCTCTATTTCTGATTAAATTCGAAGGATATATAGGAGGGATATAGGGATGAATATACATGATGATATTTTTCAAAAAAAATAAAAAAATTTACCCCAAAATGGGGCGGGGCAGCCCCATCAACCCCATATATATATAGGGTTAAATGAGGTTACTCCCTGGTTGTAGCCACTTGGTTACTCCCACCCTTATTTTTTTCTCTATTTTTTATTTTTTTGAAAATAAAAAATATGCATATTCTTCACTATATCCCCCTAACATGTCATTCCAAATTCGTCAGAAATAGAGACTCTTATGCCCTCCATCTGAACGGGGTCAATTTCTGCAATTCTGAGACCGTTAAAAATTGACAGTCTTGATGGAGGAGATAGAGGTCTCGAATTAAGTTGAATTTTGAATGACACCATGGTGACATATTGTGATCTAAATTCCATAGGTTTCATTTCAAAAAAATAAAAAATACAGGGGGAAATGGGTGGGAGCATGTAAGTTGGCTACAACTAGGGAGTATACTACCTTTTCCCATATATATATATATATATATATATTAGAATAATGGGGCTGCCACCGCGCCAATTTCGGTGTTTTCTGTTTTTTTTTTTTTAAATATCGCCATGTATATTCATCCCTATATCCCTCTTATATACCATTCGAATTTCGTCAGAAACAGAGACTCCTACAGCCTCCATCGAAATGGTGTTAATTTAAAAAATCGTGTTACTGTTAAAAATTGATTGTCTGGATGGGGACCGTAGGAGTCTCTGTTTCTGACGAAATTCGAATGGTATATAGGAGGGATATAGTGATGAATATACATGGCGATATTTTTCAAAAAAATAAAAAAAACGCCGAAATCGACCGGGGGCAGGCATGATGGCTGCCCCAAGGGGGCAGCCCCATTAAACTATATATATATATAGAGAGAGAGAGAGAGATAGGAGTGATCCTGTGAGAGCCAAAACTTGTGAGAGCATGAGAGCATGCATTCTGGACCACATGATCCAACCAGGAGAGAGAAGACAGGATCATGTGGTCCAGAATGCATGCTCTCATGCTCTCACAAATGGTTGTGGGAGTAGCTAAGTTGGCTACAACTAGGAAGCATACTCCCTTTTCCCATATATATATATATATATATATATGGTTAAATGAGGCTAGACCTGGGAGTAGCCAATTGGCTATTCCCACCCCTATTTTCCCTCTATTTTTTATATTTTTTAAATAAAATATATGTATATTCATCACTATATCCTCCTAACATGTCAATCCAATTTCATCAGAAACAGAGACTCATACACCCTCCATCTGAAGGGAGTCAATTTCCGCAATTCTGAGACCATTAAAATTTGACAGTCTTGATGGAGGGGATAAAAGTTTTGAATTAAGTTGAATTTTGAATGACATCATGGTGAGATATTATGATCTAAATTCCAATAGGTTTCATTTAAAAAAAATAAAAAAAAATACAGGAGAAAAGGAGTGAGAGCATGTAAGTTGGCTACAACCAGGGAGCATACTCCCTTTTCCCATGGATTTAATGGGGTTGCCCCAACATGGTTGTCCCGCCCCCTATTTTCAGTATTTTTTTATTTTTTTGAAAAATAAAATCATGTATATTCATCCCTATATCCCTCCTATATATCATTCGAATTTCGTCGGAAACAGAGACTCGTACGGCCTCCATCGAGATGGTGTCAATTTAAAAAAATCCTGTTACCGTTAAAAAATGACTATCTGGATGGAGGTCGTAGGAGTCTCTGTTTCCGACAAAATTCGAATGGTGTGTAGGAGGGATATAGAGATGAATATACATGACGACATTTTTGAAAAAAAAAATAAAAAAAGCGCCGAAAATGGCACGAGGACAACCACGTTGGCTGCCCCAAGGGGGCAGCCCCATTAACCTATATATATATATATATATATATATATATATATATAGGTAAATGGGGCTGCCCCGAGGGAGTAGCCAACTTAGCTACTCCCACCCCTATTTTTCCCTAATTTTTTTATTTTTTTGGAAAATAAAAATTTGTATATTCATCATTATATCCCTCTCACATTCTATTAAAATTTCGTCAGAAACAGAGACTCCTACGGCCTCCATCCAAACATGGTCGATTTAAAAAATCCTGCGACCGTTAAAAAAAAGACGTCTGGATGGAGAGCTTAGGAGTCTCTGTTTCTGACGAAATTTTAATAGAATGTGAGAGGGATATAATGATGAATATACAATTTTTTATTTTCCAAAAAAAAAATAAGGGAAAAATAGGGGGTGGGAGTAGCCAAGTTGGCTACTCCCTGGGGGCAGCCCCATTTTACCCATATATATATATATATATATATATATATAGAGGAAAATGGGGTTGCCCCCTAGGGGGAGCTAACTTAGCTCCCCCCACCCTATTTTCTTCAAAAAATTTTATTTTTTTTGAAAATTTTTTCCGTGAATATTCATCACTATATCCCTTTATTATGTCATAAAAATTTCGTGTGAAACAGAGACTCCTACGTCCTCCATCCAGACAGTCATTTTTTTAACGGTAACAGGATTTTTTAAATCGACCCCGTTTGGATGGAGGTCGTACGAGTCTCTGTTTCGCATGAAATTTGAATGACATAATATAGGGATTTAATAATGAATTTACACGGTTTTAGATTTCAAAAAAAATAAAAAAAATTTGTGAAAAAAAGGCGGGGGGAGCTAAGTTAGCTCCCCCTAAGGGGCATACACATTTTACCCATATATATATATATATAGGGTCATATGTGGCTGCCCCTAGGGGCAGCCAACATGGCTGCCCCCGCCTTATTTGGGCAAATTTTTTTATTTTTTTTGAAAAATAATACCATGTATATTCATCCCTATATCCCTCCTATATATCATTCGAATTTCGTCAGAAACAGAGACTCCTACGGCCTCCATCCGGACAGTAATTTTTTAACGTTAACAGGATTTTTTTAAATCGATACCATCGAGATGGAGGCCGTAGGAGTTTCTGTTTCTGACGAAATTCGAATGGCATATAGGAGGGATATATGGGTGAATATACACAGTTTTATTTTTCAAAAAAAATGAAAAAAACGTCGAAAATTGGGGTGGGGGCAGCCCCATTTTTTCCATATATATATATATATAGAGAGAGAGAGAGAGAGAGAGGTAAATGGGGCTGCCCCTAGGGAGTAACCAACTTGGCTACTCCCACCTCTATTTTTCCCTCATTTTTTCATTTTTTTGGAAAATTTTTATTCATCATTATATGCCTCTCACATTCTATTAAAATTTCGTCAGAAACAGAGACTCCTACGGCCTCCATCCAAACATGGTCGATTTAAAAAATCCTGCGACCGTTAAAAAAATGAAGTCTAGATGGAGGGCTTAGGAGTTTCTGTTTCTGACGAAATTTTAATAGAATGTGAGAGGGATGTAATGATGAATACACAAATTTTTATTTTCCAAAAAAATAAAAAAATGAGGGAAAAATAGGGGTGCGAGTAGCCAAGTTGGCTACTCCCTGAGGGCAGCCTTATTTTACCCATATATATATATATATATATATATATATATATATATATATATATATATATATATATATGAGTAAAATGTGTATGAGCTACAGTTGATCGAAGAAGACACATAATGGAAAGGGCACGGTGCTTCTATCGTGCTGATGAGATAGCGAGCTATGGGTGATAGGATGTCAAAGGTGAGTTGAGGCATGGGGTGTTTCAAGTTGTGTAGCTTCGGTTTCAATGGGTTGGTGGTGGTTTTCTTCCATCACGATGAAGAGTTGGCATTGCGAGGCGGTAGTTAGACCGAGGGTGGAGGGGTTTTGTATTGGGTTGGGGCTTAGGATATAAGGAAGGGTGGGAGATGAGGATAAGGATTGTACGCATAAGATGATGGTCTTTTGTTTCCCTTGCTAATCCCGACATTATGCTCGAGAGTAATGAGAGATTATCTAATGTTTATGTCATGCTCAAGATTGTAGGACATGAGGACGTATCGATGGATGTATCGTTGTAAACAAGGAGCGGTTTGAGAGAGCGAGGTTAGATTTAGGCGGTTGTGGTAGGATTAGAGAGAGAAGCGCTCATCATGCATGACATATATGGCTTTCTTCATGCAATGTGTTATTAATGGAAGAATATCAAAGAGATCTCCTTCCTCTCCTTTTATGCAATTCTTACATGTTTTCAAACCATGCTTTAATTGGTAGTTTATTATAAATGTAAGTCCACAAAAGGTCATTGCATCCTTACGATACAAAATTAGAGGTAGATTTCCTATCATTGGGGCATCCAACATGGTCTACATTTGCACACGTCATGATGACAAGGGATGTCCCTCTACTAAAGAAAATCTAGTACATGAAGAGGTTCCAGATACCCCATAATCATATATATATAGGGGAAAATGGGGCTGCCCCCTAGAGGTAGTCAACATGGTTGTCCCCACCTTATTTTTAGCAAAAAAAATATTTTTAATGGTATTTAATACATATAGATGATTTTATTAATACCAACTAGACTTTATATAACTAATATAGATAGTTTACATGTTACTTGACATGTAAACTATTGAATTTTTATTTAAAACTAGTGTCACAAATGAAAAACTTAAAGCATATCATACTAATACATGTATAATTTGACATATATTTATATATTTTTTATTTTTTGCGGGCCGGGCCGAGCCAGCCCATACTTAAATCTCGAAGCCCAAGCCCGGCCCATGAGCGGACTGGGCGGGCCCCCAGCCCGTTGGCCAGGTCTAGTCTGGATGGAGGCCGTAGGAGTCTCTGTTTCTAACGAAATTCGAATGATATGTAGGAGGGATATGTGGATGAATATACATGACGATATTTTTCAAAAAAAATAAAAAAAATTGCTCAAAAATGGGGTGGGGCAGCCATGTTGGCTGCCCGCATGGGGCAGCCCCATCAACCCCATATATATAGGGGGCCTTTCAAATAGGACGCAGTCCTTCCTGAGTTCAGGAAGGCCGCCCCTTTTTTGTATAAAAACGAGCACTTTAGTAGAGTACGTATACAGCTTGTATTATAGATGCACATTATAAATACAAAGCCGCATACAAAACTGCGTATTATAATACAAACATTAAAACTGCACATTATAATACAAAACTGTATATGTATTCTACCAAAGGCATCCTATTTTATACAAAAAAGGGGTTGTCCTTCCTGAACTATGGAAGGATTGCGTCCTATTTGAAAGAAATCCTATATATATAAGTTACATCCATGTGTGCTTGTACTGATTGCTCCATAAACTGGCTAACTTTGCTCACAATAAAAGAGATTCCGGTTTGGTAATAGCCCTAGCTTCCCAACAAGCTCCCTGCATCTCCTCTTGTCTAGCTCCACTGGTTCCTAGCAAACTCAAGCCCAAGAACTAATTTAAATCGCCAAGGTCGGCACTAATATCGTATACATCATCTCTTATAACAGTGATATCATTAACATAGATCGGAATGACAACAATACTTCTATGGGTCCTCTAAACAAATAATGAATGACTTGCAATCGATCTCGTGAAGTCGACTACACCATCAAATCTGAGAGCTTATGAAACCACGCTATGGGACTCTACTTAAGGCCATAGATAGCCTTATGAAGTATGCAAGATTTTCGACACTCCCCTCAACAATGAACCCAGGTGGTTGTTTCATGTATACCTCCTTTTACTTATCACCATCTAGAAATATCATTCTTCACATCGAGATGGGATAGGGACAGTCTTGTACCATTACAACAGAGAGAAGGATCCAAAATGTATAATGACAAGCAACAAGAGAGAACATGTTCTTATAGTCCACCCTGTTGGAAAGCACACGGCGAGCCATTATGCAATAAATGTTATTGCAATTCACTCCTTAATCTGAAATGAAGAATACATAATTTGCATAATAGGTCCCTTACAATTAGGGTTATGTACCATGGCCATCTTGATGATCATACAGCTGTTGATTCAGTTATTGAATCATAGAGGCCGGTGCTTGGATGAATATCTAAAGAGTTAGATTGAGGACTCATCAAGCACCATCAAATAATTGTTAAGAGATGATCTCCAGCCTGAGACGGAGATGATAATCCTTTCTCTAAAGGCCGATATCTGACCGACCTCTTAATGCAGGTCCTCTACATAGGAATAGAGATTCGCAGGTGTCGGACTAGTTAGGTCAAAGAGTCGACTTAACGAGATCGAGATAATCAAAGTCCTATATCGTATGTTGTCATGATATAGGCACGCATCCTCTGACCGGAGACAGATGTGTTACTATATGTCTGAGTATGTACATTTGACAGACCAATAGGTTGATGACCTAATCAAGGTCTATACACCGGCGCGCTGGTATGCATATAAGGGCATATGAGTAATACGATCTCTCAAAGGGATCATACAGGTTCACTACTGAACCGGAAGACATGAGCTCACTCATGAGATATTGGGAAGAATCAAATTCCGTGCGCATGGTCGTCTCGCTTTGGAGCTTGACTGAATTTGTAGGTTTGATATATACTTTTAGGAAGTATATGATCAAGACCTAGGTATAATATATGCTTTTGGAAAGTATATGATCGATACCGACTCCCAATGATCGAATGAGAAACTTATTGATAGAACCCTGAAGTAGACAGTGTAAAGATGATCTAATACTTCGGGTTTATTCTGAGTCTTCCGGTATGCAGGATGTACAGTATTGGGAATACCTGAGGGTGATGTGATCATAAACGATTGTATAACCATGACGCTTCCATTCCTAGAGAGTGATGAAACGGGTCTGGATTTTAGTGACTCCTCTCAGTAGAGAAGTAATCTTATCTTGGTCCAATTATTGGACATTGATCTGAATATGATTCAGATGCAATGAGAAGATTAGATTTGCGGTCTTGATTTAATCAAGAATCTATGGGAGGCCCGTGATCTGGATTTGAGATGTGATCTTAATATCCAAGTCACTATACGTGGAACAATACAATCGCCCTGTCCTTATCTCCAAGTTTTCGCGGAGAAAGCGCATTATCCTTGAATGGGTTCAGGATAATTTCATTGTTGATAATATGTATCCGAGCATTGAGAAAATGGATAATTAAATGTGATTTAATTATAATAATTAATATGAATTTGATTCATATTATAAAGAGAGTTATCTAAGATAATTGAATATGATTTAATTATCAAAGATAAGAATAATGTGAATGTGATTCATATTATTTGAACACATATCCAAGATGATTAAATATGATTTAATTATCATGGATAAGAATAATGTGGATAGCAATATCTAGTTATTCATAATATATTATAAATGTGATTTATAATGTATTAGAGAGAGCTAATTATAATTTATATTTGTTGATTAATTATTATGTGTATTGGATACACATTGTGTAATTAATTGACAATGTAAATTATATGTTGTTTTGGGTTGTGAATATGATTCACAAATTTTCCATGGCAAGATTGCAATATTCTCAAATATAATTGTGAATTATTTTTTATGAATAAATAACCAACAAAAGTTGTTGGAAATAAATAATGGAGAAAATCAAGGAAGCATGCAATCTCATGGATTTCCATGAGATTGCCCCCACATGATATGTAGTGGGCGGCACCCATGTCCTATTTGGAATGGGTGGCCGTCCACCTTGATGATGCATGGGAGATTTGATCTCCATGCATATTCTCTCCTTATTTATTGGATTGATTTATATTTGATTTTGTCAATTATATTTTAATCTAAAGTTGTTGGTTTTTTACCAACAACAATCTTGACCATTGGATTGACATAAATCAATCTCATCCATTGATTTTATATGTCCCATGGATTGAGATCCATGAATCCCAAAATCCTATAAATAGAGAGGCATACCCATGCTCTCTCTTTACACACACAATACTATTGTAGCATATTTCTCTCTCTCTCTCTCTTTCTCTCTACACGCCATCTCTCTTCCTCTCATGGCCGTCCACCATGGATGACCTAGAGAGAAGTCCATATCGTCGCAGCGTCGTCGTTATGCTGCCTGATCGTCTGCTCGTGGATCTCCGTCTACTTAGGTGCGCCTCGCTCGTGAAGAAGACGTCGGATCTCGTGTGGCGAGATCAGGAGATCCATCGATTGGATCAACAACATGGATTGCGAGAAGCACGCGGTTCATCCCCCGCACTCGCAAGCGTCTCCTCCGTTGGATCGGACTTGAGACAGGAGGCATCTTCGTTTAGAGACTCGATCGCAACCACGCTTCAAGAGGTAATCCTATTACTTGTTTGTGGTTTTGACGAAACGATCCGAGAAGTGTTCTTGGATCATGTGGTTTTGGCGTATGAATTTTTTTTAAATTCCGCTGCATCGAGCAACTAGTGCGACAGGTCGCTCCTCGTCGTATTCTATACGACGTTCACGCTTCCATGATGCGCTTGAGGATTATAATATATCCTTCAAGTGGCATCAGAGCCTTAGGTCGATGGTTTTGAATATGATTCGCTAACCGAGGACGACTTGGGTTCGTTAAGATTGCAAATATTTTCATCGCATTTGATTTCGCAGATCTATTTAGTAAATAAATTCGGCACTGTTTAAGTTATTTAAACACAAATTTAATACTTGAATTTTTTTTCCCATTAAATAAGGAAACCGTAGGATCTGAGTTTGCGATTTCGTATGCTCGAGATATGGTTGTTTTAATGAACATGTATGCACTGTTGCGGGAACTGTAGATCTGAACATGATTAAAATGTTAATTACTGTTTAGACTTGCCTCGAAATGCGTGAAACATCACTTGGGTTCTATCCTAAATCAAATTAGCAATCTATGAAAATTGATTTTGTCTAATTTGGATTTAATATGATTGAGATGTGCCCATTTTAGTATGAGGGGGTCACTGCTGAAATTACAGTCCTAATCAAGAATCATGTGATTGTCAATTAATGAAATTAATTGTTAATTTCGAGAAATAATTACGGAAAATATTTGAGAAATATTGGAAGATGATTATTTCCTTAATTGACTTGTCCCCAACCAATTAATTAATTAGATTTGATCTAAATCATAATTAGAATCACAATCATCAAACTCCTTGCTTGAATAGGATTGGGAATTTGTCTAGGAAATTTCCTTATAATCAAAAATTGTTTTTGATTACTATATGGTATAATTTCGGTTGATGAACCGATGATCATCTCAAGTACAAATTGATCTATTTGGCATTATCCTTTCACGAGGCGGATATAGTGTCTAGTCGGAGATCGCTGGGGTAGCGGGTTGCAACGTATGTGGTCCGTCTCACTCTCGTCGGTACTGGCCATGACAGCGGGTAGGGTCTGGATAATGCCGAAGAAATCAATATGTATTTTCTAATTATTAAAATACGAATTAAAACGTACTTTGAGATAATACCATATATATATTCAAGTATTGCAATCAAGTTTGATTGATTGAATTGGATTGATAATTAATTTAATATGATTGAATTAACTATATCCTATTAAACCACTCTATTATGAATGGAGTTATTATTTTCCTTAGAAGAATTAATTATGTGAATATGATTCATGATAATTAATTAGAATTTGAATATGATATTGAGGATCACATAAGTGACATCCATGGTCTCCCGTCAAGGCGAAGGGTTCTGTCGCCAGATATTATATCTAGGAGACGCTTGTTTGAAGTAACAGCTCCTGCATATGATCCATTTGGATCGGGCTCATCGCTTTTCGAAAGAGTAAGGACGTATGCGTAGTGACCCCAATATCGAGTCCTCGTATTATTGGGGCGATATTGGATTGCGCATAGCGAGTTGTATTCCTATTGACGGTTGGTTCAATTAATGACGGGTCAACATCGCCTTAGGGGTGGTGGGCCCGGGTGTTAAAGACCGAATTGGGAGATGCAAGTTGGACTTGCAAGGCGGAATGTGTTCCCGCTTCTTTTTATCCGAGTTACAAGTTCTCATGTTATTGGGATGTAACAAAGATAAGGAAGGAGATCCCAGATCTTGCTTGAGATATAATGGTAAGTATATCTCTTATATTGAAAGTGATTAAGGGAATGAACTTTCATTGTTGACATTGCAAGACAACTTTGATATAAAAATTCCTAAATCAAAGTAAATTACATATTTATGCAAATTTCTTATTTCAGATAATTCTTCTTTAATCCCACTCAATGTTATACTCAATAATAACAGTAGAATATCATGGATTGGACCTATGATCCCGATATTGTACTTGCAATTAAACACATAATGTATGTGGTTGCAATGTATAAGTTTCCTCATAATAATGAGGAATGATAATTAAATAGACAATAGGACTAAAACCCTAGGGTTTGTATGTCTGTATAAGTCTTGATCTCATCGAATGTACTTTTGAAGTGACATGTCGATAATGATCGTAATTATCAAATAATCCTTATAAAATCTAAGAAGATGTTCTGGCATACATATGTGCTCTCGACACATAATCATGAATGACATGGTGCTCTGCATTATGCAGAATAGTGACTCTATAGGAGATGATGTATTCAAATTGTTTGAGTACCTACCTGAACCTAGGTTTTAAGAGTTTAAATGGATGTAGATACGATGAGTGTCATCATTCTACTATATATACTCTAGTCATTCATGAAGCTTCATAATATTCATATTGTGTGAATTGAATGAAGCATGTACTCTTATATTGAAATTTTTGATTTTAACATAAGAGATCCTTAGTCTTGAGAAATGGTTGCTTATAGATAAAGGGAGCACAGTGGAAGCATGGGTTGGACCCGAGTAAAAAGTATAGTCAAAGAGTTGACTGTACTTTTGTGACTTCTATATGACATCCAAAGAGTTGGATGAATGCCAATACTGCAATAAGTTGATGTGTTGATACTATGACTTTTAAATTTATCTAGAATCCTTAGAGAGGGAATATGATAGTACATCAGATTAATCTACATATAATAATTGATATTGACTTACTTATTTGATAAGATAAAGTTTAATAATTGTATCTCAATCTTCTAATGACACTTGCAATTGGTTGCATATGTATTAGAATATTAGAAATTTGATCTTAAGGTTTAATGGTCATCCATGTTGGAGTTGATGCAATTGTTGCAACAATTTACACCGATGAATATACTTCACATTTTCAGTGGGAGAGCCCTTGGTCTTAGAGAATGTCTCTATGACCTAGATATTAGAATACACTCATTGTTTATTTCTAAATGTTGGGAATAAACATGAAATCTGGAATAGACCTATCATAAAGAGTTATGATGGAGATATTTCAGATAGTAATCTAACATCTAGTGGACTCCACTAAATTAGAAAATTAATGAATGGTTCATTAAGATTTCTAAAACTGAAATTAAACCTTTAAAGATCAATAGGAGGATAAAAATCATTTGACAATGATCTGGCGTCATATTTTGGACATATGTCTATATTGATGAGATCAATGGACAAGTAAGAGATGAAACTTTAGAATGTCTAAAATTTCAAAACTTGCATACTTATGGATATTGTATTCAAAGTAAAATGTCCAGTACACCCTTCTTTGGGAAAGGTGTAAGATGTCAAGGTATTCAGGATCTCATACATATTGATGTATGTGAATCATCTATATCATAGTAAACATTATGGATACGTGATATCTATTGATGATTATTTGTGATATGAGATTTCTTCTCTTCACTTAGAAAACTTGGAAATGTTCAAAGATTTCACAATTTTCGTTTAGAACCAAAGTTTGAAGGAAGATGAAATGAATTTGATCTAATCAAGGTAGCTTGTACCTATTAGATGAATTGAAGGATACCTTATGGAGATGTGAATATCATTCCTATCTCAATCCTCCTAATGAACCTTAACTCAATAGAGTTGTAGGGAGATACAATTGATCATAAATGACATGATTTAATCAATGATAAATCTTAGCATAATTATCTCTTAGTTTCCAGGTGTATATATATATGTAGTAGAGACTACATTGTATACCCTAATAAGGTTCCAATCTAGTAAGCTAGAATCTAGCACCAGAGAGTGCTACTTCATTAGGAAAAATAAAGGATGGTATTGGATACCTACTTTATGACCTTGAGATTCTTAAAAGATCTCATCTTTGAGAATATGATTCTCATAGGATGACTCTCTTGAGAATCAAGATGAAAATGAAGTAAAGGAGTTCATTTAATCTTGAGATGATAATGAGGATCCTAGAATCAGAAACTAAAAGACAATTAAAGATGAAACACTAATACCCTTTCAAATAAGTTTGATGATGGGTTCCATGTGTTAGTTGAATCTGACAAAGATCTGACTTCATGTGATGAAGCTCCTGATGATCATGACATGGAAAGATGGTTGTTAGCAATAAAAGTTTAATGTAGACTTCATATATAAGTGTTGTATATGGACCCTCGAGGATCCACCTATATGGGTAAGACCCATTAAGGTGTAAATGGATCTTCAAAAGAAAGAGGGAACCTGATGAGAAGGTAGAGACCTTCAAAGCATGGTTCGTAGCCATGAGCTGCAAACCGAAGAGAAGATATCGCTTGCGATGAGACTTGCTCTCCAGTGACCATGTTTAACCCATCAGAATATTGCTAACTGTAGCTACATAACTCGACTATGACATCTTTATGATGTGAGTCAAGATTGCATTCCTCTATGAATACCTCTCTGAGGATATTCATATGAAGTAGCCGCGGGGCTTCATGGTTGAGGAAAGCAAGGTGTACAAGCTAAAGAACTCCATCTTTGGACTCAGATAAGCTTCTTGTAGTTGGAACATAAATTTGATGAAATTATAAATGTTATGATTTCAGATAAAAATCTTGATGAACCATGTGAAGCTTAGTGGGAGTGCCATTGTGTTCATTGTGCTAAATGTAGATATTATTCTAATCATTTAGAATGATATAAGAATAATAATAAGTGTTTTATAATTTGGTTGTTCCATACCTTGAGATATGATCTCAAGGATACCTCTTAGATCCTAGTTCTGAAGATGTTCAGAAGCAGAGAGAAGAGGGTATTGGGACCAACACATTAGTAGTACACCTTGGACTTATTCCATTTTCTGGAAAATTCCAAGAAAGGCTTCCTTCCCTTAAGATGTGGTACTGACCTATCTAAAGGGATAACATCTCAAAGAGTTGAGGAAGTGAATGCTAGAACTGCTTGCACTTGTGCATCAATTACGAGAAGCTGAGTGTATGCTAGATGTGCAAAAGAGCCAGATGTCTGCCATGCAGTGGGAGTAGTAATCTGTTACTAATCCTACTCTGGAAATAAAACACTTAGTTGCAGTAATAACAATATCTTCAAAAGATGATGAAACTTAGAGATATGATCTCAAAGTCATCTTCAAAAGATTAAGACCTTGTAGATAGTGATCTACGAGGGTCTTAACTGTAGATACCTTAGGAGATAGAGATCTCCAGGAATGAAGGTATTCTAATAAGGATTATGGACATATTGGTTATAATAATTACCGAGCTACAGTGTCAAGGACACTATAACAAAATTGAGTATTGGTTGCATAAGATGCAACATTCGCATTGGATGCGAGCACTGTTACTAGGGGATATGCAAGTGCCGTAAAAGGACTTGGCGTAGTCTCTTGGGAACAGAGTGACTGATCAACTTACCTAGCTATTTTCTAAATAGCTTATGATTGTCATATGAGTGTGTGTTTAAATGATTAGCCCATTAATGGCTCTTTGGGCTAGTGGGAGATTGTTGGAAATGCGAGCCCACGGCGAGCCATTATGCAATAAATGTTATTGCAATTCACTCCTTAATCTAAAATGAAGAATACATAATTTGCATAATAGGTCCCTTAGTACAATTAGGGTTATGTACCATGGCCATCTTGATGATCATACAGCTGTTGATTCAGTTATTGAATCATAGAGGCTGGTGCTTGGATGAATATCTAAAGAGTTAGATTGAGGACTCATCAAGCACCATCAAATGATTGTTAAGAGATGACCTCCAGCATGAGAAGGAGATGGCAATCCTTTCTAAAGGTTGATATCTGACCGACCTCTTGATGCAGGTACTCTGCATAGGAATAGAGATTCGGAGGTGTCAAACTAGTTAGGTCAAAGAGTTGACTTAACGAGATCGAGATAACCAAAGTCCTATATCGTATGCTTTCATGATATAGGCACGCATCCTCTGACCGGAGACAGATGTGTTACTATATGTCTGAGTATGTACATTTGGCAGACCAATAGATTGATGACCTAATCAAGGTCTATACATCGGCGTGCTGGTGTGCATATAAGGGCATATGAGTAACACGATCTCTCAAAGGGATCATACAGGTTCACTACTGAACCGGAAGACATGATCTCACTCATGAGATATTGGGAAGAATCAAATTCCGTGCGCACGGTCGTCTCGCTTTGGAAGCTTGACTGAATTTGTAGGTTTGATATATACTTTTAGGAAGTATATGATCAAGACCTAGGTATGATATATGCTTTTGGAAAGTATATGATCGATACCGACTCCCAATGATCGAATGAGAAACTTACTGATAGAACCCTGAAGTAGACAGTGTAAAGATGATCTAATACTTCTGGTTTATTCTGAATCTTCCAGTATGCAGGATGTACAGGTATTGGAATACCTGAGGGTGATGTGATCATAAACGATTGTATAACTGATGAATACCCATTCATCACTCTTTATTCTTCTATTTTAGCTACAAAAACCTTTGCAAATACATGTAAATATGTGTAAATACAAATAATTACCAAAAGCATGCATTGTGTAAAAAGATATAATTAGCATGTTTTTGTGCAAAAATAAAAGAATAAAGAGTAAAAAGAAAAAGAGGGAAATATTTAGAATAAATATTGAGCAACCTAACCCAAGGGAGGGCTCAGCATGGGCCTGACCGCATAAAAGCCAAAGTAGAGGGAGATAGGAGCTCATGTGTACATACTTTTGTAAATAAATAAAATTATATTTTCCTCACCCAAAAATATGCTTGTATACATTTTGTATATATTTAGAAACTATTAAAAACAAAATAAAAATTTAAAAATCAAAATTCCAAAAATGCCCTTTCACCATGTACATAAACCATCATCCTTTATTTATTTAACCCTATAAATAAATGTATTTATTTTCAAAACTTTTCGTGAATATTCTATGGTATATTTTGTAAATAGAGCAAATCAAAAGAAACACAACAAAAATCAAATAAAAAGAACAAAAATTAAAAATACAAAAATACAGTGTATATATACTATGTATATAAATATATATAACTATTTATTCCACCCATGTATATAAGTGATAAAAATAAAATAAAAATATCCTTTTATTCCTCATTTTATTCTATAAATAAATAAGATATAAAATAGGAATAAAATTGTATAAAAATAACAATAAAAAAATCAAAAATAAAAAGCCTACATAGTGTATATATTCCTATATCATGTACATACATTACTCTTATTTCCAAAAATTAATTAAAAATCACCAAAAAATAGAAAAAAATAAAAGAAAAATATTTCATGTTTTAAGTTTTTCTTAATTCGGCCATTTTCTACCTTAAAATAAATAAACAAAGAAATCAATAATTGGCAGCTCCTGATTGGTCCACGGGGGATTGTTGACCCCGGTCAACTCCCCCGCGGACTCTTTCCTTTTGGGGAGACCCGCGCCCGACCCGACTTCGCCGATTTCTCCACGCGTCTCCAGCCTGTCGCCTCCGCAAACCCCGTGCCCGGATCCTTCGCCGATCATCCGACATCCTCGCCAGATCCTTCGCCGAAGGATCCACGCCTTCCATAGCCGTCTCCACCCAACCCTAATCGGCCCTGCCTCCATATATATCTCGACCTCCGCCGCCTCTGCGCCTCATCTTTGGACCTTCCCTTTCCTCCCAGTGAACTCCAGAGGCACCGCGAGAGTGACAGCAAGCGATCGCCCCTGTTGCAGCGAGGCGAGGAGGCGAAACCACTGATCCGGCGTTCTTCGCCGTCGTTGCTCCGCCACCAGCGTGAGCACCGAGCCTCGGGCCGAGACGACCCTTGAGGCTACGACCAGGAGCATCCCCTGCTCTTCCCCAGTCTCTCCGACCACCCAGGTAGATCACTTAGGCCGTAGATTAGCGTAGGTTTCGATTTTTAGCTTACTGGTAGCGTAGCTCCGCCGCCGTCGCCAGCCACCTCCGATCTCCCATCTGCCATTCCGACCCGACCATCATCTTCGCCAGACCTCTCCGCATCTTCTTCACCCATTCACCCAACCCAGATCGCACATGATCTGGGAATCGAGCTCCTCCGCCGACCACCTTCGCCGGAGCTCTCCATTCCGACGCACCATGCACCTTCACGCCGCCTAACCGGGTCGAGGCAATTTGCCCTCGACCCGTGAGTCTTCTGGTTCGCTTTTCAGGTCAAGACAAGGGTCATCTGAGACCCTTCGCCATCCAGCCAGGAGACCCGGCTCCGCCGCCTTCGCTCGAGCTCCTCGGAGCTCGGTGTGCTCGTCGGAGACCACCAGCAGACGCGGGAGCCTTCCGCGATTCTTCTCCGACCTCCAGAAGGCTCTCCAGAGGACCCTAGCGCACGCACGAGCCCGGCGAATCTCGCCGGCGACCAGTTCTTCCAGGATTCTCCAGAACCGTCAGATCATCCTCCTCGCTCCAGATCTGATCTGAACCATTCATCTGCGGAGCACTGCCACCGTCCGATCATCCCGAGGGTCGATCTTGACCGCTCGCGCAGAGAGAGAGGCACCAGCTAGCCTCAACCGTCAGATTCGCCACGCGTCCTCCTCTCAGCCGTCGATTCACCAAGAGTATCTCCACCACGCTTCGTCACCGTCAGATCTGCCACGTGGAATACTTTCCACCGTTCGATCAGGCCAGCCCTTCCAGAGTTAAAGTCGCACCCGTTCTCCACCGTCCGATCAGCCACGTGGCGCACATCAGGCCGTCGATAATAATAAGGGGTAAATTCATCTTGGGCCCCTCTGTTTGTTTTATTTCATTTTAGTCCTGTAATTTTTAAATTAAGTTGTTTATTTTCTGGGATATTTGCATTAAGGACCCCGTACTTACTTTATTTGCACTTATACCCCTGTCTACGTGGACCACGTGCTTCGTCACGTGAACTTTATTGGGTTATTTGCAATATAAACCCTGTAGTTCTGGATGTTACGGATTGGATAAAAAGTTTTTGATATTTGCATTTATGCCCCTGTGAGCGTTTTATTTCCGCATGTGCGCCTTTTTAGTGGGTAATTTGCATAACAACCCCTGGACTTTTTGGTACGAGTTACCAAAAGGTCCTAGGACTTGTTTCTCTTACATATAGGTCCCTGAGTGCCCCAGACACGCGCCTCGCGCGTGATTTGCTGGGTATTTTGCACCAGACCCCCCAGAACTTTGGGTATTTGCACTTTAGTCCCTGTGCACAGTGCCCTACCTCTATTTTTGAATAAAATATCAAACCACCTCCAAATTCGATGAAAATTTGACACATGGCTCCTGCCATGGTGTAGAATTTTTGTGAATTTTTGAGGACATTTTTTATTTCATTTGATATTTTTAAAAATTCAAAAACCCTTATTTTTGCTAGTGTTTAGAGTCAAAAACCACAAAAAATATCAAAACCCTTTTAAAAAATTTCATAAAAATTAGTTACTGTTTATTTTGTGTTCCTTGATTTTCTAGCCAATTTTGGTTATTTTTCATTGAGTAAAAACCCTAAAAATCTAAAAACACCTCAAAACTCATAAAAATCATAATAAATAATTTAAAAACCCAAAAACAATAATTTTGGTGCTCAAATTTTCCTTGTTTTCTCTAGTATACAGGAAAATTACCTCCAGGTCCCTTTGAGATCCTTAGATATTTTATCTTTGGGTTTTGGGCCTGGCTGGACAGTACCTTGTCTTTTTCTCACTGTTTGATTTTTAGCAATTATAATAAATATCAGAAAAATATCAAAAATTCACCAAAAACATTAAAAAACCTAAAAAACATAAAAACATTTTTTTCTGAATTCTTGATTGAGTTTTGATGCATTAAATAAATTGTTCAAGTTAATTGTTTGTGTGCTTTTCCTGTTTTCTTTATATTCCAAAAATCCTAAAAAAAAATATAAAAACCCTTAAAAACACTAAAAAATATTCTCTCGGATTTCTGACTACATCGTAGGCCGCAAGGCCAATCTGTGCTCCTTGTGTTCGACCCTGGGTGCTATACCAGGTTAATCTCATAGCAGGACCGCTCTCTTTTGTGCTCGATTAGTTTTACATGTTCTGAGTGGTTAATTTTTCTTGATATACCTAGTCTGATTGATTGAGGTCGCAACGACCATTTTTTTTACCTTTACCTCTGTCACTCGGACGGACATGACGCTTCCATTCCTAGGGAGTGATGAAATGGGTCTGGATTTTAGTGACTCCTCTCAGTAGAGAAGTAATCTTATCTTGGTCCAATTATTGGACATTGATCTGAATATGATTCAGATGCAATGAGAAGATTAGATTTGCGGTCTTGATTTAATCAAGCATCTATGGGAGGCCCATGATCTGGATTTGAGATGTGATCTTAATATCCAAGTCACTATACGTGGAACAATACAATCGCCATGTCCTTATCTCCAAGTATTCGCGGAGAAAGCGCATTATCCTTGAATGGGTTCAGGATAATTTCATTGTTGATAATATGTATCCGAGCATTGAGAAAATGGATAACTAAATGTGATTTAATTATAATGATTAATATGAATTTGATTCAAATTATAAAGAGAGTTATCTAAGATAATTGAATATGATTTAATTATCAAAGATGAGAATAATGTGAATGTGATTCATATTATTTGAACACATATCCTAGATGATTAAATATGATTTAATTATCATGGATGAGAATAATGTGGATAGAAATATCTAATTATTCATAATATATTATAAATGTGATTTATAATGTATTAGAGAGAGCTAATTATAATTTATATTTGTTGATTAATTATTATGTGTATTGGATACACATTGTGTAATTAATTGATAATGTAAATTATATGTTGTTTTGGGTTGTGAATATGATTCACAAATTTTCCATGGCAAGATTGCAATATTTTCAAATATAATTGTGAATTATTTTTTGATGAATAAATAACCAACAAAAGTGTTGGAAATAAATAATGGAGAAAATCAAGGAAGCATGCAATCTCATGGATTTCCATGAGATTGCCCCCACATGGTATGTGGTGGGCGACACCTATGTCCTATTTGGAATGGGTGGCCGTCCACCTTGATGATGCATGGGAGATTTGATCTCCATGCATATTCTCTCCTTATTTATTGGATTTATTTGTATTTGATTTTGTCAATTATATTTTAATCTAAAATTGTTGGGTTTTTACCAACAACAATCTTGACCATTGGATTGACATAAATCAATCTCATCCATTGATTTTATATGTCCCATGGATTGAGATCCATGGATCCCAAAACCCTATAAATAGAGAGGCATACCATGCTCTCTTTACACACACAATGCTATTGTAGCATATTTCTCTCTCTCTCTCTTTCTCACTACACGCCATCTCTCTTCCTCTCATGGCCGTCCACCATGGATGACCTAGAGAGAAGTCTCCATCGCCGCAGTGTCGTCGTTATGCTGCCCGATCGTCTGCTCGTGGATCTCCGTCTACTTCGGTGCGCCTCGCTCGTGAAGAAGACGTCGGATCTCGTGTGGCGAGATCAGGAGATCTGCCGCTTGGATTATCAACATGGATTGCGAGAAGCACGCGGTTCATCCCCGCGCTCGCAAGCGTCTCCTCCGTCGGATCGAACTTGAGACAGGAGGTCTCTTCGTTTAGAGACTCGATCGCAACCACGCTTCAAGAGGAAATCCTATTACTTGTTTGTGGTTTAGACAAAACGATCTGAGAAGTGTTCTTGGATCATGTGGTTTCGTCGTATGAAAATTTTTTTAAATTCCGTTGCATCGAGCAACTAGTGCGACTGGTCGCTCCTCGTCGTATTCGATACGACGCTCATGCTTTCATGATGCGCTTGAGGATTATACTGTATCCTTCACACCCCATAAGTCTGGGTAAACCCATGAGACACATGCCTAGTCTTGTAGCGATCAACACTGTCATATGAATGGTGCTTCATTGTAACATCCATTTGCTTCCAACCATGGATGCCCATGTAGGATCGGTAACAAAGCTCCATGGGTCGTTCGATTGGAGCACTGCCATCTTCTCCTCCATAACAAGACACACTAAATGTCTTTCATAACATCCTAATATGTTCTTGGGATATCCACAGCTAAGAGTTCTCAAAAAAATCTCTTGAAATCTATAGAAAGATGCCCAAAAGAAACATGAGCAGTGAGAGGATACATAGCACACATACACCTTTAATTCTGGAGAGCAATGGACATATCAAGGTCCGTTGTACCATTTGCATCTTGTAAAGTATCTTGTTGAGGAGGCATCTGCTCGTCGTACAAAGTAGCATGATGTATATACAAATCGTTAGTGCCATCACTAGAAACTAAATGCCCAAAACATACATAGAGTATGCTTGACAATGGGGAAGGCACATGAGCAGGGGTGCAAAAGGCATCCTACGAATGTAAAATGAGGCAAAACTCAGTCAAAAGAGCATGCACCACAGTAGGCGGTGGAGGTGGTGAAGGAACGACATGTAGGTGTAGTGGTTGCATAGGAATAAGAGGGATGTAAATCCCCTCAGCAGACTTGGACGGGGGTTATCTTGTAAATTGTAGGAGAAAAATACATGACCGACTCAAAGAATTTGACATCAACACTATCACAGTACTTCTGTCTAATTGGATCAAAACACCATTACCCTTCTTCGTTTAGGAATGTCCCACAAAAAAACACATTTGGCGGCTCTAGGAGAGAGCTTGCGATGGCCAACAGTCAGATGATAAACAAATACCGCAGGGAGAAAGATACGAGGTGGTAGAGAGAGAAATCCTTATTGGAAAACAAAAAATAAAAAGGGTTGTTTCATTTAACATGGAAGACAACATACGGTTGACCCGTGTTTTGAGAACCGCATCTCCCCCAAAATAGTGGGGAGCACGATTCATGATAAAGAAGGGTCGTGATCACGTGAAGAAGATGACATTGTTTGTGTTCATGAACATCATTTTGTTGAGAAGTGCATGCATGGGAGGTATGATGTACAATGCCAAGGGACATGAAGAACTGAGAAAGCTGAAAGATACTAAACTCCAATGAATTATCAGAGTGGACATATTTAAACCGTAGCATGAAAATATTCTTTACATCGATAATGAAAGTTTAAATGACAAACCCATCCTCGAGCTTGTTTTTCACAAGAAAAACCCCATAAAGTTCAGAATAATCATCGATAGTGAGAAAAACCCCATAAAGTTCGGAATAATCATCGACAATGACAAACATTGAAGTTGTTACCATGATGGTCAGGGACGTGATCGTGACCCAAAGCATCAAAATGAATAGTCTCTGGTAAGGAATTGCTACAACGAACAAAAAAACTAGAGCGATGATGCTTCCCAAGATGACAATACTCGCATTGAAATGTAGGCTGAGATGAGATATGGAAGAAGACTCTACATAACTTTTCGTAGAAGAAGGTGATTGTATCAAAGGTGCCACAAGTATGGGGAGATAAACATAGCAATAATGGAAGAGGCACCAACATACGAAGACTAGACCATTTTGTAGAGACCTCGTTGCTTACGGCCACATCCAATCACCCTTCTTGTGAGTATATCTTAAAGCACAATAGAAGAGGGGTCAAACATGACACATCAATGAAAATTCTTGATGATATGACTATATGTAATAAATTCATAGAGAAATCAGGTATATGAAACATATTATGCGGACACATATGCTTTTACACATATCTCCCCATGTCATGTAATAGGAGAATGTATCCCATCTACGATAACAATGGATTTGCCTATGCGTATGGATTCGTGGGGATGTGAATTGAGCCCTGTCTCCGCACAGATGATGAGATGCATTAGAATTCATATCCACTCTGTCATGCCTTCCCT
This sequence comes from Ottelia alismoides, assembly GCA_037367405.1. Taxonomy (NCBI): domain Eukaryota; kingdom Viridiplantae; phylum Streptophyta; class Magnoliopsida; order Alismatales; family Hydrocharitaceae; genus Ottelia; species Ottelia alismoides. The sequence continues at coordinate 184,037 of JAZKJV010006522.1, read as the reverse complement.
ATGATACAAGTTATTCCCTAAGGGGCCGAAGGAGCACTGGTAGTGGTGGCAACATGAGTAATAATATCCTTCACATGGAGGAGAATGTCATTGAATTTTTGATTAGCATAAGCCATTTGAGTCTCAACTTGCTCAACAATATTAGTAGAAGAGGGATAATCATGCTTCAGGTAACAAGTACCATCAAAATGATCAGAACGGTGAAAGTAGGTGCATGGCTGATGCGGGCGTCCACCGCATCTACCATGGATCACCATGTACTCTAAACTGAGATGGCCTTCCTTTTCCATGAGTTGCGGACATTGCATATGAGGTTTAAAATGGTGTACAAAGAAGGAATCACGATCCTACTGATGAATCTCCATTTCATCGTCTTTATTCTTTCATTTTGGCTTTAAGTCCCTACCTAAATGCATGTATATATCACAAGTTTGTTAAAACGAACACTCTGTATTTTGTACAAAATATTGTATAAAATATTGAATAATTATTGTATTTAATTCCAAAATAAAAGAATAAATAAAATAGAAGAAAAAGAATAAAAGAATAAAGAAAATAAAAGAAAAAGAATAAAATACCATATGTACTGAATGATTTTAAACCTTGAGGCCTAGACATCATGATGACTGGGTCGACAATGAATAAAGTATGGGGAGATAAGGTCAAAAACAAATAAAAACCCCCAATTTATTTTACCTAATAATTGAATTTTAGGACCTATTTTATTCTGTATTTTTTATACATCAAATAAATAAGCTTTGTCCACGAAAGTTGTAGATAAAAATATATAGAAAAATACAAAATTGATTTCACATGAAAATAATGCACAATGTGCTTTATATACTCAAAATAAAAAGCCAAAAATCCAAACCGCACAGACATGTATCTTCTCCATATGAACTCAAATTTACTAAAATCACCTTTAATTGTATGTATCTTTTAATTACTATTTAATGAAGGTAATTTCATTTAATTATGGAGTTAAGATGTAGAAGTTATGTTTTGGACTCCCATTGTACATTGTACATTAATAAAATATTCATTCTTTATATTTTCATGATTTCATATTTTCATAATATTGTAAATATTATTTATAATACATGTACATGATTAGAATAAAATAAACCAACAAAAATATAATAAAATGAATAAGTGTACTAAGATGGAAAGATGAATTATACATATACATACCTATATAATATATATATATATATATTGAACTTTACAAATTACTTCAGAAAAATAAAATAAAAATATATTTATATGAATCCAAATAAGTTGTATATATATCTTGTACATAAAATAACAAAATCTAAAATAAAAATAAAATACATAACATATAGGTGAATATACATATAAATATACATGTAAAAATAAACACAAAGTAAATTAACTCATAAAAATAAATAAAAAATCAGATTAAAATACTACATAAAATAATATTTTTTACGTTTTAACAAAAATAATAAATTCTTCTATAATTGTTAAACTATTTATTAAGGATTAATTCCTTATTTTCTCCTGTCGTCTGCCTGCGTGGACCAATAGGAGCCCAAGGTAGGTTGACCCCAGGTCAACTGTCCTTGCACATTTAGTCAGGCGTCTGGCAGTGATACTCCGTCCTCTTTGATGATTTCTCATTTATGATACATTGCTCGAGGAGTTTCTATCTTTTCAGGAGATATCATCCTTGTTCATCCATGATCCTCATCGATACCTTGCCAAAGGCCGATCATCCTCGATACACCCGCTAACCCTATATGAAGACCTCTCCCCAATCGCTTGTGCAAATACCCTCCTTAAACCTTCAAACCCCATCGTATGCAGGTCAAGCTCGATGGCAATGGGTTCTTTGCAAGCTTTGCAACGTGAATCGAGGTGGTTTTGAAGTGATTCGCATCACGACATAGCTTGTTCCAACGAGGTACTTGCTCCCTGCTCAAGTCAGAGCTATCCCCTTTTCTTTTCTTTTTAGGTATATTTTAATCTTAGTTTCCATTTTCTATCTTTATTTCTCATTGTAATCATTAGCATCAACATAATATTAAGACTTAACTTTGCCGGAGCTCTCGAGCTTCAGCTATCGTTCCACCACCGTGCAGCCCCTGCTATGACACATTTCCGCCACCATTCTCCTCCCCCTTCGCTCTTCCACATCTAGTCCACCTTCGCTCATCTCGATACCCCCTCCCCCCCATATCGAGCCACCGAGGTCCAAATCTGTTGCTCTCATGAGATCTCATCGCCCGACCCATTTTGCATCTATTCTACCATGCAACACCCCTTGGTCCTTCATTTATATATTTCTGAGCTAACCGTGTAGGTCAGGGTGCGTGAAGGCCTCAAATGAGGTGATTTTGCTCTAGGTGCCAAAGCTTTGAGGCGACTCCAGAACCACATCATTGGGTCCTAGACCTTCTCAGCACCATCAATGGATGCGGGAAAATCTTAGACTCCATTTTGGGACATCTGGGAGCCACCCAAGTGATCAGAGTTGAGCGGGAGCACAAATCAAAGCGAGGTCCAACGACTCTTCTTCCTTGTTCTTCATGGAAAGCAACAGTCGTTGGATCCATGAAGGAGCTCCGGTTTTGATCCAAACCATCAGATCAAGGCTTTTCCAGCACCGTTGGATCTTGCTAAGGTCTAATCCCTGACATACAACAATAAATCATCATCCACGCACCTACTATCAACACATGGATAAGTGGAAGACTAGAGTTGTTGGATCGCCTAATGGGGTATTTTGCACTATAACCTGTATTTTGTTTATTTATTTTTAGTATGAAAGATTTATCTACAGTTCAACATTTTGTGTAAAAATTATATTAAAGCCCTCGCAGTTCTATTATTTACATTTCAATCTCCTGCCATGTCACCTCACATGCTCGTGAGGGGGCTGACATTTTACAGAGGGGCCCTTAGCCTTTTCGGTATTTCATTTTAGTCCCGTAAAATCAAATTCCAGCATTGAACTTTCTAGATATTTAAAAAAGAGGACCTATCACTTTTTGGTCATTGAAAAAATACCCCTACCAACATTATTTATTTTATATATTATGGGAATTTTTTGTATTATAGGCCCTATGTTTTATTCGGAGGCTCGTGAATAGGGAAATATTTTTGTAAAATTACATTTAGGTCCCTGCTTGAATCCATATTTTTATTTCTCGTATTTTATTATTTGAAAATACATTTGGCATCCAAAATTTTTAGGAAATTTATTTTACATGCCTTAGATCATATCGAATCACATATGATTTTCTGACCATTTAAAGTTACTTTCTTATTTTTTAAAAAATAAAAACCTTACTATTCTTATTTGCATTTAAAAATACATAAAAATTATAAAATCTTTTTGAAACAAATCCAGAGAAATATATTTTATTTATTATTGTATTTTATAAATGCATACCAAAAACCCCTTAAAAATAACGAAAAGAAAAACACTAGAAATTAAAAGGCTCCAAAATCATTATAAAAATAGTAAAAAATTCTAAAAAATAAAAAAATTATTTCTTTATTTCCTTTATTATATATATTATACGTTAAAAATAGTTTTGGGATTTTTTGAAACTTTTGTCAATTTTTAGATCCCAAAACCATTTGGCCTCTTAAAATAAGCCACCATTTTGAGATTTTTATTCAATTAAAAAATACAAAAATAGGAAAGATTCTGAGAAAATTAGCAAAAATATAAAAAAGATAAAAATATTCTATTTCCTCAATTTTGAGGTATTTATAGCTATTTTATAAATATCAAAAGTCTATCTCTCTCTCTCTATATATACACACTTATTTCTTCTTTTATTATTGTCAAAAATACAAGCACAAAGCCTTTTTCTTCAGTTAAGTAGGGTCGACTACATGAATTCTTCGCCTCCATTTAGATCTATCTTGGATCAATCCCGAGCTTATATCTACAAATCTAAGATCCCTTCGTATAGTCTCTTTCCAACACTTCTTAGGCCGTCCTCGCCCTCTCTTAGCTGGCTCAACATCCATACACTCACATCTCCTAACTGGTGCATCACCTGATCTTCTTTGTAAATGATCAAACTATCTTAAGCGATTTTCTCGCATCTTATCCTCGATAGGAGATGCAACAACTTTCTTTCTGGTTGTGCCATTCCGAATCCGATCTTTACACGTGTGTCTGCACATCCACCTTAACATTTTCATTTATGTTACAGTTATTGTCGGCGCATGTCTATAGTTCACATGTCAACATTCGGACCTATAGAGCATAGCAGGTCTCACGACTGCTTTGTGAAACTTTCCTTTAGTTTTTAAAGGAAATTTCTTATCACAGAGGACAACAAAGGCTCCTCTCCACTTTAGCCAGCTTACATTTATTCTATTAGTACTCCATCAATTTTCCCATCATGTTGCAAAATAAATCCATATATCTAAAAGAATCTCTCTTTCGAATGTTACTGTCACCAATCTTCATATTGATTCCTTAACCATTTCTTCCATTAAAGGTGCATTCCATATATTTTGTTTGATCCTTACTTTATACGAAATCCTTTAGTTTCCAACTCATATCTCTAAACCTCAAGCTTCTCATTTACTCCATCTCTAGTCTCGTCAATCAGCACAATATTATCAGCAAATAACATACACCAAGGTAAGTCATCCTGAATGTGACTTGTCAACTCGTCCGTAATCAAAGTAAAAAGAAACGGACTCAAAGCTTAACTTAATGTAAATCAATGTTGATGTCAAAATAGTCAGTCTTCCCAGACGGGGTCCTTACACAAGATAAAGCCCTATCATACATGTCCTTTAACTCAACCATGGCCACTCCCAAGCCCGGGTAAATGAAGAGGGTTGTGTTAGGTAGCCAACAACCATCGTAAAACATGTCAGAGACAACTTCTTAAATAATATTTTTTTAAATATACTATTTAGGAAGTTGCCTCATGACGGTCAGATCTTTTCAACATGGATATTATTGTCAAAAATATCAAAAAATAAATTTCATACCCTTAAAAAATAAAATGACTATCCCTTATGGTATTTTCTTTATTTTGTCTTTATTTTTTATTTTTATTATATATATTACATCCATACACTATATTTACTATTCTATATCTAAAAAAGAAAAATAAAAATTAAAAATAAGAAAATATAAAAAATAGTATAAAATTAAAAATGCATAAAAAAATATAAAAATAAAATCCCCAAAAATATAAATATAAAATCCACATAAAAATACCTTAAAAAGACAAGAAGAGGACAATTTTGGATAGTGATTTCCCAATATATCTCGTGTGATCCCTACGTTCGACATCCTGCATACTTATACATATACACATATTTTATAGAGTTATAATAAATTTTAACTCTACTTTTATTTTGCGTTTGTTAGATCTACTTGTGAGTTCATTGTTGAATTAGTTCGGATTTCGTGAGCGGTCTCCTCAGCGACACTGTATTCTCTCCTTATGAGGATATTTTAGACCCTCGTAAAATCTGACATTTCACCCACCGACTCAGTTGAAGGACTGCTCTATATAAGGTATAGATGCACCCGTAAGAAGCTGGGTGTGTATCTCATTCCTCACTTGAAAATAAGTGGCTGCGAGGGTGTCCCACCTTACCTTGACAGTAGGCTGATGAAGGATGCCATGGGCTATTTCTATGGTTAGAGTAATAGACAATCATATACACGCATACACACCATCTTGCTTCCATGAAGTATTTTGCCCCAATTTTATCTACCGGTTCAGACTGCGTCAAGATGTGCTTGTTATTGCATTGCATGATGGTCATAATCTGCATGGACCACAACTCATAATTGGTTCAATCCATCTTAATGATGGGTGTTGGGCCCTTAAAGGTACCGAAGGAACCTTGTTTTTCTGACATGATAAAAAGTCAGGAAAAGTTGTGATTGAGAATGCAGATTACTATAAATGGTCTACATGATCATACATGTAAATCGTTTGTGCATGCAAACTCATGCCACAACCATTCCCATCAACCAAGAGAATGCTCTAGAACCTACTATTGATCTAGAGGTTTGATCTCACATTAATCGACCCAAAAATCATGCCGTTTTATCTGGAGTCCTCGAAGGGTTTTATCTGGTGCCTTGGTTCGACCTACAACAATGCCACTGGACCTGCTAAAATTGTTGGGTGGCTAAAAGAGGGGTTGGTCGGCGTGTGGGCGGGGCTAGGGTGATGCCCTAGTGCACGACGGAAGCCCTACTGGGCCATCAAGGGCTGCTGCGGCGAGAAGGAGGATTGTCAGTGGTTTTCGTTGCAGAAGGAGTGCCGTCGGAGGTAGATGCGACAAGAGGGTGCCATCGGAAGTGTCGAGCGATGCTCAGAGGAGTTGGCGACGACAAGATGAGATGGTGAGGGGGTAAGAGAACTCTAGTCTAGGATTGGCACTTTGATACCATGCGGAAGATAGTAATAACTTGTTCATTAATAAGGTCGTATGGATATCTTATATAGAGAGAAACCCTAGAGGCAAATTATATAATAGAAATAAAAGAAAATAGAAAAACATAAAATACAAGGAAAGCTAAATTTATATTTCTACATAAAGAATGTAAAAGCATCAGGAAAATGATACCAATATTACGCTACTTTCTAGAAAAGTGTGTTCATGTGATGGACAATCTATTTTTTTTATACACTTACCGCCCACATCATTAACCTACCATGGAGCAAATAGTATGTTGAGGTGGCAAGCAACTAGGGATGGAAACGGTCAGATACGGATACAGACATAGGTATTACCGTATCCTTATCCGTTTTTTAATACGAATAGGGATGCGGATACAGATATTAACGGATATTAAAACTATCTTACCTTGTCCTTAAAAAACAGATACGAATGTAAAACGGATACTGATCGCACACGAGTAATGTTAGAAATATTTTATAGAATCGACTTAAACATATAAGAACTGAATGGAAAACACATGATATTCATTTACTAAATGTGTTTGTATCATAAAAAATATATAAATACAGTAAAAGGAGGTAGAGAATTATGTTATATAGGGTCAAAAATAAATCTATGACTATATTTATATACGAAAACGGATATACGGATACTGATACAAATGTTTGCGGATATTAAAACTATATCCATATCCGTATATCAATTTTAAAATGGATACGGATACATATGTCAAAATCGGTATTTGACGGATCGGATACGGATATTAAAACATATATATCCGTATCCGATTGCATCCCTACAAGCAGCTCATCTACCCTAGCGAGCGATCTCCGCAAAGTGGTAACAACAATTAAAGCTATATGCACATCCACGTGTTGTTTTAGTCTCTAATTGTAGAAAATCTTGCAGCTATTCAAAAGGACGGAAGACATAAGCAAGGTGAAGATGTATTATTCCGGAATGTAGTTACCAAATTTAAAAAGTTTAATTAATAAATACCACCAGGGAAAGAGCGAAACGTCGACTCCGCCTAAACCCAGCAACTGAGGCCCGACGTGAAAAACACACGGCAATATTCGTATCACCCCCCGGACAAGGGTGGTGCCCCGCAAGGAAGACTCTGCTCTAGGGTTCTACGAGGGTTCGAAATTCCATCAGAATCGTCGCTGAATGTCCGTCGTTCTTTGTTGCCGATCAGGTCCGCCCTCCGCGGAATCGCCCATCCGTCGGAACGGCGCGTCGTGATCAACCTTTTCTGATCCATCTACAACATCAAAGATGAGTCAACCTTCGGTGATCCTCGCCACGGGTGGGTACGATCACACCATCCGCTTCTGGGAGGCCAAGAGCGGCAAGTGCTACCGCACACTGCAGTATCCGGATTCGGTGAGATTTGTTTTGTTTCGTTTTAAGAAAGTATCGGAATCTGTAATGTGGAACCCGTGAATTTGGAGAGATTTATGGGTGGATGGTAGCTTGACTGGGCTTGGTGTTTTCTTTCGTTTTGATCTACTTTATCTGTAATTTTTTTGTTTCGTCTGCTTCTTTGCTCCTGGCAACTTGGTATTGGGAATTGGTTTAGTTGGGAAGAGCAAAATGCTCACCGGTTTGGGGACTCGCAACAAATTTCTTTCCAAAATTACCAGTTTTATACTGCTCACGAACTCGATAGAAGATCATCAATAATATCACCTAACTTGACGGGAAATCGCTTTACTTCATCCAAGCGTTGACATGGTTTTACATGCTAATGCTGCACGGTGTTTTGACACTAAACCCTAAATAATCACATTTTGGAGGGCATGGAGAGGAAAGTCCAGAGAAACATCTCCAGTACGGTGGTAGGCTGGTAGCAGTCTCTTTCAGGGTTCTCTTAAGTAGTTCTCATTTTAGAGGTCTGGGATTCAGCAATAAAATTGGCTTTGCTTTGCTACTGTTAACGATAATTATCACAAAGAAGAAAGTGCACACAGATGCATAAAATTATCAAATTTTGGACAAGGCATTTATGGTCAATCAATTAAAAATACACGAGCCTCTTCTAAAATTCTCATCCTATGCATACATAAGTAAGTGGCGGTGCATTGGTTAGTTACCTAGCTGCTTGGACGTTAATTACGGTCACATTATTTATTGCTTTTTCCCAAAAATGGAAATGAATGGTTTTGATTCGACAAATTCGTATGACATCAGAACGAATGAGTTTTGTAGTTGAAACATTTTGTTTTGCATTGAATGGCATACTTCCCTGGATGGTATTTGATGAATTGGGCACATGATGCTGATTTATATATTTGAACAATATTAGGCCTTGGTTCTGGATGGAAGATTTCACCGAGTTGGATGTTGGCCTTCTATTATCAAACCTAACCTCTTTATTTGAGCTGGGGACTGATGGAATTTACATGCTATATACAATCAACATGGTTGGTTGTATGAGAGGAGTATATGCCATATACGATACATAATTTGGTCGAATTTTGTTGATGTATAAATCTGGTTGAATTGGAGGAGTTATATGTATTCTATATACCAAAAAAAACACCTTTGCAAATATAGAGCAAATACCAAGACTCCATACATTTTAGAGATGTGTTTCCCATTTAATTATAGTATTCCATATTCTTTGGCTTTATTTTTGAAATATCGGCGAGAGATTTCTCTCACAACAATCATTAATGCAGACATTTGTTATAAAACAACGATGTTTCTGACAAAAAAATGAAGATATTGCAGCAGTCACATAATAAAATCTTGAATAGATTGTCTGTTGGTGAACAAAGTTTATTGTATCAGTGGATGGATAATATGCAAAAGGCATTTAAGATGGTTTGAGCATCTGAAGAGAGGGCAAGTTTTGTTAATGGCTGGTTTGAATGTGTGAGAAGCTGGATGATTAGTCCTATAATGGCTCCGAGAAAGATTAAAGAAGCAACGGAAAACACCTACTAAATTTGATATTCTTTACTAGGATGTAAGTTTGGGTAGCCTAATATAGATCTAGATGGAAGCAAATAATTATTTTAACCAGTTACGCAACCTAGAACGTGCTTAGGTTTGCCTTTGGTTATCGGATGCCTGAGGACGACCACAATCTTTTTTTTTTTGAGATGAACGACCACAATCTTCTTGCAGAGGTTGCATTAAATGAAGCTTGATAAACTCAAATTTAATGAGTTGGAGGATAGATGTCGACAATCTTTGACTCTAAGAAGATCGCATCGATGGTGGGAATCATATGAGAAAGGATACATTGATCATAAATTATCAATTGTAAATAAACACATGAGATGGCATTGACATCCGAGTGCTTTTGAAAATACCATGACATTTTTTATGTCTAATGCTTAAGTAGGGAGGTACCCTCATGGGGTAAACGATTTCTCGTGGTCAGGGAGAGACCTTAGTCACTAAAAGGAAGAGAATGTGGGACATGGAATCATCCACACACACATGAGGATGGGGCTTCCATTGTGATGTAGAATGAGAAATGGGGAGTAAGAGGAAGGCGGAGAAAGCATGCATGTAGCATTGAATTTTGTTAGAGAAGCATGGGGATGCATCATAAGATAGGAAGAAGGAATGTGAAGATGGAAAAAACTCCAAAATTTATATACCTCAAATATCTCCTTCTGAAGACTCCTATAGTGATGCAGCGTGGATCGATGAATTGGGCCTCAATTAAGATTTTTTGTCCGTTGAATTTTATCAATTATGATTTTATTTTCCGTATATTAATTAAGTTTAATTAAATTATGATCAAGTCAATTTTGATTTCGTTGCAATTTTATTTCTTCGAAAATAACGAGATCACATGTGATCGTGTCAATTAATTAGTCGGTTATATTAAGTAGTTAGTCGGTTAGAGATATTTAGAGTCCAAATTAGGATTTTATTTTATCTGATTTTATCATTTTTCTATTTTTGTAACCACACCCCTCCTATATAAAGGGGATGGTACGCCAATGCTTTGGTCTTTAAATTCAAGAGTTAATTAAAATTGAGATATATTTCATATCTCTCCTTTTTTCTTTCTTCTCCCTCCACACAATCTCTACGGATTTTCTTCCCCAAATCCCTCGCATCCGACGAGCCTTCTCTTCTTCCTCCCTCCAACTTCTTCTCCACCAAATATTTCCACCGTTAAAATTTATTTTTTCATCGTTGCAATTTTTTTAATTTGCATCAATTGGTATCAGAGTATGACGTACATATCGTCCCTATGATATGGCGATCTTTTTAGGCATTCGTGCATGCACAAGGTCAGAGAATCCCATTCAACAAGCCATCCAACATGGGATGATGATGAGAATGTGTTGTCCATGTTGCTCGAGATTTAGTTGGATCTACAATCTATCAAAGTTGCTGAAAGATCTAATGCTTATCGAATCCCTGGAACAAAGGGCGAAAAACATCGATGTAACCGTTGTCCAGGAGGTTCACCAACCTCCTCTCACTTCCCCAACGTTGTTGCCACCGCCGTTGACCCCGACTTCAGATTTGTCACCACCTCCGAAGCCGTCCAAAATTGTTGTTCAGCTACCCGAAGTTGCTGTCCAGGAGGTTTACGAACACCCACCGCCATCTCCAGTCGTTGTCGTTGGTGCAACCCTCATCCAAGGCGAGTTTGAAGGCCATAGTGGAGATGAAACTGAAGAAAAAGAAGAAAAGGATCGTCTGTACTCGTTGTCCAACCCATTTTCGATCAACCACTGTCGTAGAAATCAACTATGTTACCACCTCCTGTTATCCCGACACTGTCGAAGCCTTACCAGGTACTCCCCTACCTTCCTCGCAACCTCCTCCACCTATCATCACCACGTTGACACCACCACCAACCTCCCCGCAGTCCGCTCTCCAACCCACTGTTCCAACCCTCCTACAATTACACACATCACCAACCCCACTATCCCTAACCTTCCGTGAACCGAAGCCCAAGAGTCACAACCATCTCCTCCAAAAGAGAAGTTGCATCCACTATAGGGATGAAATCGGATCGGATATGGTTCAGATATAACTATTTCCATATCCATATTCGCTTCATGTATATCAAATACGAATCCGGGATTCCGGATACGGATACCTATCGGATATGAATTTTGAAAACCATATCCGGTTAACATTCGGATACAAATTCGGATCGAATATTCATCGAATCTGGATATGGTTCGGATAAAGAGCGAATACGAATATGAATAGAATATAGAGTGAATATGAATATGGATAAAATAAAGACCCAATACAAACATGATTGAAGACTCAATCAATAGACTCTATTCCATTAATATATGTTTTTATACTAACAATTGAAAGAGTGATGTAAACGACATGCTTAAAATAAAATATGACACATGTAAAAAAAGATGATTGTCATATGAACTTCTCGGACGGAGGAGAAACTTTAACCAACACACATGCAATTGATTTTTTTTGGAAATTATGTTTTTGAAAGTTGGAATGCTGTGATTGTTTTTAGAATTTATTAGTAATAAAAACTGTGAATGGAATAGGAAACGTCCTGTATATTTTTGAATTGGAAAATGTTTGAATTAGTAATAAATGGTGTGAATGGAATGCAATAGGAAACTGTCATATGTGTGTATTGTGATGTGAGAATCCTGGAAACTAAGAATGAGCCTAAAAGAGAAATCGGATATCCGGATCCGATATTTTTGACCAAAACCATATCCGTTTTCATATCCGGGTATTTTTAAAATTTCATATTCGTATCCGGAGTCGGATTCGATCGTAAGCCGGATACGAATATCCATATCCGATGATTTTTCGAATATGGTAAGCGGATATCCGCACATATCTGTATCCGTTTTCATCCCTAATCCACTACCATCATCATCAGTAACGAAGGAGCCACCGCCAAAAATTAAAGCCTCCATACCAGCGCACCATGCACCAATCGTGCCACCATTCTCGCCGATCACGCCACTGCCATCTTTGGGTTTGAATGTGCCGGATCCTAACAAGGGGAAGGGGTACCTCATTCGACTACTTCCCAAGAAAAGAGAACATTGAGAATGTTACACATCGACTCCTCCTCCAAGAGTACTTTATCAAAAGGGGAAAATGTGGGAGAGCTCATGTGGAGATTTCTACTTAAGTGAAAGGGTAGAAGTTTTGCAGAAATGCCCTCAGTGGAAAAGAATTATAAACATAATGCCAAGGAGAACAAGAAATTGAAGGAGATTGGCCCACCAATTTCAGATGAAAGTCTCCGATGCCACAACTAGAGATTGTGCAACTCATCTTGATATGAGTTTTTCGAAGCGGTAGAGAGTTGATGCAACATGGATCGATGAATTGGGTCTTAATTAGGATTTTTTGTCAGTTAAATTTTATCAATTATGGTTTTATTTTCATCCGTTAATTAAGTTTAATTAAATTAGGGTCAATCCAATTTTGATTCCGTTGCAATTCTAATTCTTTGAAAATAACAAAATTGCATGTGACATCGAGTCAATTAGTTAGTCGGTTATATTAAGTAGTCAAACAGTTATAGATATTTAGAGTCTGAATTAGGATTTTTTTCTAGTTTATTTGATTTTATCGTTTTCTATTTTTGTAACCCACTCCTCCTATATAAAGGGGATGGTAGGCCAATGTTTTAGTCATTCAGTTTAAAAGTTAATCAAAATTGAGATTTATCTCATATCTCTCCTTTTTTTCTCTCTTCTCCCTCCATGCGATCTCCGTGGTTTTCTATGGTAATCGGAAATTCTCAGTCCTGCCTTGTAGAAGTCAGGTCAGAATTGATAACACATACATGCTTTTAGGTAGAAAAGAAGTCAAGGGTGGAACTAACTATGTCTTCGGATTCTAGTTCGTCCATCCATAACAGACAAACCAACTGAGAATGGAAATAACTTATGTATCCATGGTCGACCGTACATAAATAAGTTGGGGATGAAATGCTATCTTTCTCAACATGAAAGATTAGATTTTCCTTTAAAATTTGATATATTTTGAACACCATTGGTGTTTGTGTAAATATAGTCCTGTTTTTTCGCTAGTTCACCTAGATAGTGGGGATTGTGTGACCCCTTTCATAGAAATAAAAGATATGTACAATGAGGCACCAGAATGTGAGGGACATATAGCCTTTCATCCAGAAAAGTTAAGAAACTATATTGTGTCTGTCATGGCCTTGAAGAAAGTAAACTATTTTGAAGTATGATTATATCCAACATGGCATTGAAATTAGAAAAAGTATAAAGACAAAAGGAAAACCATCAAGCCATGAACACAAAGGAGATGGTCGAATGAGTTCCTATACTAACTTTTTCCTCCCAAAATACTCTTTGAGATCCAATTCGCTTTGCATTGGATATATAAGTGTTGGACCTCTTATTCTCAACCTCTTTTTAAAATCTTACATTTATTGCTCAATCTACTCATCACATAAGATCCATCTATTTACCTTCTCACCCTCCAAAGACCTCACTGCATTCCTCTTACCATTCATTCAATCATCATTAACCCGTAAGTCAAAGGTCTTTTTCTTCTTCTCCATGCAGTCTTTTAGTTGCCGAATGTCAAGATTTGCCCCATTCACACATTCATTACGTTCACATTAGAGAAGGAGGCATTATCTTTTATGCTAGACTCCTCAACCATCTCATCATTTTTCTTAAGAAGAGGGAAACTTCCCGCTCCCTTCTTCCACCTTCTTGAGCAAATTCTTATTTAACTCTTCATAATAGTCATCTCAAATGCATAATATGTTCAAGCTTATGTTGTACCTTAAAAAAGTTTGCCTTCGAAGCTTCTACGTGAGACCAATCCCAAATAATCAAACGACTCCTACGAAGATTCTCTTTGATCGCTCCATGTCTTGCTCCCATTCTATTCAAAGACAAACCACTCATCCACCAAATTTAATTCGTCAAGTACTATTTTATGTTGCACTCTATAGACCTAACTATTTGATGAGGGGTGATGGATGGTGTAAAGGAGCGGGGTCATGAGAGATTGCACATGAGAGGAGGAAAGTGATGACTACTATTGATAGATTGTAAGGAATGGAGGTTTGGTTGGAGGATGAAGTTGGGTTCAATGCGGAGGATGATGGGAAGAATGATGACGGGCGCAATGTTGTGGATGCGCATGATGTCTCTTGGTCTTTGGTTGTTCACCGACGACACCGATGATGCCAAGATGTGATCACTTATTGCTCTAGACATAGGGACGAGGGCCATTTCGAAAATGCGTGATCTTGATATGGTATGCTTCTGATGCGGCTCATCTAATTATCATCATCGTGAGTGCCTATGGAGGGTGGAATGGCGCTCGAAGAAGTCGTTGGTGACCCCGTCTACGACCTTGTTGTGGGACTAGTGCAAGATCTTGGAGGATCATGCCAGGATCATCTTGGCAATGATTGAAGACTTGTGGTTGTCGTTGGGTTTTGGTTTCAAGGGATACGTAATTCAGCTGGATGACATGTTGATTTGCATGCATGAGCTCTCAATGTTGGAGGAGGAACATCACTTGAAAGGGGAGGTTGTATGCTGATGCTTCGGCCATAACATCTCCCTATTTTTCGTGTTGGCGCCATTGTTTTTGTGGTGCGAAAGTTTCTCTCAGTGGAAGATGTTTTGCTGAGCTGTAGAGGTTTTGGGGCAACTAGGAGTTGTCCAGTGCCGATTGTCGATCTCATCGTGGTGCTTTTTGATGGCCTGAGATCGAGGTCAATCCTGAATATTGTGCTGCATGAGTTCCCTCATTGGGGTGGCGGTGGTGGACTCGCTTTTGATCTTGCGTCGTGGTGTGAAGAATTCAAGAAAACAATGGGGTTTGCAAGGAGATGATGAATGATGTGTCGAAGCCACTTGGGGAGGAGATGGCGAAGGTGATGGCGATGGAGGTGAATTGTATGTCGTCGCATTATTGAGCCATTAACGAGGTTTGGATTCGAGGCGTCGGTGACAACGCTTGCATTCTCTTCAGAGGTTTGTGAGATTTATGGTGTGGGTCTTAAGGAGGCTTGTGACACTGCCACTTTAATAGCGGGGGACCGAGATTCGGGCGATCTCCCTATTTGGTTTCGATCGTTCATCTAGGGCTGCATCATAATGGTAGCCCATATCAGATTTGTTTGTTGCTGTAGCTTGGATGCATATCCTTCTAATGATTTTGAGGTCTACAAACCTTGGAATCTTCTTGGGCCCTTGCGTGGGGACCTATCATGGGGTTTGTTTGTGGGGAGCATTGTTGCAGAGCCTTGGGTGGAGTTGTTCCTCATGGTGAAGGTGCGGAAGCCGAATGACCCTTGCTCGAAAATGGGTTCATGGTTGGTTATGGAGTGTCTGTCTTTGGGAATGAAACATATAAAGGATGAGTGCAACAGAGGAGGATGTGGAAGGGTGGGAGGAAGGGGGTTGTGGCAAAAGAGGAGTTGCAAAGGCGAGAAGGACTCGAAGCTTGGCAGGAGATGGTAGCGATCATGGTTGTAAAAGTCGATCCACTATCCCGATTAGTTGGTCCGACTAATCGAGTCAGTGGGGTGGCCGACAGATTATTGACTACTTGGTCAATAGTTGGTCAACCAACTTGTTGGTGTAATTATTCGACTGACTAGTCCGACTAATCAATCGACTTTTCTTAGGCATACTTTATTTTATTTTATCCTTTTTAAAAGCAAACTTAATCTAATATGTTTAATGTTTGATTTGAATTCAATTATTTCTTTTCTTTCGTTATGTTAATATAGAAAATGTACAAATCAATGTAAATATATAAGAATATATGTAGAAAAATGTTTAAAGTAATTTAAAAAAGCATAATTGACTAATGGCCGACTAAATCCGATTAGTTGCTAGACCGTCGATTAATCCTTAGTCAATGACCCGACCGACCGAATACCAACTATCGACTTTTGCAACCTTGGTAGTAATGTTCTTTTGTAATAGGCGTTGGATGATTGGCTCAACTAGGCGATGCTAGACCTTGGAAGCACGTGGGGGCGGTCCCTGGTGATAATTGTGGAGCTAGACGTGGGGTGATAGCTTTATTATTGAGGTCGACTGAGGTCATGAGCGAGAGTGAAACCTGGCTACTTTGTACTTGGTGGTGCTTTCCTCTGTGGTAGGTGGGGTTGCTAACGTGGCTTTCCGTTTGTATGTGGCTAGGTTTGCAGAGGTGGAGTTGGCACGTACAACCCCCTTTGGTGCTCATTGAAGATTGTCTCTTGATACGTTCTTGGGCTGGGTAAATATGAGAAGCGGTAAGCAGTTGGCTCGCTCCTATGTACGTGGCATGAAGATGTGGTGTGATTTCAGGAGATGAAGCTGGAGGCATGGGAGCTCGTCTCATGGAGGTCACTTTCTAGGGTCGGACTTACCGAGTTCGGACGATTGCTGTAAATGTGGCGCTTGAAGGAATCTTGATGGGTTGGTACGGTGATACTAGAGGTGATTGGGGTTGTGGAGGTGAGGTTTTCATTATCTGTGGTGATGTTTCTTAAGGTGGAGGAGATGCGTTTCATGTTCTCTACTTATTGCTCTCTACGGTCCATGACCCATCGAGATTCGAGACAACCTAAAAAAGCTCAAGCACCATAGCAATATTGATTGCCTCATACGCACCCCTCCATAAAAATATTATTAACATACTCCAAATATGGATTGGCAAGTTGCCCAGACGCAAACCATCTAAGGGAGTGCATCCACAACCAGACCAAAGAGCAAAGGTGCCAGGAGACACTCATGTTTAACCCACCTCTGTTGTTGAAAAAACCCCCATTTTGATGGCCATTTACCAACACTGAATACAATATCGTCATCATGTGCCTTTTGATCCATCAAATCCACTTGTCGGAGAGGCCATGATCGGAGAGTGACACCCAAACAAAGCTCCAACTCACATAGTCGCATGCTTTGAAAAAATCCACCCTCCACAGTAAGCCCTTCGGCTTCATTCTCTTTCAGTCTGCAACGATCTCCGAGGTCATGACCACACCATCCATCACATGCCTTTTATGAATGAAAGTTGTATGCAATGTATCAATGGTGATGAGACCAAGAGCCATACTGAGGTGATTGGCTAGGATCTTAGCTGTAATGAGGTAGATCGCCTTGGACAACGTAGTTGGACGAAAGTCCTCCATAGATTGAGCTACATAATTCTTGATCAATAGAGAGATCAAAGAACAGTTTTGATGCTCGAAGCCATTATTCTCTGCCTGCGACTTCACCACAACGACAACATCCAGTTCTATATGCGCTCAGTACTCACATAAGAAAAAGACGATATAACTATTTGGGCTAGGGGAACCATAAACTTTGAGATCAAAGACCATTGCACAGATCTATGGGATAGGAGCATCGTACACTGGCTTAGAATCTAGGAGTCAGACATATTGGACACATCCATGTACATCCATCTCTTGCCAGCAGAATGGACCCTTCTGTTCATTCGAAGGAAATGATCAACCTCAACATCTTAATGACCCGCTCTCCCTTCACGTAGACACCACTCTACTTCTATAGATATGATAAGATCGTGTCGCCTCCTTCCACTCGTCATCACGTGAAAAAAATGGATATTTGTATCCCTGTCTTTCAACCATGTCTTACTAACATGTTCTCTCCCCCCCACCATCTGCCTTTTATCCTCCTCTAATAGGATCTTGTATTTTTCCGTCCTTATCGATCTCTTTCACACCAACAACTCCTTAGTATCCTTGAGGAGATCTAGCCCAACCACCTCCTTGACTCCTTCTGCTCTGCAATCCTCCTCTCCTCTCCCTGACTCCGAAGGACCTTCGTAAATGTCAACAACATTTGGCGAAGAGCACTAAAATGCATCGCCATGTTTGTAGTGGAAAACCTAGAAAAAGGAGCACCTCGCCTGCAAAGAGCAACATAGTATCCCTCCTCCACCAATCACAAATGCTTGAATCGAAAAATATTGCTCTGACGACTAGATTCCCTAGTCTCATAGCATAGAGGGGTGTTGTTAGAACGGGAATGAGGTAACACCTGCATCTTAGCCAAAGAAAAGACCACATGAGCTCTACTAAGCTAGGAACCGATCAATATAAAGGTAAAACGATTGGTTTCGATGAGTACAATTTGAATTGTACGCATCCAACATCTCTAAGGACGAGGCATTCACAAAGTCAATAAATTCCGGAGAGCCAAGATCCCCCCCCATGGGGCCGATGAACAACTAATGGAGTGACATTGAAATCACCTTTGACAATCTAATGAAGATCAGAGAACCTCGATCGAGTAATGAACAACTCATCCCAAAATGTCCAGCCTAACCTGATCAGTTACATGATGATACCTTTGGTTAGTGATTGCCTACGACAACCACATTGGTTATCTTTGGTGGAGAGATTTAAGAGCAAACTTGTGAGCTGAAGGCCGCCTATTTGTCGAGGGTTGTCTACTTTGTGCTCTTAAAGGCTTGTTTGCTATTTCGGTCTTTTTTCGTCCTCGAGGCTATTTTTTGTTGGGATTTCGTGATAGGCTGGTGGCTTTAATGTGTTATTTCTTTTGGTTGAGCTTGGATGCCTCTCAGGGCATCCCTTTGGCTAGCTTGAGAACGATGATGCTTTTTGAGAGTGATGGGGGACTAGGCAATGTCATGCATGCTATGAATAGAGCACTTCTCGATGAGTGGATTACTTAGCTTCGAGGCAACACATCTGACTTGCTCTGTATTCTGTTAAGGAAGATCTATGGTGTTTCAGGGGATCTCCTTGCAACTAGGTCAGATTCGTGCTTCCTTGAACTTTTGGCATGGGATTGCTTTATCCTCCCACAGATCTTTGGTTCCGTGAAACTAGTGCTTGAGGAGGGTGGCGCCTTCCACTTTTGGCGGGACAGATGTACTGGACATGTGACCTTATGCTCTCGATTCCCCAGCTTTTCGCTTTTGCGGCTGACTTTTGGTGGTGATGGTGATGGGAGGTTGATGAGTCATGATCTCGCTATTATGTTCATAATTCTAAGATTAGTTTGTGCTAGATTTCCAGGCTTTGATCTAGTCTCTTTCTCAGTTGTCAAGCCCCTTAGTTGGGTGGGACTACTAAAGATGGTTTGATGGCCAATTCATGGTGAAGAAGACATATAAGGAGCTCCATGCCTCGTTATGATCATGGTATTGCTATGATGTAGTGGGGTAGATCTGAGGCTGGAGGATCCCTCGACAGGTCAAGGTGTTCTTTTGGCTGTTAAGGAGAGGTCGATTTTTAATGGGTGCGCAGAGGTCAACATATTCTGGGGGTTTGATAACTAATATTAGAGGTGCAATGAGAGGCCGAAGGATGTGGATAACCTTTTCTTATCTTGTCCTACATTGAGGAACATCTGTTTGGAGTCTAGTCTTGTTGGTATTGCTATGGAGGGAGTTCACACCTTCTGGGAGTATGTTGGGCGGACCAGGGTCATAATCATGATTCATGACTGATAGGATTCGGGTGGTCGCATTCCTGGATTTATGACTTGCTAGAAATGGCGTGATTTTCAAGGGACTGCCAAGATACTTCACGATTATTGGTGATTGTAATTCATGATTTAAACATGTGAATATAAAGTTTTTTGGTGCCCCTTTTTTACGTTTGCATCCTTTTTCCTAAAAAAGGATTGTCTTGCACACTCACTTTTCTCCTTTTCTTCATAGTGTCATTACTTTGACTCGCACTAGAATCCACAACGACTACTTTTTGAAAGGAACAACCCCTTCTTTTTGATGCATCTCCATTCCATCTTCTCCATTCACCATCTTAGCAACATCTTCAAAACTTTCATTCAGTGCTTTGCTTATTGTATCATCAACTACACACTCAGCATGTAAGTTTTCCCATTTGAGCCCTTGTTAATTTAGCTTCTGGATTTCTTCTTCAAGTTCTTCAACTGACCCCATTGTAGGAGTATCCCCTACCTCCATATACGAGGTTTCTAAATCCAACCCATTTTCTCTTTAGGAGAATCCCACTTATTGTAATCACTTTTGCTTTTTTTCCTTAATGACCAATGAAGAATCCACATATAAGATGATTGGGGTGCTGCCGCTGTGGAGAGAAGGTGTCGACCTCAAAAGGTTGTTGCTGCCATGGTAAAGAGGAAACCACAACTATATGGACTGGCTGCTGCTGCGGGTTTGTCGATGGAATCTTGAAAGAAGTGGCAGCCACAAATTGCTAGAATCACCATCCAAAATATGAATCTCCTCCGTACTATTTTTTCCCATCCACATTTACCCAAACTTTATTTTGATTCCCGTGTCCTCTTCAACCATTCTTCCTCTATCAACTTTTTGTTCCTCCAAAGTATGCCCTTTGACACCAGACACATAATGAAACTTTGTCAACTTCTCATAAACTATACGCTGTTTGAACAACCGAGATCCGTTCTTGATCATAATATAAGGGATCCTTGGTCGAATTAGATCAATCTCTACGAAGATCCTTAGTTAACTTAGCCACAAAAACTCCATGCGATCCCCGTGAATATACTTGCCCAAAACACGAGTAAGGATTATATAAATGAGCATTTAATTTTTACAACCTATATATTGGCTTAAGTGGTTCTTAGGTTTAGTCGAAAGTATGGTGAACATCTGATATTTAAAATCCCCATATGCATAAGTTTAAGCAAAATCTCAAGCCTTTGAAAAATGAGTCAAAATTTGCTTGAAATCCAATGCTCCCGGCTGTCGGGTAAACCACCTTTTTAATCAAATTATCTATCTTTTTTTAAAAGATAGCAACTATCAGAGATACAAAAATTTGTTTAGACGGTCATTTAAACGGCCGTTTAAATATGTGCGGTGCTTGATCACATTGACTAATCAAAACCGGGTCCATAAACGGGTGGGTTGCAAAATGACCTCAAACGACTGTTTAAACGTCCTTAAACAATCTTTTAAGAACATGGATCCACTTTCTTCAAAGGATCACCATTATCCATGAATTTTGGATTTAGGCTATGAATTATAATAGCTTATTGTTAACGTATACAATAATAGTAGTATCTGTACCTTTCGCTGTTTTGTTTTTCTTTATAGTATGCTTTGTGTAATTTACCCATAGGCTACTCTCCTATATAAGAGAGCCTAGGGTTCATGGAATAAACAAGTTATTCAGTTTTCCCAACATGGTATCAGAGCGACGGTCCTAGACCGGAGTTCTCGAAACCCTAACCCTACCCCACCCGCCGGCTTCTCTTCTTCTCCTTCACGCCGCCCCCGCGTTTCGATCAGTGCCGCCCTCTCATTTTGATCAGCGCCGCCCCTGCGTGGGCTGCACGCACGGTGGTTCCCGGTCGAATCTGCATCGGCTCGCCTCCTCTGCGCACGTTGGACCGGGGTCTTGCGCGGTGCTCCTGAAGCATCGCCTGCGCCTGCGCGCGCTGCTTCTGGGTGCGTACGCTCCTGCGGCGCTCCTGGATCCGTGGCAGGGCTGCATCCTCATCTGTCGCCTGCGCGCATCATCTGTCTCCTGTGCTTGTGACTCATCACGCACACCAGCGCCACCCAAGCACGCTACCCCGTGCACGCATCGCACACCAGTGCGCCTAGGTCTCACGGTTTACTGTACGCGTGTAAGGGCCAAGCCCTAGAGCGCGTACCTTCGTCTACATGGGTTTAGTTGCTTGAGGTCTACACGTGCAACTAAACCCACCTATGTTTTTGTAGACAAATCACATTCTCTATCAATCATTCCAGTCTTCAGTATCCAGTATGTCAGAAAGCAAGGCAGATGTTCCATCTATTGGCGCATTCCGTGGTCCAACGCCCATTGTCAAGATGGACGGTACCAACTATGAACTGTGGGCAATGCAGTTCATGAGTATGATGAAGTCTACGGGTAAGAAGCATATTCTTACCGAACCAGAGCCTGCTGAGAAGACTGGAATCTATGCCTCCTGGGAGGCCGATGACGCATACGCCAAAGTTTGGCTATCTGGCACGTTGGCAATTGAGATTGCCAATGACATCCTCCATCAACCCACAACGAAGGATATGTGGGACATCCTGGCGGCTACATATTCCCAGGCAAAGAACGAGACAAAGATTCTGCAACTCCAGCACGATATCTTCACCATCAAGCAGAATGGTCGTCCCTTACATTCTCTCTATACGTCACTGAGAGGGATGTTCGAGAAGCTATACAGCTTCATGCCCTTGACAGCCACGCCAGAACAACATAAGACATATAGGAACGCCACTATGGTGGGAGTGTTCCTAGCTGCACTTGATCCTGAGTACGAGGCAGCACGATCACAGATTTTGGCCGACTCTACAATTCCTCCAATGGAGGAAGCCTTCCATAGACTGAGTCGGATTACAGTTCCCTCAACTGCTGCAAGTCAGAATTCTTCAGCCATGGCAGCAACCAGAGGTCGTGGCTCTCATTACCAGGGCCGTGGACGTGGACCCCGTGGGAGGAGTGGCCGCACTAGGCCAACATGCACCTACTGCCACCGAGTTGGACATAATGAAGATACATGCTATTCAAAGCATGGATTTCCTGCATCTGCACGAGCTGCTGAGCAGATAGAGCCCCCATCTGCTGCCACCTTGGATCAGCGATTTGATGATCTAGTTGCCCGTCTGAGGGGCATTATCCCACCATCGGGTCCAGCACCGACTACAGAGAGTCATACTGATGCGGCTGCTTCTGCCTCCACGTCTACCAGTGCTTCAGGTAGTATACTTGCACTTCACAGTAGTAGTCCTGATACATTGCCATGGATTATGGACTCAGGCGCTACACATCACCTATGTGGCGACCAGAGTCTACTTACAGGTTATACCCAGATCCCTCCAGGACGGACAGTTGTCATTACAAATGGCACACATTCCCCCATCACTGGTCAGGGGGAGATTAGATTGACACCGTCTATGCAACTCAAGAATGTGCTACATGCACCTGATTTTTCAATGAATCTATTGTCAATTAGTCAGATTACGAAGGATCTCCATTGTCGGGCAATTTTTGATTCATCTTCTTTGATTTTTCAGGACATCCATACGGGCAACGTGATTGGTCGTGGCTATGAGCAAGGAGGCCTTTACCGCCTGAATCAAACCCCATTTGCTGGAACCACAACCTCTTCGTCTGTCCAAGTATCTCCTTTACTGTGGCATCTGCGTCTAGGTCATTTATCGCTTCAGAAGTTGCGTCGAGTATTGCCGTATAGTCTTCCTCACACATCTGTTCAGTGTGAGGCATGTCAGTTGGGAAAGCATCACAGGTCGTCCTTTCCCAGTCGTCCTGGTCGGAGTAGTACCTCCAAGTTCGAGTTATTTCATGTTGATGTCTGGGGTCCGAGTCGTGTACCTGATCATCAGGGACACATATATTATATTGTATTTGTGGATGATTTTTCTAGAGTGTCGTGGGTGTTTCTGATGAAAAATAAATCTGAAGCCGGAAATATAATTATTCACTTTCTGAATGAAATCCAAAATGTTTTTTCTACATCTGTGAAATGTGTAAGAAGTGACAATGCTTTAGAGTTGTGCACTAATTTCCTTGCTAATTACTACTCATCAAAAAGAATTATTCACCAAACATCTTGTGCCCATACATCTCAACAGAATGGGATTGCTGAAAGAAAACACCGTCACCTCCTTGATGTCACTAGATCTCTACTTATACAGAGTCATGTTCCATATTCCTACTGGGGTGATGCAGTTCTTACTGCATGTTACCTAATTAATCGGATGCCTTCGTCTGTCTTGAATGAACAAATTCCGTTTTCACTTATTTTTCCTGACAAGGATCTGTTCACTCTCACTCCTCGTGTGTTTGGGTCGGTTGCGTTTGTCCATCAGTTGTCACCAGGTACTGACAAGCTCTCTCCTAGGGCTGTCAAGTGTATCTTTGTCGGGTACTCCAGAACTCAAAAGGGGTACAAGTGCTTTGATCCATTGCGTCGGCGGTATATGATCAATGCAGATGTTACATTCTTTGAATCTATTATGTATTTTTCAGCATCTGGAGACAACCAGCTTCCATCTATACCACCGGATGCCATATACATGACACCGCTACCACCTCAGATGCCATCATCAACACCACCACCACCACCACCACCACAACCTATCTCACCGTTCCCGTTCCATTATACCCGCAGGCTTCCTCCACCTGCTCATGGTCATGACTCGTCCACTAGCTCGCCTATGGTATGTAATGAGAATATTAATGTTGATGGATCTGACGACATTTCTGAGCAGGATGTGTTACAGGTGCCGGATGAGCCTACAACTGATTTGGATATTCCAATTGCTTTACGGAAGTCGACGAGGAGTTGTGCCAAATATCCACTATCAGCTTCTGTATCTTTTGAGCGGCTATCCGGTGATTTCAGGACGTTTGCTATGGTACTTTCAGCCATAGATATTCCACGGAATCATCATGAGGCTCTGCAGGATAGTAGATGGCGGCTTGCGATGGAAGAAGAAATGGCAGCACTTCAGTTCAGAGGAACTTGGACTTTGGTTTCTATACCTCCAGATGTGAACCCAGTGAGCTGCAAATGGGTGTTCACAGTGAAGCAAAATGCAGATGGCTCTATCAACCGGTACAAGGCACGTCTGGTGGCACGTGGCTTCACACAAACATATGGGGTGGATTATCTTGACACATTCTCGCCTGTGGCACGTCATTCCACCCTAAGGATCTTGTTGTCAGTTGCAGTTGCTCGAGACTGGCCGCTCCATCAATTGGACGTGAAGAATGCATTTCTATATGGAGATTTGCAGGAAGAGGTGTATATGCAACAACCACCTGGTTTTGCTGTTGAGGGGGAGTGCTACAAGGTATGCAAGTTGCATAAGGCTATCTATGGCCTTAAGCAGAGCCCTAGAGCATGGTTTCAGAAGCGCTCGGATCTCTTCGAGAAACAAGGATACAAACGCTCCAATGCTGATCATTCCTTGTTTGTACAGAAAACAGCGAGAGGTATCATTGTCATTATGGTTTATGTTGATGATATCTTGATTACAAGAGATGATGAGCAGGGCATAAGGCAGGCGAAAGAAATGCTGGGTAGTGAGTTTGTCACTAAGGACCTTGGGGTCCTTAGATACTTTCTGGGGCTTGAATTTGCCAGAAATTCCTATGGACTAGTCATGTCACAAAGGAAATATGTTACAGATCTGTTGAGTGAAACAGGTATGCTTGAGTGTCGACCTGCTACGACACCAATGGACCCCAGCATGAAGCTTTATGAAGATAACACAGAGGAGGTGGACAGGAGAAGATATAGAGAACTGGTAGGCAAACTGTTGTATGTCACGATCACTAGACCAGATATATTGTTTGCAGTGAGCCGTGTGAGCCAGTTCATGGAGCAACCACGCCAGGTGCATATGGATGCAATACATATGATACTTAGATATCTCAAATCTTCTCCATGTGCAGGTCTGCTATTCAAGAAAGGAAAGGGGATTTCTATCTCAGCATGTGCAGATGCAGACTATGCAGGATGTCCCAAGGATAGGAAGTCCACCTCAGGGTATGCTGTCTATGTTGGAGATGCCCTGGTCTCATGGAGGAGTAAGAAACAAACTGTGGTAGCTAGATCTAGTGCTGAATCCGAATATAGGGCTATGGCCCAGGCTACTACAGAGATGATGTGGGTGAAAGCTGTGCTTACAGATCTATGTTTAGATGTACCACTTCCTATGAACTTGGAATGTGATAATCAGGCTGCCTTGTTTATTGCAAACAATCCTGCATTCCATGAGCGGACTAAGCATATTGAGGTGGATTGTCACTTCATACGTGATATGATTCAGAAAGGATTCATTGCTACATCTCATGTTACTTCAGAGAATCAGA
Source organism: Ottelia alismoides (assembly GCA_037367405.1). Classification (NCBI taxonomy): domain Eukaryota; kingdom Viridiplantae; phylum Streptophyta; class Magnoliopsida; order Alismatales; family Hydrocharitaceae; genus Ottelia; species Ottelia alismoides. Next base: position 157,795 of record JAZKJV010006522.1, on the reverse strand, counting down.
CTGCAGACATATTCACCAAGGCATTGCTACGAGGTCCATTTCAGAAGTGTGCTTCCAAGCTGAGCATGATTGACATCTATGCTCCATCTTGAGGGGGAGTGTTAACGTATACAATAATAGTAGTATCTGTACCTTTCGCTGTTTTGTTTTTCTTTATAGTATGCTTTGTGTAATTTACCCATAGGCTACTCTCCTATATAAGAGAGCCTAGGGTTCATGGAATAAACAAGTTATTCAGTTTTCCCAACACTTATATTGTCTATTTTGACGTTTGGATATGGAATCTAGTTGTTTATGTTATTTATTTTGACATTTGGATGAAAAATTAATTGAATTTGACAATATTTGGTATTTATTGTGGGATTATATTTTTTATTTATATTTTTTATTAATTATATATGTAATAATTTTTATTAATTAAAAAAACAAAATCGCATAAGGTGTTTAATTTCCGTTTAAAGTCCCGCATATCATTTAATCAGCAGTGACATTACTGATTGAATACCGGCTACCGCTTTTTCAACCTTGGCAACTATGCCCTTGAAAATCGAAAACGAGCCACCAAACTTGAAGCAAATGTCGTCTGCAATCTTTCAAGAACTCTACTATACATCCTCCTTCGAACTTGGCATCCCTACTAGGAAGAGAATTTGAAAGGGAGGAGGTGAGTGAAACTTCCTTAAAGTAGCCTGATAAGAGATATGATGGGAACCCTCAGTCTCCTTGTTATTAGAGTTCTTTTCCTTATCAAGAGCAACTTTTTAAGTTCTGACTTCCAAGCAAATATCATAGAAGAAATCTTAAGACAATGATCAATGCCAAGCTCTTGAAGATCTCTGAGTACATTTTCCACTATTAGGGATTTTATTAAATAGTTGGCATGCCTTAAGAATTGCAATCCCTACACCCTTTTTCCCATTGTTGTCCCTTTTGAGCAATAACCAAACTCCTTGTTTGCACTGCTTGAAAACACACCATCGCTTTTACAATTTTGCTGTACACTGCAGACCACCTTTCTCCACCTAAGCTCCTACGGTTACTCAAGGATAACAATGCCCATACAAGATTGCTCCCCCAACAATGAGGATTACAAACAATGACCGCACATTAAGAAATCCCACTATCACAAATATTGGCCTCTGAACATTACTTCATGCCCAACTGCTTCCCATCAACACCTCATCTTCAATCCAAGAAATCGAGGCTCCGTCAAAGTTTTAAATCTTCTTAGGCCCTCCGAAACTTTCCAATATACTCCAATCCACCCAAGAACGGAAAACCCCAAAAGTTGGAGCTTCAGTAATTCTTGACATATCCCTTCAAGCTATTGCTTGGAAGGAAGATCCTGTGATAGGGAACAAAGATATGAGAACATGCAACTAATCTCTCCAGAATCTGTAAGCCAAAATATGGCTCGAGGAGGTTCAGTGTGATAACCTTGGAGTCGCCCATGGAATCTCGCCATCTCCGTGTGTTAGGCCTTCCTATATATAAGTATTGGGAATCCTAATTTTTGTTCTAGGCGTCTAGGTCATATCTGATTCAAGGTGGTTTTGGACCAACTTTATTTTACTTCAGAGTTACCGATTGGCCCTTCTAGGATGTCTTAGTCATATAATCCTATCCGATTGTCTTTGTTTTAGTTGTAACTTTAGACATATTAAGTATTCACCCTCGAGATTCCTCTCCTCTTGGGTGTGCTCTGCCAAGGTTCGTAGTGTAGCGTAGGCACCCTATGCTCTTGGGATCAACCTATGTCCTCTAGTGAATGCAACAAGACCATTAAAATGAGGGTTTTCCTCACTTTCTTTGATGCCAAACTTTTCCAGTTGTGATCGACTTATTCCTTGACCTATAACCCTTGGTTTGGACCTTGAATATTGACAATGAATGGAAAGTGTTTAATTTCCCACATGTGTGCTCATTGCATAAGGGACACTCGCCCTCATCATTTCCTCCATTTATTAGTCAGTTGTAAGAGCATTAATGGGTAGATTTGGTGATGAGTGGTTTTGTATGTCCTTAAATGGCTTTGTTATAGGTTTTTCTTTGGAGATCTGTCAAGAGTTGTTATCCACTTTAGGATTCAAGAAACTTTCTCTTTTATAGAGACTCCATAACTTAGGATCCTTATAGAGGTTTTAGATCAAGTCTTTATAATCGTGGCAAGCTAAGGGTTGGCTACCCTTGCCGTCGCTTGGCTCCCTTGTCTTACAAGGGTTAGGAGCTAAAGAGTAATCTAATAAAGGGTTGTGGCTATGTCGACCATGCTTATAGAGTGTATCTTTTGAGCACGAGGAGGCATGATCATCTCCGTATACCTTGATATTCAAGATTTTCTAGTTGGAGGGATGTTTACCCTATATAGTTATTCGATATCCTTGTTCGTGAGATGGGATTTAATAATCATGCCACGTGGTATATGGCATGATGTTAGTACATTTATCAGGCTAAGTGACACTTGTTAATAGGGTGATGCATAAACTTGTCACCTATTACAATAATGACGTTTGCTGTATGAACCGAGGGCCTTTTGGTCAGTAGTTCCAGTCGAGGGTTGAAATGCCGATTACGCTCGATAGGACTCCCCGTAACCCGAAAAGGCAGATAGTTACTTTCAATATCCTTAGTATGGCCCTCATCCATGGATTTCTAGAGGGTCTTGTTGAGATAAAGGCGGATAGAGGTCCTTCATAATACCAACTTTCTAGCATTTTCATTTCAAACACAAGTGATATATTTGTTCCATGATAGATAGGCTATTGCTTATGACCGCAAACTTGCTATTGAGTACAAATTTTGACCTTAGATTTTAGTGAAGCCGTAGAAAATTTTGCTCGAAATTTGGTTTCCCCAGCTTGGCGGTATTGACATCCCTTATGCTTTTAATTTCTAGGATTGCGTCGATATAGTGTGATATCTGATGAATTGTTGGAGAAATGGATGAAATTTGAATATTTCTTAGGGAGTTTCCCAGATTTCGCTTGATTTAAGTGAAATTTCCTTCATATCTTTATCTTTTTTGAAAGAATCATTTACATTTCGTCTTTGGTGTATTCCCTTGCTATAATTAGAAGCTTCAGATTTAAGTTTTCTTTATGTGACAACATATATCACTAGTTTATTATTTTCAAAATCTCCATCTTACACACGTTCTCCTTTTATACACATATTTAGCTATATCTCATTAAAACCTGGCTTAAATAGTGCGCATATCTTTGATTAAGTTTTGGGGTACACTCCACTTCTCACTGATGAGGCAGAGAGAGTGATACACCTGTTTAAGAAGGGGGAATCACCTGTCTTTCACGAAAATGGAATCCAATTTATAACAATCTGATATGGATCGTTATTTATATTGATGCATTGATCCTATAAGACATCATAACATATGTAACATTTGAATACATCCCAAGAACTTGATTTCTTATGTATAGCAGAGCAAGTATTTTTTATCTAGTATGAATTCTTTTTATTATCAAACTTGTATTATATTATAGTTTCCTCTTAGTTTGATATTTTACTTTCTAAGACATGCCGATATTTTGGTACAAGTTAATACCTCATAATTACACATGTATTTTACCAAACAAGTGTGCAATTCTTCTATGTTCTTTATTAATTAAAGAACAATGTTTTTGGGAGATGTTGACAAAATAAAGACGAAATTCCCACAAAGTCCCTGTTCTAGGTTTGTCTTGGGAAAATGACCTTGAAATTGATATTTAAAGCCATGGTCCAAATAGTAGGTTGGAAGAGTATTGGAGGTATATAGAATTAAAAATCTTGAGTGTGCTACACTACATGCATATGAACGTATCTTTTCCGTGCTCTCACATAGTATGTTTATGACTCATATGATATGGTCTTTGTGTCCCTCTAAATCCTTGATGATGTTTTCTGATTGTATATCTTAAATTGCTGGCTGCTTCACTTTTCCCCTTCTTTGATTGAATAGAGGTCTTGCATCCAATGCTAATGTGTTCAAATTGTTCTTCTAGCTTGTCAATCTTAAAAATATGTGAGCGACCACCCATTTCTTCTCCTTTTGAGGTCGGCAGGAGCTCTCTTGGTAGTTGGTATGAGACACTGACCAACCCCAAGGACCCAACGATGTTTTTCCCCGACAAACCCTCGATCTTACATTCTGCCATGGATTAGCGATGGTTTTTTACAGTGAAACTCATAATTTTTTATTTGATTCATATATTTTGGTGTGGACTTTTATTTGTGCAGTGGGACTTAATTCGGGAGAAACTGAGCATAGCATCTCAGGAGAAGAGAAGAAAACAACAGGGTCACTGGAGGAGTCCATGATGACCTGGACAAAAGGGGTTCCAGGTTCTATATCCCCTCTTTAAAAGTATTTGGTATTGAGCATTCTGGGTCAAAGGAGGTTGTTCCTTTGGGCAAGAGGAGAGAATGATGCTTGACTATTCCTTTTTAAAGGTCAATGAGAGTGAGGAATCGTCGAAGGTTCATGTTGGTGATGATTGGCATTATGCCTTGGAGGGAGGAACCAAAGGTGTTTTAGTTAGAAGGAAATGTTGGAGTTCCCTAGGCAAAGGAGTCTTAATTCCATTACTTGCCTTAGTTGACCTAAAGTCATGAGTCGTGAGAGCTCCTCCTTGTTGAGGTGAAGTCTACATTGTTGGGTTGGTGGTGGAGGACCTCATTGTGTTTTCCTTTTCTCTTGTTTACGACAAGGTTTATGCCATTGTTAGGAGAGGTTTGTGCTGAGGTCCTCACTATGCACCTCACCTTCCTTTTTATTTAAGGGATTGGGGTGGTGATTGCGGTCTCCTTTTCACTCTCTTAATCGAGTTATGAACCTTCTGAAGGGCATCGTCTTCATGTTTGGGCTTCAGAAAACTGCATAGCTTCTACCATATTCTATTAGTGATGGATGACCGCCAACCTATAGAGTGATCATCCTTTGACTTAGTTTTCAAAAACAAAAGATGAGGGAGGGGGATGCACAACTATGACCTCATGGAATTGATGATAGTTAATCATGGCTCTTCTTTGGCCTTAAAAAAACTGTGCCATAAAGGAGGCTAACTTCTTTTCTTGTTGTAATATCAGTTAAAGAGTCTGGTTCTTTTTTTCTTAAAAGAGATTCACCAATTTTCGTATTGGTTTTATAGGGCGTAGGTGGGTCATGTCAATGGTTTTCTGATGCACTTTGGATACATATCTTTTTTTCCCTTTTTATGCTGCTTCTTCACTACTGTTTAGGAAACTATGGACCTGGACTTGATGGTGATTAAGTGCACCTCTTACTTTGTGGGACTCTGTGGACTAGCCTGAGTTGGTGCAGAGCATGTTAGGATTTGGGATGTAGTCGTCATATCGGCATTGTGGTTGGCCAGTAATGTCGTCATTTCTTATGTTCAGATGTTCCGCGAGGTTCTTGATCTTTGTAATACTCATACTTTAACTTGTGAATATATAATTTTTGAGCGTGCGTCTTCTTGTTGCATCACCCTTTTTCCAAAATGTCATGTCCAACAAATGGAACTGGCTGCGTGAGCTTCCTTGTTTGCTTTGTATGTGGGTGTCAAGCACTCCCTAACGTGGGTTGCTCTAACAATTCTCGCTTTCAACGTTGTCATAACCCTTGTGGATTAAACCCTCCTGTGGACTGAGCCAGGAGGAGAACGAGTATGCCAAATGAATTATGGTTGCGCTTAATGGTCATAAATTAATGGTGTGAGGTGGTCTCATATAAAAATAACGTTCTCACATACAATGCCAAACGGTGTGAGGTAAAATCGTAAAGGTTCATAAGGTTTAGGAGGGACCTCCATCCACAATATAAGAGAAATAAGGAACAAAGAAACAACCATATAACCATGTGAAGGAGGCTTTTAATAGGTTTCACCAAAGATGTTCATTTCAGGGAGAGTATGTATCTAATTTACTAATAATGTAGATGAACTCCAGACACCGACCCCCTATCTTAGGTCTATTATGAGATGGTTTCTTAGATTACGATGAAAGAATCGATCTTAAGCTAAACCCTATTCTTGCCTTTTAAATTTGATGTGCTTAGATTTGTATTTGATGCGTTGTGTATCCAATTATATTGTTGATCCTTTTGTATATATAGTTTCAATTGGTGGAGGTGGTTGCTGGAGAAGGTCAGGAGTCTCTCTATCTGCTAGCTCTACGTGCTATATATTCCTCGAGTGGATTTCAAAAAAATAAATCCTCGAGTGACATGCTAGACTACATTTACCATGCTTATTTTTCTACGACTCTTTTGGGGGAGTGGAACAATTATCTTCATGATCCACCTTGGATATCGGTATGGTCTTGGGTCTTTATATTCCATCCGACCTAGTATTGTTCCTGAGGTGAGGCAAGCCTTGAGGTCACCCTTCGTGGACTCCTGGACCTGGTTCATTAAGTCTTCTATCGACCTCTTGATCGAGCTCCCACTTTTGGATGTTTTTGGTATTCATCTCCAAGATTCTTTTCCACTTGTGTGTGTCATGTTAGGTTTCTAGGCGTAGAAGCAGTTGCTTCTCGGGGCAATCCTTTCCCCTATAGGCAGGGAATTGTCCAATTGGAGATTTACCTGATCTTTCATTTTGAACTTTACCAGTTGAGATGCCATTTTTTTGAAATAAAAAAGGGTGATACATAGAGGAGTCACTCACCCAAAAATTTTGTATTCACAATTTAAGTATAACTATTGCAAAACCAAGAATCTTGCAGGATCTTCAGATGCTGTATAATATAGGCCCCTATGGTCTCGAATTTTGCATATATCTCAATAGTGAGGATGCCATATAATATATGACCTTGTTTTCTACATTTGGTCTTGTATCTTGCATATCTCAGTAGTGATGGAAGAGCCTTTTCATTTCTACTACATACTCACTCCATGCCACTTTTCCCCCTCTTTCATCAGCTAATAGTCACTTCTCACAAAATGCAAGATATAACTTTATTTTTATTTATAATGAATATTGGATGACTATTCACTTTAGATAATTACCCTTTGATTTTTCAAAAAAAAAAAAGAAGTTAGATCCCTCCCATGTAGTCATTATAGAGTTGAACTTTCTTAAAGTCATTGAGCTTCTCATGAAAGGGCCATGTGCTTTTAAGGATTGTTACACTTTTTTTGGTATTTTTCCTTTAGCATTTAATTTAAAAATATTCTATGCATTTTGGTAAACAATGTTCAGAAAGGCGCGCAAGGCGACCACACATGTGTAATTGGTAGCACTACAAACCCACATATACAACATTCAATCTATATGCAGGTTGGTGATTATGTGGTCAGCTAAACTGTATATGTGATCACATAACCATCTATTGGAAATAACCTGCCCTCTCCATTCAACCCGATTGAACAAGGCCTGCCCTAAAAAAGGTACCCTCGCAAACTCTCCCTCTCCTCGAGGAGAACCCTACCTCCATACTTGCTCTATCTCTCCAAACTCTCACTTCGAGTCACTGATTCACTGCGAACCCCAACTCTTTCTTCGAATCTCTGATTGCCGTGACGCTGCTCTCTCTCTCTCTCTCATCGTCATCTCTCTCTCTCAAGTCCCTCAATCTTAGCTCTATCTCTCTCTCCCCCTTCATTCACAGCTCTCTCTTCATTCTCTATTCTCACATCTCTCTCTCTCAGCTATTTCTTTGTCGTGGTGCCTGTCAGGGGTCTCTTTGTCACAACTCTTTCTCTCTCCCTCTGCTCTCTTCGTCGCTGCACTCACAAGGAGTCATCTTCAGTCACTGCCAACAGTGTTATTTTAAGGGTTTTATTTTTAGTCTCACTTCGAGCAATGTTTGACTTCTGTTGTAACATACTAATAAGATTAACCCATACTTGACAAAACTTAGAATGCATTCGATTTGCTCATATGTAGTCATGCGTTATAGATGTAAGCTTGATAGTTATTTTTTGGGGTTAGGGTTTAGATTTTAGGGTTAAGGGTTGCGTCAGATCGTCGGCAGCCAATGTAAAAAATAGTCGGATTTTTCCAACATGAATTTGGTAAGAATCCATGTAGTCGACCCTACTTAAAGTGGGAGAAAACTTTGCCATTTTTTATTGAGGAGGCTTATAAATGGTTGGGCAAGTCCGAGGAGGTGTTGAGAACCCATGAAGATATTGTTCATTTTGGAGGTAATTGAATGGATTTGATTGAGGCAAAAACATTCAACATACGCCACCCATTTGCTGTTGGAGAAGACCTTGATTTTAATTTTAGTTGTGGTAATGTTGAGAGTTCTCTACAAACTCAAGATTTATAACAATCAAATAGTCTTAGAGAACATGCTACTATTATCAAGCCTATAACCAAATGATCTCCTCCAAGAATTCTGAAATTTTAAGGAGGGTTCTGCTTCATCTATCTTGCTTCTAATATTTGAGACATTCTGTCATTAAGGAAATAGAGATTACTATGAGATATCCAATTTAACCCCTTCTTTAACAGTTTAGGATTTTAGAGATTTTTCTCTCAACAAGATTTTCCGTTAATTTGCAAGGTAAGTATTTAATGTTATCCGTTAGTCTTGTGGGAACTAGAATCATGCTATTGAATGTATAGACCTGACTATTCATCTTTAACCAAGTTGGGAGATGAAATATTCACTCTATATGCCACCTCGTGCACTGGTACCCTACTTCAAACCAAGATAAATATATTAATGTTATGGAGGCTAAATTCGTGCCATTTGGCTAGTGGATTATGGAACAACGTGATGATTTGGATGGGGATAAGCATTCATCACTAGTTGTCCTTTTTCACATGCTTGATCCACTCTATACATTTGTCAGTAGTCCTTTTTCATATGCATGATTACAATGATGCTTTTGTCGCCACGATGAAATTTCTCCATTTAAAATTGACCTGCTTGCACTGTGTAAAGTTTTAATATTTAAGAATCCACAAGTGACGGTCATTTTGGTTTTTGAAATATTGCGAAGTGGCTTGCTTTACCTATAGGAAGCTTTTTTATATGTCTCCCTGGTTACTCTTTATTATTTCATCAAACATTAATAGTTTTGAATTCTATGAGCTTTCTAGAATGTTCTTCTCGTGAACATCATTCAAAAAAGTTTCGGGCATTTATTAGTTCCATCGAATTTCCTAAAAAAATAGTTCCATCAAATTAGTATTCCATCAAATAATTAACATAGGTTCCGGACATTTATTAAGATAGTATAATAATATTCAAATGGAATTTCATAAAATGTTAATTTTATTATGTAAAACAGAAAATAAGAGTGGAAATGTATGAGAAATTCAACGGGATGAAAAAGTTGTAAAGTGGACCTTGGTTGTGCTCTCCTACTTTTGGTGTCCATGATACAGATGATAATGGAGTGGTGGATAGGATAGTCTTCTTTACTTTTCACAGAAAGTAGTGATTGCATTGTGCATGTATTTGGTTGATGTTGTTTTGCTGATCCTAATGCAACTGGCAACTGATTCATGCAGCAAGTCAATAGGCTGGAAATAACTCCTGACAAGCAATATCTGGCTGCAGCTGGGAATCCTCATATTCGGCTTTTTGAAGTTAATTCCAACAGTCCACAGCATGTATGTTGCCGGAATCAGTATGCTAGCCATCACGTTTTTTTTTCTTTTTTGGTCCCATTGCTAATTTTTCTGCTGAACTTGTACTTTTAGGTGATGAGCTATGATGCTCATACCAATAACGTCATGGCAGTCGGGTTCCAGTGTGATGGCAAATGGATGTATTCTGGTTCTGAAGATGGCACTGTTAAAATTTGGGACCTCAGGTAATATTTTTGTTTTCTATATTTTCTAACAGATTGCTTTCCACATAGTTACACGATCAAAAAGTGTACGGATGGACAAAATATTTTTTCCCACTTGATGCTCAATGGCGACTCCGATCCACACTGCACTTTGCTCTCGAGCTGCTCCACCTCATTCACTCATTCATTCTATTATTGTTTCTTCCTAGACCAGGTTCCCCTCCTTGCTCTCCACTATCTCCGTCGCCCACCTCGCATTGGGAGCCCACCGACGCCGCCCTACCTAACTACCTCTTCTCCCCCTCCGCCACTACATCATCCAACCCTTCCTTCTTGTGCTTGTCTTGTGCTTTGTAAATATTATCTTGCTTTGTTTGACATACCTTCATGCAAGATGTGTGTAATATATAGCAGATATTAATGTCAATTATCTCCATGATTGCAACATGTTTTTGTTTAGCGAAATCAAGTGGGGAACAAAACTATCTAAAGAAAATCCAAGAAATGCATGTAGTTTGCATTTGTTTTTGGGTTAACTGTATATTTTTGTGAGACAGCCGGGCCATTTTATCTCGCGAACGGATCCTCTGTGATCACAGCCTCTGCCGTGCACTGTGCGGGCCTTCCTATGGCATCTGATCCGTTCACATTTTAATTAGCTCCTCCCTTCGCATGTTGGTGCACCTCTCTCCACCAGTGAGCGCATCCTCCTCCACGATCCAACGCCCTCTCCTGTATGGAGGTGCAACCAATCTGTCCCTCGATGATAACTTCCTCCCTCAAGCCCACAACCTTGACATTTGATGACCTCGACGAGAACGACCTCCAGCTTGATCAACCTAAACCTGCTTAAAGATTTTAAGATTATTGAATCAAGTTCGCAACAGTTTGTTACCATTTTAGTTGCTAATTCAAAGACAATGATGTGGGATACCCCGCAATCTAATCGGATATAAACATAAATATATGATTTGCGATAGCTTCTCAATAAGATAAGAGCAGACCGCCATTCGATTCTAATAAATAGAAACCTTGGTCATGTATCTAAGTTGTTTTGTATTTTTAAATCAAGAGCCATATGGAAAATCATCATAATATTATGATCTAGATATCCATGATTAACCGTTGACATGTAGAGGAAGAATATTATCATGGACAAATTTTAAGGCCTGAAAAAAGGACAGACTCATGTGCAACTCTGAAGTTCTCCACTCTTGAACCCGAAGCGGGCCAACCCTACCCATTCATGGCTTCCCGGGCAAATACAAGCAAGCCGAGCCCGGGCTTGGGCTCATTTTTGGAAATAAGGTGAACCCAAGCTCAGCCAGTTGACCCTCTACCATAAACGGGCTCAGGTTTGGGCCATACTTTGCTCGACCTGACCCAACCCGATGCTCATCTCTAAGTGGATGCGGCCACACCCGATCAAAAGCTAACTACGGGTCTTTCGCATGATCTTGTCATTTCACTAGGGAAAAAGTGAGTCAGAATTTATAGTCAAAGAGGTTGTCAGCATATAGAGGAAAAGACCCGAAGATCAACACTACCTCTCGATGACCCTCTCATAGATTACTTGTACATAACCACCGGTAATCATTCTTAGACCTCGACCTTGGATGTGGAGGGGATTCGAACCGCAATGTGGATCAAATCAGTGTGGAGCAGCGGCAATCTTAGAGGTGGGATTTCCTTGATAGGTGTGGTGGGTGTCTTTCTGGGAAACCTAAACCCCACCTCCAAAATCCTGGGTTAAGAAGCGTACTCCAGTAATAAATGTCCATTTCAATCTTAGATAAGTGAGTTATTTAATGTAATGTGTTATAAACACATGAAAGATTGTTTTATCACGATGAAGTTTCATAAAACTTGACTTGATTACATGCTGGGAAAAAGCACGACGTCAAATTTCATCAAAATTATTTTGATTTCTACATGTAACCAGAATTCGACCGAAAGGGTATTTCAGACTTGAAGGTCGGTAGAACAAAATAGGATCGAAATGAGCAATTCGATCGAAATTCGGTCGAAATGTCGTCTCGGTCATTCACCAATACGATGACCAAAGCCAATATTTAGGGCCTTGAAAAAAAGAAAACGATAAGTTGGACGTGTTGCACTACGAAATGTTTTTGATTGGGTAAGTTGTCACTAAAACTGCCCAAACCAATGGGACTTCTTTATGTAGGTATTCGATAATAATTTTTCACTATCATCGATCATACGCTTTTACACGTCATCGATAATATAAAGTGAGTTTCTCTTCCGTCACCACATTTCAGACCCAACCTTAAAATAAGTAGATTTACTAGTCAAATTATAGGAATGAATTTTTTTCTTTGCCTGATTAACCATGTTCTACCACTTCATAAAAATCAAGATAAAATTTTGAGTTTGATCTTGGCTCGGAAAGAACACCTGCTAGCCTCTATCGTGACTACATGACTTCCTTTTTGGTAAAAAGCAATTATTATAATTGATTGTCAGCAGAAATAGGTATGGTGTCAAAAAAACAACCTAACTGCAATTTAACCAATGATTTTTGCTTAAAAAATGGCAGAGCCTTTTCCCACTTTAAGTATGGTCGGCTACATGAATTCTTGCTCAAATCCATGTTGAAAGATCCGACTATTTTTTACGCTAGTTATCGACTAGGATTTAAGCAAACATTTAGATTTAATTGGAGCATTCGCTACTAGCTACGCGTTGCATCGCCAAATGCATTGAGAAGTTGGCAATGACCGCTGCATCGACGCTCAGATGTAGTTCAAAATTTGCAAGGGTTCTCACATGAGGAACACATGCGAGTAAATAAGCTAGTTCTGCTGCATCGCCGCCTGAATGCAGTCAAAATTTGCAAGTGTTCTCGCATGATGGACGCATGCGGGTGAAGAAGTTAGTCCAAAAGAAGTTGCGGATAGATAGTTGGAATATTGATACTTTGATGGGAAAATCGATGGAGATAGTCGATACGATGGAAAGAAGGAAGATTAAGATATTATGTCTACAAGAAATAAAATGGGTTGGAGAGAAAGTAAGGGAGCGTGAAGACATGCGTTAAACTTTGGTATTCTGGTAAAGATAATGGCAGAAATGGTGGAGTGATTGTTCATAAAGATTTGAAGGATTATGTGGTTGATGTGTAAAGATTCAGGGATCGGATTATTATGCTAAAGTGGTGCTCGAAGAAGAAATTCTGAATATCATCTTAGTTTATGCACAACCGATTGGTTTAAACGAAAGGACTAAACAAGCTTTTTGGGAAGATTTGGATAAGATTATGCAAGGAATCCCACAAAGAGAGATGATGTGCCTAGATGGAGATCTTAATGGATATGTGAGAAAGGATACTTCAGGGTATGCTAGTGTTCATGGAGGACATGGCTTCAGGGATAAAAATGAAGATGGAAAAGCCATTTTGGATTTTGTAACGGCTTATGATCTCTTCATTACAAATGCTCTCTTCAAGAAAGGGAGGAGCATTTAATACCTATAAGGGCCTGTTTGGTTGCTGAATTGGGTTGGGCTGGGTGAATAGTAATCTGTGAGGAGAAAGTACCCTTGTGAATAGTAACCAGGGTTGGGCCAACCCTGCCCAACCCTGCAAAGAGTAGCTTGACAAGAACACATATATATTACTTTGTGTTGAGGAGAAGAGATCAATTGTGTTGCAAAGACTGCAAGTAATCCTAGGAGAGAGTCGGACCACCTAACATCGTTTGTTAATCTTGGACGTGCAAATAAAAAGGTTGGTAAAGAAAAAGAGGGTTTCCAAGATCACTAGAACTAGATGATGGAATCTTCAATTGAAGCAATGAAGCTTCAGGAAGGAGGTTTTAGAAGACTTATCTCGGGATTGTAATGAAAGTGCAAATGAGATGTGAGAGACAGTGGCATCTTGTATCCGATGGGTAGCTAAAGAAATGTTAGGCGAGTCAAAGGTATGAGCTTCATGTCAAAATGAAGCAAGATAAGCTAGCAATTAAAAGACTATGCTTTAAAGCTATGTCTAAGGATATAATATATGAATCTGTCACAAAATACAAAATAACGAAAAAGGAAGCGAAGAAAGCGGTAAGCGAAGCTAAGTCAAAAGCTTATGAGGTTTTGTACAAAAATCTCGACTTTATGGAGGGTCAGAAGGATGTATTCAGATTGGCTAAAGCAAGAGAATGAAAGACCAAAGATCTTTGTATTCAGATTGGCTAAAGCAAGAGAAGGAAAGACCAAAGATCTTTCTCAAGTAAGATGCATTAAGGATGAGGAAGGTCACGTGCTGGTTACTTGGAAGGATATAGAGACTAGATGGAAGCAGTACTTCCATAAGCTTTGCATTGTAGAAGGAAATAGAGAGATAACTTTCTTGAATCTAGCTAGTAATGAAAGTTACATGAATCGTGCAAGGTGCAAGCTATAAACGGATACAAATGAAGTAGAAGATGCTTTGAAGGTTATGAACATGGGAAAGGTGTAGGGCCTGATGACATTCCTATAGAAGTTTGGAGAGTTTTAGGTGAGCATGGTTTGACTTGACTTACAAATTTATTCAATGTTATTTGACGAAGCAAGAAAATGCCTGAAGATCGGAGGAGAAGCATCGTGGCGCCTCTTTATAAGAACAAAGGAGACATTGAAAATTATTCAAATTACAGAGTATCAAGCTGATGAATTACATTATGAAAATTTGGGAACATATGATCGAAAGAAGGTTGAGACAAGTTTCTAAAGTAAAAGAAAACCAATTCAGATTCATGCCAGGTCACTCAACTATTGAAGTCATCCACTTGCCGAGAAGAATAATGGAGATTTATAGAGCTAAAGGAAGAACCTCAACATGATTTTTATTGATTTAGAGCAAGGTTTTAAATCTCGATTTCGATTTCGTTTCGAGAAGGCGAAAAAAACAAAAATTTCAAAATTTTGATGAAATTTCACCCACTCAATGTTGTAAAAGTCACCCGACTAGCCTGACTAGTAGGTCCGGCTAGTCTAGTCAGTGGGGTAGCCGATCGAGTACCGATTAATTCTGACTAGGTCCACTAGTCAACCAATTTTTGCTTGAAGATACTATATTTTCTTACTTTTTTAAAAGCAAACTTATTTTAATACGCTTAATGTTTTATGTAAATTCAATTACTTCTTTTGATTCATTATGATAGTAGAAAATTCTATAAATCTATGTAAATATATTATAATATATGTATAAAAATGACTTATATATTTAAAAAATCAAAGCCGATTAAAGATCGACTAAATCCGGTTAATTGTCTGACTACCGATTAATCCTTAATCAGTGACCCGACTGACCGAGTACCAATTACCGACTTTTGCAACCTTGCACCCATTTCAGCCAAAATTGGCCTAGATTTATGAAGGAAGGGTTCATATCGAGATTTCGATTTCGGTGAAATGTCGAAAACGAAATTTCGACGAAATCTGTGAAATTTGGAACCCTAATTTAGAGAAGGCTTATGATTATGTCCCCCGGGAGATGTTATGGAGAGTTTTGGAGACGAGACAAGTACCCGTCCTATACATTAACCCCATAAAAGATATGTATGATAGGGCTTCATCATGTGTAAGGATACAATATAGGAAGACTGAATATTTTGATATCAACATTAGTCTGCATCGAGGTTCAACTTTGAGTCCATTTCTTTTTTACTTTGATTATGAATGAGTTGACAAGTCACATTCGGGATGAGATACCTTGATGTATATTATTCGTTGATGATGTTGTGTTGATTGATGGGACTAGAGATGGAGTAAATGAGAAGCTTGAGATATATAGACATGCATTGGAGACTAAAGGATTTCATATAAGTAGGGTTAAGACTGAATATATGGAGTACACTTTTGATGGAAGCAATGGTGAAGGAATCGAGGTTAAGATTGGTGATGATAACATTCAGAAGAGAGATTTTTTAGATACTTGGTATCTATTTTGTAACATGATGGGGAAATTGATAGAGATGTTACAAATAGAATAAATGGTAGTTGACTAAAGTGGAGAGGAGCTTCTACTGTTCTTTATGATGAGAAAATTCCGTTGAAATTTAAATGAAAGTGTTACAAAGCAGCTGTGAGACCCGCTATGCTCTATGGATCTGAATGTTGGCTGAACCATAGATATGTGCAAATAATGGTAGTAGCAGAAATGAAAATGCTAAGGTGGATGTGTGGACACATACACGTAAAGATCGGATTCGGAATGATGCCATCGGAAGGAAAGTTGGTGTAGCCTTGATCGAGGATAAGATGCGAGAAAATCACTTAAGGTGGTTTGGCCATTTGCAAAGGAGGTCAGCTAATGCACCGGTGAGGAGATGCAATTCTTGGGATGTTGAGCCGGCTAAGAGAGGACGATGGAGGCCCAAGAAGTGTTGGAATGAGACTATACGAAGGGATCTTAGTTTTTTGGATCTAAGCCCGAGAATGACTTAAGATAGATCTGAATGGAGGCAAGGAATCCATATAACCGACCCTACTTAATGTGGGAAAAGGCTTTGTTGTTGTTGTGTCGGCTACCTAACGCAACCCACAAGGAGAAATGATTTTTGCAGTGTTTTTTTAAAAGATAAATAGCTTCTCTATTACTGCAAATGGCCCTGATCTTATGTCTTTGCCTTTTCTTGTTTTAGAGCTCCTGGTTGTCAAAGAGAGTATGAAAGCCGAGCAGCTGTCAACACTGTTGTTCTGCATCCAAATCAGGTCTACCCTTCTTCGAGCCTCCTATCTGCAAGCTTTACCCTGTAAATGTCTCTGTAAATTTAAATGTGCAATTTCCAATACATTCATTCTTGCAGTGGTTGAAACTGTTCATGATTAATTTTCTACTGGGCTAATGTTGCGTAGAAATACCGTTTTAGGTTAACTTTTTAAAAAATGGCTTTGAATATTTGTCCTGAAATATACTAAAAAAAGAGCCTAACGAGTAGATGGGGTTTTAGTAGAACTTTTATTGAATTGGGTCAGTACATCAATATTGTTTTTGAGAGGTAATGTAAAAAGTTTATGGAATCCTGCTTATGGTCATTTAGGTCATTTGGCAGACATGTTTTTTTTTAAGTTGTTTTTTGTTGAATTCTATTTAATGAAGCTGCACAATCTGAACTACACATATGAACAAATTCGGCTATAAATTTAATGCCATGAAGTACGTTCTTGGAATTTAAGTTTTAGAGGAAGCAATAAGATATAATCCTGTAGAAATAATTATATCATCTATAATTGCTGAGAAGTGCTTAGTTATCCGCACTCTTTTCTGAAATATGCGAATAAAAAATTCAGTGTGGATTCCTTAGATTTAAAGATACAGTTTTATCACAAAATGTCCCTGAAGCACTCTGTCCTGTCAGCCTGCTCTGGTTTCAATGCACGTGCTCGTACTGATTAAATTGAAATGACTATATGCGGTATATTATAATCAATTTTCTTGCATACGTATCCACCATTGGCCTTTTTTGATCATATAATTACATGATGTTCTACAGCTGGGAATTCAAAGCTATAAATACCAACTATTCTCTATTATTCCAGCGTTGCAACTTTGGTCAAAGATTTCAATTGATCAATTCCTAGTCGTTGAAGAGCTGATTTGATAAATATCGTACATGCTCAAAGTTGGTAAAAAGTAATAATTTTGTATCTTTAGTCTAAAAAAACTATTTTTTAAAGTCGACAGAATGGGTGTTATGGTTCTTCCAGATGCAGCTACGATCTTGATTACTTTGATTAATTGATTCCTTCGGGCATTCTCAACTCACTTTGTTTCACAGCTACCCTCATGCTGAATATTGGCTTGAATGTGTTCATATAAGGTTTCATAGATCTTTGCTTTGATTTCCGGATCCAATGGCCAACAAAATGACTCGATTAGTTATAGCACCCAAGGATGGATTCGAGGGAAACAAGGTGATAGACAGAGGGCCAATTCCTCATTAGGAGAGAAGTGATAATGAGGGAAATAAGAACAACGATCACATCGGACAAACCTATGACCCCATTTGTTATGTTGGAATAGAGGATGGAATGGAATCATCATTCCTTTACTGATTCCATTCTTGTGTTCATTAGATCATAGTATGGTAGCAATGACGATTACAATGGAAATCCGATTCCCTCATACATGGGAATTGCCATTCCTAGGCACTCCCCATAAGAATGTGATTCCATTCCTTATAAATGCAAGCAAAGTTATTATATGCCATTATTATAAACATACCCGCATAGGGCTGCAAACGATTGGATACATTATCTTTATCCATTTTAAAATATGAATACATCTGGATAGCAAAGTGATATTGGACACATCTGGATAGGTGAAAAATGGATTTAGATAGGTGAAAAATCGATATAATAATTGACAAGATATGGATATATCTATATCTATTTGCATAGTAAAGATGGTGTGAGATATTTGGATGAGATAAATGTACTAAACATATTTATTTCATAATAGCTATATAGAATATGATTGTAAATAAATCTATTATTATCATTAAGATACAATATCCGAGATATTTACTGATAATAAAGATACATGAAATACATGTAGTAACAGATCAAACATAGGTGTATCCATGTGTTTGCAGATTAAAATTGGTATAAAAATGTTTAAAAATGTTTGGATGAAATAAATGTACTAAATTTATTTATTTCATATCTTTTATATCGAATATGGGTTATGGATATAGATATAGATAATTATGAATATCAATGTTTTATATTTATCTATTATCTATTTGAAATGGATATATATGTATGGATATGTCAAAAGAGAAGTGATCCTATGAGAGGACTTTATGAGAGGATGAGAGCAAATGGTATGGGCCATTGGATTGGAAATTACATCAATGGACAATAATGATCCAACCGAAATCACTCCTTTTTGCACAAGGCAACAGTCTCTCTCCTCCTTTTTGCGTAACCCAATACAACTTCTCTATCTTCTACAACTCCCATGCACCCTCATTCCGGCCCTACACTCAACGATGAATCCTCTCTAAACCTTCTCAGATATTCGGCAACCAGAACCACCCCATGAAGCCCTGCCCCCTCCTAAGAACGGTCACACGAGTTCCCTTCCATGTTCTGGCATGTTGGCCTGCGCTAGCCCCTAGCCCCGGTTACTGCAACGACCCCACAGCCGTCCCGTCGCGATGTTGCGCTACTACCTTGTCCATCGCCGGTCTCGGTCGATCACCTCCAGGCTCTTTGTCATCTCAAGCGGCTCCTCGTCAACTCCAGCTTCATTATTTTTTAGGAACTTTTTTTACACAAGACCTAGAGCTGCAATGTTGCAGCCATATTAACATATAGATCTAATTCGATTCATTGATGGTACCAACGAGTTTGGTAACCTCACATGGATAAATTCAAGATCCAGATGCAATGTTAAATATGGAATATTAAAATTTTAATTATTATTTAATAGATTTCATAAAAAATATGAAATCAGTCTTCGATATGATTAGGTTCAATAGAGAATCAGACAGTCCCCATCTGGTCCTGCAGATTTTTAATGTAACTCGAACCTTAAGGGAATGAATCCTGAAAACTTTTGCTTTCAACGAGAATTCCAGCATTATTCTATTTCAATAATAAGCTTTATTCCCCAGAGGACAGAGAGAGATGCATAATGACGTAGAGTTCAATATCAAAATTTGATCCACTATAGCTCTTGAATTATTCAAATGCAAGCATCTCGTATCTAAATCCGTAATTATCCAATTTAGCAGCAAATTGCAAACCCTATTAAAGACACCCACACTTTAAAATATCTACGATATATGTCTCCCACACATTCCATCTATTACGAACGACCCCACCAAACTTCAGTATCACTGTTAAGAACAGAAGCAGGCTTGTTCTTGTGCTTTTGTAGAATATTTAATATTCCATATTTGCAAACACTGCATATGGATCTCAAATTTATTCATGTGACACCGCAAGACTCGTTGCTACCACCATAATTGA
The DNA here is from genome assembly GCA_037367405.1 of Ottelia alismoides. Lineage (NCBI taxonomy): Eukaryota > Viridiplantae > Streptophyta > Magnoliopsida > Alismatales > Hydrocharitaceae > Ottelia > Ottelia alismoides. The sequence continues at coordinate 138,069 of JAZKJV010006522.1, read as the reverse complement.
AGCAGACATTTATATCAATGTAGCATTGTAGATACAACATTGCATCCCCCAATTTTATGTAGAAGACTTCCTAAAAATAATGTGTCCATGAGTTGATGAGGACGTCCATGAGATGATGGATAAATGAATAATTGCATTATTCTTTTTGACATTATGCTGATAAAATTGTAATCTCCACGACGATTTTATCAGCTATTATCAGCTCAATATATCATTTCACAAAATACATCCAAGGAACACAACATGATATAGTGGAGGTCTGATTATGCTTTAATCCTCCACACAAAAAGTATAATTATTCACAACTTAAGGTTTATTAAGGAATCTAGTTGATTAAAAATTATGAGAACACCTAACATAGCACACTTCTTCCATATAACCATACATAAAAAGTACACCTATCATTGTTTACTTATCAAGGCAACATGATTAAATATCACTAGATTAATTCTGCAGTATTATGTTCTATGTTACTTACGGAAAAACCAAGCAAGAAGAATACCATTCAGTTTCAAAATCACAGTTATACTTCTTTATTCTAAGGCAATAAGCAAAACATGCAATGCATATAATCATACCATTAGACTTTAAATTATATTCATCGAAACATATTAACATATAAACAAATGCCAGTTCACACAATTAATCATAACTATGGATTCTTTCAAAAGGATCATATATATGGATAATTGTTTTGATACCACTTTATGTCATATCAGTCTAGTCTGTTCTCGACTGGCTTGAAATTCCAAGAGAGAATAACGATGAGTTCCTTTGTGACGGGAACCCTCCCCTACTTTTGCAGAGAAAATTGTACACTGTGGTAATGCAATTACCACAATAAAGAACATTGTCTGGAGCATATCTTAGTGACATCCTTGCAGTCATGTCTACCCTCACTTGACTAGGGTCACTTCCCTCTAGTTACCCTGTTACCAACCCAAGGCCCTTAGGGTTCATGAGGCTCATTGGATTATTATCTTGCATTTAATTCAAGCCACTTATATCATTTCATAGTTTGCAGCAATATCTATGTCATCCTCTTTTCAAATAGCACATGATGTGAAAATAGCTTCTCTGCACATTCATAGGGTAAACCACAATTCCATAATCAAGTATCTTTTTAAAGCAATACATAATCAAGTATATACACAAAGCATTCTAATGGCTTAAGCATTCAATAAAAAAACCTAAAGAATATGTATGATTCCACTAGTCATGGCATCGAGTCATCTCAAAACCCACAAGTATGCATTTCACTTATCATGCGTATTTGTACGTTCTTAATTGTGCTAAAATTCGAATAAACATGCCAACTCGTGGTTAAAAACAACCATAATTCAGTCGTATGCTAATGTTGTCAAGGTCACGATTATAATTTTATGTTAGGCATATATCGTACTCAAGACATTCATATAAGCATGCTGCTCATTGCATAAGATTCCCCACATAACTTCCATAATTTATAGTTTACTTGCCATATGATGTAACTTCAGTTTTAGAGTATCGGAGCATGCACGTCTCTATAAACTCTAGTCTCTAACAACAATTATGTCATCATACAAAGAAACCATTACATTCATGCCATTCAAGCCTAAAGGACTTTTTGTCTTTGCGATATATTGTATCTTTTTAACAAGTCATAACAAGAGATAGACCCTTTGTAGATCCTTTTCGACCTCACATGCTAAGCAACATTTCAACATGCAGCAACGTGTGTATGTGCGTTTATACATATATACACAACCCAAAAAGAAGGTAAATTCAACTGTATTGTGCTTTAACACAGTTTTATAATGATCTAAACATAGAGGGATCATTCTGGCTCAGCATCTTACCCTTAGCACACTAGAACATGAACAGACGAGAAACAATGCTCACTGGCAGATCTGTCAACTTAGAAAACTTTGAGTCAGCTGATCTTGGAACGGGACATGCTGTCCTCTTTTTGCATTTGGGGAGAAAGATGAACACATTTATTCCGGTGTCTTCTTATGAAAGAGATTTGGGAAATGCTTGATATCTCGTGGCTGGATTCAACTCAGAGGTCTCATAGCTTTATTTCAGAGAAGGTAGAAGATATGGACATAGGATGGTTTACTTGAGAAGAATGAATACTCTAGGCCATTTGCTCCTGTAGGCCATTTGCCCTTGTTGGGACAATTTGGCTGCAGAGGAATGATGATTCTATATTTGTGAGATTGTATGTTGAGAATGCTGTCAAAACTGTATTGTACTATTTGTGGGACGGAGACAATTCCTTTACTAACATTTAATTGTCATCCTTTACCTCTTTTAAAAAAATCCCTTCCACTAAGGGTTTACCATGGTTTATAATTGCGTTAACATAACTGCCCCATATTTCTTAAAGTCGTTGATCATAATTGCAAGTCCTGAGTTTCTGTCCTTTTTAGCATCCATCTTTTGAAGTATGTCAATTCTGTTACCACGCCGTGTCTTTCCGTTGGTTGGGAGATAGGGAACGAGGGACATGTTGGAAGAATAATAAATCAGGGCAATTTTTTTCTAATTCCCGTTTGGTTGGTAATATATGTGTTTGTGGGATAAACGATATAATTGGATTTATTCCTTTTTTGGTGTTTGGTTTTGTTTTGAGGAAAGATGGATAAGTTGCAAGTGGCCCTATATTTGGAGATTCGGGCTTTTACTCAAACATGCTGTCCAAAACTCGTTATCTTGTAACAAGAGGTAGTTAAAACTAGTTCTTGTAGGATAAGTAGTTGGAACAAAGGATACTTGGTGATTGTTCACTTGCGCAAGAGGGGGCAGGATAAGCTCCTATCTAGGGACATAATTCTCCCGTACATCTCAACCTAAAAAGCAACAAATTTTATTTGCTGAAGAGTTCTGCAAAATGATGTTCTTGGAGATAATATTGTAATTTTTTGTAGCACAAATTGTCATATATAAAGATATTTGCATGATATTGGAGGTAAACCCTTATTAAACAGGGATATTTGCAGGATGTACACTCGATCTACATATGTTTTATGCCTCTTGAGAGGAAGGACGATAACTGGAACATATGATTTTCCTTTATGCATATAGCATTTAGGCCCGACTTTGCGCTATTAAGCACAGAGTATGGTAATGACATGTGAGAACTATTGTTTTATCATATTGCCAATTATATCTAAAATTAAAGGATTACACTGACTGTGTTCTAAATCCGGAAATTTATTATTTAGTAGTTACATAGTTTTATCTTATTGTTTACACCTTTCATGTTCTAACAGAGAGAGCTTATATCTGGGGATCAAAATGGAAATATACGTGTTTGGGATTTGTCAGCTAATTCATGCAGCTGTGAATTGGTAAATGTTGGAATATAATTGCTGTTCAAGTTAAGTTCTTTTTGCCGCTTTGGAAGTCTTTTTGCAATTGTTTTCAGGTGCCAGAAGTTGATACGGCTGTCAGATCCTTAACGGTTATGTGGGATGGCAGCTTAGTTGTTGCAGCAAATAATCGTGGAATATGTTATGTGTGGCGTCTACTTCGAGGAACTCAGGCATTTTAATAATTTTTATTCGTTGTACAAAGATGTTTTTTTTTCAATATACAGTCTTGCGCAAAATTGATGCATAATCTGAATTTCTTTTCTGTCTGCTGCAGACTATGACTTACTTTGAACCCCTTCATAAACTTGAAGCTCACAAGGATTCCTATATCCTGAAATGTCTTCTTTCACCTGAATTTTGCGATCCCCAAAGGTTTGACATATTCCCAGTTTACTGATTTCCTTGCTGGAGTTATAGAATGGGCTTGTTGGGTGTATAATCACAATACACTTCACCAAAAAATTGTATACATGTTAGGTTCGGAATAGCAGAGAAAGAGAAGATTGCTTGAAGTGTCATAAATGCGGTCTTTTCCGCAGAAACCCACTGAATGGTAGGTGGTCTCGTGTTCATGTTTTGGAAGAATTTAGGGAAAACCCACCTTGAATGCTCATGCCTAGTTAAAAACTCTATCCTGAAGGCACTCGTATGGGTCGCGGTGCCTGTCCTGCCTTCTCTAGTGAAAGAGAATAAGCTGACCTTAAAAATTCACTTTTGAGCTTTGCTTCCTCTTCCTACGACTACTTGCTATTTCGCAATCAAGCGCTTAGGGCTAATTTGGTTACTGGGTTGGGGTGGGTTGGGGTAACCTCCTGTAAATAGTAGTTGTTTGGATGATTACGAGGGTTGGTAGAGGGTTGTAATAAGCAATGTGATGTGATGTCACATTGATTTGTGATAGAGTTCCAACACAGGATTGCATGGGGGTTTACTGGATTACCCCGAGGTAACTTGGGATATACCACAAACCAAACGAACCTTAAGGCATTGTTGCCAGCACCATTATACAAGATAGGATATCTTTTTGTCAGAAAAGATGGGATGGACCTCCTTTAAAGACCCATCCAAATAATATATTTATAAAACATATATACAAAACTACAGACTCCAACTTTCAATTCAAATATCTGCCTTCTTAAGCATGGGCATGGTAAATAGCACCGATATTCAGAAGCAAAATCCTGCCCAATTTATAACATATTTGCAAACTAGCCATATATGAAGTTTTCTCTCTTGCCTCCTCAAGAAAGACTCCTAGTATGAGTCACCATCGGTTGAGGCAATAAGTAACTGGCAAAGCATCAAGAAGATAAGGATTGTACATATTTGTTGTATGCAACAAAATTGAGTATAACGGCAACAAAGTTGAAGATAAACTAAGGCTTGAGTGGTCAGGTTGCTGTGGCTGTCAAACCAGTATTTTCACAAGAAAGTGCAATTGGAGAAATCAAAGTTGAGATGTGAACGTAGTGAAGTGAGAGTGCCATCACAAAGACCTGAGAGATAGGCTATGAAACTACGGAACAAACATATTCATTAAAAAGACTTTTTTGATCACCTTCATCACCATTGGAACTTGGGAGCATCACCCTTATGTTGAGGGATCTGTCTCATTGTCCACAAGATCAGGGAATTCTTTCTTACGGTTCTAGGGGCTGGCACTTCATTTTTGGATAATTATATTGGGCCAGATTCGTGGCAAGTTAAATACAATGAGTATAACTCACCCAATCAGTCAACAAGGCTTTTGCAGGTTGATATCAGTTTTTGGAGTCAGGTTCGATTACAATCCTTGGAAGATTGTCATCCTGTTACATTCTCAGTCAGAAATTATTGGCTGCAAGCCCTCAGGTAAAATGCACCGATGGATCTAATTCATTGCACCAAGACCGGAGTGAGAAGGAGACATGCATTAAAAAATACATGCACATCAGTAAAGTCTGTTTATGCACAAAAATAATTTTTCATCATTTGATATACATGCAAAACAAATTACAATGAAATAAAATAGGATATATTTTAAACTTTATTGAAATATGTAGAAACGGAAGAATGAAATTGCATTATTGAGAGGTCGTAGGATTCTCTTATTATATAGGAGAGGAACCTATTGAGAAAATTACAAAATGAAGACAAAAGAAATAAGATAATATGGAAACAATGAGAAAGATAACTAATATCTCAACACTCCCCCTCAAGCTGGAGCGTAGATATCGATCATGCTCAACTTGGAACAATATCTCTGATAAGGCTCTCTGACTAGGCCATAGTAAGAACATCTGCTATATGGTCTTCAAAGCTAACATGCGTAGTGGTGTTAAGACCCTTTTGTATCATGTCACGAGTATAGTGACAGCCCACCTCTATGTGCTTGGTCCTCTCATGAAAGGTTGGGTTGTTGGCAATGAAAAGAAAAACCTAATTGTCACATTGGGAGTGCATGAGAAGAGGCACCTCTATAGTCAGGTCAGTAAGAACGGACATGACCATGTATTCTGACTCAACACTTGATCTGTCAACCATTGTCTACTTCTCGCTCTTCCATGAAACTAGGGAATTTCCTATGAATACAACGAAGCCTGAAGTAGATTTCTTATCCTTTGGACACCCGACATAATCTGCATCTGCACATGCTGTAATTGAAAGAAATGTACCTCTACTGAAAAGAAGTCCCTTACTTGGTGATGTCTTCAGATACCTCGGAATCATATGTACTGTATCCATATGTGCCTGTCTGTGCTGCTCCATCTGTAACCTGTAGAAGAAAAATACATTACATACTCAAAGAAAGTAACATCAACACTGACAAAGTATTTCCACATGAACGAATCAAAGCAATGGTGCCCCTTCTGGGTACGAGAGTAGCCGACAAAAACACACTTGACAGCTTTGGGAGAGAGCATGTCACGACCCGGAGAGACCTCAAGAAAAAATGCAACAGAACTGAACCCACGATAAGGGAGAGAAGATCTTTCTCGAGAAACGCAATCAAGAAAGGAATCTTCTCTCCCAACAGATGAGGACATGTGGTTCACTAGATAACATGCAGTGAGAACTGCATCACCCCCGTAAGCATAAGAGCACGAATATATATCAATAAGGTTCTGGTCACATCAAGTGACAGTGTTTGCACTCGGCAACACCATTATGATGGGAATTATAAGTACATGAGATCTGGTGAACAATGCCAAGAGATCTAAGAAAGTCAGAAAGCTGTAAGGTGCAGAGCTCTATGGCATTATCAGAATGAAGATATTTGACATCGACAGAAAAGTTTTTCTTTATCTCATTAATAAAAGTTTTGATAACTGGTCCAGTCTCAAGCTTATTCTTCAATAAAAAGATCCAACAAAATATAGAAAAATCATCGACAACGACTAGATAAAAACGAAGTCTTGATGATCAGGGACACAACTTGGACCCGAAATATCTAAATGAAGGAGCTCAAATAACTGGGAGCTACTCCAACTTTGACGGGATGGAAAGGAAGAATGGTGATGCTTCCCAAGTTGGCATGTCTCACACTGGAAGGAGGATCTCGTAGAAATCTGAGTAAGAACATGACAACTTCTGTAGAGGAAGGTGGCCAAAATGAAGGTGCCACAAATATGGTGAGATTGGTCCAGTAGGTATAGTAGAAACACCAGCATGAGAATGTTGGACCAGTCTCTAGAGCCTTCGCTGCTCACGGTCACGTCTAATCACCCTGCCCATGAGTGTATATCTTGAAACACAAGAGACGACGGGTCAAAGATGACACGCCAATGCATATCCTTATTAATCTGACTAATGAAAAGTAAATTCATCTGAAAGTAAGGAGCATATAAAATATTAGCATATAAAATATTATGAAGGCGCATGGACGTAGTTCAATGCACCTCTCCCTATCCTGTAATGGATAAGTGGTCTCCATTAGTAATGAAACCCATCTACCAGCAGGTATGGTCCTGTAGGACCTCAACTGCGCTATGTCTCCACACAGATTGTGGAAAGCACCAGAGTCGATAATCTACTTTGTCATATATGCACCACTACTTCCAGTAAAAGCGTAAACGATATCTGAGGAGCTCAAAGAGGCTCTGGCTGCGGCTGCGGTATCTGTAGCGGTGGTACCTTTAATAGGAGTCATGATCTCTCGAATACGAGAGACAATATCATCCATGCAAGGATCGACCTGGGAAGCTAAAGTCTCTAAAGGCTCAATCTGTTCTACCACGCGACCAGAAGCAAGATATCCATGCTTCTGGTATCATGCATCCCCTGCATCTCCCGGTCGACGACAACAGGTGCACGGTCCACGCTGTCATCCACTGCCTCTACTATGAGGGGCACGTCCTCTAGACGGGGTCGTTCCTTGGTCATGAGAAGTGGCCATCGCTAAAGAGGGCCGAGGAGTGATCGTAGAAGGCATAATAATTCGGCTGAGGTAGCTATATGCCGCCTCCATGGGAGGTATGGTAGCTACAATGAGAAGCTGTGTACGTACTGCATCATACTCAGTATCAAGGCTGACCATGAAGACTCCGACCATCGTGGAGTTCATATATGTCTTCTGCTGCTTCGGAGATGTCGTAATAGGCACATAGCTATGAAACCTCTCAAACATGACACGAAGTGAAGAGTAGTACACGTGCAGAGGACGACCGTTCTGCTTAGCCTTGTAGATAACGAACTGTAGTTGAAGAATCTTGGCTTCATTCTTTGTTTGAGCATATGTGGATGTCAAAGTGTCCTACATCGCCTTGGCGATGGGCTGATTCAGAATATCATTGGTTATCTCCGTGGTGAGGGTCCCACATAGCCAAACACATGCATACGCATCATCTTGCTTCCAAGAAGCCTTTACCCCAGTCTTATTCGTTGGCTCTAGATCTGATCAGGATGTGTTCCATGTTGTTGCACTGCATGAAGGTGACAAACTGCATGGACACCACTCATAGTCGATCGCATCCATCTTTGCGATGGGAACCGAGCCCTTGAAGACATTGGACGTAGAAAATATATCACCCTTATTTTTTGACATGATGATAAAACAATCGAACAACAGAACTCGACTGGGGAGTAGACCGATATGAACGAGTTTACACGACCATACGGAGGATTGGTTGTGCATATAGACTCATACAACCATCCTCGTCTACCTTTACTACATGATAGGGTCGGAAAACCGATTTATAGGTCTGAAATCACGCTTTCCGGTCAAACTAAAATAGTTTAGCATGGAGGCGCATGAAGGGATCGACGACAGCCGGGGGGGGGCAAGGTGGCGGCGATGACCTGGGGTGGAGCGATGACCGGGAAGTGGGGGGAGGGAGGGGGGTGGGGTTAGGGCTTGGGTGGGATATGGGAACACTGGTTTGGGACCGTCGCTTTGATACCATGTAGAAACAGAAGAATGAAATTGCATTGTTGAGAGGCCCTAGGGCTCTCTTATATAGGAGAGGAACCTGTTGGGAAAATTATAATATGAATACAAAAGAAGTAGATAGTATGAAAACAATAAGAAAGATAACTAATATCTCAACAAATTCTATGACTAATTTAATCATAACTTGTCTCTGTTTGAGGCATTCTCGCTTGCAAAAAAAGTTTTTCTTCTATCTTACTACCAAGTATATAGTGTGTGTGTGTGTATATATATATACAATGTTGCAATAGTCGACCGACTATCCTGAATAGTCGGTCCGACTATGCGGTGCGGGGGGGGGGGGTCCCCGACTGAATAGACATCCGGTCGGTCAATAGTCGGCCTGACCGAATAGTCGCTCGACTATTCGGCCGACTGGATCGACTATTAGGTTGGCTGAAGTTTGACTTTTGATTTTTTAATTTTCAATTTTCAGTTTTTATGGGTTACATTTTACCACGATATCGCAACAAATGTCAAATTCTATATATCTATTATATTGATTGGTACTTTTTTTATCTTGGATTCATGTTAACTAATGATCATATATGTATAAAAATATAAGAATATATGTATTATAAATAATTTTTATATAAAAAAATATAAAACCGAATAATTCCGAGTAGTCGTCCGAATACCGACTATTCTCTATTCAGTGACCCCTCCGACTGAATACCGAATACTGTCTTCTGCAACACTGTATATATATGTTTGATACCATGAATGATAAATTACATGGTCTATATTTTCGTAGTGTTCTATTGGCAGTATGTGCTGTAAATGATAAACTGTATCATATGTATTTTTTTTTCGTAATTCCTTTAAAAATTAAAGGAAAGTTTTACAAAGCAACCGTAAGACCTGCTATGCTCTATGGATCTCAATGTTGGCCTGTGAACCATAGACATGTGCAGAGAATGGCTGTAGCAGAAATGAAAACGCTAAGGTGGATGTGTGGACTCACACACACACACACACGTAAAGATCGGATTCAGAATGATGCAATCTGAAAGAAAGTTGGTGTAGCTCCGACCGAGGATAGATGCGAGAAAACCGCTTAAGATGGTTTGGTCATTTGCAAAAAAGATCAGCTGATGCACCGGTTAGGAGATGCGAGTGTTGGGATGTTGTGCCGGCTAAGAGAGGGTGATGTTGGGATCTTAGTTTTGTGGTTATAAGTCAGGGATTGATCCACAATAGTTCTGAATGGAGGCGAATAATCCATGTAGCCGGCCCTATTTAATTGTTTGAAGACTTTGTTGTTGTTGTTGCAAATATTTTTTAGTGCGTTCTTAGCTTCAAAATCCAATATTTTAGATTTGAATATTTAGAAAATAAACCGCACTTGTTCTATATCTCACTCCTATCGGAAATATAAAATCCACATTCTTATAATTTCTTCAAATCATGAGGGACATGTTGTGAAGTGTTGAGGGGTGTTTAGCTTGATTTCTTTCTGGCTACGCAACTAATATTTATCTGTGGTTCTCTACGCTTTTGCTAATGGTATGAATGATGAATATTTGATGATTTTATTCTCAAGTTTTGTTTTAATATATTCTTTAAGAAATGTAAAGTTAGTTTGGTTGCATCGTAATGCTCTTAGTTCTATATGGCTGGTTCTGCTCGAAAGGAAAAAAAAGTGAAATTCTTTTAACTTCCAGGTATTTGGTGACAGCATCTTCTGACCACACTGTCAAAATATGGAACGTTGATTGCTTCACTCTGGAGAAAACTCTGACTGGTAATTGAAGTTAGCCAAAATTCATTCTGATGTTTTAAAAGGTTGATTGATTTCTCACTGTTATTGGTGATGCATCTCCAGGACACCAACGGTGGGTATGGGACTGTGTTTTTTCTGTGGATGGTGCTTATCTAATAACAGGTATATCAGAATCCATACTTTACTAAGTTTTAACTATAAAAAAATAGTAGATTCATTTACAATCACCATTTAAAATGGGTAAGCAGATTATGTCTAGCTACTATAGGCCCTGCTTGGTATCGGAATAGGATTAACACTTAGAAGGCTCCTTAAGGACTTCATTCTTCAGTCTGCATTTAGGTCTTCGACAAAGCCTACTTTACACCGAATTTCTGATTCCTTCATCCATTTTTTTGATGGAATCGTCACTAGAAGTTGCCTAGATTACTGGCGATTGTGTATGGACTTGAAGATGAATAACACCTACAAGCTTAACGCCAAATAGTTCAAGGAAAATTTATTGCTCAGCTTTCCATATTGAGCATTCAAAACAGAACTGCCGAATGTTAGAGAATGATGTTAAAAGGTTGGTATGTTTCTTGGCATACATTGATTTCATTTTTTTTCCACTTTGGTTGTTTTTCTGCACAGCTTCTTCTGATACAACTGCAAGGTTGTGGAGCATGACCACAGGGGAAGCCATAAGGGTTTACCAAGGACACCACAAGGCTGCGGTTTGTTGTGCTCTGCACGATGGTGCAGAGTCACCTCCTTCTTGATGATTTGATTTATAAATTATGTCTACAATCATCCTGATGTCATAGTCTTCTCAGCCTGCCGATTCCTTTGTGATCTGCAGTTTGTAAATAATGTTTCCTCAGCTGTTTACAAAAGTGTGTAATAAACACGGATTATTTATGCTGCGACACAGAAGTATCCAAGCGGAGATGTAGTGCGATCACCTGTCAGTTATAGAACATGTCTATGGTGTTGTATATAGTTTCATTTTTTTTATCTGTTTGGAAGATCATACAGTTTCCTCAGGCAAAAAATAAATATTGGGGAGGTGAGATGCTTCGACCTGACTCCACCAGTCGAGTCTGTTTCACTCTGAAAATCGAAGGGGTGTTGAGCTTCTCTTGCCGAGATCATACAAGGAATGCATTGCCCTTGTAAATCTAACCGGACAGAGGTCTTTACTGGAGAAAATATGAATTTTCTTGTCAATGTTTGGTTAAGTTATCCTCGACTTAAGAGCTATTCATTCCTGCAAAACTTTTTAATATGCAGGAAAGTTTTTGTATCATGACGTTTGAAAGTGGTGAAGGTACTCACTCTGATTTGGCAGAACTGAGGCACTTGGAAAGCCAATTCCCTCAACCACATCATTTGAAAATTAGCCCATAGTACAAATATAAATTAGTTAACGTCTCCTGCAAATTGGGATGCAATCAGATGCAGATATCTGTGTGTGTGCCTATATATATATATATATATATATATATATATATATATATATATATATATATATATATATATATATGAGGAAAATGGGGCTGCCCCCTAGGGGGAGCTAACTTAGCTCCCCCGCCCTATTTTCTTCAAAAAATTTTATTTTTTTTGAAAATTTTTTCCGTGAATATTCATCACTATATCCCTATATTGTGTCATAAAAATTTCGTGTGAAACAGAGACTCCTACGGCCTCCATCCAGACAGTCATTTTTTTAACGGTAACAGGATTTTTTAAATCGACCCCGTTTGGATGGAGGTCGTACGAGTCTCTGTTTCGCATGAAATTTGAATGACATAATATATGAATTTAATAATGAATTTACACGGTTTTAGATTTCAAAAAAAATAAAAAAATTTTGTGAAAAAAGGGCGGGGGAAGTTAAGTTAGCTCCCCCTAGGGGGCATACACATTTTACCCTATATATATATATATATAGGGTAAAATGTGTATGCCCCCTAGGGGAGCTAACCTAGCTCCCCCCGCCCCTTTTTCACATTTTTTTATTTTTTTGAAATCCAAAACCGTGTAAATTCACTATTAAATCCTTATATTATGTCATTCAAATTTCATGCGAAACAGAGACTCCTACGACCTCCATCCAAATGGGGTTGATTTAAAAAATCCTGTTACCGTTAAAAAAATGACTGTCTGGATGGAGGCCGTAGGAGTCTCTGTTTCACACGAAATTTTTATGACATAATATAGGGATATAGTGATGAATATTCACGAAAAAAATTTTCAAAAAAAAATAAAAAATTTGAAGAAAATAGGGTGGGGGAGCTAAGTTAGCTCCCCCTAGGGGGCAGCCCCATTTTCCTCATATATATATATAGGGTAAAATGGGACTGCCCTCAGGGAGTAGCCAACTTGGCTACTCACACCCCTATTATCCCCTCATTTTTTTATTTTTTTTGGAAAATAAAATTTTCTATATTCATCACTATAACCCTCTAACTTTCTATTAAAATTTCGTCAGAAACAGAGACTCCTAGGCCCTCCATCCAGACGCCATTTTTTAACGGTCGCAGGATTTTTTAAATCGATCATGTTTGGATGGAGGCCGTAGGAGTTTCTGTTTCTGACGAAATTTTAATAAGATGTTAGAGGGATTTAACGATGAATATACAAATTTTTATTTTCCAAAAAATGAAAAAAATATGGGGAAAATGGGGGTGGGAGCAGCCCGTTGGCTACTCCCAGGGAGCAGCCCCGTTTTTCTCATTCAAATATGGATATTTTTGATGTTACCATATTTATATTTATTTTTTTTACAATTGATATTCATGTTTGATTGAAATTCCAATATGGATATTTACAACGGAGCAAGCTGCTTCAGCAAAAGTGGTGAAGCACGAAAAAACATGCTTGGAAAATCAACATGTCTTCATCCCTTTTGATTTTGATATTTTTGGATTCCTAACACCATAAGCTGTTGAACTTTTGAAGAGGGTCCAAAAAAAGTCATGAGCAGTAATGTTATGGTTTCTAAGTTTATGGATGTAGTGTTTAGAAGGATTGATTTTGCAATTCAAAAAGGACTAGCGGCACAAGTTGTTGTCCGTTTGTCTCCTATCACAATGATTTGAAATAGATCCACTAATTTAACATTCAAAAAAAATATGGATATTCAGTATTTGGTTAAGGACAGCCTAACTATGATATTTGAGAAGGAAAAAAAAGGATCGATATCGTATGGCGAAATTTAATTTGTCACAATTCCCGAGTTAACTTCTCCTTGGGAAACAAGAAATTTAAAAAAGTAGATAATAATTAGGTTCCCATCAGAGGATTATATCGGCATCCGATGTCATCAGGAATGATATCATCGAATATGGATCCTCCTGGAGCTTAACGGCTTCTCTGGACATACTGCATCGCACGTACACCGCGATCACGGCAATCCAGATGAAGGTGCTTGTCTGGGGCATTCCGTCGAACACTTTGCGCGTGGATGCCAATCAGCCGGTGAAGGAGGCGTAGGTGAGGATGAAGGTGTTGAGAACGCACGGGTCGGAGGTGGCGGCGTAAGCTGAAGAGGCGGAGACGTGGTGGTGTCACAACGACAATCGGAAGGGATCATAGTGAATATTGATAAAATTTGAGGGGTCGAACGTAAAACAAACCTCATTTATTTAAGCGTTACTTGAAAATTTCTCCGTCACAGATGAATGACCATGGGACAATAGTTGCAGGAGAGGATCCGGAGGCTGACATAATCACCATCTTGCTACTGCTGCTGCTGCGAGGAAGACTCTCTTGTCCGATCCTCTGCGATTCGATGGCGTATAAGTAACCCTCGTACTGCGTTTAGTCGAACCTGTAGATACTCTTCTTGCGGATGAACGATCTTGCAGTGACTAGGCTATCATAGCCGACATGGTGGTGATTTCTGTTGAAAATGTAATTTATAATTAGCCCATGAAGTATTATTGTAATGGGTTAATATAAATGGACCTACAATCTTCCACCCATATGAGAAGATGTGGGTCTATATCTTCCACCAACATATGAAAAATCTTAATAAAGACATTTACATGGAAAGAATATTGTAGAAAAGAGAGAGATGAAGAAAATATGTAGATATTTCTCCAGCTTCCATCAAAATATCCAAATATTTTATCTTAAAGGATAAGTATAGAAGAGGATTATAAAACACTCTTCCAAAATATCTCCATCCTCTTGGGGGCCTATAAATACCCCCAAGAGGTCCTCATTTCAAACAACAACAACAAGAAGTCCTCTACCAACACAAGAGTCTCTTAAGTGTCCTCCTCATTTCAAGTGTTGTAAGTCTCTCTGCCTTTATTGTAAGCATTATAAGTCATCTTCTTGTAAAGTCTAAGACTTGTATGCAAGTTCAAGTTTTTAATGAAAATAAGTTCTTGAGTTCTTATCTACCTTGTGCATTGATCCATATCATCTCCCTCTAATTTTCTTCTTATACACCACCAATCTTCTGCTGCTCCAACAATTTCCATCACTTACGAGCACGCCTAGAGTTGCTGCCATCCTTGCAAGGTCGAGCTTCACATCTCCGATGCCATAGCAGAAGCGAGCGATGTGCTTGATGTCGTAATCAAACCCAGCAATCCAGCAGCCGTTAGAGTGAACTCCGGCAAAGTAGATGAAAGAGGAGATCCGTAGGTTGCAAGCTTAATTATGTATGCGATGTCATATAGGCCATGAAAAGTTACCCACTTGATCCTTCTACCCCTTCGGCTCCTTTGTTCAGGTTGCTCTCAAAATCGGTTCCGCTGCGGTCGAGAAATCTGATGGACGAAGGCACGTGAGGATCAGTAGCGACGTCGAAGCCGTAGAAGTTGAACTGCCACGAGTACTCTGCCACATATGGGACCGTGCCGTGCGGATCGAATAGTGTGACTCCAAGTTGGATGATTTTAGTATTATCAACATTGTACTTGAGATCTGAATAACGACTCGCTTCGTCGGCGCTGCGAGGGGTATGATGCAAGAATCCCGAGAACTCCACATCGACGGCGGCGTAACGAAAATGAGGGAGAATACGAGAGATGTTGCTGAACTCATCATCCAAGTTATCACGGAAGACTTGTACAACAACTATCAAGATCGATCCGCCTTCCCAAAACCGTACTCGGCAGTGGTAAGATGTTGAAATGAGATGATATGAACATGAGGTCAGGTTGTTTATATAGTATGCTCTCAATCATTCTCCTCCTAGGAGTGCACGCTCGATTCCCAATCTTTTCATATATCAATCACCTGAGGGCAAAATCATCGAGATTGTCCATTAAGTTTAAAAATAGGATTGTCTTATCACAATTGTACATTAAGTTTATCTGTTTTAATTTCTTCAATAAATTGGTTGTGCCCAAAATACTCAGGACCAATCTAATTATAGAGAGAGACACCAAATCGGTTGCAACCAAATCAGGACCAATCTAGTGTTATCGTGCGCCAAATCAGTTGGACATCAGCCAAAAATTTCCTTTCCCGTATTAAATTTCCTCTATCACAAGTAACAAACTCCATGTTGCCTTTGCCATCTTTGGATTCTCTACCCGACAATTCATATCAAGACATTCATTATCATTTGATATTTATCCATAAACTAATATTTTTATTATAAATAATCATTTCGTACAGATAATAGATAATAATATTGGCCATGCACTACTATCTGTCAATTTTTAATTTAAAATTGGATAAAGTATATGTATGCTCGATTCAAACTTTTCCAAATATTCAAATTCAAAATTAAATAAAGATAGATTCAAATTCAAAATTAAATAAAGATAGATTCAAATTCATTTAAGTATTCAAGGATTGAGGTTTATTTTTATATTTTTCTTTCGTCCATCTCCATGATTTGCTTCGCTTTAATATGTGAAATATTTCGATATTTATAGGATATAATAATGCATAGAATTATGTGTATGATATAATAATCGATAGTGTTACATTTTATTATTTAAAGGTAGAGAGATATGTAACTTTCCAGAGGGAAAATTTGGCCGATGTCCAACCGATTTGGTGGAAGGCACCCTTGAGGGCACCATTGCAAGGGAGGGCAGCCAAGATCACCAGATCAATACTTTCTTCAATAAACTGGATAGAAGTCTCTAAAGTCCAATCTCTATGGTACTTGATGTGGTATTTGATGTTCATTTTTTAAATATAATGTGCAATTGAAGGAATTTAGTTGATCACATCAGGGCTCATGGAGCCCTTCCTCGCGCACCTCCACTCCACCCGCGAAGCTCTCACCAAGGGCGGCTACTCAGTCCCTCCATCTTCCCTTCCTCGTGGTTCACCAAGGCCACCCTCAAGTGCTTTGTTCGCTTCATTGCCACCCCGAAGATCCTTGAGAGGGTCATCGTCATCAAGAACGAGATCGTCCAGATCGATGACTCCATCCGCAAGGATGACCTCTCTGCAGGTGAGCTCTTAGAAATAGATCGGATTTTGGATCTGTTGCCTTTTGCAGCTAAAGGCGCTGTTAAGAAACCCGTCGCTGTCCCCTCTAACGTGAGTTCACATTTTGAACTTAGATTGTGAATTTTCCGGGAAAACAACTCTATGAAATCACTCTCTCTGTGAATGCTCTCGCAGGCGAGTGAAGATCATGAGAAGGAGGATGAGGTGCAAGAGAACCCAAAACCTATGGTCGGTGGTCCATTATTGGACGTAGGGATGAGTATGGGCTGGAATCTGGATCGGGCTAAGGTTTAAGTCCGTTTAAAAAATTCGGGTCTTAAGTCAGGTTTAACTCTGCAATTTTTTTTATTCTGCCCAAGCTTAGGTTCCTTCCAATTCCTTTGAGTTGGATTTGGGTCGGACCGACCCATCTCTATTCATTAGAGATTATTAAATTTGAGTCTTTTGTTTCAAGTTAATCTCAACTCAAGTTACACAAGCTACAATTATTTAAAACATGTGTTATAATACTTGTGAAATAACGAAAATTCAATTCTACCAAATCCGAGGATTTCTCATTTTACACATGTGCAGTCAATGCTAGATACTATGAATGTCTCTCGTTATAGAAATTAAAAGAGTGAAACAAACTTACCCAGTTAACGAAAACAGGTGCATTAGGCCCTACATGTTAAAAATAGACATAAGGCACATATTGAGTAAATGTTCAATAATAGAAAATGATCTGATTGAAAAAATAAATACTAACAAATTCAAGAATAACCAACAGAATCTAAATCAAAGACTAATTAAGAAAAATTAATTTGAAATGGAATACAATAATCATCAACTCATATGTCACATGCCTTACTTTCTTGTTTTATAATCATTGTATGAAGACATGATACAAGAAGAGAGTGCACATGTAATAGGTGGGTCTAAATATTGGACTCAAGCCCGTCGCAGTGTTCATTTGGTCCTGGGACGGGTTGGGACTTTTGAGTTGGGCTTCGGACCAGGTTGGGCCTTCCCAACCCCATACTCATCCATACCCTTGATAACCGCGAACCCATGTGCGAGCGACCCTCGAACAGTGGATGGTTGGGACGAAGGAAGTCTGCTAGAGAAGCTATGCAAGCATCTTCCCATAAATTTTCGGGAGTAAATTAGCATGAAATATCGTAACAAAATCATTTTAGGTCAAATTTTAAGCTCCTCGGGAGTAGAGTTTTGCCTCTGGTGAGACCACTTTAGCTTAAAATAAAAGTCGACCTCTTGAAAAGACACCTCTCTCTAAAATGCCCTCTCTTCACCGATGAAGCATTTACTAGGACATTCTAGGGTACCTCCCTTCACCCATCAATCGTTGCGAGAGAAGTGATGTTACTTATTAAGCATACAACATAACATTGACATATTTTTCCCATTGTGTAGTGAGCATGTTTCCATGACTCTTTTTGTTTGCAACCAAAAAAAATATGAAAGATTCACACACCCCGCCACCAAACAAGCCGTCAATGTGCAATGAGCAAAAGTGCTCCCCTGCCCCCTGTGGTCTGGATATTTGGCTGGTTTCTTTTGTTGTTTATTTTTATGCGTGTGATAAACATTACTTTTTGGTTTCGACCTAGGTAGGATTGTCCATTTTATTGAATGTTGTTTCTGTTCTAGACAAAAAATTGCTAACTTATACACTAAATTATATTTTATACTACATGCGCGAAATTTCCTCAACTATCAAACTCGGTATCCAATAACCATTTTGCTAGGGGTACCTAAGAGGTTGATATGTTTGTAAACCTGAATAAAAAATATGTATGCATTTGCATGAACCGAGGACTGGATCACAAACCTTTCAAAAAGATTGAATCAGATTGAACCATGGAATCAAACCGGTTAATCGAATGATGATAACATCATTCTTTGAAGTCGGATTAAACTAAACTTGTGTGGAAACAATGGTTCAACTAGATGATCGAACCAAGTTGAATCAAAACATCTATAGAATATAGTTTGTTTTGCACTTGTGCCTCCTCGGAGATTTTACAATTGTAGTTATACCTTTTTTTTGCAATGTCACTTGTGCCCTTGCCTTTTGGTCCATCAACATGTATGTCATGTAGTTGGTTGTTATCCATTCCCCTCCCAAAGGATGTTAGCTTAAGGGCACAAGCGTAATTGAAACAAAATGAAGGGGTACAACATGGACGAAGCCAAAAATTTCCTCTTAGGGGGCCAAAATTATTTTGATATTATGTATCTAATTTATCTTGTCATGTTAGTTATTAATATATACGGAGTATATCCTATGTTGTAACGCAAGTTACAATAGAGGTGTTGTAATTTACTTATTGTTTGTGAATTTGTTTCCAAAAATTCCAAAATATAGATTGAATCACCTATTATTACTGTTATACGTACATATCCTCCAAATTTTGCTCAAATACGAAGTTATTTGTTATTTAATATTAATGGTTAAAATTCAGATTCTTTTTTAACTGAGACTTAAGTTGCTTAAAGTTGATTGAGCATATGACCATTAAGATAAAACTGTAAATGTTATCGGATTTGAGTAAAATTTGAAGGATGGGTAGAACGTTAATCAAAAATACAATTTATAAGGTTGGATGTTTGGAATAGTAACATTATTTTTTTAGAATTGCAATTGGAAGTGATTCAGAAATACAATACACAATATCTAATAGTATGTCATATTTTGATATATGTCTACATAAGTTGATGTATATAGGAAAAATGGGGTTGTCAGTGCAATTTTTACGCAAATTTTTTTATTTTTCTACAAAATATCACCATATATATTCGTCTATATATCCATCCATATGTCGTTTGAATTTCGTCAGAAATAGAGACTCCCTCCTATGCCCTCCATCTAGAACATGTAATTTTAATGGTCTAAACATTGTTTTAATCGACTTGTTCTAGATGGAGGACATAGGAGTCTCTGTTTCTAACGAAATTCGATTAACATATTGGAGGGATATATAGATGAATATATATGGTGATATTTTTCAAAAAAAATAAAAAAACTGTGCAAAAATGATGCGGGGACAGCCCATCAAACACACAAACACACACACACATGAGGAAATGGAGCCTACTTCATGAAGTAGGTAACTTACCTACTTCATGCTCATTTTTTACCATTTTTATTTATTTTTTTGGAAAAATACCACCATAGATTTTCATCACTATATCTCCCTAATATGTCATATTAATTTTGTTGGAAACAAAAACTCCTATGCCCTCCATCTAGAACATGTAATTTTAATGGTCTTATATGTGATGTAATCGACCTGCTATGGATGAAGGGCATAAGAGTCTCTATTTCTGATTAAATTTGAATGAAATATTATAGGTATATAGTTGTGAAAATCTATGATGATATTTTTAAAAAATAAAAAATAAGCATGAAGTAGGTAAGGTTACCTACTTCATGAAGTAGGCTCTCTTTCTTATACATGTGTGTGTGTGTGTATATATATATATTAATAAGATATACACATATAGATTTGATAATACAAACAACTATATCTCTATACACCAGAAAGATATGTAATCATTTTTGTTTTCAGATCAAAAAAATGAAAGAAAATATACTCATTCATATATGTATCTGCAAAAGAAATAAAAATAAACATCCCTATTTGTACATATGTACTAAAGTAAAAATACATATCACGTGATCGCTTAAACATGGACACAATGATGGACATATATGGATATGTCATTATCCAATTATAAGTGCATGTAAATAATTTTAATCATTAATTATTGTATTTTGATCATGTATTTTTTTTGAGTTATGAAGGGACTATTATATATAACGTACATGTTTCAATTATTAAATTAATGTATTCGGATTATGTATGTACTATATTTATACACATGTATATATATTTTCATTGAGTCGGGGGGGCCAAGCACCCCCTCCGTCATTGGGGTACAAGTGTCGACATTTTATCTGCTTCCTCCTTCCTCATGTTCTTATGTCCTCTTCCTTCTTCCATGTTGCCCATCTCTACCTAGAGATAAGCATATGGTAGACCCCTCGAGACTAAGGTGACTTGGCCCAAGGCTCGTTACACATAACGAGTTTTAAGACAAGTTGTGAGCCATTTTTTCCCCATTCGGCCCATGTTCCAAGTCGATCGAATTAACATCAACTTTAAGTTTTGACTGATCCATTCGATTTTAAAGAAAATTAGGGTAGGAGCTAGAGAAGGAAAATAGGTAATTGAGTGTACCTATGCTAGTGATGGAACATTGAGGATGAATGGGCATGCAAGGATTATTGGTAAAGGAAGCATCAATTCAATCCTAAATGAATCGTAGAAAATAGAGTGTATATATGAGACACATATAAGAGAAACAAGGAGAAAAGTGATATCAAGTAGTGAAAAGGGCAAGTTGCAACGAAGATAATGAGAAGAGCTTAATCACGAATTTGTTATAAAAAAAAGAGAGTAGACAATTATGTATATATAGATAGAAAATATTGATAAGAATGTCAAAGAAAAGCATCAGCATAATTTCAGATCGTGGATTATTATATGAGCATCTTATTAGGCTCTTATCAGGCTGGCTCGGTAAGCTCATAGGTTTAAGTCGAGATAAACTCAATGGGCCAAAATTTCCACCCAAGTCTGGATCGATAAAAATTGGGGCACTTGTTTGACTCAAGCTCGTGGGTTGACCCAACCGAATGCTCATACCTACCTCCACCCCATCCCCGATCCTCCTCCCTATACCTGCCCCCCTTCCGCAATCAACCTCCTCGTCGTCACCCCTAGCTCCTCTGGCCCTCGGGCACCTCTTCCAAGCCCATGATCATTGCCCTTAAACCCATCAATCCCTCCCCCCTCAACCACTTTCTCCCCATGTTCGATCTTTGCCAACCCCCCCCCCCTCGTCTCCTCCTCGTCCCTCGTCCCATCGACCCTCCATCCCCCTCCAAGCCTCCGCACCTCAACCATCTCCCCCACCTCCTCCCTTCTCCCACCACCATCCTCTTCGTCGCACCCATCCCCTAGACTATCCTCCTTGTTTCCCCCTTCCCCTCCTCCTCCTTGTGTGCCCCCATCTCCCCCACCTCCTCCTTTATCCCACCACCATCCTCTTCGTCGCACCCATCCCCTAGACTATCCACCTTGTTGCCCCCTTCCCCTCCTCCTCGTTGTGTGCCCCCAGCCCCCTCCTCCTCATCATTAATCCTAACAACCTCAAATGCTCGTCGAGCTTCTCTCTTTTTCATTCCCCTCTCCATGCAATGGCGTGGGTGGGGCATGCTTAGGATAGAGAGAATGAAGGGGATGCAAACTTGGGCGAGCTCGAGGCAGAGGGGATGGAGGTCACACTAGTAGCGTGATAAAGAAGAATATGACCAAGAAAGAGAGGTGCAATTATAGTGAGATATTCCATAACCACCTTGATTTATGTAAACCATGCTTTGTTTCATCTTGTGGACAACCAAGCTAACAAAAGGGCATATTTACATAGTGGTAGATTGAAACTCATGCCCTATATTCCGAGTTTATTTGTACTACCCAAAGGGCATCAACCTTCCGGCAATAGCATTCGGATCATAGCACTCATTCTGTGATGGACAATCCTGACCAGCCAAAGCATTTAGGTTGATGGGTAGAGTGATAGAAGGCTGGATTGATAGAGTCGTAAACATATTTTTAAGATGATCAGAGCTGTGTCTTCACTCTTTTACATAGGGATATGAAAATTTCTATTTAAATAGAATCATAAGACCTAGATTTGGTCCCCCTTCCCTTCCCTTAAAAAACTATGTTCTTAATGAAATATTTCCATGGAATTTGATGGGCATAGTCCTCCATTGAGAAAAGTTCTTTGTTGGCCCATTTGATGGCAAAGCCCCCTTTGAATGGAGAGGTCACTATGTCACCACATTTCCACCTATAAGCATAATAGGAAGGGCCCTTTTGCACCAAAAAAATGTTATCTCAAAAGGAACTCTATTGGAACCTCCTATTAAAGCAAGAGTAGTTCACGTTGATGTGACTAATCAAAACACTCTTTGGAACACAATCTTGTTCCAAAACATGGAGATGGAAGTGTAAAGGATGTGTGTGGACTAACACATGCTAACTAAATCACCATAAAGTACAAGTACCCAATGTCAAATGCTTACGACTTATTAAATCATCTTGAGAGGGTGACATTCTTCTGATCAAGGAGAGAGAAGAGCCAAAGATGTTGCATGACATGATACGAGTCATTCAAATTCATGCTCCTGTCCTTTGGCCTTACCAACGCGCCTACAACATTACATACCTTGTCGACCAATGTATGCCAAGACTACATAAACTCATATGATGTGTGTATCTTGATGACATTGTAGCACATAGTAGGTCCTTGTTGAGACGCCCACAGATCCAAGTTATCTGTTTACATATCACTCGCAGTATTTGTTTTCGCAATGGATCATATTAGGATACTTGAAATTGAAGGGAAATTTTTCGTATTTTGAAAAGACATTCACAATGAAACCAATCAACCACAAAAACAACAATGTGTCATCGGTTGACACTACATTAATCTCATATAATTTACATGTAACAAAAAAGACAAAAATTGTGGACTGCAAATCCCATGTAAACGGATGAACACCCCTAGTTCCCATATTTCCATGTTTGCTATGATGTTTATATTCTTCTATTAAACATGAGCTTGTGGTGTACACAAAAAGAGTAACATTTTTTTATGTCTAACTATATTAGTTTATACAAAAGATACTTGATGGATATGAGAAACTACATGGAGAGCAACAATGGAGTTAACTTCGTACAAGAACATAGATGGTAGCAAAAGGAGGTATAATTGTGCTTTTTGAATATCTAAAAATTGGAGATTCAAACATGCATGTAGCATCAGCTTAAGGACCAAGGTGCAGCAACTAGCACCTTTAGATCATTTGAAAATGGATATCCAGCAGTTGCTTTAATGAGCAGCACTAGCATGTAGAGAGGGCAGCAGTTGGGACTTCTTGCAGTAGTCCAACAAGAGGAGCAACAATAGAAATTTGAGCAGTAGCAACTCCTTGCTACAACAACTGCAACAATTCCAAAGAGAAGGCAATAAGCTGGGACTCCTACGGTGGAGAAGAAGAGAAGTGTTGGGGGGAAAATATTAGGGAAATGGGAAGGAAAGAATGGGACCTTTTGGGGGATATAAATAAGAAGAAAGGAGCCTCCAAGTCTTGACAAGTGGAGGCAGAGATATGTCAAATGGAGAGAAAGAATGGACAAGTGGAAAGGCATGTTGTGTTGGAAATTTAAACACAAAATTAATTTAAATTTTATTTTTTATATATATTTAAATAATTTATTCTTTCTTATTTGATATACCAAAGTTATTTATATTTGCACAATAAATCTCCGATTATGATGATCAATATCTCATTTCGATCGTCTCTTAATGATGATCAAAACGAGTATAATATTCATATCTTTTTAATCTGAGATGAATTCAGAGATTGACAAGATACAATCTTAATTTTTGACTAAATTTTATATTTAAACTATTAAACAACCTTTGATCGACAAATGATCAATTTCGTTGGTCTTATTTCGTTGAGACGAATTTTTTGATGTCTCGTTTTGGTTTGCGGTTCAGATTTCGTGTCTCAACTTTTTCGATGATACACATTACGATGCAATCATTTTTTGATCGAGTGATCCCAAATGATTTTTTATCTACGATTTATGGATCGATTTAGATCATTTATTAATGATTGATGTCTTTATCTGAATAATTGGACCATATTCGGGTCAGGTTCGGCTTTTTCAGATCCGAATGTCACATTGGCAAAGCATGTTTAACACTTTGAAAAGAGTGCTCAACAAGTTGACGACACCTTGAAGTTTTAGACTAGAGGGATGTTCTTCGGGACTAACTTTCATATATATTATTGGCCATGTCACGGGAAAGGGTAGGATGGATCCACAGAGGGTTTGGGTGACTGAAAGTGAATCGATCCAGAGCAGACCACAAAGCTAGTATCTTTTCTTGTTACAGAGAGCTGTGATATGGATGTCAATCTAGGTGTATCTGCTAAGTACCCGACCCGAACCTGCTCCACTTAATGAACCAAAACCCGCCTCGTTTGTTTTGGATGGGTTTAGGGTTCGAAACATACTACCCATGTGGGTACGGGTTAGGGTTTGGGATTCCCTTTATGAGATACTCAATGCATACGAAGGTTCTAACAATAGTTGTCTATTACCTACGGGTATGACGTCACAACCACCTACAAAGCAAGTTTGTTATACAAACATACAATGCGACAATAAGCACTTTCACTTCACAAAAATAAGCTAACATTAACATGAGCAATTGTGGCAAAATTTATTAGCCAAAAATTATTTCATGCTAAGTTACGAACCCAACCAAATCAACCATGTCATTGATGCATTGCCAAGAAAAGACGACAGAAACGCTTGTCGATCTTATAATCGACAATCACAAATGCATCATACGTCATTCTCAAGCCCATATGAGATAAAAACACCAAGGATAAAATAACCTTTCTCCCAATGAAATAGGCAGTTGAGGGATAAATTGAAGAATTTGGGTAAAAGATGACATCCTTTGTGCCAGAAGAAGAAGATCACCATGTAACTCCAAGTGGAGGCTTGAGAAGGCCCTACTAATGGAGATACATGATGTGCCATGAGTAAGGCACATAGGGTTTCAACATACCCTCGTGCTCCTCCATTCCAATTACTCTTGATTAACAATGAAGATATATATATATATATATATATATATATATATATATATATATATATATATATATATATATATATATATAGGATTTCTTTCAAATAGGATGCAGTCCTTCCATTGTTCAGGAAGGCCAGCCCCTTTTTTGTATAAAACAGGATGACTTTGGTAGAATACATATACAGTTTTGTATTATAATGTGCAGTTTTAATGTTTGTATTATAATACACAGTTTTGTATGCGGCTTTGATATATATAGACTTAGCTCCCCCCGCCCTATTTTCTTCAAATTTTTTTATTTTTTTTGAAATTTTTTTCCGTGAATATTCATCACTATATCCCTATATTATGTCATAAAAATTTCATGAGAAACAGAGACTCCTACGGCCTCCATCCAGATAGTCATTTTTTTAACGGTAACAGGATTTTTTAAATCGACCCCGTTTGGATGGAGGTCGTACGAGTCTCTGTTTCGCATGAAATTTGAATGACATAATATATGGATTTAATAATGAATTTACATGGTTTTAGATTTCAAAAAAAATAAAAAATTTTGTGAAAAAAGGGTGGGGGGAGCTAAGTTAGCTCCCCCTAGGGGGCATACACATTTTACCCATATATATATAGGGAGAGAGAGAGAGAGAGGAGTGATCCTATGAGAGCAAAAAGTTATGAGAGCATGAGAGGAATGATTCCGGACCACATGATTGTGTTTTCTCTCTCCTGATCTTCTCTCTCCTGGGTGAATCATGTGGTCCAGAATCATCCCTCTCATGCTCTCACAACTTTTTGCTCTCACATGATCATTCCTCTATATATCTATCTATCTATCTACACACACACACACAGAGGAGTGATCCTGTGAGAGCAAAAAAAAGTGAGAGCATGAGAGCATGCATTCTGGCCCACATGATTCTGTTTTCTCTCTCCTGGTATTCTCTCTCCTAGTTGGATCATGTGGTCTAGAATGCATGCTCTCATGCTCTCACGGGTTTTGGCTCTCATATGATCACTCATACACACACACATGAGAATGTGTCTTGTATACATAAAAGACAAAATCGAGAGGAAGAAGATGTCATGATTGATGGGACTATTTCCCATTCCATCTTGAGCCGGAATGTGTCTCCATGGACTTCGTATCAGGGTTCCAGCAATGTAGTGGGTACATGATGATATTGGTTGTTGTAGATCGTTTTTTAATTAAGTATGCGATTTTTGTAGCCACGCCACAAGAATGCACAACAAAAGCCACTATACAACTACTCGTGCAAAATGTTGTGAATTATTGGGATATGCCATCAAACATCACGAGTGATCCCAAATGCAAGATCTTGTGAGTAATCACAATGCAACTCACTGAGACATTAAGGGCGATATTATTCGAGAAGTTGGGCTCTGAGTTAAAGTGTTCAACTAGCAATGACATGCAAATAAACATATAGATGGAGTGCTTCAATGCATTGCTTGAAGTATGTGAGGGATTATGTGAAATCCAACCCAATTTTGCAACATCATGCAACATTCCTCTACCATTGACTAAATATCATTGAAGATCACAATGGAAAGACAACTACTCATGCCAGACAAGGGGTAAAGTAGAAGGCCCATGCATGGTGCATGATCACTACTAATGTGCTTAGGATGTGAAAGAAGGAGGGGTAGGGTTTGATACCAAAGCACTGCAGGACGAGCCACTATAATCATATAAGGCTCTATGGGGCTGTTTGGTTGCTGGGTTGGACTGGGTTGGGGTACACCGGTGTACCCCTCCTTCCAACCCTCTCAATCCTCCTCACAGTTTACTATTCACAGGGGTACAATTTACTATTCACATGGGTACCCCAGCCCAACCCAACCCAGTTCAACCCAACAACCAAACAAACCTTATGTGTATTCATGCATTTAGGATTGAAAAATACATGTGAAACCAACAATAAGATGGAGGAAGGGATTGTTACATTTGAGAATACTCATTCGGGATTTCCTCTCACATGTTTTGACATCTTCGACTACTGATACAACCACAAGAACACACATCTAGAGATGACATCGAGTTTCTCTACGTGATTTCTTAATGTCAATATGGTGAGTTTTGATGGTAGTTCAATGAGTTCTTTGGTGAAGGGAGAGACATTAGACAATTAGGGGTTAGGTTTGACAACCCTCTCTTCCTCTTTGCAATAAAAAGGCTTAAAATCATATACTATTTAGATCTTAAGTGTTCTCGCCTTGTTTTTACTAAAATAGACATATCTCGAGATAGGAAACTTGGAGTTTGATATTGTTAACATTGTTGGAGAAGTGTTGACAACCAACTTGATAGAACTCTGCATCGATCGGTGGGGGCTAAAGACAAAATTTAGCAGTGAATAACTAATCCTACACTATATGATTGAAGAAGATAGAGGGGAGATCTTCTATCATATGTCAAACTTTAAAGCTCAAAGGCAAACAATATATATAAATTGACGAGGATGTCCAACATACATGAGTACATGTTTATATACGATGAATTCTACCTTGTCTTTTACATATAAGCTTTGCTGTACAAAAATAGAATAGAATTAAGATAAGATCTTTATGGAAGAGATCTAGACAACTCTAACCAGTTCTATGACCGAATCAATAAAGGCTATGATAGATTGAACTCATTTCTCATGTGAATAGAATTATTCATGTCATGTAAAATATCATGATGAGGGGTCTAGTGTTTGAAGGACTTGAGCTTCTTATGCTTCTATGAAATTCATAGGCACTACATCGATGATACCGTAATTGTAGGATGGTGTTGATGAATGACCTTCTGGAATCTCATTCTCTCGCATACTCCCTTGTATTTGCATTCAAACTTCTTCCAAAAAAGAAAGTCTCATATATATATATATATATAGGAAAAATGGAGTATGCTCCCTGGTTGTAGCCAACTTACATGCTCCCACCCCTTTTCTCCTATTTTTTTATTTTTCTGGAATGAAACCTATTGGAATTTAGATCACAATATGTCACCATGATGTCATTCAAAATTCAACTTAATTCGAGACTTCTATCCCCTCCATCAAGGCTGTCAAATTTTAACGGTCTCAGAATTGCTGAAATTGCCCTCCTTCGGATGGAGGGCATAGGAGTTTCTGTTTCTGACGAAATTGGAATGACATGTTCGGGGGATATAGTTATGAATTTACATATTTTTATTTTCCAAAAAAATGAAAAATATAGGAAAAAATAGAGGTGGGAGTAACCTCCTTTAACCCATATATATATAGGAGTGATCCTATGAGAGCAAAAAATTGTGAGAGCATGAGAGGAATGATTTTGGACCACATGATTCTGTTTTCTCTCTCCTGACCTTCTCTCTCATGGGTGAATCATGTGGTCCAGAATCATCCCTCTCATGCTCTCACAACTTTTTGCTCTCATAGGATCACTCCTCTCTCTCTCTATATATATATCTCATGAATGTGGAGCTTATACCTATGTGTACTTAACTTACCTACAGCCGTCCTTTATTTTTAATTTTTTTTGAAATGAATCCTTGGGAAAATCACTTAGAATATTAAGTAGATTGTGTTTCAAATTTCGTGTAAAAACATACATCTAAATGTCCATTGAAAGAGATGATTTTAACAAATCTGAGCCTGACTGATTTGACGGATAAATCACATGTCCCGAACTAAATTCAAATTTGAATAACACTGTAATGAAATATTGTAATGTAAATCCTCCGGAACTCCTTTCAGAACAATAATAAATAAATAAATAAAAGGAAATAAGCTGTCGTTACGGGCCAAGTCAAAGTAAACACTTGCGTCGAAGCTACGTACGCTACTGCCTCCAATCCCTGCGTCCTCCCTCCCTCTCTCTCCTCCCGTCCTCTCTCCCCTCCCGTCCTCTCTCTCTCTCTCTGGAATGGACAAATCGCCCGCCTCCAGCGTGGAATCCGCGCCCTTGATCGCCTACGGCGTCCCCGCCAACCCCTCGCCCTTCCAAACCCCCCTCGACCCTAATCCACAACCCTACCTCCTCCTCCCCCTCTACCGCCGCCGCCGCCGACCCCGCTGCTGCCGCTGCTGCTCCTCCTCCATCCTCCTCTCCTCCTCCCTCCTCTTCATCCTCCTTGCACTCTCCGTCTTCCTCCTCTGGCCATCCCGCCCCTCCGTCCAGCTCGCGCGCCTCCACCTCCGCCACATCAAGGTCGTCACCAGCCCCGCCCCCGTCCTCGACGTGTCCATGGATCTCCGTTTCCGCGTCAGGAACCCCAACTTCTTCTCCCTCGACTACGACTCGCTCGCCGTGTCGTTCGCATACCGTGGGAGACGTCTTGGCTTGGTGACGTCTGACGGTGGTCGGATCAAGGCGCGGGCGGTGTCTTATATTGAGGCGAACCTGAGATTGGATGGGATCAAGGTGGTTTCCGATGTGTTCTACTTGATTGAGGACATCGCTAAGGGGTCGATTCCGTTCGACACGATCACCGAGGTCGACGGGAGGCTTCAGGCCTTCTTTGTTGAGATACCGATTGAGGTGAGCTTCTGCTTCTTCGATTATCATGGAATTTCTTTGTATTGTTTCCAATAGCGTTTTAACTAAAATGCAAGTTGTTTAGGGTGCCATTGTCTTGTGTGTACTTCCGGATTTAGTCCTTTTCGATGTCTGTCTATTGTAGTCTGCCAGATGTTATGCACATGGTATAACTGTACCCATCTACCCAGAGGCCATTATTTCTTTGTGATGGAGGATGTAATAACCTTCGTTGTCTTCTTAGGAAATTTGCAAGAGGACCAACCATCATGTCATGGAGTATCAGAAGAAAAAGGAATCTTTTGTGGGTTATGCAGAAGAATACCGTTTCACGAGTGCATGAATCAGTTAATGAAATTTCACACGGTTAGTTAACCGGAAATCGGTGCTGGAGAGGGGTGGGGGTAGTGGATGACTTGTTGGGATGTATGTTAGGGAAAAGTTAGTGGATCTGACAAGTAATATTTGTATAATGACGGATATAGCAAAAATCACAACTGTTGCTGGTCAGACATGGAGGTTAGGCCAGCTGGGTATGTGACAAACTGATGGGCGTGGTCTTTACAAATCGTACTTAGTGCCTTGGCCTACATGCTACTGCACTCAGCCAATAAGTTGCCTGATCCTACTTTGTACCACTGTTGTTTCATTTTGCAGCAAACAGGGGCTTCCTTGAAGGTCAAGATGCAATTTTCGCTGGTAAGAAGGAAGACATTCATGACCATATTCTGCAAGAGCAGCAGCAGCAACAACAACAACAAAAAAGTCTTTTCCCACATTAAGTAGAGTTGGCTACATGGATTCTTTGCCTCCACTCAGATCTATCTTGAGTCATTCTGGGGTTTAGATTCAAAAAACCAAGACCCCTTTAGCTAGTTTCATTCCAACACTGCTTAGGCCTTGCTCGCCCTCTCTTAGCTGGTTGAACATCCCAAAACTCACATCTCCTAACTGGTGCATTAAATGACCTCCTTTGTAAATGGTCAAACCACTTTAAGCGGTTTTCTCGCATCTTATCCTCGATCAGAGATACAACAACTTTCCTTCTGATTGCATCATTCTGAATATGATCTTTAAGTTTATGTCCACACATCCACCTTAACATTTTCATTTCTGCTACTGCCATTCTCTGCACATGTCTATGGTTCACATGCCAACATTCAGATCCATGGAGCATAGCAAGTCTCACGACTGCTATGTAAAACTTCCCTTTGATTTTCAAAAAATTTTCTTATCACATAGAACAGTAGATGCTCCTCTCCACTTTATCCAGCCTACATTTATTCTATGAGTAACATTTCCATCAATTTTTCATCATGTTGCAAAATAGATCCGAAGTACCTAAAAAGTATTTCTTTTGAATGTTATCGTCACCAATCTTTACCTCAATTCATTCACCATTGCTTCCATTAAAAGTGCACTCCATGTATTCAGTCTTAGCCCTACTTATACGAGCTCCTTTAGGCATGAGCCAACCCTTGTGCAGCTTGGGCCACTTTCATGTGTGCGTTTACTTTGATTGGACTGGATTGGATGGATGCATATTTCCCTTGGCTGGGCAACTCCAACTTTGGGAAAATTTTCCTTTTTTGAGAAAGAGCTTTGGGAAATTCTTGTCGTCTTTCACATGGAACTAATATTAAAGGGGAGCGGCTTCTATCATATCATCACGATGCAATCACAAAATAGGGTTCCACGCAAGGTTGCGGAAGTTGATAGTTAGTACTCGATCTGCAGGATCACTGACGGCGGATTAATTGGCAGCCGGGTTACTGATCAGATTTAGTCATGCTTTAGTTGGTTTTGAATTTTATAATTGTTTTAAATATATAAATCACTTTTTATATACATATTCTTCTTTATTTACAAAGATTTAGTCATTTTAAATAATTTTACCCTTTTTTGTATTTTATTATCCCATCCTTGTTTATGTAAAGGGGCTAGCCGTTATGATATTTTGAAATTGAGTTTTGATTTTAATGATTGCCTCCATCATCTTCATCTCTTATCCTCTATCCTCTAGGTTCCATCTCTCATCTCCATTCCTCTCTCATCCCACGATGTTTGACACCCATATTTTCTTCGTCTCTTTTCACCCGATGGAATCAAAATCATTCTTAAGATTAAATGATCCTATCGTATTTTGTGGGAGATGTTCTATTTGAGTTGTCTAGACTGTAGTTCGTATTCACAACAAAAAATGATGCATCATCTCTGATCAAGCATTAAAGGACAATAACGGTTGGATTCATTGCTCGAGGAAGAAACATTCACTAACAAAGAAATTCTAGTTGTTGGAACCCCCGTTCAGCATGAGTTTGAAGACAAAAAAGAAATTGCCAAAGAGCAACCAACTTTAATTATTCTCGATTCTATATCGTTCCTACACCAATGTGAGTAATGTTGATATGGTAGCTTTTTGAGACCTCCTGCTAGCTTAGCCTTTTCGACCTTTTTTTTTGAGCTCATCTTCTTTTCCCTTGTAGATTAACAAAGAAAAGAAAACAGAGGAACGATCTCCTTCAAATGAGGTCTTTGTCAAGAACCACATGTCAACATCATTCAATACAACCCTATACAAATTCGAGGAAGAGAGGTTGCACAAAGAAATACCCCAACGAAATCTTTTATTTCACCTGACTATTAGGGCATATCACTATCTAGCATTGATGTTGTCGCAGATGACCTTGGGCGATCTCTGAGCCATTCCCGTTGTCTGAACATTAACACATCCACCTTCTCATGATCCCTATGCAGTCCACACCTCATGGCACCATCACCACCGCCTGTTTGTACTGCTTGGACCCGAACCCTACAACCCTTGATCATGTCCTTTGCGTAATGCACCAAGCACAATGCATGCGACCATGGGCGCCACCATCCTTGCATGTTCCTGAGGCCCTCTTTTGCAAGCGAACCCATTATTGGCGAGTTGGGTCCTAATATTGGACAATTAGTCGATGATTTGTTGCACTCCCTGACATCGCTGTTGTTGGCGCACCCAATCCTCGAGAACAACTATTGGTTTTTCCACAATAAATGCCATTGTTGAGTGGGGCTCTCATGTGGGAACCCTAATCCCACATCTCGACGTCGTCGTTGGAGTGGGAAGGGATTGAGAGCCTCAACAACGAATATAAGACATGCATAGGGCTTTTGCCCATTCGCTTCTTATTCCACAAGAAAAATAGGAAAATCTATTGTGTGAATTATAAAGAATCCCTCCTTCAAAACCTATTTGCTTGAAACTTTCAAAGAAGGTATGGAAAAAGAGGGAAATCTATTTTTAATTGAAGAGATAGAAATACTGTGTCTATGCCCTTCATTGGAAAATAATTAGGAAATGAGTATCAAAGACAAGAAAATGTCCAAAAATGGTGAACTTCTACGAATTCTCCACTATTGACACCAATCTAGAAGCAACTCATCTAGAGGTGAGATTTTCAAAGTGAAGGAGAATTGATGTAATCAGGAAACAATAGATTTCAATAAATTAGAGTATTCCTTCCGTTAATTATTTTTAGTTGGTTGATTTTTATTGTCAGTAAATAGATTGAGTTCGATTAGACTATCAATATTTAGGGTAATTTGAGTCATTCTTGGTGTCAATTAGGGTGTTGATTTGATTTAAATTTTATTCTTACCATTTCATTAATCTTACCCTTATTGTTTAGACAAGTTACAAGATCATAAAGTTGAGTTTTGGTTTTAGAGATTGCCTCCACCGTTTTTTGGAGGACAAAGAGGGTGTCACATCATGTAGACACCCACCCATAAGCTTCTATATAATTACATTAAGTATCAAAAAGGGTTACATAGACCAAAAGGTCTTCAAAACTTTTGCATGCTCTATAACATTTTAAATACTCATTCTCTCTCCACGGAAAATACTCCCATTTCGCACATGCCATATAGACCGCAGAATAGAGGCCACCCAAACCTTGGTATGACCACTCACATTTTCTAACTTATCCATTGAGATATTCTATTCACCCACTCCTTGGAACCACGATCAATCTAATTACCCGGTATCAAGGTTGCAAAAATCGGTAGTCGATATTCGATCAGTTGGGTCACTGACTAAGGATTAATCGACAGTCGGACGATTAATCATATTTAGTCGGACTTTAATTGGATTTGGATTTTTTTAATTATTTTAAATATATAAATTATTTTTATATGTAAATTCTTATATATTTACATAGATTTGTACATTTTTATATTACCATAATAAAAAAAGAAGTAATTGAATTTAAATAAAACATTAAGCGCATTAAATTAAGTTTGCTTTAAAAAATAAAATAATATGGTATCTCCAAGCGAAAATTGATCGTCTAGTTGACCTAATCGGAATTAGTCGGTACTCGGTCACCCACCCCACCTACTAGACTAGTCAGACCTACTAGTCGGACCAGTTAGAGGACTTTTACAACAATGCCCGATATTGTTGGCAAACTATTGCGATAACATACTAGTCGATATAGTTGGTAGACTATTATGATAACATCACTCGTAATGTGTTTAACTAAACAAAGTCCATAAACAAAACAAAAAGTTAAAATGTTTACAGAATCACTACAGAGATTAAAACAATGTGAATAAGAAGCAAGATGACGCTTCCTAAGGAACGTAGATAAATAATTGATTCAAAATAAACAAGAATGCCATGAAACATCCTGCTAAGATCGTATGTAAAAGGTTGCTCAAACGTTAGTGCCATAAGAACTTTTAAAGCCTCCTCTACTTCTTTCCTTTGTATCCGTCTATAGCCTGCATGATTCAGGTAACATTCACTACCAACAAGATCTCTCAAAGTAATCTTTTATTCCCTTCTCCAATGAGAAGCTTATTGAAATACTGCTTCCATCTAGTCTCTATATCCTTTTGAGTAACAATCACTTGTCTTTCCTCATCCTTGATGTATCTCACTTGAGAAAAATCTTTGGTATTTCTTTCTCTTGCTTTGGCCAACCTAAATATATTCTTATGGCTCTCCTTCGGGTCAAGTTTTTTCACAAAACTTTATAAGCTTCCGACTTAGCTTCACTTACAACGTTCTTTGCTTTCTTATTTGCTATTTTGTAGTTTGTGACAGTTTCCTCTGTTATATCCTTATACATAGCTTTAAAGCATGCTCTTTTAATTTTAAGCTTCTCTTGCAACCTTTACCACCAAGCCTCCTTTTTGCATGGAACCCCTTCCTTAGATTCGCTTAGCATTTCTTTGACTTCCCTTCAGATACAAGATGCTACGGCTTCCCATACCTCATTCGAACTTCCGTTACAATCCGAAGACAAGTCTTCTAAAAGCTTGATTGCTTTAATTGAAAATTCCACCATTTAATATAATGATTTTGGGAACCATCCTCTTCTTTCCTGGCCCTTTTATTTGCACATCCATAACTAGCAAAGCAATGTTGAGATGTAAATCTCTCTCCTGGAATTACTTTGCAGTCTCTGCAACACAGTCGATCTCTTCTCATCATCGTAAAATAATCTATTTGTATTTTAATCGGGTCACTCTTATAAGTAATTAAATGCTCTTCCCTCTTCTTGAAGATAGTGATTGCTATGAAAATCTCATAAGCCATTATAAAATTCAAAATGACTTTTCCCTCGTCATTTCTATCTCTGAAACTACGGCCTCCATGAATACTAGCATACCTTGAAGCATCATTTCCCACATGTCCATTAAGATGTCCACATAGGCAAATCATCTCTCTTTATGGGATGCCTTGCAGAATCTTATCCAAATCCTCCCAAAAAGCTTGTTTAATCCTTTCCTCTAAACCAACTTTCGATGTATAAACTGAGATTATGTTCATAACTTCTTTCAGCACCAATTTTAGCAAAATAATCCGATCCCCAAATCTTCACACCTCAGCCACATTATCCTTCAAACCCTTATAGACAACCATTCCAACACCATATTTATCCCTCTTTACTTGAATATCATAATTTAAGGCATGTCATCTCGATCTCCCTTGCTTTCTCCTAACAATCTCCTTATGAATAATAATGAGACATTAAAAATAATCTTACACTTAAGTTGTTTGCACAATTTACTAACAAACAAAAGGTTCATCATAAACTCAGAAACATAAAAAATCAGTAAGCCTCAACCTAGTAGAAAAACTAATAGTTTTGGTTAGATGTAATTAGAGATAGATTCCTATTGATAAGATGAATATACTTTAACTGCTTGAAAGAGAAATATGTAAAAGAAAAAGTACCATCCCCAGTAAGGTGATTTAAAGTATCTTAGTCAACTGTCATTTCTCGAAAGATGTTATATTTACTGACAAATCCAATATTATGCTTAGTAGTAGTAGGGACTGGGGATGCAGTAGGATATAGTATGCTCATCAACTATATGGTATATAAAGAAGTAGAGGATGTTGTTTATTACAGAAAGAATCTTGTACATAATCATATGAAAAAGCTTCATTTTCCTAAACTAGTTTCCCAAACTTTCCCAATGCCAGTTAGAAGAGTGCTTTATGCGCCTGCAATGCACACAAGATTGAGTAGATTAACCATGACTGTTGCCATTTTCCCCCCTTATGGTCACGTCCCTGACCATAATAGTGACTTCTATGACTGGAAGAGTCATTGCCTCAACCAAAGGTAGCAAGAGTAACAATACATGGCCTCAAATTTCAACAAAATTCGACCGAAGTTCTTTGAAATTTCCATTTTTCTAGCTCACTAAAATTGAAATGCTACCTTATTTCTTTTTCCAAGATTTCAATGGAATTTAAGCAGTTTCTCTATGAAATTTCACCGAAATTGCAAGTTTCTTCGGCGAAACAATAAAAATAAGGGAATCTACCCTTGACTTTCATTGAAATTTGCATATATTAATGAATTTTCAGTTTTTATTCGTTGATGTGTTGAGTTGTCAGAGTGTTTTACATCGTTTGAAGAAGTTTCTAGTTATTTTCTAAATTTTGGATCTAAATCTAAACCAAATCAGTTGGACACAAGATTTAAGAGTTAATTTCAAGTTTTAACCGAAGATCTTTATATTTTTGTTTTTTAATTATTTTGATATATATGCTTTGATTAGTAGTTATTATATGTGTCACCTCATTCTTATTGACGATGTGATTATCATGGCTTTTGCTTCCAATTTAGCATACAGTTTTGACTCTAGGTAACACGCTGCTCTACATATCAACACACATGATGATTATGACGATAATACTATTTCAAAACTTATAGTTACAACTCTATTTTATAAATAACTGTACATTTTATTTTTATTTACTGACATAAGAATATTAAAAACATTAGTTTTTGGAAAAACTCAAGTTTAGAGTCATTTCCAAGATTTCCAACGATTTCACCAAAATTCTTTGAAATTTCTCTTTCCAAACTTAGAGAAATAAAACCGAAATCCAAAATTTAAGGCTTTGCTTTCTTGCGTCTTCTCTCTACTACAAGAAGTACGTGTGGCTGTGTGAGTAGTATAATATTAGCAACTTACCAAATCTCGTGACTGTAAGTATTTGCCTACTATCAGATTCAATATAGATGTGTTTGTGAATGCTATGCGGTTTCTTGGTGTTAATTGATTTGTTTGTCTTGTATAACATATATTTTACAATCACAAACTATACAATGCATCTATTAGGCATACGTGTTAGAAAGATTTGTGTTTGTGCGTGTATGCGTGTGTCTTATTTTATTTCTAAAATTAAATTCTAAGTTTAAATTATTGTGGTTAGATACATGTTCTAAGTTTTTGTCTCCTCAATCTTCAATTTCTTACATCGGATCATTTTGCTAATACTCTTTGTTGGATTGTGTTTTTCCCTGTTATTGTTGCACGTGTCACCATTCTCTTCATGTTCAAGAGGTGAAACTAATGGTTTTTAATTTATATTCCAAATCTAGTTATGGTTCTCAGCAACATACTACCTTTTGACAGTTGGAGCGATTGGATGGAAATTTAATGTAACATATAATGTTAATATCTTTTTATTAACAAAAAATACTATTCTATCTCATTTATTGAGTTAAAGAATATTAGAAATCTTAATTTTAGAAAAAAAGAGTTTTCTAGTAATTTCCCTAATTTGCGGCAATTTCAGCGAAATTCCATCGAAATTCCATCGAATTTCTCTTTCTACCGAAATGAAACCGAAATCCGACATTTAAGGCCATGTATTAATATTCACAAATATGACAGGTGGTCGAACAACCTACACTATAATAATGACGATCTTCTAAAGATGATTGTAGATATCTCCAAATGGGGACATGATTCAGATGCTAATAGCTGATCTTCGTTGGTATGTTATTGAGGATCGAGGCCCTCTTTAATTCTATATATTGTCACTTGGCTCTATGAGCTGTATACTTGTCACAACGTGCAGAGCTGTCATTCTGTCAAGGATGTCACCTTGAACGATAGTGTTGAGCAAGAGTTGAAGGATCGCCTTACACATATCCAAGGTAGGTCGCTCGATCATGCTAGGTTTTTGATTTTCAAGGCCTTATCTTATCACCAATGCTCTTATTGCACTCAAGCTTTATAAGTTATGTATATGTTAGTAATATAATATAAATATAATATGATATACTGATATGTATTATAAAATATAATATATCATGCGACACACCTTGGTATAATTTATATATGTGCATGGTGATTTAGATATATGTATGCATGTCTGATTTTTAACCAATAAGCTAATGTATATTGTATTCTGTGTTACATAATTTATTTAGTTTATAACATATATGTTTCACATATCATTTTTCTTTTACAACATTATTATAACAAATAATTGATATTTTGTAATATTCAATATTTCACGTTTTGTTTCATTCATGATTGAAAATTACGAGAGAAGTAACACATTAATTTGCATTTATACATTTCCCTGTATGTTGTCGGAATTTAAATTCAGGGTTTTTATCAGTTGTGCTCCTTTGAGATATTGCAATATCAGTTGTGCCCCTCCCTTTTTTGGAATATCAGTTGTGCTCCCGACTTCTTGTCGTTCTATCTCGTATTCCCCTCTGTTACTTTAGCCATCAATGAGTTGAACTTAACCATGATTTTTTCAAATCATAGTGAGGTTAAGAGGGGCATAAATGTCCCAAAACCCTTGCTCCTCTCTCACTCCCCAGCCTCCTCCACCCTTTGCTCCTCGTCCACCCTCCTCTAGTGACCCCTTGCAAACACGTTGGAGCTTGGACTCAACGCGGCAATAGTAGGCAGTGGCAACGACATGGATGTCATTGCATTACGACTTCATGCACACAAAAGAAGGTGATGCTGCAATGAATCTACAGTGGAGGAGGAGGGGGGCGTGGGGGAGGAGCAGGGGGCGAAGGAGGATGGGGGAGTAGGGGAGGAGCAACATGTTGAGGAGGAGGACGGGGCGTGGGGGAGGAGCATGGGGAGCATGGGAGTAGAGGGCGGAGGAAGGAGCAGGGGGAAGAGGAGGAGGGGCGTGCGAGGGAGCAACAACAGACGGAGGAGGAGGAGGGCACGGGGGGAGGAGTATCGTGCGGGGGAGGAAGATGGCGAGGGGGGGGAGTGAGTAGTGAGCGGAGGAGGGGGCACGAGGGAGGAGCAACGGGCAGAGGAGGAGGGCGCGGGGGAGGAGCAGCGAGCAGAGGAGGTTCGTGAGGAGCAATAAACATAGGAGGCTGGGGATGAGAAGTGGGCGGAGGGCATGTTTCGTTGAGCTTGGCGGGCAAGGGGGAGGAGTCTGGGGAGGGGGAGGAGGGGGTGCCAAAGGCGAGGGAAGGATGAGAAGCTAGGGGTTGGGGGGGATGAGTTGGTGGAAAGACATTTCGACTCCCTTTTTAATTTAATTCTCCTTGTATCTCAAAGTTAATGTCTGAGGGGATACAACTGATAAAAACCATTAATTTTTTAAAAAGCTTTAATATGATATTTTACATTCTTATTAAGATAAACTTTTTTATATGCACCAAGAAATCATATTTTACTTGTTTTTAATAAAAATATATAGTTGATGTTTCACCTGGCTCTCACCCTTTTGTTGCCACTTATCTTCGGCAGTTCACAGGTCATTGCCTTGCTATTGCATATCACTTTAACATCTTTGACACAATGGAGGTTCGGCGATGGCTAATTCCTCAAAAAGAGATCCCTCAATAGATAGCTCACGTGAACCGGAGTTGTTGTAAAACACCATAATGGGTGCAAAACACCCGGATTGGCATAGGGGGTGCCTCTACGGCAGCAACATGTGCTTATATAGGCTAAAAAAGACGTGATGATCATAGCATGAAAATACCACAAAGGTTGCCCCGGTTAGTGGCTATCACAACCAATCAGTGAAAGGTCGTTTGGGATGGATGACGGAGAATGCCGACTAGAGTGACAGAAAAATGATCGCTTCAACTGGCAGTCACATCAGGAGCCTGAGATATGCCTGGATCTGCGGGTTGCCGGACATGCGAGTTTTCAATAAAAAAGAAAAGAGGGGAAAAATACGTACATATGCCAATCTAGGATCACCATTCTGACACTGTAGAAGGGGATCCTTTGCTTATTCCTAACGAAATACTAACCTACCTTCCTTAGGAGAAGGGTGTTGGGTAAAATACAAGCAACATCCAAGAAAATGAAGTTGGGAAAAATACACGATTCAATAGCCAAAAATACTTTGAAACATGTTCTGATATCGATAGCAACTACAATTTTTTTACATCAAATGCTCAAATCTGCGCTACATAAATATTTAGAAGCTTCTAATCTCTTTTTGTTCCCATTATTTATTTCTAATTGGTTTTAATGTTTTATCAATAATTCTTCAAGTTCTCTGCATTGTTTTCCAATTATTTTTGCAATTGATATAATAACATGCATATATTTTCTTGAGAAGACTCAACACACAAATTTTGACCTTCAGGGAAAGATAGCTTGTGCTGTAAGTGTAGATCCTGTGAACCAGACTGTTGTCAATCAGGAATGCTACCCAGCGGTCAGTGTGCTTGACTTTTTGTAACTTTAAATATCTATTGCAGCCATCTGAGAATGAACCATCATTTATTACCTTTTGTTTTCAGTGAAGCTGATACAGTTAGAGTTGGATAACTAGAGGTGCATCATCTTATCATTTCTCTCCTCTCCATGAGGTTCATCTGTAGGTTTGTATTATTGCCATTGACAGTATTGTAGTTTGCCGTATGCATTGTTTTACAACATAATACATATAGTGTAACTTTGCTTTGTATAGATTTGAATCATGCTAAACTTTGATGGAATGTACTTAATTTGTCTGTAAATTTTTAGTATAAAGTTTGATGATGATTTTCAGTATCGCAGTTTGCAGTTTGCGGTGCAAAATTATTGTGATTTACATCCACTCTCAGGATTCAGGAATGTACATTACTGTTTAGAGAAGATCTACTGATCTGTTATTTTTGTGCGCTTGTTACCAGTTGCCATATCCAAGGTTGCAGAAGTCGGCAGTCGGTACTCGGTCGGCAGGGTCACTGACTAAGGATTAATCGGCAGTCGGGAGAGTAATCGGAATTAGTCGGGCATTAGTCGGTTTGGAATTTTTTTTATTATTTTAAATATATAAATCAATTGTTATAGCATATACTCTCATTTATATTCATATATTTAGCAGTTTTAATATTTTTAAGAGCGTAAAAAATAGCAAAAGAATGAAAATAGAAGCAAGTTCCAAGTTCTAATCAACAATAACTTGATGTGGTTTCATCACTGACAAGATCTACAAAGCAAATAACCCATTCAATTCCTTGGAACATAGTATCCTACCAACACAAAACATTACAACTGAGAACAACTAAAAGAATATTAGGGTAAGCCAACATACAACTTTATATCTATGATTCTATACCAACAAACAACTTAGAACTTAGATGATAGTC
Organism: Ottelia alismoides; assembly: GCA_037367405.1. Classification (NCBI taxonomy): domain Eukaryota; kingdom Viridiplantae; phylum Streptophyta; class Magnoliopsida; order Alismatales; family Hydrocharitaceae; genus Ottelia; species Ottelia alismoides. The sequence goes on along the minus strand of JAZKJV010006522.1, from coordinate 96,003 downwards.
TAGTGCAAGTTCCAAGTTCTATTCAAATAGTAAAAATAGAGAAAGAAAAAAACGAAAAATGAAAATAAAAAATCTAACCTAGGTCCTGAGCGGCGACTGCGAGCGACGTTGTTGCGAGGCTGGCGATGGAGCAGGGCCTTGGTGGTGAACCGGGAGTGCGGCGAGCGGCGAGCGATGAGCGGCGATGGAGCACCGGCAGGGAGAGGCGGCGAGCGACAAGGGCTGCGGGTGGGAATCGGGAGCTAGGGCTGCTAGGGCTGCGGGTGGGACTGGGAACGAATAGTTTCTGTCGAACAGAAACTTAAGTTGCCATTCACGGGTTATCGGGTTTAGGATATGGCCGAACCCTTGATGCAAAAGTCGGCCGATTACTCGGCCGACTACACCGATAAATCGGCCGAGTAATCGGGTAGACCCGATTATAGCCCGAGTTAGGTTAATCGAGTCGGGTGACCCTCCGAGTCGCATAGTCGGGCCGACTAGTCGGCCTAGTCGGCCGACTTTTGCAACAGTGGCCATATCTTTGATGCCATGATACAAATGCCTGTCTAGAATTTGTGAAATCTTTCAGATATGCTGGCATAAGGCCTGACTTGCTCCTTTTTTTACTGCACAACTGTTGCATTTTCTGAATGCCACTTGCAAACAAGTAGCCATGCTATTATCATTGTGGATTATGCTGTTCATCATGACCAAACATTTTGTGAAATGTACAAGCCAAAGAATCTTTTGACGTGTTTGTAATATTGTAAGGGGTTGTTCTTGATGCCCCCTCACATTGTAGTATCTATTCTTTAGAGAGAAAGTGGAGAAGGGCATTTAGCTGGAGATGATAAAGTAGTTAGTCTAAGGCAGAAAAATGGTCACATAGTGATGAGAGAATATTCCTTTGGAAGCAGCTTCCATAAGATTCATCAGATCACACAATGTTCACTTTGATGTTAACCCACAACTTTGGGCAATTTTTTCTTAACTTCTAGCTGTTGTTCGAAACATTTGTTGGAAGCTCCCTCTGGTATTTTCCATGGTGTATCAAGCATGTGTGAATCGAGAAAAGCTTCACATCTTCCCTAAGGGCCTACAAAAGAGATCATGTAGTTGCCTTGTTTGAGTCCTAAATGATCTGGAAGTATGGATGGATTGATCTCCAGGGTGATTTTCCGAGTTTGTTGTATTATGTCGTGCATCCAGAATTTAGTTGAGAATTTAGTTGAGAAAGAAGAAACATTTAGCAGGTAATAGTCAGAATTTGGTTGATTCATAATTTCATCTTTTTATTTTTTGATGGGGAATTCCGCAGTAACGGTAATATTCTGACATTGCCTTTTCAGCCATAGGATTGAGTCATCTAAAATATCTTGGTCAGGAACAAGCCGCCTAGACTAGTGAAGGGCAAACTCTCTATCTGGACCCTGGTCTTATTGTGAGTCTGAGCCCATGCCATAGGTTTTCATGAAAGGGGGCTTGACGTGCTGAGTCATACCAAAAAAGGGTTAGAGCATGCGACCCTACTTATCACTTGCCTAGATGTCAATCGTTTCCACGTGGGTCATAGGAATTAGCATTTCACACTATTTCACGACTGTCTAAAGCACCCCATTGAACATCAACATGAAGGCTTCCTTGCTAATGAGGAGATGCCCTATTTTGTCATGCCTTGGCACCCATGAAAAGTCTTATAGTCTAAGACATGGAAGGAAATATCGCGATATATCGGCGATATATCGCCGATATATCGATATCGACATGGGACCGATATGGGTACCGATATGGCAATATATCCCGATTTTAGGCATTTTCTTCACAAAAGCTCGTCGATATGGACGATATTTCGGCGATATATTGTTGATATATCGTCGAAATATCGTATCGATATGATATCGAAACGATATCGATACGGAACTAAGATAGTGGTTTTGCCAGGATGGTTCTCGATCTCTCCTGAACTGGGATTTGGCCTGAAAAGTGGGTGTCGAGAATGTCCTAGGGGCGGAAGGAATTCTTTCGCCTACATGTATTTTAAAGCCTGGAGATTATCTAATCAGCTTACGAATCCTTTTTTTTTGTAGGAGACAAAAAAAGATCATGCCCCTCTTTGTTACATTTGAAAAATGAGGCTCTTAATTTGGAATCGATGCATAGTTGATGCTTTTTTTTGTAATTTGCCTTGAAGCCCACATAACCTACTTTTATCATCATTAACATCATCTCTCCATTACTTTATATATTTGTTGCAACTCTTCTAAACAAGGACCTAGCGATCTCAGGATTCTTCTTATATGCTTACAGACAGAGATGCACCGCTATCCAAACAACATGCCAACGACTTCCACAATCTTGAACAAGCTATTTGTGAAGACTCTCTGTCCATCTAAATATTTTATGGATATGATCATTTCTCATATCATCTGTCTCTTTCCCACCTTTTCTTTACAATCATATTTTTCAGGTCATCCGAGTTGTATCTACACAAAAAAAAATGTACACGCCACACGATAGGATGATGCAGATCTTTATAGAATATCTGCTGTGACATAACCACGGGCCTTTTGGCGTTTGTTATACGACGTGGCCCAAAGTTTGTACTCCTTGAACCAATCTAGAGAAAAATTAAATGCAAACTCAATGGTTTTCTTACAGTTGTTCTCAACTAATAAATAGAGTAATCCGCACATCTAAATTTTATATATACTAAGAAGCACATCCAAGGAGATGCGGTCCTTGCCTTGAGCCAAAGACAGGCGGTGGAATCCAAATCCTCCACCACCCAAACAAACGAATGAATGCCCTCCTCTGAAGATTTCCAGAAGGAAAGATAAGCATAAGAATAACTGCTGCTGTGCGCTGTGGCATAAAAGGAGGGAAAGACCCTCCGTACCTCGCAGCCCAAACATGTGCCATCCGGGGGACTGCCACTGCCATTACCTTCCCCATTCCAAGCCTCCTTTCCACCTCGAGTTGTTAATCCTGCTTGCTTCCGTCACCACCGACGATGCGGTGGGCCGGCAGGCTGATCCTCGGCCGCAGCCGGTGGTGGCTGCACGTGCCGCAGATGGCCGGCAATGCTTGTGCTCGCCGACGCAGCACCCGGGGTCTTTCCGCTGCCGTCTCCACCGCAGCGAGTACGTGTGGGGTGCAGGCAGGCAGAGGAGAGGTAAGATCCAATGATGGCTAGTTGTTGGAGCTGTGATCTGTGATGACATGTGACATGTCCAACTGCAGGTGCTTTCTTCTCTTTTGTTTTTGGTTGGCAGTGCGAAAACTAGTTTCTTGTCGTGCCTTCGTGGTGGCCCTGTTTTTATACGGACACCTCAGAATGAAAGGTTTCGATTAACCAGTGTTTTCTTGTGATTTGATTATCCGCATTCTATGTTTGTGGAATTTTGCTGCACTGTTCAATTTAAGATCAGGCCTGACTCCTGAGCATTGTTATTTGGATATTCTTTCGAGCTTTTCGGATGCTGTCGAACGGTTTCCAGCACTGTGTCGTCTGCAGGATAGAAGATATTGTGCAGCTTGACGGCGAGCTGTCAGAACAGGCCGCCGTTTGACTTCAACGAATTTGTATCATTATACATACGAGAAGTTTATCACAGATCTTCCGATCATGATGCTTTAATCCGGTCAAATAGATGGGTTCGTTCTGTGGTTGATCTGGTCCAACTATGAAAGGGTTCGTTTCGTTGTAGGGTTGGGCAGTGATGGATTGACCCAACTCCGGATACTCCTCCTTTCAACCCTCCCAATCATCCTCGTAGTTTACTATTTACAGGGGTAATTCAACCCAACTCAACCTTGCTCAACCCTACAACCAAACGAACCCTTATGGAAGATGCCGTCAGTGTAAGGGAATCGATCCCCTACTCCGAGTGGGAATTGCACTGGAGTCTCTTGTGCTTATCTCTACCAATTGATCATAGATGAGGACGGCTAAATTCACTCTTAAGTTCGATGGGCATTTATATCAATACACTATAGAATCTATCGAACTTTTTAAGATTGATGATATTAGAATGTTTGGATATGAGGTTGATGTCTGTTTTGAAGTTATGACTGATTTTGTTAGTCAGAATCATGGTTTCAGATTTCGTGAAATTTCGGCGAAATTTCGATGAGATTTTGGTTTCAACAAGGAACCGAAATCCGAGTGAAATGGCATTATGAGGGCAGTTTTCGGTCATTTCTTCACAAATGGTGGTCGATATGGACGAAATATCGTCGAAATTTTGATGAAATTTCGTATCATTAGGTTATCGATACGATATCGGAAATCGATATTTAAATCCTTGTTTAGAACATTAAGAAAATGATTGTGAAGGATTCGTGAATTCCGAAGAGGAGCATTTTCATGATTGATTTATCACATTGGATAGATCTACGACTCAAATACAATCTTTATGCCATGTATAATGAGAAAAGGATTTTTATGACTTCTGCCCCTCTTAACTTCTATTAGTTATACTTTCTTTTTTGGGATTTTATCACATGTGCCCCTCCGAGATATCGCAATATCAATTATGCTCCTATCTTTTTGGTAATATCAGGTCCCCCTCACTTCTTGCTATTTTATCACTTGTGCCCCTCGGGTTAGTGACCGTCCATCCACAGTGCAAACATACGTTAACTTTGAGGATATAAGAGGAATTAATTTTTTTAAAAAGGTTATGTGGTCATTTTACACCCTTTTCCTCATCCTCTTCTTCTTATTCCTCCTCTTCCCCATCCTCTTCCTCTTCCTCCAACCTCCTCCTCCCTCTTCGCCCCCGCCCCTGCCCCGCGCCGCCCAGCTCTGCCCCGAGCTCCCCGCACCTCCTCATAGCCCGCCGCCCCCGCCCCTGCCCTGCGCCGCCCAGCCCTGCACCCCCTCCCCTCCGGTCGGGAATCGGTATTTCTGCTCCTTGCTTCCGTTGTTGGATCCAGATCGAGACATGGTTCCTGCTTTTCGAGATCTTGATCGAAGGAAGCTGGTCACTGTTGGCCATAACTGGCATATTCATTCTGTCTTTGCATGGGGCTAGACCTTTCTCAGGGGCCTAATGCGTGAATGGAAAAGATGGAGGAGGTGGAATGGCTCCCGCCACTCCTCAATTTGTGGCCCAACTGCTCTGCTCCTTGATCGAGAGTACTCCTATGTGCTTTCTCCTTTTTCATATTCAGATCGGGGCCCATATCATCGCAGCGGGAAGGCCGAGTTCAAAGACACCGAGCTTCTTAAATTAAGGTACCTCCCTCCGAGAGGAGCTGGGGCAAAGGGGTGACGGAGGGGCAGAGGGAGGATGGAGGAGGAGTTGGGGCAGGGGCAGAGGGAGGGGGCCGTGGAGGAGCTCGGGGCGGGCTGGGGAGGAGCTGGGGTGGAGGGGGCTGCGGAGGAGCTCGGGGCGGGCTGCGGAGGAGCTGGGGTAGAGGGGGCCACCCCCTGCTCCCCCTTCCCTTGGACGGCATCCCCTCCCAGCCCCGCACCACCTCCCAACCCGCCGCCCCCGCCCCTGCCCCCTCCCCTCCCCGGTGCCGTGCTCCCTCCCCTTGGCCGCCCCCTCTCCTCCCCTTGGCCGCCCCCCTGCTCCCCCTCCTCTAGGCCTCCCCCTCCTTCCGTCGCGGTCCGCCCCGAGCTCCTCCTCCGTCCCTTATTTTGTTTTGACCATAATACCCTTCTTAACCTCACCATGGTTTGAATAAATCATGGTTATTTTAATTTTTTGACGGTCAATCTGACGGAAGGGCACAACTGATGTCGGAGCAAGAAGTGAGGGGCACAACTGATATTACCAAAAAGATAGGGGCATAACTGATATTGCGATGTCTCAGAGGGGCACAAGTGATAAAATCCTTTCTTTTTTAATATGAATTGTGCCCCTACTTTCTTACAGTTTTATCACTTGTGTCTCTCCGGTTAATTATAGTCCATCTACCTTCGAAATAGATGTTAACATTTGGACTTGACGGTAATTAAAAAAATGGAATACAAAAGTACATCTATTCTTCTTCTTCCTTCCTACTCCCATCAAAGTCCTACCACCGATCTCCCTACCAACTGCCAACTGTGAGTCGTCTGCGGGGGGTAGTCTAGATGACTGGGGCTTTTCTAATGTAGTTGAGGTTTTTTGTGTGTGGGGAGGTACACCTCAAGCGCATCGCATGACTCCATTTTGGGTGATGTACAATGTAATAACATGGCCTCAATGTACAATGATCTCAACCAATGGTGTTATTAGGCGGTTAAGCTCATGTAGTTAGGCAAATCAGACGAATTGGTGAGGGAGCGCGATCGTGGTGCATGTTTGAAGGTGTGTGGTCGTGTGAGAAAGAAAGGAGAAGCAAGAACTAGGGGGTGAACAGTGATATGCGTTGCAAGTGTGATTGGGTATACCATAGATAGAATGCGGGAGCAAGAACAGGAAGAATATGAGAGCATTGAGAGGCGTTGTATGATGGTAGTGGTGGTTTGGTACTCACAGCAGAAGAGGAGCAAAAATGGAATGAGAACAAGCGGAGAGATGAAGAGTATAAGACATTAGTGGACAAAGATAGCAAGAGAACATGAAGGATGATGGAGGAGAGACATGAACGAGGGAGATGGGGAATGGACAGAGGGTTGCTTGTGCTCTGGTTTCTTCAAAACAACTGGCTTGTCGCCTTAGAAGGCTGGCATACTCTTTCGAAGCTTGTGCACAAGATCTGTTGAAGCTCGCTGTAATGGTTCGTGTACCACTGGATCGTGCCAAGTCGAGGCTTTTCCTGGTCATCGCCTAGAGAAAAATGAACCTGAAGGTCTGGCTGGAGAGAATGGTGTATGGATGAAACCAAAAGAAAGATGTAGGTATCCCCTTCTACCTAAGGACTCATTCTCTTTTACTATTCGTAGGTCGGGGGTGGTGGGGGTACTGGAGGTCAGGGATGAGGAGGAGGTTGTGGCGATGGTGTTGGAGGGGGGATGGGGGTGACCCTCTTAATCATACATTGGTTTTGAATAAATCATTGTTTACTTCAACTCATTGACGTCCATACTAATGGAAGAGGACAAATGATAAAGGTGCAAGCATGCAGGGGTACAATTGATATTCCAAAAAAGGGACAAATTGACATTGAAGAATTTAAAAATTAAAAACACATGAGAAAATGTTATAATTTAACAGATTCTTCAAAAGAGGATGTGAAAAGTTGCAGAGATTTTAGTTGTTAGTGAAGTTCATGTTATAGAGTTTGATGACGGAGATACGACATGATTTGCAAAATGGCTTCCTTATTCCATGATGAAGCTTAATATCATTCTGCAAAATACGACATGAACTGCAAACTCTACGGTAACTGTAATTTTATGGGTTCTTCAATAAGAAATTAAATACAATAAATAGAGTTAGCTAGCAAGAGGTATTTATAGGTTAATTATACACATAATATGTATATAATTAACATTCATGATAGTAACATTCATGATAGATTCATCAATGCATAATTCAAAGAGTCTACCATGAGTTAGAAAATCATCTGCAATATGTTTAATAGAATAAGAACAAATATCCATTTTTAACTAACTTAGATACATATAATAAGTTCCTTCTAACATCTAGAACACAAAGACATTGTCTAAGTAATAGGATTCTCCAACTAGATAATATTGATAGTCTTCACGTCCTGACGACAACTGCAACAACAGTTGCATCAGATGCCATTTGGATGACAATCTCCCCTTCAAATTAAGTTTTCTGATTTCCTGAAATAGATGCAACATATTGCATACATGAACTGAAGCACCATAATCTATAACCAAACTACCTTATCATCCCAGAAGAAAATTGATTTCAATGATGAAAGCAGATTTTATACCTGTTGGAGCTTTACCTTTTCAACAGTTTTCAGGTAATCTGAACAATTATGCTTATAATGCCCTAGCTTCTTGCAGTGATGGCAAACATCGATTTTCTTCGATGCTATCAATGTGGAAGCTTGAGAGCATGAGCCAACTTGACTCTTCTTCTTTTGGGCCAGATCCTTTCGAAACTTGTGTTTCCGACCGCGCTTTCCCTTGACATGTGTAACAATTGCATTACTAGTTGGAGAAGACGTTGTCATTTTTTATTTGTATCTTCCCATGTTAACTTTTCCAATCAACCAGAAAAGAAAACCTTTGTCATTGATTAAACAAAATAAACTAGATGGATACAATTTTTCTCAATCATACCCATATTTAGTTCATTGAGACATTATTTCCTGGAGTTTGACACCAGTTCTAGGAGTTTCTTCTCTAGCACATATTAGTCTTTCTTGGCTTTCTTGGAAAGTCCACCATCAATTAAACACACATCTAATTTTGGTATTGATTGTGCAAATTGTAAGATGCTCAATCCACCTTAATTGTGCTTATCCCATTTGATCTTTCATTTAGATGCACTACTTCTTTCTTTAATGATTTGTTTACAACTTCGATACATCTCAATAAGTCCAACCTTTGTCAATCTTAGTTTGTTCATGTGGTAAAATATCATAAAGTTGTTGAAAGACTTGAGCAGAGAACAACAGAATGAAATCGGCCTGCATATCTGCATCCATATGTGCCCCAAGGATATCCACTTGAGAGAGGTAACCAAGCATTTTGATGACATGTTCTTTAATTGGGGCCTCTTCTTGTATCTTATTGCGAATAAATTCTTTCAGAAGATTGTTATGCTATGTGCGATTTAGGTCACCGAAAATCTCTTTTAGATTCAACAGTATATCATGGTCACCTTACATATTCACATGTTACTTCTAATGGATGATCAAGCTAATGGATGATAACATCAAGCTACATTGGAAAGAGAGCTCAATATATAACATCAAGCTAATGGATGATCTTCATCATATTTTTCATTGTATTTTAATTCTTCCAATGATGTAGGGTTTGCATGTTTGTTATTGGTGAGCATATAATTGATGCGTTCCGCAGGGAGAACAAGCTCCAAATTTTGCAGCCAGTCCAAATTGTTTGGTCCAGCCAATTGGTTGACCTCGAGAACCTTGTTCAATGGGTTCATGAATTTCATATTTGAGACTACGAAATACATTAAAACATATAAAACAATTACATATTAAAATTTTAATTCTTTAATTAAAGACTTTTAAATCAAATCTATATTACTTTTAATACTTTGAAAGTCCATTCTCTTATTAAACTTTAAAAGCAAGAGATGTTCTTACCACTATATCTCTAACAAGATCTGGGATCTCGCTTCTACCTTTGTTACATTCCAATAATATGAGAAAATGTAACATGGTAAAGGAAGCATGAACTCATTCCGCATTGCAAGTCTAAGTTGAATTTCTTAATTCGGTCTTGTATACCCAAGCTCACCACCACTAAGGTTATGCTGACTTGTTGTTAATTGAATCAACCGTCAACATGAATGATACTCACTATGCACAATCCAATACAACCTCAATTATATGAGGAACATTGGGATCGCTGAGCATATGCCATGTCGCTTTTGAGAAGCAAAGAACCCAATCTATGTGCGCTTCTACATCAGAGCTATGAGTTTGCATATGCAAATATAAAAGTGTGATCGAAAAAAAGTTGGGTATAAATGTATTAGGAAAAAAAGACTCTCCATAAAAATCCCTTTATTTTTTGATCAAACTTTTTGTTGGGGATTGATTTAAAAAATCGATCTTTTTGATCATTAGTTCCTTGATCAAACACGTGCATTTGACCTTTCCATGGAAAAAAGTCAACCTTTATTCATCTCCGTCCACAAAAAATAGCAAACTCCCTTTGGACCATTGCTCCCCTTTCCCTCTCCTTCAACTCTACTCTCTCTCTCTCTCTCTCTCTCTCTCTCTCTCCCTCTCTCTCCATCTAACAATCAGGCAATGTTGACCTTAGCTCTTCTCTTCTTGTTCCTCTTCCACAGCCAGTCCTCCGCTGCCCCCCGCGGCCTAGTCGGCGTGTTGTACCGCCTGAACGTGCCGGGCGTCCCTGGACCTGCCGTAGTCGTGCCTGCCCTCGTCAATGCCGGTGTCCCCCGCGTGCGCTTAGTCAATGCCAACGCGGTGGACATCGCGACGTTTGTGGGCACGAACATCGAGATAGATTTGTCCATCCAGGACCTGAAGCTCTTCAAGGCGCTGGCAACCAACGCCTCGTACGCGGCGTCGTGGGTGAACGAAACCGTTGCACCCACGTACCCGCGGGCGGGGATCACGTCCATCTCGGTGGGGCAGGGGATCTTCACAAACTTCGTGAACCTCTCGCGCCTCGTGCTGCCGGCTGTGAAGAATGTCCATTACGCTTGCGCCAACCTCGGCCTCGTGAATATCACGGTGTCCACCGGGCACTCCTTCGAGGTCATCACGCAGGCGTTCCCGCCGTCCGCCGCGGAGATCCTCAGGTACGTAAGCGGGAAGAGTTCGATTCCTCTGCAATGCCATTGCTGATCGTAATCTTCCACTCCTTTACATTTTCCTAGGTTTCCCGATTCGTTTTTAATTCTAATCAAACATTGATTACCATATGTTCTTATAAATAGGAACTTAGTTTTGGACTTTTTGTGAAAAGGAAAAAGATCAGATTACAACTGTACTTATATTAGAGTTTAATGTGGCTGCCCACAATGGCTGTCCTTGCGTCGTTTTCGGCATTTTTTTATTTTTTTGAAAAATATCGCAATGTATATTCATCCCTATATCTCTCTTATATGTCATTCGAATTTCGTCAGAAACAGAGACTCCTACAGCCTCCATCAAGATAGTGTCGATTTAAAAAGTCCTGTTACCGTTAAAAAATGACTGTCTGGATGGAGGCCGTAGGGTTGGGCACCTGATGTTTGGTTGCATGGTTGGGCAGGGTTGGATTGTGCTGAGTTGGGATGGGTAAATAGTAATCTGTGAGGAGGAAGTACCCTTGTGAATAGTAACCAGGGTTGGACCAACCCTGCCCAACCCTGCAACCAAACATGCCCTAAGAGATTATCTAAATTCTAGTTATAAACAAATCGATCGAAGTTAAAGAACAAGTTTATGCTTCAGAATACAAATAAATTTAACAAAACAGTTTTGTTCAACCTCGATTTGTTTGTCATGGTTTATACAATGCACAATCTTAGAAATGTAAATATATTACAAACAAGGGAGTTTTTTTTATGCCACGACCTCTAAAATATCATCCAACTATACCATAATAACCCAAATTATCATTGTAGCACTACAAGAAAAGTGATCTAAGGCAACGAATAATTTTCGTTACCATATCTTCCGCAGTTAAATATATAACAACGAATATTATTCGTTGCTTACTTTTTTAAATTTGCAACGAATAGTGGTATTCATTGCTATATTCTCGAAACGAATCATATAACAACGATTATTTGTTCCTGTTTTCTTCTAATCGTTTCTAAATTTGACAACGATTAATGTGAATTTTAATGAATAATTCATCGAAAAATCGTTGTTATATGTACCTTTAACAATGAATATGATATTCGTTGCTAATTACAATTATAAAAGAAGATTTGACAATGAATAATATTTGTTGTTATATCTTTAACATCGGAAGATATGGTAACTAATATTCAAATTATTCGTTACCTTATATCTAATTTCTTGTAGTACACCACAATCCTTAAAATTGCACCAGGACCCCGGTAATCTTATATATTCATACACCAAAACCCTTGAACAAGTGCATAGACTTTAAATATTGCAAGATTACATGGGTTACGATGTGACACGACTCTTCTCTTTGTCTGACCGGATCGAATGAAAGAAAACCTAACACCATGCAATTGTGGGATGCATGGGCAGACCGGTGCAAGTGTACATGAAGCCTCTGCTCGATTTCCTGAGGGAGACCCACGCGCCATTCCAGATCAACCTCTTCCCCTTCGAGGTCTACCGGTCCAAGTCCATCAAGGGCGTGTCGACGAGCTTCGTCATGTTCGAGGCGTGGGACGACGACTACCTCGTCGACCCGGCCACCCAGTGCACGTACCCCAACCTCTACGCGATCATGGTGGACGCGGTGATCCTGTCCCTGTTCAAGATGAACCAGCCGGGCATGCCGGTCACGGTGGTAGCGACGGGGTGGCCCAGCGACGGCAACAAGGTGACGGAGCCGGAGGCGAGCCAGCTGTTCGCGGCGGAGTACAACTCGAGGCTGGTGAGCCTGGTGAACATGAGGGTGGGCACGCCCATGCGTCAGAACTCCACACCGGTCACGTACATCTACGCCCTCTTCGACGAGACCAGGAAGAAGGGGGTGGAGTCCTACCAGAACAACTGGGGGATCTGGCACCCCGACCTCTCCGTCAAGTACTTGATCGATTTCGGGACCTCTGGAGTGGGGTTCGAATCGGCGGAGCCGCTCCTGCAGCTCTGCTTCCTGTGGCTCGCCAGCTTCCTCGTCTTGTTCCTCCTGGAGGAGGAGAGATTATTTTTCTGATCAGATGGTCTATCAGAAGTTGGTAAATAGATTCTGATGTTGGGAGTCTTTCGATTCTTACGTAGATTAGTGATTGATGTCTTCTGTGATGTGTTTTGATCCGCTGCAAGTTGGAAGTGCAGTGTTTGGAGAGCAGTACGTAGTAGCTCTGTAAAGACTTTGCTTGCATTTTAAATGAATTGATCACGTAAAATTGTTTTTTCTTTCGAGTTTTTATTTAAACTTTCAATCAGATCGGCAGTATTGTTCTTGTATCAAAGGAGAGAGGAGAGATTCGATCTTTTAGTCAGGTCCATCATATTCTTGAACTTGTCCATTCTATTTCGTAGTAATTGCTGTAACGAAAGGGAACCGGCCATCTAATCTTGATCCAACAACGCTCACGGGTTGACGAGCTGTGATAAACGTGATTGGGTTAATAGACTTAAAAGAGAAGGGCACAAGCTTTACCTGGTCCGGTCCGGATCCAAAGATTGTTCATCTTGATCCTTACTAGATAGAATTTTGATAAACAGAAAATTCAAAGATTATTTCCCGCGATGTAATGTAGGAAGATTACCAAAAATCTATTCAGATCACTATCCTTTGGTTCTATTGAGCGGTTCTTTCAAGGGTGGAAATAAGATATTAAGCATTGAATCCTTTTGGCTCAGGAGAAACTCCTTCATTCCCATGGTTGAGAGCGGTTGGTTTACAAATATTGTGTTTGATAACCCTTTCCATCGATGGGCAAAAAGTTCAAAAATTTGAGATCACACATTATAATTTGGAGAAAGGAACAAATACCTGATATAAACATGGAAATAAAAAATTCGGAAGCCGATATCAAAAGATTGGAAACCACGCTAGGTGACACTTCAGTGAGTAAAACTCTTGAAGATCGATACTTGAAGCTAGATCAATTGAGGAATAACAAACATTTGATCTGGAAACAGATAACAAAATTTAAATACATCAAATAGGTAAACAAGAATACACATTTCTCAAAGCTTTTTGCCGAGGAAGGTAAAACTCAAATCATGCGTGCTGCTCCATTCCATCATCCTTGATCACTCAGCTGGAAGACCCCTCAATATTTTCCACTCCATTCACCCGATCGGAAATAGAAAACACGATTTCTACCTTTAAAAAATAAGACGATGGGCCTGATGGTCTTACGATTGAATTCATAAGAAAATGCTGGCCTATATTAAAAGAGGACTTCATGGAGCTTGTTCACTATCTTCACTATGAGGATTTTAGAGGTGAAACTTCCGACACTTGAACAACACCTTAGTCTCCTTGATCTTCAAGAAAGGGGATGCCAAAAAAATGGAAAATTATAGACCAATCAGTCTAATCAATCTCCCAATATGCATAATATCAAAAGCCATCACAAACAGATGGGTACCTTTCCTTGCAAATTCAATCCCTCCATCCCAATGTGCTTTTTTAAAGAATCGTACAACAAGTGATGGATTTGTGGTATGCTCCACAATTAAAAATGAATGCGACCGTATGGGCTCAAAAGCGCTCATCCTTAAAATTGACTTTAGAAAAGCCTTTTGACACATTGAGATGGCCTTTCATTGTAGACAGTTTAAGGCGACAAATTACCCTACTATCTTCATTAAATGGATCATGGTTCTGCTAAAAACTGCATGCTTCTCTTTTAAGATAAAAGGGAATTGGTTGTCTTCCTACACCGGGAAAGAGGGGTTGACAGGTGATGAATCCGTGATTCATTGCCTTTATTCTTTATTTTGGATAACATCCTGGATAAAATACATGTAAATAATCACCAATTCCAACTAATTATCATTGTAATCACAAATGTTAATATTATACATTTAACCCTTATTTTATCTAAAATAAAATAATAAAGATAGCAAGAAAAATAAAAGAAAAAGAAGGCTGTAGACATAATTATGTACAGACTGATCCTAACCCCGAGACCAGGTCAATATTGACTTGATCGATAAAATAAATAAGTTGGGGGATAAGGATCTTAATTAATATAAATATCAAGAAATTCAATGTAAATATTTCACCTATTATATTTATCACTAAGAAAATTTTAGACCGAAATACTTTCTTAACGAAAGTTGTTCATAATATATATATTATTTCATAAAAATATCAGAAAAATGAAATATAAAAATAATTAATTATAATGAACTGAAAAAGCCACAAAAACCGACTTCCGAAGTTCATAACTATTTATAAAAAAACTCCAAACGGATCAAACTTACTTTTAAACTTCGTTTTATACTTAATACAATTTATTAAAAATATAAAAAAAAGTATTCGAATAAAAAGGGTGAGTTTTGGTATTTAGGCCCCATTGTCTATATGTACCATATGTAGAAAATTCCCGATTTTTTAATTAATTAATCGTAAATCCACTACAAGAAAAAGCAGATTTTGCTACTACGACAGTGGTAGCAATGCAGTGGTAACGTAGTAGCAAGGTGGACGCAAGTCGTCTTTGCGACTACTTCCAGTCGCAAAGTGTGTGGTCGTCGCTAGCTGGTCGTAAATTTTTTACGACTACGACATAGTCGTTGGGCGGTCGCTAATGTAGTCGCATGTAATCGTGATATAGTCGCCCTTAAGTCAGTTTATGTTGGAGTATTTGCGACCACAGGTACACTACATTGCGACCATATTTATACTATCGAGAAGTACAATCAACGATCACATGGAGACTGTGTTGCTACCATTTTGCGACCACAATACTGGTTTTGTCGTAGTAATGTAGTAGCATTGTAGTCGCAACTCTGCTGCCATATTAAAAAAAAATACAGGAGCATGTTCGTATCTTCATATAGACCTGCATAGACCTGTATAGACGTGCATGGAAAATTTTATAATACAAACATGCTGCAATGTTTTGAGATCTCTCAACCAACATTTAATATCTTAAAATCTCCAATCAACCTGTTGAGAAATATATAATACAATCCACACATAAGAATGGAGAATTCATCTTCAACAAAATCAAATAATTCAAATCATTCATGTAAAGGAGTATGCAACCAAATTTTAACATGCATATTAATATATAATTCTAGATGAAAACAGTGCAAATGTTTTTGAAAAAAATACAACTTGAAGACAATAAAAAGTTAACTACCATCGAAACTCTAATGTTCTTAACATTATAAAGTTTTGGATAATAAACTGACACTAGAGAGTACATTGTTTACACTAAAATTTCCTTCTCCTCCATCCATAAAAAGCATCTTTTGTCGCCTTCGCCTTCGCCCTTGTCCTTTCTCCCATTGTTAGTTTTCGTGTTTTTCTTTTGATTATCCCCACGTTCCGAGATGACAACCCCTTTGCGATGTGATATTGTATATGCAGTAACGTCCTCCTCGTTTTCCTCCTCCTCTTCCTCCTCATCCTCTGCATCCTCGTCATCTTCCATCATATGAACTTGTGGCTTCGTGCTTGCACTCCTAAAGAACAAAACAAGACATCATACCAATTAGAACAATGAATCAATGACTATACTACAATATAATATTACCTAATAATTAAATATAAGTTATACCTCAAAAATGTAACATCCGCGTTTAAATTGTCCATTCTAGAAGACAAAGTTTCCATTCCAGAAGACAAATGTTCTATTCCAGAGGACATGGTACCAATCTGATTTACCAATGAACTCACTGCCTGTGAGAGCTGTCTAAACTCAGACTCAGGCAGACCTGGCTGAGATGTGGGCGTGTTGTACATTGAGGTGGTCCCAAAAAAACCAGAGGTTCCAGTAGAATCAGAAGAGGAGGAGAACTTTGGTGGCAAACCACCCAAAGTCTGCCTTCTATTAGGCCCCACTTCGCGCTCTGCAATGACTTCTTTCCATAAGATAGCGTCGAAGTCCATTTGTTCCTCCTCTTCTGAAGCACTAAACTTTCCTTAAACAACTCCATTTAACGATCCTATGAAACATAATTTTTTTAGTTTCCTGTCAAACAATTATAAGTTTATAATACTATTAGTATGTTTACCATCACTGCTTTGGCTTCAGGCGCAGACCAGTCTCCCCCACTTGTATGCGTTTTTGTCCACCATTTTTCCAATGACGGAGGACGTTTGTCAGTAGAACACTGTTATTGACCACATGTTAGTCTTCACTAAAAAAAGGAGCTTGAAAAAAGTATACATATTTACACATACCATTTCATTTCTCACAGTTCCAAAACTTTTGGATCCACTAGTAGATCTAATTGATTGCTTCCCCCTATTCACTTTCCCTGCTTGGAACGTTTTTGAAAATTCTCCTGAATAAAGAGATCACAGTAACGTCTCCACCTCTCAGGAGTGCTCCACGTAGGACCGCATGCCTTTGCCCTCTCCCAATCTTCTACATCATCAAGTTTTTTCATTGCAGCTTTTCTAGCCCTGTATACATTGTCCTTCACTCTATCTGTTGCTAATTTTTTCTAGGGCATGTCGATATATTTCTTTTGTGTGACCCATGGGTAAAGCAAATTGATTCTGCATTTGACAATTTGGTTAGAAATAATATATTTAAAATTTAACAAACATTAAATTTTGTGTAATGAGTCTTACATAGACACCATTCAAATTCTGTCTTGCTCATCTGGAGTCATGCAACTCCATCTGTAATCAGAGCAATCTTGCATAGAGCGAAAGGCCTTACTAAGCGCTTGAGCGACAGCATGCTGATTATCAAAAGTGTACCTAAGTATTTAAAATTATGAAATAGATTTATATATGAAGCTCGACCGTGAATAAGTTTTTTCCCCAAAAAATGATGAGTCATGTGTGTCGGAAATACCCATCACGAAGAAATTGCAAGACTCTGCGTGGATCTTGAGATGGAGGAGGGCCTTGAGGTTGTGGAGCCTCATGTGTACCGATGATATCATGAGTAGGTGTGAGAGGCCGAGAGGGTCGAGTAGGTTGAGCAGGCCTGAGACTCACGTGGGCTATGATGTTGGCTTGAGGATTGCGGGGTCGGCTGGCGATTACGTGTCACACTGGGGAGGTGTTCCTGCTTGAGGAATATAATGTGCATATTGTGGAGGGACTTCAACACCATTCTCAAGCATGTACGCGACAAGCTTCGCAACCTCGTCATTGCGTTCAACTGTCACAATAATTTTAATTAATTGAACATAAAATATAATAATATATAATGAGATTTATATATACCATTGGGTTCTGGGGTATGATGGTCTAATGTACGACGATCATCTCGCTGAGAACTGCTCCCCCTATGGCCTCGACCACGTGTCATAGGCATTTCCTGTATGAAAATCATTATGCAATAATCATTAGAAAAACAAATATAAATGAATAATTTAGATTAAATAATAAAAATAAAAATCGAGAGGGATCTTACTTTAAGAGTATATAGAAACATTTTGGGGTGGCTCATATTCTGAAATAAACAAATTTTTGATGCATCATCCACATTTGATTGTTCTTTATCATCGATATAAGTACGTGGCATCCTCTTCAATATCGTTAGACGACCATCTCTTTTTCGCTTTTTCCCAACCATTGGTACATAACATATTTGATCAACTTGCGAACTAAGGACAAAAGGTTCAAATCTTCGAATATACTTTCGAGGAATGACATCCACAATATCATGTATATGGTCAACCACCACACCATGTTGTGGATCGTACCAGTCACATGAAAATAAGAAGAGTTTATTAGGGGCTGGCATATTATATTCAAGCTCAAGCACCTCATTCAATATCCCATAGTAGTTCAGGCTATCCTCACCGTAACATGATCCCTTAAACCATAACGCCGGAGTTATATGTAGTTAAGCCATTGGTCGTGTCCAAGCAATGAAATCTGTACCCATTAGTTAAAAACCACCATACGACATCACCATATAATTGGGACCGAGAGCAAGATCATTTAGAATCTTGAATTTATGATCGGCTGGATCAATAATCTTCACTCTTTCTTTAAACCAAGATGAGAATGTTCTCCTAAATTTATCTACCACTTCATCATCAGTAAATAAAGGATTCTCTGTCATTATTTTATCCCTATACTCCCTGTATACAAAAGAAAGTTTAATTAACCTACATATATATACTTATATATTCTAATCGGAAGACAATGTAATATGGATACATACTCCGCAAAAGGTGTCACTTCGTCTGTATTATCTAAGACGTAAAGCTCAGCAGCTTCTTTCTCCTGAGAGCTCATCATGCATGGCTTTTCCTTTTTTCAAAGGCCGACCACGTGTACGAAAGATTGAGAGACCATATACGCCTTCACTTTCAATGAATTCATTTCGCATTGGACGATTATGTACAGTTTCAATGTCGTCCGACCAAATATCTGGAACAAAAGTTGGCTACCTCTTCAGAAATGTAATGCGCACTTATTGAACCTTCCACCTTATTTTTATTGCGCACCTTTCTCTTTAAGAAAAACATATACCTATAGGTAAGTCAATATACGTAATTAGATAGCAGAACATTAAAAACCAATGGAATAAATTTAATATATCATGTACCTCTCAAATGGATACATCCATCGGTACTTAACTGGCCCACCAACTTTAGCTTCATAGGGAAGATGAACCATTAAGTGTTCCATAGAGTCAAAAAAAGGCTGGAGGAAAAATCTTTTCAAGGTGGCAGAGTATTATAACCACACTTTCTTCAAGAATTGCCATATCTTCAGCTAATAACTTGGCAGAGCATATGCATTTGAAGAAGTTACTCAACTCTGTTAGGACATCGTGAACTCCCTTCGGCAATAAACCTCTAAAAGCGAGAGGCAATAATTGTTCCATAAAAACGTGACAATCATGACTTTTCATTCCCTTAAATATATTTTTCTTCAAAGCAACAAGCTTGGGTATATTTGATGAATAACCATCTGGCATTTTTAATTTACTTGCCCACTGACAAACCATCTTTTATTAGATCTCTGCTTAAGCAGTATTTGGCCTTCGACATATGAACACGACCATCTTCAGATTCTATTAAGCCTAATTCAGGACGCGCACAAATTTTCACAAGATCTCTGCGAGCATTCTCGGTATCCTTTGTCTTATTAGTCACATTCAATACTGTATTGAATACATTATCAAATACGTTCTTTTCTATGTGCATCACATCTAAATTATGTCTGATGAGTAGATTAGGCCAATATGGTAGTTCCCAAAAAGAGGCTCATTTTAGTCCAATTATGACTATCTCCAAAACCTGGAAGAGGTTGAACAAAATCATCTGATCCCTTCAACTCCATTAGTCTCTTCAATATCTCAAGTCCCGACAATCTAGGAGGTGGATCGGAATCTTCAATTTTATTTCTTTTGAAAGACATCTTCTGTTTCCTATAAACATGATCCTTTGGCAAGAATTGTCGATGGCAGTCAAAGAAGCATGGTTTTCGACAATGGGTAAGCTGAAATGCTTTAATACTTTCCATGCAATATGGACAACTTCTTTTCCCATGTGTACTCCATCCTGATACCATTCCGTATGCAGGGAAATCACTAATTGTCCATAATAAACCCACTCGCATCTGAAAATTACAACGACTAATAGCATCATAAGTCTCCTGGCCTCTCTCCCATAGTTCCTTCAGTTCATCAACTAATGGTCGGAGATACACATCCAAATACTTTCAAGGATTGGTTGGACCAGGCACAAGTAAAGTCAAAAATATATACTGCTTCTTGTTACACAACCAAGGTGACAGGTTGTATGGAGTAATGATTACTGGCCAGCACGAGTAATCTTTCCCCCGACCATGTGGATTAAATCCATCAGTGGACAATCCAATTACAACATTTCTCTTATCCATAGCAAAAGTGGAAGAGGACTCCATCAAAGCTTTCCAACAAGCTGTGTCAGAAGGATGTTCCATAAAGTCACCACGGACATGATCTGCATGCCAAGTCATATCTTTAGCTGTTTCTTTGCAATAATATAGCCTTCGTAAACGTGGTGCTATGGGAAAGTAACGAAGAACCTTCTGTGGAACATTTGATTTCATATTTGGTTTATACCGAGGTTCACCACATTCCGGGCATTCAGTCTCATTCTTATATTTATCCCCATAGTATATGATATGATGGTTGGGACAGGCATCAATTAACTTTTCTGATAAGCCAAGTGTGCTAATCATGGTTTTTACCTTGTAATAGGAACCTGGAAGAATATTATCGTCTGGAAGCATTCTCTTTATAATCTTAATCATGGCATTGAAACTAGCATCAGTCATGTTGTACTCAGCTTTAATTGTTAGTAGCTCCGTAATGGCAGATAGGAGAGAAAATGATGTACAACCAGGCCATAATGCCTCCTCCGCCTTCTTTAACAATTCAAGAAACTCTGTGGACTCCCCATTGAATTCAGCCTCAAACCCCTCTGCAAAGGGATCAAAGTTCGGACCAGCCGCATCCATAACCATCTCAACAAAAGGGTTGTCTGGAGTCTGCGATCTCTCTTGGTAAGATGTTCGACTTTCTCCATGTGCATACCAACATGTGTAATCATCAAGAAAACCCTTCTTGCACAAGTGTTCTGCCACAACATCCCTAAATTGCTTCTTCATCAATCCACATTGAATGCACGGGCAAATTATCTTGCCGCCTAAATCAACTATTCGGTCTCCTTGGGCATAAGCAAAATTAAGAAAGCCCTCCACACCTAGTAGGAAGGGCATGCAAACGGATCCATTAACTAAGCGATTATACATCCAATCTCTTGTTGCACGCATTGCTCTACCTACAACGAAACCAAAACATGTAATAAGTCACATAGTTTGATATAATGGAAACCTATGTCTACCTGAAGTTATAAATCCATCAGCAAATATAAACCCTATATATGGATGACTTTAGGCTATATACTATTCTATACTCGGAATTCAAGTCACGACTTTGGACCACAAGTCACGACATTAACAATTCAATTGAGCAGATTTATTGCCATACGTATGTCATGAGGGTCTACTGAATTACCGATACGAAGGGTTCAACATGTACATACATTGATGATACACAAAAGCCGATACAAAATCCTAAGCCGATACATCCGAAGGGTTCAACAATTCAGATATGACTTATAGTGGACTTCCATGCAGGGTAGACTTGCAGTTTCCTGACATTAAGCAGAGTTCTTATAGTTATGGGCTCCAGAAGTCATTTTCAGCTGTTTTTAAGCTGACTTGAAGGATTGATAATATCGTCTTATATCTATCCATTCTAATATGTGGAATAATGGTGCTGGCATATTCCATGATTCCAGTGATGCAAGTTGCAGGGAAAAGAAGGAAAATAGTTAAAATAATTCTCATTCGAATTCCCCCATTTCTTCGCAAGATGTTGTGGATTTATATCTACTTGCTAATTGCAATCCCGTGGATACTTCTTGCATGCATCCCCTTTTGGCCGAGACCAACAAAAAAAAGGGAGTTTACTGGCACCTGTTTTTGTGCATAAATCTTTAAGATTCCCAATTTGGTGTTGCCATACTAAAAGCTTCTAGGTTCCCTGTTGTGGACAAGATTACAGCAGAATCTACTGCTAAAGCTGCAACCATGTACATCCTCCATGCTTGGCTTCCTGACCGGGTAAATGGAGCCTCAAATAAACGAACACTGAGCCGACGCCTAATAATATCGGAATCTACTCCTATTTGCCATGGTATCAATATATTCCTTGTTTCAGAGGTTGCACGTCATTACTAGATCAAACAACAACTGCCATTGGGATCCCAGATGCAAATAAAGAAGAGGAAGAGGGGTGCGGGAATGACCTTTGGAATTGCAGAAGAGGATCTTTCGAGTTTGATGGCGGAGAGCGTCCGGCACGATGGAGAAGCGCCTCTTTCGACCGGAGAGGAGAGGGGAAGACGGGAGAGAACGGTGGGAGCGACGAGGGTTTCTTTTTTCGCAACAGTAGGGCGCGGACGATAGAGATCAATTAGGGATTTAGAACGAAGCAGAGCGCGCGACTGGAAATTTCATTCTCATCTGCGACTACACTTACTACTACACTGTAGTGGTCGCGTAGTCGCCGAATTAGCGACCATAACTACGACTACAAGTAGTCGTAACATAGTTCTAATATTATTGCTACTCCATTGTGGTAGCACATTAGTCGCAATATGGTCGTTAACAAGATGACGACTACATAGGCACCACTTTTAGTCGTAAACTTGTGGTCGCGAAATCTGCTTTTTCTTGTAGTGATCTGATTAAGTTAATTTATTTTCTAAAAATCTTCTAAAATTGTATATAAAATATAAAAATACAATTAAGTCAAAATACCAATAAAACCCGAAGCCACGAAGCTGCTACCTAAATTTTCCAGACCTCATAACTCGATCGTATGAATTTTGAATTGCACAACTCAGTTTTAAAATTAGTACTAGGATGATATCCGCACTTCGCGACAGTGCTTTATTTAGTATATGTCGATGTTAATTTGATAGAAGAATTTTGTGAGATGAGAAAGTAACTTATAAGTTGGTTCAAAATATCTTCTGTCTTTTGTAATCCTATTATTATAAGACACATAACCAATTCGATAACCATATAATCAATTTATTTAATTGGTATTATATAACCAATTTATATAAACCGACAATTTTTCATATATGTTATTTAACTCTATAAATTATTGCTTAATTTATATTAATTAATTTTGCCTTTTTTTATAGTGTTACACAACTACGAAAAATGACCCAACACTCTATAAACCGATAACTATATAACCAATTTATATAAACCGATAAATTTTCATATATGTTATTCAACTCTATAAATTATTACTTAATTTATATGATTAACTATGTTTTTTTGTTTTTACAGTGTTAAACACTATAAAATTGACCTCAGTCCAAAATGTTTTAAAATGTTTTAGGACATTTGTTTTTGTAATTTGTAAATACTTAAATCGGTAAATTGACCTCATTCCAAATTAAACGTTTTGAACTTTTTTAGGACATTTGTTTTTGTAATTATTCAATACTATGTATACGTAATAAATGTACAAAAAGTTATTGTAAATATTTAAATCGATAATATATATTATATATTGACCAAACATATCTTCATTTACTTCTTTCATATGATAAGCTGCAAATACCCTTTTGAATATAATGTATTTCAATAGGGTTTTCATTAAAGACAACATATCAACTTACAACCAAAAAGCCTCTCTTAGTATGAATAAAATTTTCTTTTACTGTAATAAAGATACAATCTTTAATAGTTTAAATATCAAATACAGTTATAGAAACTGTATTTTCTTCTAAATTTTGGTTTATAAAATGTTTTTCATAGATATGTGAGACAATAATATAATCTATTCTATGGTCTTAACATTTTCCCATTGTTAGCCTTATATAATTAAAATTTACAGTAAAATACTACATTAATATAATCATTTTATCTAATCATTCATAACTTAAGTTCTAATTATAGTTTTTTGTAACATAAAATATAGTAAAAATTTATTTCATCAGTAAAAATAAGAAGTAATTAAAATTCTTTATTAGAAATGGTAATCTGTTTCAGCTCACTGAGAATCTCAAGTTTACAGTCATATATATATATATATATATATATATATATATATATATATATATATATAAAGGGTTCAATGTGGCTGCCCTCACCTTATTTTCGCAAATTTTTTTATTTTTTTTGAAAAATATCACCATGTTTATTCATCCCTATATCCCTCCTATATACCATTCGAATTTCGTCAGAAACAGAGACTCCTACGGCCTCCATCCAGACAGTCATTTTTTAACGGTAACAGGATTTTTTAAATCGACACCATCTCGATGGAGGCCGTAGGAGTCTCCGTTTCTAACGAAATTCGAATGGCATGTAGGAGGGATATAGAGATGAATATACATGGTGATATTTTTCAAAAAAATAAAAAAATTTGACGAAAATAGGACGGGGACAACCATGTTTGGCTGCCCGCAAGGGGCAGCCCCATTTTTTCCATATATAAATTATTACCCACCCTATATTCTGAGAAAAATACTACAATGCTTGAGATACTCAAATTCTCAGTCAGTTTAGTTTCTCGACTATTGCAATCATTAATCTTTCTAAATGTCTCAATTCTCAAAGTGTACGTAAATGGTAATATTATTTTATTTTTAAAATAGCAGCAGACTGCATTAATAATGGGAGGCTACATCGTATAAATATTGGGACATTTTTGGAAGGAAATGTAGAATCTTAGATTTTTGGGAAATCATCAAGAAAACCATACGAAAAAATGACACCATAAAAAAATAAGGGAGTGAGATTAAACCTTCGGCATTCAAGTGCAACCTCTCGCAGTCGGAGGAGCACGCGGTCCTACATGATCTTCGTTCAAGATTTGTGTGATGGGTCTGACATCGGCTGAAGATTAACATCCAAGATCGATTTCAAAGCCTAGCGATTGCCAACAACTTTACGGAGGTGAGAGCAACGTTGGATCACCTATACTGAGAGAGAAGGGAGACAACTTCATTTGTAGACATTTATACAAGAAATGTGTATAGTGCATGTAGAGTGTCGAACTCAGGGACCACACAGGATAGATCAAGCAAGTGCGAAGATGTGAATGTGATTAAGTGTCTACAAATATGCAATTTTTTGTGGGTTTTTAATTTTATAGTTTTTAATTTTATTTTTAATTTTTAATTTTGTATTTTGGTTTTTGATTTTCTGATTTTTATTTTCTTTTTTTATATTTTATATTTTTGTATTTTCTTTTTCAATAAGAGAATATATATACAATATAAGAGAGAGGAATAGAGTATTTATAAAAATCGGGAAAAATGCTCAAAACTCAGGAAAATAAATGTTTTTGGTCTTTTTGTAATTTTATAATGTTTTTGTGATTTTTGGATAATTTTATAAATGTTTTTGGTATTTTTAAAAGTGAGAAAACAAGAAAATAGTACACTAAGCTGCTGGCCGAAATTAAAATGAGGATAGAAAATAGCAAACAGTCTCCAAAATTCCTCAAATTAATTTTAAATCACAGGAAATAAGACAAGGAAAGTTTGCATTTTTAGGATTTTTTTAGAATTTTTTAGAATTTTATGAAGTTTTTAATATTTTATAATTTTTAAGGTTTTTGTTTTGAGATTTGTAATGATTTTTGGACTGACACTAAATATGATAAGATAAGAAAAATATTTTTTTTGAATTTTTAAAAACGTTTTTATATTTTTTGATATTTCTTAATGCAAACAGTGCTGAAAAGGCATATTTTTGATTTTTAATAATTATGAAAATGCAATTAAAATGCAATACAACAATATGGAGTGAATGAGCAAGTAAACAGGAGCTTAACTAATTTTTTGGTGATTTTTAGCAATTTATAGATGCATGAAATAAATAGAGACAACATCAAGAAACTACACTACTTGCAAGGACATAAGTGCAAATAAGCAAACATCCAGGGGCCACAGTGCAATTTTCACGCGAAATATTTAACTAATAAATGAAGTTCCTAGATTAATTATAAATACCCAAAGCCGCAAGGGCTTAATTGCAAAATTTCCAAGCCCACGTGTAGAAACACGTGACCTGACAGGGGTAGAAATGCAATATTACAAAACTCCAAAGGTATACATGCAATTTATCCAAAAATAATATAACTGCAATTAGAATTCTTAGGACTAAAACTAAATACGACAACAGCCCAGGGTCCCCTTGCAAAATTGCCAGGGGCACGTGCGTAGCGCACGTGACCTAGCGAGGACCTAAGTGTAATATTACAAAGCCTAAGGGGGGTAAAATTTAAATATTACAAAAGTTATAAAAACCAGATGAATGTTTTAATATTAAAGCGTAAATACAAAATTGGCTGGGATAGGAATGCAAAATACCCAGCGAAGCGGGATCGCACGGCTGAAAAGATTTCTCTAATGCCACGTGGCGATGATACAACGGCCAATACCCCTTCGGATGGAATGCCCCGATTAGATGCTCCTTGATCGATCGGACGGCTGACATGAGGGGCGATCCAACGCTTCCTGTACACCCGGAAGAGTGCGACCAAATCTAACAGTGAGGGAGGACTCGGGAAGCATGATTAAGATTATTAAAATCTATGTGATCTCTACACTGCAACTTGATTAAGATTATTAAAATTTAGCATGTTGTATTATATTATACACTGTTAAATCAATCTGTAGATTTAAATATAAGAAAAAAATGAAAGGATTGTAGATTGTGGATGGCATGTACTTTTGAATAGATGAGGATGATCGAGGAATATGATTCGGATAGGAGCAATAGAGAGGATGTTATGTAGTACTGCAGAGACTGATGCACTTTTTGTGGATCACTGGATCCGCTCGATCTTGATCAAGCATTTTGCAAAAATTCTCGCTTTTTGTGGGCATGTACCATGAAAATTCATGCTAACTGCTCGATCAAGATCGAGCGACTCATATGATGCACACAAAGTGTAGTAGACTCTACGGTACTGCAGACGATCTGCTTCCTAGGAGCAAATGGAAGTATGGATGAGTTCTAATAGAAATAGTTTGGTTTGGGGCATAAAAAGATGGATGGACGGACTCTTATGTTGTTGTTGTTGCGTGGTAAGAATATATGTCAATCGTGTATATAGATTTAAAAGGAGGTGACAACTAATACAAAGGGAGATGTGTCGACCATGTGTGTATGTATGTGGGATTATCGGTGATTCTTATTATGTTATTTTCCATGTGAGAATTACATATTCTGGATTGAGATTTCATTTTTTGCCTTAGAAGAAAAATTTTCGTTCTACCAAACTACGTGCCTAATTACCTGCTATGGTCGAATTGTAAGTAAAGCAATAGATGCAGTAAGAGATTGGATGTACAATCACCTAGTAATGGATCCATTTGCATGCAATTTCTCCAAGGTGTAGAAGGCTTTTTTAATTTTGCTTATGCTCGAGGAGATGGAATAGTTGATGTAGATGGGAAGATAATTTATCCATGTATGAAATATTAAAGAAACAAGCGAGAGATGTTGTGGTAGCACACTTGTGCATGAAAGGTTTTGTTGATGCATACACATGTTGGTATGCACATGGAGAGAGGCATACTACTCACAGAGAGAATTCACATTCTATGAACAATCCTTTTGTTGATATGGTTATGTATGCAATAGGTCAGGACTTTGACCATGATGTGGATGGACGTAATGAGGAATTTCATAAGGAATCTGAAGACTTTTTTGAACTCTTGAAGAATGCACAAGAACCATTATGGAATGTGTCACAGAGTAAAAATCCCGCTATCGATTTCGACCGAACCTGTGCGGTGTTAGCTAACCTATAGCTAACCAGCCTTCCTGAATAGAAGGATCATAGACGCGCTCTAACTCTTCTCGTACCCCCGCTTGCTCGCGTACTGACACTCCAACATAAGCACGAGCTTGAACTCTTGAATTGTCCAAGAACACTCTCAACAACACGCTCAAGAACACCACAATGCAATCACACGAGCAATGGCACAAAGCTCTTCTCTTTATTAGAAGGGGAACTCTCTCTGGAGTGGGTGTTGACACTCTACACTTGTGTGTTTACAAATGAGTCACCCCTCTCCTTTTATACAAGATTCAAGGCAATCCAAGGGACACTCATTATTACATTTACAATAATGATACATAAAGACACAAGAGACCCTTCGTTCTTTGGCAACCCTTCGCGTTCCTTCCTCAGCAACTCTTCATCTGCTCGTCTCTTTGAGTCCTTTGTTGTCCTTTCGTCTTCCCGCACGGTTGATGCACAATCAACCGTCCAGTCATTAGCACACGCGCGCTCCAACACTTGTTGATGCATCTTTACCATAATTCACCGAGTGCTACCGAACACGCGATCTTGTGCTAAAGAGAACCCGCAACCTCCAAACTCTCGTGCGTCCTTCCTTAGCGTTTTGCAAGTTAAGGGGAAGTCCTCAGAACTTCGCTATTGTGGCCTCCATACCACTCTCGCACGTGTACTACTGAGCATGCTCGACAATGCTCGTACTCAGCACCTACAACACTTCATACCTTTATGGATTACCACGCATCACTACCGATACCGTGTGCCTTCATGCGTATGCCTCTGTGATCGTACCGCATTTCTCCTCAATGCATACTGCTTCACTGCATATCGCCCTTATGCGCTCGCGTATGTACCTGCTGCATGCATCCACTGTCATGTCTTGCATTGCTGCATGTACTCGTTGTGCTCGTACTGCTACAAGCTTCATGACACTTTGCTACCGAGCCAGTGTCCTGTGTGACGCTTCTCCCTTGTAACGTACGGTTGAGCTTTCAGACTCTCGCGGATAACCTCCATAATATCCACGCGTTTTCGAACTCCTCCTGAAGTCCAGCTCCATCGATCATTCTCGAGCATCCAGCTACCGTGTCTGCACGATCATTCTCGATCACGGAATTTGGGGGTGTGACAAGCCTAGCCCACCTAAAGAATCGGTTGTCCTCAACCGAGCATTCCCTCTTCAGCTGGCGTCCCGTCACGATCCTCCCTCTGCTATGAACCTCCTGATGCTGCTAAATTGGAAGGGTTGTGTTTCCTTGCACCACCTCCCTTCATACACCTTATCTTCTCACGAGCGACGTCCCTCCATGACTTGGTCTTCAACGTGAAAAGTGGAGCTTCCTTGCCAGCTCCCATTTTTGGTGTATCCTTCGCGGATCCAGCATCTCCATCGCTATTTTGTGGCAGTCCAACTCCACGTGTAGAGTACTCACCTCTACTCTTGCTCATTGAAGATCTCGATCGTTACCTGTGGGAATCCCCGCATCTTGAGAAATGAGCACCTCCTGCGCTCCGAGCGTCTTTGGTATCTTTCGTCCTGCAAGATCGTTGGTGGTTGGTTCATCACCACTCCACTCCTATGGATGTGTAACTTCTTGCCCATATTGCATCACCCTCCAGAGCTCTGCCTCACCTTCTCGTGCATGGATGTTCTCCTATCCGTGGCTTTGGTTGTGTTTCTCCAGCACACACGTTGGTGCTCAGCATGCACCTGCGTAGTCCTGTGCATCTTCGATCGAGCCTTGGCACCTCCAAAGATCTTTGTTGTGGATTTCCCTCCCTCCACCAAATTTGAAGCTCCAGTTTGAAGTGATTTGATGTACCTTGCACATAGAACCGATTTCTCCCAAACGTACCTCACCTTCTTCCTCCTCCTTGTCCACACAAAGAGAGTTCATCTTCTCCTTCTTTGGGCACTCCCGCGCCCTATGCGGTCTGTCGCATATGAAGCACCCCTTACTCTTGGGTTTCTTCCTTTTCTTGGAGTACTCTCGTTCCTCCATTGGTGGATCATGGGCAACGCCTTTGCCCTTGTCCTTCGATCGTAACTTTAGCTTGTTGGTGAACTCCTTCTCTTCAGCCTCGTGACTTGGTTGGGCCCCATAATCAACCAAGGCATCCACCACCACGATTGGTGAATTTAGGTCCTTCACTCCCTGCCTCTGCAGTTCGTCTTGCTCCCAGCTTTGGAACCCGATCATGAAGTTGAACAGCCTATCCTCCTCGAACATCCCCTTGACGTTCAGCAACAAAGACGTGAACTACTTCACGTACTCACGAACTGTGCATGTTTGCTTCAGGCGTCGAAGAGCCTCTCGCGCAACCCACACAGTGTTCTTCGGTAGGACTGCTCCTTCAATTATGTGACTAGATCATCCCACCTGGAGTTCCTCGGTCTTGCCTCATCTGTTGCACGACTCCTCCACCATAATTTAGCGTCGCTCGACATGTACATCGATGCCAATCCCACTTTCTCAGATTCCGTCGTCTTGGTCACCTCGGAATATACTTCCATATCCCATAGGAAGTTCTCCAAATTGTTGTCACTCCACGTACCTGTAAAGGGTTTGGTTTCGAGTACCTTGCATTGCTGCACCTCCGTGGAGCTCCCGCTGTTAGCCAATGCCTTCTTGATAAGGGAGATCTCGCTGCGTAGATCCTCCATCATTGTGTTGATCACTTCTTGTATGTCCTTCAAGGATTTGATCTGCTCCGCAGAGTGTTGGGTCTTGTTCCCAACATCCAATCATTCTGAAGAACGGTCCTCCAAGATGACGATGCGATATGCATGAGTCCCAATAGTAGACTCCACTTCTGTCATCGCTTGCTCTAGTGCTACTACACGATCAGTAACACCCACCATCTTTGCTCTGCTGATTGAAGATATATTTGCCCCGAAAAGTATCCTTTATTCCCGCGATCGACCGCACTAACAGCCGCTCGTAACTTTGCCCGCTTTCTTGGCACCGACCAAGCTCTGTGATCTGCTCCTTACTTTGATACCAATTCATGCTAACGAATTGTATCACAAACTGTGCTCTGATACTAAATGTCACAAGGTCAAAATCCCACTATCGATTTCGACTAAACATGTGCGGCGCTAGCTAACCTGTAGCTAACTCGCCTTCCTGAATGGAACGGTCATGAACGCGCTCTAACTCTTCTCGTACTCCCGCTTGCTCACGTACCGACACTCGAACACAAACACGAGCACAAACTCTCAGATCGTTCAAGAACATTCTCAAGAACACGCTCAAGAACACCACAATACAATCGCACGAGCACAGGCTCAAAGCTCTTCTCTTTATTAGAAGGGAACTCTCTTTGGAGTGGGTGTTGACACTCTACACTTGTGTGTTTACAAATGAGCCATCCTCTCTCCGTTTATACAAGATTCAAGGCAACTCAAGGGATGCCAATTATTACAATAATGATACATAAAGACACGAGAAACACTTCGAGTTCTTCGACAACCCTTCACGTCACTCAGCAAATCTTCGTCTGTTCGTCTCTTCGACTCCCTTGTTGTCCTTTCATCTTTCCGCACGGTTGACGTCCAGTCAACTGCCCAGTCATCAGCACACTTACGCTCTAACGCTTGCTGATGCATCTTTACCATAATTCACCGAGTGCCATCGAACACGCGGTCTTGTGCCAAATGGAACCTGCAGCCTCCAAATCCTCGTGCCGTAAATCCTTCCTTAGCGTTCTGCATGCTAAGGGGAAGTCCTCCAAAACTTTGCTATTGTGGCTGCCAGACCACTCTCGAGCGTGTACTACCGAGCATGCTCGACAATGCTCGTATTCAACACCTACAATGCTCCATGCCTTTGTGGATCGCCACGCATCACTACTGGTACCGTGAGCCTTCATGCCCACGCCTCTGTGATCGTACCGCATTGCTCCTCAGTGCATACTACTTCACTACATGCTACCCTTCTGCGCTCGTGTACATACCTGCTACTTGCATCCACTGTCATGTCTTGCACTGCTGCCTGTACTCGCTGTGCTCGTATTGCTATAAGCTTCATGACACTCTCCTACCGAGCTAGTGTCTTGTGTGACGCTTCTCCCTTTAACGTACAGTTGAGCCTTCGGACTCCCGTGGATAACCTCCGTAATATCCACACGTTTTCGAACTCCTCCTGAAGTCCATCTCCATCGATCATTCTCGAGCATCCAGCTACCGAGTCTACACGATCATTATCGATCACGGAATTTGGGGGTGTGACAGCCTGGTTGTAACTCGTTTTCGCTCTTGTCGATAGTTATAGAGTTGTTGACGACAAAAGCTGAGTATAATATGACTAACGCCAAAAGCAGTTACATCCGTATCCAATTTTTAAGGATACGATAATATACTTTTAATTTCCATCAATATCTGTATGCACATTTGTATTCTATTAAAAAATAGATAAGAATACAATAATACCTATAACCGTGTCTATATCAGTCTGTTTGCATCTCCGGAGGAAATGTTTTGACCAATAATCACATTGCAAGATTTTATCATAAATTTGAAGTGCAGAGTTATTGAAAATTTGAAAGTGCGGAGTTATAAAATCCTTTGTGGATATCTCTCTAAAATGTGATAACATATATGGGCCGGGTATGGGCTTAAGTTTGGGTCAGGTTCATGGGTTTTACAAGGGGACCTTAATGGGTCAGGTTTTCGAGCTATTGGGTCTGGGCCCTATCTAATTCAAATTTGACCTGATAACGTAACTTGACCTATTTTTACCCAAAAAATCTTTTCGATTTTGGACTTGGGCTGGTTGCGAGGGTCAATCCTACCAACAGTTGTAAATTGGATATTTTAATTCTAAAATATACATTAAAGTTATTGATCTTGATTTATATTATAAGATACTTATTGTCTTTAAATTTCAGGTCATTTGGAGTTCTGTAACGCTTCCATCAAAAGATGCAAAGATTTGATATCCCAGAAGGATAGAAGCAATAGATTGTCTATTATTGCATGAGTTCGACGCATTACATGTTTAACATTTATAAAAAAAGTGGGTATCCTAATTTGTGTGTGCCAATATGTGTGTGTTCTTTTATTCAAGTTTTCTTGAAAACATATGTAAAATATCCTTTCCATCTTCTTGCTTGGGAGATTAGCATAACAAGTCCCTTCTATTGTGGCAACTGTTGTAACACATAGGGGTCGTTCGATGTGCATTCGACAGGGCTAGCACGTGACCAGGCTTTGATCGCGCCCATTCCGATTCGCATCGGACGACCACTACATGTTACGGTAGGTGTTGTAAGTTTGTAATAACAAAGGATCGGTTTCAAATTAACAACTCACATGCATGCTGGTGAAGTTCTCCTCAAAGAACACGTTGCGTTTGAGAAGTTTAAAACCTATTTAAAAAAGAATCGAATATCTGACCGTTAAGACAAAATTGTTATAAGTGTCAGATTAGCGAAATTTGGTAGGTATATAGAACATTAATCTTATTATTCAACCTATATGGCTGTATTTTTTAATCGATTTCACAAAAAAAAGAGAGCATGTCACTTTTGTTGTGGAATAGACTACAACACAACGAGACTGGATGCCAACATCATTTGGAAGAGTAGGGTGCCCAGCAGGATAAAGGTATTCATATGGCTGCTTACCAATGGAAGTATTCTAACTAAGAGTCGTCGCGGACATATTTTGGGGGTGGAAGATTGCATATGTGATAGATGCAGGCAGGAGGCGGAGGATTCGGACCATCTCTTCTTTTCTTGTCCATTCTCAACGCGTGTGTGGAGGGATGTAGATATTGCTTGGATAAGAGTGGACAATATGGCGAATTTCTGGAGTTGCGTCAGAGCCGAATGCGGGGGATAGCGGGTGGATACGTCTTACTTGTTCGCCATTCTTTGGGCCATTTCGTGTGGTAGGAATGATGTCATTTTTAGGGGACAAAATTTCTATTCTGAAAATATGATTGCGCACTGCAGGGCACTTTTTAGCGCTTGGAGTTCTATGTTGTAATGTAAGGTTTGACAAGCCCTTGTATCTGTAAGTTCTCTTACCATATATATATATATATATATATACACACACACACACACACACACACATTTTTATGTGTGGTGGATCCCAGATTGGGAGTCCACCCCTTCTCTTTTCAAAAAAAACATACGTTATGTGTAACCCTCCAAAGGAAAGAACGGATCGATCTAAGATCACAAAGAGTGGGAAGAACGAAAGGTCATCTGTTACATTAAAGCAAGGGAACCACCTCAGAGGGATGAGGATACAATTACCATATCCTTAAAGACGAATATGGATGTAAAACGAATACGAACCGGATGCGAATAAAAACAAAAATAATTAATAGATTAACAAAAATATACATGTTTAGTATGGTTTACACATAAAATAGATATAACATATGTATTGATTTCATAACACTTATATCAACAGTGATGAATGCAATCATAAAATGTTGTTACGCATGGCTATAAATAAATTTATCACTATATTTATGTAAAAAAACGAATATACGAATACGAATGCGAATATTAGCACATGTCAAAGTGATATCCATGTCCACATCCATTTTAAAACGAACACGAATACGATTGTCAAAATATATATAAAACGAATACGATAGCTGATCGGATACGAATATATCCACATTCGTTTTCATCCCTAAAATAAATGGTGGATTATCCCACTTTACATAGAAAAGGAATACTTCCTAACATTACATAGCTTCACCCTAAAAGTTCGAGAAGAACAGATGTAGACAGAACACGTGCTGCAGGAGTTTCTGCAATAGAAAATTACATTTCTCATTGATGAATGAACTCAATAAAACCACCAATATAGAGGAAAAACTTATACATGAAGTAAATTAAATGGAATATAAGTTCCTTCCCTCATGAAATGAAGATGTGCAAAAATAAATATTAAATCAAGAAAAATGAGGGTGGAAATAAATTAAATGGAACATATATGTGCAGAAATAAATTTCCTCCATAACGATGCATTATAAAAACAAATTATGGGCCAAAGTCGGGATTTTCCGAATTGAGCTTAAACGAGCCCAATGCTCCTCCCAACCCATGATCCCCATCATCATGTGGATCACAACACCCGTTGTAACAATAAGAGGATCAGCTCCAGTGGCATTATCGTTGGAGAGAAACTTGTGAAAGTTTCACGAATCACGAATGATGAGGAGGACGTCATTAGATGTAATTGGCAAGTTCAACAATATGATGGACCTTATAATTAAAAGAACGATCGAGACAGAATCTCCCTCTAATAAAAGGGCAATATGATTGAAAGTTCCACAATATCCTCAATCAGTTACACCCGAAAAACAAATTTTACGTTCAGTTCATTTAAAAAATACAAGCAAACTCCCCGATCTCTAAACTCTGCACTTCCGACTTGAAGTGGATCAAAACGCATCACGTGAGACATCAATGATCACGAACATAGATCTAACCGACCAACGGATCAAAACTTTCTACGTGTTTCTTATGTTCGATTGATTTGTTTCCAAGTCTATTTTAAATAAGCAGTTAATCTAATCAGATCTAAACAGATATTCGGTCAGATTTTTTTACAGATTAGATTTCTCGTAGAAATTATAAATGGAAACTGCTCGCTTGTAAATCCTTTAGTTTCTTTTCTCAATTTGATCTGCCAAAAGATTTCAGAGGCAAACTGATGGATGCTTTCTAAGCAGAGAATCAATGAAAGAAGAATTAGCAGATTATCATTAAGACCGTGATTATACATGTGAAAACACAGAATGACAGATGCATCCATTGTCGTCAAAACATCTTCACGCAAACAAAACCCAAAGCAGGTGTACTGCTTTTACATGGATCCGCCGGAAAGGTCTCTACGCGATTGCGCGGCGGCACATAGGGCAATTGGCCTTCTTCGCCAGCCACTTCTCCAAGCAATTCTTGTGGTAAACGTGGGAACAGGGCAACCTCGTCAGCTCCATATCTTTGCGAAACTCCACCAAGCACACGGCACATTCGCTCGCCATCTCCACCTTATCGCAGCCGTACCTCACCGTCTTCAGAGTTGATGATGCCTTCCTGGGACGCTTGCTGACGCCTCCGGCGTCCCCCAACACGAGCACATCGTCGATGGCCTCCCATGCTACGGTGCTCATCTCCACAGGTTGAATGATGCAGTAGTGATATCCGAGCTCCACATCCATGACCGTTCCCGTTGCATTCATATATCCTGCAATATCCTTCAGTGTTGAGACGATGTGTGCCGTCCTTGATAAGAGCTCTTCTTCGGAGGAGATGGTGCGGAGATTGCGCAGTTTGTCGGCGATCAGGTCCCGTGCTTCCATCGTGGGATCGCGGAACATGTGGAGGCCTTGATCAACGACGAAGCCCCTACGGGAAAAGAGACGAGTCGTTCGTCGGCTTTCCGAACTAACCTGCAGGCTGATGCTCAGCATCGGTCGACTCGATCGGGCACGCCTCGTGGCGACGGTGAAAGTGCCGTCCGTCGTGGTTACCGGCATTCTTGTGGATTTCCGAGGCGGGAAGATAGATACGATTGTTTGGATCTCCGGCAATGGATTATACGTGTATATATACTACGCTGAAAATCCCACTCATGCCATAATTAGGAGTAGTGGAAATCTGTAATCTCACTCACGGCATAATTAGGAGTAATCGAAATCTGCAAGATAATCTTCAAGAAAAAAAACTGTTGACAGATTTTTGGCGGGGAAATCGAAATTTATGTAATCACGAAACAGGTATAATTGATGATCACGTTTTTATCCGATTCGAATGTAAACACCAAAGAAAATATCATATCAATATTTAATGATTTCAAAATGCATGGATAGTCCCTTTGATGGACATATTTAAGAATATGCAGCTTTTAGACAATGAAGAATTCACGCGTATTATATTGTATTGATAAGGGATGGGCATTGGATTGGTTCAGTTCAAGCGAGCCAACCAAAACTGATTCCAACGCGTAACCGGATGAGCTAGAGCCCAAAGTTCGATCCACTAGATAAATGCTCCGGATTTGGACATAAATCCATGAATCACATAGGATCGATTAAAAAAACACCTGATAACATGATACGTGCATAATAGTATTCCAATCTTTAGACATTATTCCAAGCAATATATATTGCACATTTTCATGTTCATTCTCACCTTTTCGGTATTGTTTCTTTTAGAAATTTTAACATACATTTGAACTCTTTAAATTATGCGAATGAACACGAGTAGATAATTGTCAATGAATACAATATTATGCGTTGATTTATGAGCTAGTTAACATACCTATAATGATCGATGAATGTTTTAGATAATGCGAGAAAATAAAGACTTTCAAAGCACCGGTTTGCTTCTGTCTATAATGATTTTATTACATATCTTAATAAAGTAATCTTCTTTAAAAAATGAGAGTCCAAATTTTATTTACCCTAATATCGCATCAAAATATCTGAAAATCGCAGACTTTGGGCATAATGTAGAAACTATCTTAACAATCAAATGGAAGAAATGATAATTATAACATTTTTACTCCTTTATATATATAAAAAAGATCAACATTCTTTCATTAAAAGAAAAGGACATCCTCTAGCCATGATGAGAGAACCCTTGTTGATCTTGCACTTGCTGTCGCTGAACTTCAGACGGTAGCCTTCACTATCGAGTTGTAAACCAGATATAAGGCTAAGCCGCACATTAGGAACATGCATCATATTCTGCAGGATCATTGAGCACCCAACGTCAGTCTGCATCGGATGGTTTCCATGCCTACGATCTTAGAGTAACTTTCATTACCCATCCAGACTCGTCCATAATCACTCCTAGTGTAGGTAATGAAGAACCCTCTGTGTGGAATTACATGATAGGAGGCGGTCGTGTCGATGACCCACTCCAAATCACTCCCTACATGCAAGCACTGATCCTGGATGGCGAGAATCACCTCATCTGCACTATCATCTGCCACAAATACTGCTAGATTCCCATCTTCATTTTTCTGATTTTTCTTGGCTTCGACTTGCTCTCTCTTCCAAACCTTGCAATCTCTCTTCCAGTGATCGAGCTTCTGGCAATGGTGACACTTTCCTCTGCCCTTGGACTTGTCTCTGGATTGATGCCTCTCCCAAGACTTTCCTCTACTACTGGATCTTCCTCTCCTCAACTGCATACACATGTAAAGAGGGGGATCTTTCTCCCGAAGAGTGACGCCTGATCTCCTCATTCAGGAGACTACCCTTTACCATGGGCATGGAGAACTTTCTATCCTCCGCAAAATTGCTCATGGTGACTACTAGAGTCTCACATCTGTATGATAATGAGCCCAATAAGAGAAGTGCATGCAACTTGTCATCAAGTGCTAAACTCATGGAAGTCAATGGATTGATGATGCTTTGGGAATCATTCAAATACTCTGCCATTTTGGTTCCATCCTTGTACTTCAAGTTCACTAGCTTCCTAATCAAGAAAGCCTTGTTGGTTGCGGTCTTCTGGTCATAGAGTTCAGACAACTTGTCACACAACTATTTTGTATTCGTCTCTTCAACTACATGATGGAAAACTGACATGTCAAGCCACTTTCGAATAGTCCTAATGGCCTTTCGATTCAACTTTGTCCATTCACCTGCGGATATGTTTTCCAGCTTGGTGGTCTCTCTCTCTACCGGATCGTGGAGTCTTTACAATATAAGATGTCTTCTATCTTGGCTTTTCAAATCTGCCAGTTACTGCTTGTGAGCTTAATCTTTATGCCCTCATCATCTTGCTTATTTTGCCCAACCTGAGCTTTGATACCACTTGTTGGGGATAAACAACCACTTGTTGGGGATAAACATACAAAGGAGGAGTATCCCCTAATTCCCGTCCTGCAACAAGATGGAAAACATGCTGGACATGTGAGCCCACGGTGAGCCATTATGCAATAAATGTTATTGCAAATATCATTTCCCGATCTGAAATGAAGAGTAACTAATTTACACAATAGGTCGCTTAGTACAATTAGGGTTATGTACCATGACCATCTTAATGATCATACAACTGTTGATTCAATTATTGAATCATAGAGGTTGGTACTTGGATGAATATCTAATGAGTTAGATTGAGGACTCATCAAGCACCGTCAAATGATTGTTAAGAGATGATATCCATACTGAGTAGGAGATGGCAACCCTTTCGCATAAAGGCTGATATCTAATTGACCTCTTAGTGTAGGTCCTCTGCATAGGAATAGAGATTCGGAGGTATTAGATAAGTTCGGTCAAAGAGCTGACTTAACGAGATCTAGATAACCAAAGTCCTATGTCGTATGCTGTCACGATAAAGGCACACATCTTTTGACCGGAGACAGATGTGTTACTATATGTTTGAGTATGTATATTTGACAGACCAGTAGGTTGATGACCTAATCAAGGTCGAAACACAGACGCACTGGTGTGTATGTAAGAGCATATGAGTAATACGATCTATCAAAGGGATCATACAGGTTCAGTTACTGAATCGGAAGACATGAGCTCACTCATGAGATCAAATGTGCACGGTTGTCTCGCTTTGGAAGCTTGACTGAATTTGTAGGTTTGATATCTACTTTTGGAAAATATATGTTCAAGACCTAGGTATGATATATGCTTTTGGAAAGTATATGATCTATACCAACTCCTAATGATCGAATGAGAAACTTAATGATAAAACCCTAAAGGAGACAGTCTAAAAGAGATCTAATACTTTGGGTTTATTTGGGTCTTCCAGTATGCAGGATGTACATGTATTGAGAATACCTGAGGATGATGTGATCAGAAACGATTGTATAACCATAATGCTTCCATTCCAAAGGATGATGAAACATGTTTGGATTTTAGTGACTCCTCTCATAGAGACATGAACTAATCTTAGTCCAAATATTGGATATTGATCTGAATGTAATTCAAATGCAATGATAAGTTAGATCTACGGCATTTATTTAATCAAACATGTATAGGAGGTCCGCAAGATCTAGATTTGAGATGTGATCTCAATATCCAAGTCACTATACGTGGAACAATACAATCGCACTGTCCTTATCTCCGAGTATCCACGGAGAAAGCACATTATCCTTAAAAGAGTTCATGGATAATTTCATTGTTGATATGTGTATCCGAGCATTGAGAAAATTGATAATTAAATATGATTTAATTATCATGAGTAATATGAATTTAATTCATATTATAAGGAGAGTAGTATTAGATAATTAAATGTGATTTAATTATCAAAGATGTTAATAATGCGAATGTGATTCATATTATTTTGGTAATTGAGAATAGAGATCCAAGATGATTAAATGTGATTTAATTATCATGGACATGAATAATGTGGATAGCAATATCCATATTAATCATATATATTATAAATATGATTTATAATATATTAGAGAGAGCATATTGTGATTTATATTTGTTAATTAATTATTGATGTGAATTGGATTCACATTGGATAATTAATTGAAAATTAATTTACATTTTGTTTTGGGATGTGAATGTGATTCACATTTTTCCAATGGCATGATTGCATTATTTCATCAGATAATTATGAATTATTTTTGTGAAATAATTTACAACAATTGTTGTTGTAAATCTTCGAGATATCATGAGATAATGAGATCTCATGAGATGTTTGGTAGCCGTCCCCCCTATTTAGGGGATATGGTTTATCTCCTCATTATCTCCAAGAACAATTAATTCATTTGATTTAAATTTAAATATATTGATTTATCGATATATATATATTAATTTAATTTAATTATTATTGTGTTTTCACAACAAAATCATGGCCATTGAAAGAAACATAAATCAATCTCATCCATTGATTGTGTGATGTCCATGAAATCTCAAAACCCTGTATAAAAAGAGGCACCCCTTGCTCTTTGAGAGAGATGATTGCAACAACGAATGCTCTCTCTCCCTCTCTCTTTCTCCACACGCCAAACCTCTCTCTCTCTCTCTCATAATGGTCGTTCACCATGGAGCCCTTGTGAGAGTCGTCATCTTCGCAGCATCGTCGTTATGTTGCCGGATCATCTATTCGTGAATCTCCATCTCCTTCGGTGTGCCTGACTCGTGAAGAAGATGTTGGATCTCGTGTGACGACATCAGGAGATCCGCCACTTGGATCATCTACATGGATTGTGAGGATCACACATCTCATCAACGCTCTCGCAAGCGTCTCCTCTGTTGGATCGGACTTGAGACAGGAGATCTCTTGGTTTAGAGACTCGATTGTAACCACACTTCAAGAGGTAAATCTTATACCTATTTGTGGTTAAGATGAAACGATACAAGAAGTATTCTTGGATCATGTGGTTTCATCAATTTAAAATTTTTAAATTTCCACTGTCTCGAGCAAATAGTGCGACTAGGCGCTCCCGATCGCATTCGATGCGATCCTCACGCTTTCATGATGCGCTTGAGGATTTCCCCATATCCTTCAAAACAACAATATGATTTCCCCACTCGAGAGCCAAATGGCAACAATGGCAAGCAATCATACAAGGAACCACACGAGACAAAGATTTTACGTGAAAAATCCGTACTCGATGTGAGCAAGGGAAAAACCACAGGGAAAGACCGACAACGATTCCACTACGGACAAGATGAGCCAGATGTTCTTTTGGTTTTGTTTCTCAACAAAATTGAGATACAAGCCACAAGCACAATGATAGTTCTTCAACAAGTAACTGACTATTCCTAGGTATCTAAACTACCAAATGTGCTCAAAATCAAGAAGATGGAGTGGCTTTCCTTAGGCCTCCCGGATGGAGACCCAAAATATGATGGTTGGCTTCCTTGAGGTCACCCACAACGACCTCCAACTACTGCTCCCAAACAAACTCGTCCAGCAACTCCTCTTTGAATCCGCAACCCTAGCAACACCTTGACCAACTAGAGAAGAAGAGAAAGACCATTGGCTGCTCTCTCTCTCTCTTACTCTCGATATCTCTCGTGGAGGAAGAGGATGGGTTTCGAAAACCCTTTTTTATGCTTTATGGAATCTCGCTGGAATGGAGCTCGTTACTAACGAACGAGGCTCTCTCCCTTTTTTGGAAATGGGGGCTTGTTGTGCGCCCTAGAATTGGAATGGGCGGCTGCCAATAAGGGGGCTCAACTTGATGGTGAAATTGCACAAAAGGTCCTTAGGGACAAGGGTTGTAGCTCCAAAAGTTGGGGTTGGATCGCAATAAACCCAACAAACACGGTTTAGTTTATCTTGGATGTTGAGTATGTTATGAACGAGAGACCATTAAGGAACTCTTGGTTGGAAAAACTTGGTCCATGACTTGTGGTGAAGGATCGAGGCGAGTCCTCCATGGGTCAGCACTTGGTAGATTTTCTTATTCAATTTTTGAAGTATTGTCTTGCTCGGGAAGGTAATGGTGTCAGGTGTTTGCATGTTAGGCATTGATGATTCAATTCCTACACTGATTGTCTTCTATATACTATTGTTCATATAACTTGTCGATTATAGTAAGGGGTTTTTTCGACCATCAATATAACCACCACGACTCCTTGAAGAAAACACAACCTCCGTAGCTGCAGACCACATCAAATAATTTGTTTTTGATAATTTTATTGTGGTGATCTAAGTTGAGACATTATCCATCTTTATAGTCATAGATTCAGGAATCTCTCCGGAAGCTATTTTTAGAGCCAACCACCAACACTTCACAAGAGAAAAAAATAGGAAGAGAAAAAAGAGATACTCACAACCCTTGTACCTTTTTCCATGAGCTTTTGCCACAAGATCAAGACAATTGCACAAAAAAGGATCCCCTTGTTTCCAATTTTCTACACTAAACAATACCTTCCTCAAAACAAGTATAGTGCGCCTCGTTGGTTACAAGTACCACCCAAGAACAATGCACCTCTAATTGAAAGCAACAATAAATATTTGAAGATGGAGCTCCTCCGTTGAAGACAACCATGGAGATGGACAGGGTTTACACAAAAACAGGTGATGCGCCACGTCACGCACAACAGTGCACAGCAGATGGAGGCAAACCACCATGCACAACAGAACACCACGACCGTAGCCCACACACAACAAGATCCTGGAGGTTGCACGTGAGCCTGCGCACGTGCACGGAACATCAGAATCCGGGCGGTGGTGCCCTATATCAAGAAAATGAGGGTGTGATGGTGCACAA
Source organism: Ottelia alismoides (assembly GCA_037367405.1). NCBI lineage: Eukaryota > Viridiplantae > Streptophyta > Magnoliopsida > Alismatales > Hydrocharitaceae > Ottelia > Ottelia alismoides. The sequence continues at coordinate 53,127 of JAZKJV010006522.1, read as the reverse complement.
AGGCTTTGAAGCCTCAGATCTGGGTGGAAGCGCACCCGAGAAGACCATGAAAAACAAGGGAGGCGATAGTGGTGCATCCACGACAACATATGGAGCCAAGAGAGGCGCACCCAAGTCCATGAGACTAGATTTGGGATGGGTTTGGTTGCTGAATACCCATTCATCACTCTTTATTCTTATATTTTAGCTACAAAAACCTTTGCAAATGCATGTATATTCATGTAAATACAAATAATTATCAAAAGCATGCATTGTATAAAGTTTAATAATTAGCATGTTTTTGTGCAAAAATAAAAGAATAAAGATTAAAAAGAAAAAGAGGGAAATATTTAGAATAAATATTGAGCAACCTAACCCAAGGGAGGGCTCAACATGAGCCTGACCGCATAAAAGCCAAAGTAGAGGGAGATAGGGGCTCATGTGTGTAAATATATATGTAAATAAAATAAAAGTATTTTCCTCACAAAAATAGGCTTGTAAATATTTGTATATATTTATAAGTATAAAAACAATATAAAAATATAAAAATTAAAAAGAAACCAAAAATCTCATTCATGTACATGATCACCTTGTACATAGTTCCATCATCCCTATTTATTTATCCTTATAAATAAATAAAAGTAATCTCCAAAATTTTTGTAAATATTATATAGTATATAGTGTGACTAAATAAAATAAAAACAATTAAAACAAAAACAAAATAAAAATAACAAAATTAAAAACACAAAAATATATTGTAAATATACCAAGTATATAAATGTATATATGTATTTATTTCACCTATGTATATAAATAATTAAAATAAAATAAAAATATCTTTTTATTCCTTATTCTATACTGAAAATAAATAAAATATAAAAGGGGAATAAAATTGTACAAAAATAACAATTAAAATAAAAATTAAAAACCCCATATAGTGTACATATACCTATATATAACATATTATGTATATACCTTATTTTTATTTCGAAAAAATTATTAAAAATCACTAAAAAATAGAAAAAAAATAAAATAAATATATCATGTTTTAAGTTTTCACTAAATCGACCATTTGCTACCCTTAATTTTAATTTCAAAATCCAGCCACGTGGCCGCTTCCTACTGGTCCTGGGATTGTTGACCGCCCGGTCAACTCCCCCCCTCCCCCCCAGGACCACTTCTCACGGGCTTGGGCGCCCGACCCGATTTCCCTAATTTCTAGCGTCTAAACCCGATTGACTCTTACCTAAACCCCGGGTCAGATCCGTCCACGACACATCCGTCACCCTCGCCGAAGCCTTCGCCTTGGGATCCGCGCTCCAAATTCCCCTACCCGCGCACCTCTTTCCGGACCCTCCATGATATATATTCCTAGCTCCGCCACCTCGAATCTGATCTTTGGTCATTTAATTCCACCCCCAGTGAGCTCCAGTGTGTGCGCGAGAGTGACAGCTCGCGTCCGGTGCTGTCGAAGCGAGGAGAGGGAGCGTGGACACTGATCCGGCGAGCATCGCCGCCTTGCTCCGCCACCAGCAGGAGCATCGAGCTTCGGACGTCGGCGCTCCGTGAGGCAAAGACCCAGAGCTGCGCAAGCTCACCCACAGCCCATTCAGCCACCCAAGTAGCTCCGTTAGCCTTTCTTTTTCCGTAATTTCTAGTTACCCCCAAATCGCTCCGCCGCCGTCCATCGTCGATTCCTATCGATTCCGACCACCATTCGATCATCGGGCATCGCCATAGCCCTCGCCTCCTTCCCGCGCACCTTCTCCATATCCCCATCCAACCCAGCTCGCACAGGAGCTGAGATTCGAGCTCCACCGTCCTCCCTTCGCTGGAGCTCGCTCACAGCGCTCCATCTTTCACCATCACTCCGCCTAACTGGGTCGAGGCAGTTTGCCCTCGACCCGCGAGTCTCCTGGACTGTTTTACAGGTTCAATGAGGACCATCTGAGGTCCTTCTACATCGAGCCAGGAGCTTCGCCTCCGCCGACCTCGCCGGAGCTCTACAGAGCTCGGCTGGGCCATCGGAGGGTATCAGCAGCTGCGCAGCACCTCGACGGAGCTTCTCCGATCCTCAGACGCAGCAGGGGAGGTCAGGAGCGCACGCACTAGGCTGGCGAACCTCGCCGGCCACCTGTTCTTCCTCGACCTTCAGACGCCGTTCGATCAGCCCTCCTGCTCCAGTTCTTATCTGGACCGTCCTTTCCCGGAGCCGCCTTCACCGTCAGATCTGAGGAGGACCGATCCCAGCTGCCCGATGCTCGTGGGTTAGCCAAAGAGAGCCACGACCGTTGATCACACCACGTGGCTGAACCCCGAGCGTCGGATCACTTCGAGGACCCCAGTGTTGGAGCGCCAGTCGATCCCCACCGTCGATCCCTTCACGTGGCGTCCATCCTGCGATCCGCAGGGTAAACTACCCTTAGGCCCTCCTGTTTATTTCATTTAGCATTTAGTCCTGTAAATGCCTAGTGTAGTTGTCGAGTTTTTGGTACTTTTCCATTAAGGACCTCGTACTTTATTTTCCTTGCACTTATGCCCCTGTGCGTTGTATGACACGTGCATCGACACGTGATTTTCTGGTTTATTTGCAATATAGGCCCTGCAGTTCTGGTTGTTCATTGATGAATGAAAGTTTTTAACTATTTGCATTTGTACCCCTGTGCGTGATACATTTGAACATGTGCGTGATTTTTTGGGTATTTTGCGAATAGGTCCCTGGACTTTTGGTACCTGTCACCAATAAGCCCTCGGAACTTATTTTTCTTACATTTGGGTCCCTGAGTGCCTCAGGCACGCGCGACACGCGTGACTTCCTGGGTTAATTACACCAGACCCCCCCAGACTTTCGGGTATTTGCACATAGGTCCTTGTGCACAGTGCCCCCTCTTCATTTTTGAATAAAATAGCAAATTACCTCCAAATCCAACGAAAATTGGACACATGGCTCCTGCCATAGTGTAAAATTTTCGAGGATTTTTAGGACATTTTTGTTTTCATTTGATATTTTTAAAAATTCAAAAACCTCTATTTTCTTCACTGTCTAACTTTAAAAATCACAAAAAATATTGAATACTGTCTAAAAATTACAAAAAATAGTCTACTGTCTATTTTGTTGTGTTTGATTTTCTAGCCAATTTTGGCTATTTTTCATTACTGAAAATTACTAAAAATTGAAAAACACTCAAAATCTTATAAAAATTCTAGTAAATCAATTAAAAATCCAAAAACAATAAAATAGGTGCCTAAATTTTCCTTGTTTTATTCTCTTTACAGGAAAATTACCTCCCAGCTAATTTGAGGGCTTTAGATATCTTATCTAGGCCCTTTTAGCTCGGCTGGACAATACCTACTGTTTTAGTTACTTTTCGATTTTTAGAAAATTAAATAAACATCAGAAAATTCTCAAAAATTCACCAAACACACTAAAAATTATAAAACACATAAAAATATTTTTGTTTGAATTTTTGGTTGATTTTTAGTGTATTTAATAAATTGTTGAAGTGTGTGTTTATTTGTTTTTCTTATTTTCTTAATTAACTAAAAAATCCAAAAAAATATAAAATATTCAAAAACCACCAAAAATAGTTGCTTCTTTTATTTTATTTCACTTTTTGACTACTTCGTAGGCCGAGAGGCCAACCCGTGCTCCTTGTGTTCGACCCTGGTCGCTATACCAGGTTAAATAAATAGCGAGACCGCTAGCTTATTTTTGATTGATTTTCTCTGTCTTGGTGGTCTACTTTTTCTTGATCGTCACGATCGAGTGATCGAGGTCGCGACGACCATCGTAGAGATACCTGATTGCCTTAGTTGCTCGATTTTCGTGCCATCAGAATGGCGCCGTTGCCGGGGAGCACGGCTTAGTAGTCGATTTAATTCTCTCCGCGGTTTTCTTTTCGTGGCTTTTTGTATAGATTTCTGTTGATATATTTTTCTGACATTTTCTTACAATAATCTGGTTTGACACTCTTGTTTTTATTTTCTTGCGAGGGCCCGAGGATCGAGGCGGCTTCTTCGGAAGCCGACGCAACCACGAGAACCGGAGGCGGCTCTCTTCTTCACAGAGCCGCAGGAGAGCGCGAGGAGCAAGCAGGAGTACGGGAGCCGTGGAATAGCCGCGGATTAGCATAGTTTAGATTAGGATTTATTTCCCGTATATTTGAGCGGTTGTAATAATACAGGTACATTCGGACAGACACTGGATTCTCGGGTCTGTTTCGCCGAGCACCGGTGTACTCGGGGGACCCTTTAGATTTTTCGCGGTTTTTTCGCGGTTTTTCTCTTACTGCCTTTTCTGGTTTCACACGGATTTTCGAGCCCCTAGCCGTAGGATTTTATGCTTGATTGTGACGTAATTCATAGGATCCAAACACCCTAATATAATTGCCCGTTCCTATAGTGCGGTAGTTGGACCTATCATAAAAAATAATAATAAAATAGTTGTTCCATCACCTCCGAGCCTACACGCCGCGAGCCCGCCCCATCAAGCGCTACTCCTGAACTCGACCTGTCGAGAAGAGGCGGGGTGGGTCTAGACCGGACTCTTTGGATTGGAGGCTGGTGGTCGGCTAGCCGTTCTTTCGAGTAGCACTGCTGTTTAGGGACTCGGCTTTCCGCCTGCACCATTTAGGTAGTTTATTTCCTGTCTTTCAATTCTGCGCGGATCACTTCGCATGTAGGCTGCTGGAGTCAGGTACGCATTTCTATCTCTGCATGCATCATTGATTTCTCGCGCATCGGCTTTTTCGTCTTCTCCCCCCCTGTTTTGGATTAAATAACCAGGAGAATCGAAAAATTCGTTAGGCCTTTGTTTTCATTGAAAAATATTAAAAAGAAAAACCATAAAATTGGGACTGGCTAAGACTATTGACCCTAAAAGACACTCACCTTAAAAATTTGTCTTGGGGAGAGCAACCCCCTCATTGTTTGGTTTGCTTGCGCGAGAGAGTGACCCGCACCCTCGGTAGAGCCCTCCGGTGCTATTTCTAGCTGACTACCGACTCTTCCGTGCGGGTCAGTCGGTTGGAGTAGCATCGGGTATCCCAACAGGTCACGTAAGCGCTCTGATAGATTGTTTGTTCACCTAATAAAAACTGACAAGATAATCTGACCGAGCCTTCACGGTCTTCAGCTCGTGTTGCGTTGGTGAGCAGAGGGGTTTGCATTTTGATCATAGTTTCTCCAGATCCCATCCGCACTACTCGACCAGATCACGATGATGGGTAGACGCTCTCTTAGGCAGCCTCTGGTTGCACCGCTTTCGGGCACGTCTACCCAGTCATCTAGGTTGGCCCGCGAGAGCCGAGACCAGTTCTCCGAGCCCGAGTATGATTCCGCCCTATTCCCCCTCGACCCCCTTTCTTTCGGTTCTGAGAGATATGAGCCAGAGGAGAGACTCACAGATTTGACAGCACCTGAGTTTGGCTCGTTTGATTTTGCAGACGCCATGGCCGGCAGTTCTGAGGATCACCCCGGAGGTCCACGAGGAGAGCAGCATTTTGTCCTGGACCAGGGTTCGATCAACTCCACCCTGATCGCCTCCCTCGAGTCAGTGCAGCAGCAGCTGAGGGATCAGGGAGCTTTCATGATGGACATGAGGCGAGAGTTTGAGCAGTTGAGAGCCAACCACGGAGGAGGAGCAGGAGGAGGACCCGACGATCCGGCAGCAGGAGGAGGACCTGATGATCCTGCAGCCGGAGGTGGCAGAGCAGGCGGAGCAGGAGGACCACCACCACCACCACTTAGATAGATGCGGGAGAACCACAATCCCGGGTCGACCTTGACACACCGCTGGGTGGTACTTCCAGCGATCGTGGGGGACTTCAAGTTCCCCCCGAACACCTTGCAGCTTCTTCCCCGATTCCACGGTTTGGCGACAGAGGAGCCTCATCTCCACCTGCAGGAGTTTGAGATGATTTGCAGCACTGTCCACGATCGTCAGGTGGACCAGGATACGATCAGGATGATTGCCTTCCCCTTTTCCTTAGCAGACAGAGCAGCCACCTGGCTGAAGCACATGGGGAAGTTCGTTTACACCTGGGAGCAGCTCCGCACCGAGTACTTGAACAAGTACTATCCACTCGGGCGGACCAATGCAGCGAGAGCCCTCATCAGCAACTTCTCCATGCTCACCAATGAGCAATTCCATGAGGCATGGGAGAGGTTCCGTGAGCTTACTGACCGATGCCCGCACCATGATATCTCGAAGCCGAACCTTGTGCAGAGCTTCTTCAGCGGGCTGACACCAGAGCTCCAGGGCTTGTGAATGCTTCTTGTGGCGGGTCCTATTTCGCCAAGGATCACGACCAGGTCTGGGCCATCTACGAGGAGATGGCCGAGAACTATATGGTGATGTCCCAGACCCGGTTGTATACTCAAGTCAGACCCCAGCAGCAGCCAGGACCCGTGCAGTACCAGAGGATAGCACGGGTCGACACCGGTCCATCCAGTTCATCCGCAGTTGCAGCAGCACAGGCAGAGTCGTCCGCTGCGGATATGGGTATTATCAGTGAGAAGTTGGACCGGATGGAGCTGATCGAGAAGAAGCAGTGCCAGGGTATCACGCAGATGGAGCAGATGGCACAGACTCTGAGCGACATGAAGACCCAGCTCATGTGTCTCCAGGAGGCACAGACGGCTTCACAGCCCCGTCTTCAGTCGCGAGACGATACCGGTGGCAGCAGCAGCTCGTCCCAGTGCTCCAGCTCCTTTCAGCAGCCTAGACAGGTTCACCTTGTACATGCGGAGCCGTACCAGCCGCTGCAGCCTTCCTACCAGTCACCACCATCTCCAGACATGCAGATGGTGGTATACCAGCCGGATCAGCCTCTGGCAGTACTCCCGCCAGCCCAGTACGACGCCGAGCCGTTGATGGATGTCAACGGGATTTGGTACGACCGTCCATAGCCTGGAATCCGACGAGACCATCCCGGATTCAGGTGGGGGAGTGGAGGTACCCAGCCCCAGCAGCAACCATCCGGTCAGGGTGGGCAGTATAGCCAGCAGAGAGATCACCAGCAGCAGCAGCCCCCAGCCTACCAGCCACACCAGCAGTCATCCTTCGTTCCTCATCAGCAGCAGGGACAGTCTTGGAGACGTGAGCAGCAGGCTCACCAGGCACACCAGTAGCAGCATCCTTCCTCCTACCCCTCTCAGCAGCAGCAGCACCAGTTCCAGCAGCCTCATTACAAGAGAGGCTACCCGTCGGGCCCCCATGAGAGCTCCACCTTGGACGACGTAGCCCGCCTCCTCACGGACCAGCAGGCTACATTTAGACGGGAGATGGACGAGTTCCGCCAGGAGATGCGGGACCTGATGAGAGGGAAGGCCGCCATCCCTGCACAGATAGAGCCGAATCCGAATAGCCTGAAGAGGAAGTCTGAGCAGGTAGTTGACACTGAGCATACCACTCCTAGTGATCCATTTGATGATATGTCTTCAGATCTTTTTGATGCTGATTTTGTTACACTTAGGAGCGGTAGAGCACCAGCAGGCGGCACCTCATCTGAGCGACTACTCGAGGATCCACCCAGGGCGTCAGATGAGGAGGAGGAGAGCGGTACTGAGGCCGCACCGAGGATGACGGTGGTACTGATGTCACCAAGGATGCTGATTCCACCGGCGGTATTGAGGCCGCCGCCTTACCAGTTCGAGGAGGTGGTACTGACGCCACCAGAGTAGCCGAGCCAGCACGCGGTACTAAGGCCGCGAGACGTCTAGCAGAGCCAGCCCGTGGTGGTACTGAGGCCACCGGTGTTCATTTTGAGAGAGATGTTGTTTTTCCTTCTGTTGATGTATCTCAGAACACTGCTTTGAATAAAGGAAAAGGTTTAGTTTCTTCTGATCCCACTGTGGTGATTGATTTATGTGCGGATCCGGCCGTCGAGCCATCTAGACCTCTTCCTAGTCCTTCATCTGAGAAGGACCCTGTGATCCCCTTCCCCAGAGCCCTTCTGGTGGGGAAGGGGAAGAAAAGAGAAAAGATCCAAAAAAGAGAGAGCAGGAGGAGTTCAGCCAGAGCATGATCGACAGATTCCATATACAGCTGACCCTTCAGGAGGCTTTGCAGCACATCCCCCTTCTTCAGCGATCATTGAGAGATAGGACCACAGTCAGGAGGAGGAGGAACCACCATTCAGAGATTCATGTGCTGACAAAAGCCACGTGCTTCGCGATCCAGAACCGTCTGCCGGCCAAGAGGCCAGATTCAGAAGCCCCATATGTCAGATGTCACATTAGAGAGCAGAGGTTCGACCGTACTCTATTAGATAGCGTATCGTCTATCAACCTCCTTCCGGCAGCCCTTCTCGACCGCTTCGAGTTGGGCACTCTTCGACAGAACAGGACAGTCCTTCAGTTTGCTGATAGATCTGTCAAGAGGCCGAAGGGGTTGTTGCGAGACGTTGTCGTCACTATTCAGGGTCTGCAATTCCCTGTGGACTTCGTAGTGTTGGACATGGAGATCCCTGATTCAGTGACCGATACCCCCATCATTCTAGGTCATCCGTTCTTGGCCACAGCCAAGGCGATGACTGATCATGATAGCGGGAAGGTATACTTTCGCGTCGAGGGCGAGAGTGTACAGATAGAGACGGTCGAGGACTACAGAGGCAGAGAGAGAGAGCATGCTCAGAGACTAGCACAGATACATAGCAACTGACAGATGCCGGGCTAGACATCCACCAGGACTGTGACTTTGTGATCACATATGATGAGGTAGCATGGGCAGACCCTTCCGCACATGCCATCCTCTCATTTCCAGACACCACTGATGCAGAGATGACAGCAGAGGAGAGCTTGGAGAGCACAGCCCTGGTCCAGGATACGACAGAGGCAGCAGAGCCGGTTCCCGACCGCGACACGGTTTCTAGTGATGGTGGTACTGAGGCCACCTTGTGTGACGGTGGTACTGATGCCACCTTGTTTGATGCAGATCCCTCGGATTCAGAGTCTGATTGGATAGATTGTGATGACCAGATGCCAGACTTGAGTCCACCTGAGCCTACAGATGAGGAGGAGGTAGAGGCAGAGCAGATCAGAGACAGCACAGTTGAGCAGCCTCCTCCAGATCCAGTTTGCGAGAGCTCGTATTCTTTCTCCCAGGCAGATTTGACAGATTTAGCAGCATTCACGCACCTTCTTCCGAGGCCAGATTTGCCAGCACCCAGCTGTCCAGAGCTGAAGCCGCTCCCTACTTCGCTGAAGTATCGGTTCCTTGCGGGCGATCTTGAGATGTACCCAGTCATCATATCCGCCGATCTGACTGAAGAGCAAGAATCCCGTTTGATGGGGGTTCTTGAAAAGAACCGCAAGGCAATTGGATGGAGCGTAGCAGATCTCCATGGGATTAGTCCATCAGTGTGCTCCCACCATATTTATCTCGAGGAGGGAGCGAAGCCGTCGCGTGAGTTCCAGCGGCGACTGAACCCCAACCTGAGAGAGGTTGTGATGAAGGAAATATCAAAATGGTGGAGTGCAGATTTCATTTATCCCATTTCCTACTCCAAGTGGGTCAACCCTTTGCATGTGGTGCCCAAGAAGACGGGCATCACGACTGTGATCAGTGAGTCGGGAGAGGAGATTGCTACACGAGTACCCACCTCTTGGAAGGTCTGTGTTGACTACAGGAGACTCAACCAGGCCACCAAGAAGGACTATTTTCCCCTGCCTTTTATTGACTAGATTATTGAGAGACTGGCAGGGAAGAGCCATTATTGCTTCCTGGATGGGTATTCGGGCTACAACCAGGTGGCCATCGCTCCTGAGGATCAGGAGAAGACCACCTTTACCTGTCCCTTTGGTACATATGCCTTTCGACGCATGCCATTTGGGCTATGCAATGCCCCTGCGACTTTTCAGAGGTGCATGTTGTCGATCTTTTCGGACATGGTAGGGGAGTGTCTGGAGGTCTTCATGGACGATTTCTCGGTCTACGGCGACGTATTCGACTCCTGTCTTGACTGCCTAGACCGAGTACTCCAACGATGTATTGAGTACCATTTGGTTCTATCTTGGGAGAAGAGTCACTTCATGGTGACTCAAGGGACGGTGCTTGGCCACATCATCTCCAACAGGGGCATGGAGGTTGATCCGGCCAAGGTTGATGTCATTAGAAAACTTGCACCACCGTCCAATTTGAGGAAGCTACGGTCATTCCTGGGGCACGTTGGATTTTATAGGAGATTTATTCAGGATTTCAGCAGGATTGCCCGGCCGTTGACTGACCTCTTGACGAAAGACACCTAGTTCCTTGTCGATGACAAGTGTCTTTCGTCCTTTGCGACTCTCCAGCAGTATGTGATTGAGGCTCCTGTCCTCCAGCCGCCTGATTGGTCTCTCCCATTCGAGATCATGACGGATGCCTCCGATTTTGCCGTAGGGGCAGTGCTGGGACAGAGGAGGGATGGAGTTCCATTTGCTATCCACTACGCTAGCCGCACGTTGGATTCCACCCAGCGGAATTACACGGTCACAGAGAAGGAGATGCTAGCCGTAGTGTTCACCCTAGATAAGTTTCGATCTTATATCATTGGATCTAGAGTGACTTTGTACACAGATCACACCACCATCAGGTACCTCATGGCAAAGAAGGATGCCAATGCTAGACTCATTAGATGGATCCTTCTACTCCAGGAGTTCGACATTGAGATTAAGGATAAGCCTGGAGTCAAGAATGTGGTGGCGGATCATCTCTCCCGTTTAGAGCAGCCTGAGGAGTCTGAGCAGATTGATCCCATTCGAGATACCTTCCCAGATGAGGCGATCCTTTCTATCGCCTCACTCCCGTGGTATGCCGATATTGTGAACTTTCTCGTTGCTGGGAAAGTCCCACAAGATTGGACCAGGCAGAGGCTTGAGACCTTCCTTGTGAAGGCCAAGTCGTACCACTGGGAGGATCCCATCCTTTACCACGAAGGAGGGGATAACGTCTGGCGTCGGTGCATTCCTCAGGAGGAACACCATAGCGTCCTCACTTACTGCCACAAGCTTGAGGCAAGAGGACATCATTCTGGGAGGAGAACGACATAGAAAGTGCTCCAATCCAGCTTGTGGTGGCCTACCCTCTTCAAGGACTCTGATGAGTTCGTGAAGAGGTGTACTGACTGTTAGAGGATGGGCACTTGTGGACAGCGTGATATGATGCCGATGCAGCCCATTCATTTCTGTGAGGTTTTTGACGCATGGGGGATCGATTTCATGGGTCCATTCCCTAAGAGTCAGGGATTTGAGTACATTCTGTTGGCCGTTGATTATGTTAGTCGTTGGGTTGAGGCCATCCCCGCCCGAGCCGCTGATGCGAGGACAGTTTGCAGATTTTTGAGGAAGCACATCATCACACGGTTCGGGGTTCCACGAGTTCTGATTTCTGATGGGGGGTCTCATTTCATCAACGACCAGGTGAAGGCCCTTGCTAGCGAGTTCGGTATAGACCATCGTGTTGCTACACCTTACCATCCACAGACGAATGGTCTAGCCGAGGTGTCGAATAGGGAGATCAAGACTATATTGCAGAAAGTTGTCCGTCCTGACCGAAAGGATTGGTCACAGCTTTTGGACTCGGTCCTATGGGCATATAGGACGTCTTTCAAGACTCCATTGGGCACATCTCCCTTTCGCCTCGTATATGGCAAGCCGTGCCTTTTACCTGTTGAGCTGAGGCACAAGTCACTTTGGGCAGTTACATATATTCTTATGGATCGAGATGGTGTAGGAGACCGGAGGAGGGCTGAGTTAGCTGCCCTGGAGGAGCTTAGAGATACAGCTTTCTCAAACAGCCTACAATATAAGGAGAGAGTGAAGGAGTGGCATGATTCTCATATCAGCCACAAGCGTTTTGAGATTGGACAGAGAGTATGGCTGTTTGATGAGAGGCTTCGTTTGTTTCCAGGGAAGCTGCAGAGCAAATGGAAGGGACCCTACTTGGTCAGAAAGGTACACGACAACAGTAGCATTGATATATCCGAGTTGTCTTCTGAGAGTACCTTTCGAGTGAACGGCCAGCGGCTCAAGCCATTTCTAGATCATGAGCCGCGGGTCGTTGATGTTGCCCCTATTCATTTTGCGTGAGATGTGGTCTCTTGACTCACATCTTTTGCATCTCACGCCTGATTATCACTGTTCTTCCAACTTGTATAGATCCAGTTGTCCATATCATTCTATTCTTTAGTCCCACATCCCTTTTCTCATCTTATGATTATGCTAGACTTAGGGTGTACTTTATCCTAAGTATAGGGGGGATGCAGGACCTGCGGGTATTCTTTTCATTCTTTCTGCTCCTATTTTGCTGCCTATACTTAGGGATATTTGACCCTAAGTATAGGGGGAGCAGACTCTGTATCTTCTTCACTCGGATTTCCCTTCATGTACAACTTGCTATACTTAGGATTAGTTAATCCTAAGTATAGGGGGAAACCACCGAGTTCCTCTCATTCTATTCATTTAGTCATTTCTGTACTTAGCCATTCCTTTTCACTTCCCTTTTACTAAGCACGAGTTATGTCTTCTTCATCGCTCTTGATCACTCTGAGGACATCGTTCAAGCTAAGTATAGGGGGGTGTATATATATTTCATATATACTTTAGCCATAATTCGTACTTTGTGTGAGTGTGTTAATAAATAAATTGGCTAAAAACCTTAAAAATCACAAAAATTAAAATTTTTCCTGTACATAATCATTCTTTTATTGCACATACATAGCTAGTGTACAAAATTATTCTTGTAAAAATGTTTTCAAAAATCTTTTGTGTAAAGTTTGTGTAAATATTTTCTTATCAAAACTATGTATATAGTACAAAATTTTTCCAAAATGTTTTGAAAATCAAAAGTTTGCAAAAATCTTATGTAAATGTTTGTAAATACTTTTGCAAAACTTGCACTTCATGCATCCATCCATTCATGATTTCAAAACATTTTTCAAAAATTTTGCACGATTGTAAATATTTGTAAATAGCATCTTTGTATATATATGTATATAGTTTTTCCTGGATGAGAGTTGACATCTAAACTAAGCCTGGAATTAAATTGAGAAATGGAGCTTGAATAAGATCTTAATCCCCCTAACTCTAAGAGGAACCTTATAGGGCTTAGGGTTAAGGCTTTTCAGGTCCATAAGGACTTAATTCTTTGAGTCCACTAGGCTATGAGCATATGTCATCTTGATGAGCCTAAGTAGAGCACTTAACAACACACGCATGACTCTTAGAGACAATGGCTTGACTTGCACCAGCACTTTACACATGGCTCTCCACGGATGAGGTGGTGAGGAGGCAGTTTCCTTTGGCTTGGGGTAGCATATGAGGGTAGTACTTCTAGGCGGAACCTCTCTTCTTCTTCTAGTGAAGGAAGTGCGTCTCAACTTGGTCTAGTGGTGATGAAGGCTAAAGACAGAAGCCGTGGGTTGCAATAAAGCTTCAAAAGAGGGATAGTCTACTGGCTCAAGAGGAAAATTTCTTGTATATATGCTGCACCATGTAGATATGTTGTATAAGAAGCACTTAAAAAAATTGCAAAATGCAAAAAGAAATCCAAAAAAGTGGTGGGTCGGATTGAAAATTTAATAACCCCACCGGAGTATATATAGTCAAATAAAGCAAAAGCTTATGGTATCCATGTTACATCTCATGAAGCTTGCAGCGGGAGACTTAACTACACTGGCTGAGCTTCCAAAAGTCTATACTTCTTCCCCCTCTTCTTGAGCCGGTTGCACTTGAACTTAGAAGGGAATACCCCGCTTCTCGAGGAAAGAGTTGCTAGACCGAGGCATTAGAGTTACCAGGTTGAGGGAGGTTGTTTCTTTGTTACTTCTGAGGTGGGGAGCTACATATCACTTACACTGCATGGAAAGATTCATAGTCATTAGAGTTTGTGTATGTAGACTTGTTCTGATCTGGTTTATTGAGGAGTCTTGTCCATAGATTGGTGGAACTTAGAGGCTGTTGAGTTTTAAGCTTAAGTCTAAATAAGGTTCCGACACATTAATAATCCAAAGATCTGATCGAGCTCCATAATTCAATTTAATGAAGGAAAGTTTAATATTCAACATTGATCCATGTACATTCCCCTCTTTTTCTTTTTCTTTCTTTCTTTTTTTCCACTTCTTTTTCAAATAAGTGTTTTCTACGGGACTAGCAAAAGTTAAGTATAGGGGGGTGATGAATACCCATTCATCACTCTTTATTCTTATATTTTAGCTACAAAAACCTTTGCAAATGCATGTATATTCATGTAAATACAAATAATTGTCAAAAGCATGCATTGTATAAAGTTTAATAATTAGCATGTTTTTGTGCAAAAATAAAAGAATAAAGATTAAAAAGAAAAAGAGGGAAATATTTAGAATAAATATTGAGCAACCTAACCCAAGGGAGGGCTCAACATGGGCCTGACCGCATAAAAGCCAAAGTAGAGGGAGATAGGGGCTCATGTGTGTAAATATATATGTAAATAAAATAAAAGTATTTTCCTCACAAAAATAGGCTTGTAAATATTTGTATATATTTATAAGTATAAAAACAATATAAAAATATAAAAATTAAAAAGAAACCAAAAATCTCATTCATGTACATGATCACCTTGTACATAGTTCCATCATCCCTATTTATTTATCCTTATAAATAAATAAAAGTAATCTCCAAAATTTTTGTAAATATTCTATAGTATATAGTGTAACTAAATGAAATAAAAACAATTAAAACAAAAACAAAATAAAAATAACAAAATTAAAAACACAAAAATATATTGTAAATATACCAAGTATATAAATGTATATATGTATTTATTTCACCTATGTATATAAATAATTAAAACAAAATAAAAATATCTTTTTATTCCTTATTCTATAATGAAAATAAATAAAATATAAAAGGGGAATAAAATTGTACAAAAATAATAATTAAAAATCAAAAATTAAAAACCCCATATAGTGTACATATACCTATATATAACATATTATGTATATACCTTATTTTTATTTCGAAAAAATTATTAAAAATCACTAAAAAATAGAAAAAAACAAAATAAAAATATTTCATGTTTTAAGTTTTCACTAAATCGGCCATTTGCTACCCTTAATTTTAATTTCAAAATCCAGCCACGTGGTCGCTTCCTACTGGTCCTGGGATTGTTGACCGCCCGGTCAACTACCCCCCCCAGGACCACTTCTCACGGGCTTGGGCGCCCGACCCGATTTCCCTAATTTCTAGCGCCTAAACCCGATTGACTCTTACCTAAACCCCGGGTCAGATCCGTCCACGACACATCCGTCACCCTCGCCGGAGCCTTCGCCTTGGGATCCGCGCTCCAAATTGCCCTACCCGCGCGCCTCTTTCCGGACCCTCCATGATATATATTCCTAGCTCCGCCAACTCGAATCTGATCTTTGGTCATTTGATTCCACCCCCAGTGAGCTCCAGTGTGTGCGCGAGAGTGACAGCTCGCGTCCGGTGCTGTCGAAGCGAGGAGAGGGAGCGTGGCCACTGATCCGGCGAGCATCGTCGTCTTGCTCCGCCACCAGCAGGAGCATCGAGCCTCGGACGTCGGCGCTCCATGAGGCAAAGACCCAGAGCTGCGCAAGCTCACCCACAGCCCATTCAGCCACCCAGGTAGCTCCGTTAGCCTTTCTTTTTCCGTAATTTCTAGTTACCACCAAATCGCTCCGCCGCCGTCCATCGTCGATTCCTATCGATTCCGACCACCATTCGATCATCGGGCATCGCCATAGCCCTCGCCTCCTTCCCGCGCACCTTCTCCATATCCCCATCCAACCCAACTCGCACAGGAGCTGAGATTCAAGCTCCACCGTCCTCCCTTCGCCGGAGCTCGCTCATCGCGCTCCATCATTCACCATCACTCCGCCTAACTGGGTCGAGGCAGTTTGCCCTCGACCCGCGAGTCTCCTGGACTGTTTTGCAGGTTCAATGAGGACCATCTGAGGTCCTTCGACATCGAGCCAGGAGCTTCGCCTCCGCCGACCTCGCCGGAGCTCTACAGAGCTCGACTGGGCCATCGGAGGGTATCAGCAGCTGCGCAACACCTCGACGGAGCTTCTCCGATCCTCAGACGCAGCAGGGGAGGTCAGGAGCGCACGCACTAGGCCGGCGAACCTCGCCGGCCACCTGTTCTTCCTCGACCTTCAGACGCCGTTCGATCAGCCCTCCTGCTCCAGTTCTTATCTGGACCGTCCTTTCCCGGAGCCGCCTTCATCGTCAGATCTGAGGAGGACCGATCCCAGCTGCCCGATGCTCGTGGGTTAGCCAAAGAGAGCCACGACCGTTGATCACACCACGTGGCTGAACCCCGAGCGTCGGATCACTTCGAGGACCCCAGTGTTGGAGCGCCAGCCGATCCCCACCGTCGATCCCTTCACGTGGCGTCCATCCTGCGATCCACATTAATAAAGTGTAAACTACCCTTAGGCCCTCCTGTTTATTTCATTTAGCATTTAGTCCTGTAAATACCTAGTGTAGTTGTCGAGTTTTTGGTACTTTTGCATTAAGGGCCTCGCACTTTATTTTCCTTGCACTTATGCCCCTGTGCGTTGTATGACACGTGCATCGACACGTGATTTTCTGGTTTATTTCCAATATAGGCCCTGTAGTTCTGGTTGTTCATTGATGAATGAAAGTTTTTAACTATTTGCATTTATACCCCTGTGCGTGATACATTTGAACATGTGCGTGATTTTTTGGGTATTTTGCGAATAGGTCCCTGGACTTTTGGTACTTGTTACCAATAAGCCCTCAGAACTTATTTTTCTTACATTTGGGTCCCTGAGTGCCTCAGGCACGCACGACGCGCGTTACTTACTGGGTTAATTGCACCAGACCCCCCATACTTTCGGGTATTTGCACATAGGTCCTTGTGCACAGTGCCCCCTCTTTATTTTTGAATAAAATAGCAAATTACCTCCAAATCCAACGAAAATTGGACACATGGTTACTGCCATAGTGTAAAATTTTCGAGGATTTTGAGGACATTTTTGTTTTCATTTGATATTTTTAAAAATTCAAAAACCTCTATTTTCTTCACTGTCTAACTTTAAAAATCACCAAAAAATATTAAATAGTGTCTAAAAATTACAAAAAAATAGTCTACTATCTATTTTGTTGTGTTTGATTTTCTAGCCAATTTTGGCTATTTTTCATTACTGAAAATTACTAAAAATTGAAAAACACTCAAAATCTTATAAAAATTCTAGTAAATCAATTAAAAATCCAAAAACAATAAAATATGTGACTAAATTTTCCTTGTTTTATTCTCTTTATAGGAAAATTACCTCCCAGCTAATTTGGGGGCTTTAGATATTTTATCTAGGCCCTTTTAGCTCGGCTGGACAATACCTACTGTTTTAGTTACTTTTCGATTTTTAGAAAATTAAATAAACATCAGAAAATTCTCAAAAATTCACCAAAAACACTAAAAATTATAAAACACATAAAAATATTTTTGTTTGAATTTGTGGTTGATTTTTAGTGTATTTAATAAATTGTTGAAGTGTGTGTTTATTTGTTTTTCTTATTTTCTTAATTAACTAAAAAATCCAAAAAATATAAAATATTCAAAAACCACCAAAAATAGTTGCATCTTTTATATTATTTCCCTTTTTGACTACTTCGTAGGCCGAGAGGCCAACCCGTGCTCCTTGTGTTCGACCCTGGTCGCTATACCAGGTTAAATAAATAGCGAGACTGCTAGCTTATTTTTGATTGATTTTCTCTGTCTTGGTGGTCTACTTTTTCTTGATCGACACGATCGAGTGACCGAGGTCGCGACGACCATCGTAGAGATACCTGATTGCCTTAGTCGCTCGGTTTTTCGTGCCATCAGGCGACAGTGGTGCATCCACGACAACATATGGAGCCAAGAGAGGCGCACCCAAGTCCATGAGACTAGATTTGGGATGGGTTTGGTTGCTGACGACCTTTATCATCTCCCTGCTCGTGTTATCTCTGCTTGGATTTTTGCAACCGTTGACAAAGATTTATGTGGAAAATCCTACGGAAAGGGAAAACCACGGTGGTACACACACAGACCATAATCTCACTCACCAATGATTTCTGCTTCTTCTTGAGCCGGTTGCACTTGAACTTAGAAGGAAATATCCCGCTCCTTGAGGAAAGAGCTGTTAGACTGAGGAATTAGAGTTACGTTGTTAAGGAGGGTTGTTGCCTTATCATTTCGGAGGTAGGGAGCTACATATCACTTACACCGTACAAGAAAAGATTCATGGTCATTAGAGTTTGTGTATGTAGACTTGTTTTGATCTGGATTATTGATGAGTCTTGACCATAGAATGGTGGAACTTAGAGGCTATTAAGTCTTGACCCTAGATCTCAATAAGATTCCGACAAACTAACAATCCAAAGGTCTGATTGAGCTCCATACTTCAATTTAATGAATACAAGTTTAATAACCAACCTTGATTCTCCTTCTTTTTATTTTCTTCTTTCTTTTTCACTTTGTTTTCAAATAAGTGTTTGCTAAAGGTAAAGTATAAGGGATGATGAATCATTGATTCTCACTCTTAATTATTTTATTTTAGCTATTTATCTTGGCAAATCATCATGCAAATAGGTGTGAATATAATAAGTTAGCATTACGCATGTTTATGTTAACATTGTATAATTAGCATGTATTTGTGCAAAAATAAAATAATAAAGGAAAAGAAAAGGAAGGAAGTATTTAGAATAAATACAGAGTGACCCGAACCTCAAGAGAAGGTCTAGCCTTGACCTGATCGTCAACGAAAATAAGTAGAGAGAGATAGGACCTACTCTATGTTGTACATATTACATATATATGTAGATAATTATTTTGATAAAATAAAAATAAAACATTCTTTTTACCTCCTTGTATACAATCCTAAAAATAAAAGAAGAATCAAATAAAAATCAGAAAAATAAAATAAAAATAAAAATAAAATCCTCTCTCACTTGTACAAAATGCATGTACAAAGGTCACATTCCCTATATATTCTATACCTGTAAATAAATCATAAAAATAAAAAGAAGAATTCTTTTGTACTCCTAAAATTATGACGAAAATAAATAAAATATCAAATTGGGGTATTTTAGTAAAAATAACAAAATAAAAATTATTGTACATAATACATAGGCATGTTATACATGTATATAACACCATATATTGTATATACACTAATTTATTTTTCAAAAAAATTAAAAATCACAGAAAATTCCTTAAAAAATAATAAACATTTTCATTTTATACACTATTTGTTTGGAATTCATATACTAGTTTTTATTGATTTTATAAATAATTTGTAAATTTCTTTTTTCTGATTGGTCCAGGCCGTATGTTGACCTCCGATCAACGCCCTCTTCCAGGCTTGACCTAACCCGACTCCTTCTGTTGAAGCTTCTTCTCCCCTTTTTTCCGATCAGATCAAGCCTCCTCTCGATCTGATTTTTCACCTGAGCTCTCTCCTTGGATCCACGACCCTCGCGTATCCCTAAGAAGGCACGTATCTTCCTAGGGTTGTGCCCTTTTGCCCGATCATCTCATCCCCTGGGAAGCCTATATAATATCTCCTCTGCCTCCACTGTTGAGTATCTCGTTTCTCGCTCCCACGTCGACCCCTAGCCACCTCCAGCTAAGTGACAGCTTCTCGGAGAGACCCTTGGAGCTCGGTTTGGTGCAGTGACGACGTAGCTCACCTTTCGTGGCCAGAGATCCGCCGCAAGCAGCCTCCCTGTCTACCGCAACGCGGTTGAGGTAATAACTGATAAACCGCAAAATCAGCCCTTTAAGAGTGCGTTTTTAGCACCTCAACATGTCGAAGCAGTCGGGCCGATTTTGGTCATCAAAAGATCAACTCATTTAAAGATATGCAATAATAAATCAAAATGAGATGATCGTAATTTATTTTATTTTACTTGGCAAGAAACCAAGGTCGAACTCAGGGATACGAGCCTCTCTCGTATCAATCGGATTTAAGTCTATTTAATTAAGCGTAGAGTTAGAGGCATATAAGTCAAAATCATGCAGAGACAACACAAGACAATGCATTAAAAATAAACATGCAGTTTTTTAATCAATTTTTATAATGCAAATAAATGCCATGTAATGCAATTAAAATATGCCCTAGGTAAAAATAAGGAGCAAAATAAATAAGAGTTAATTTCGAGTTCAATTAAAAAGGCAGATGTGATGAACAATATTAAGAAGGGCATCATTTTGAGCTCAAATAGACACATCGCTATAAAATAATACATAACAAAATCATTGTGTCCAAAACAGTAATTAGTCCATTTGAAAGATCATCAAACCAGCTTTAAAACGAAACTGAAATCATCTCAATCGGATGTTCGTAGCTCAAGATATGCATAAAGGAACGCAAGGGAACAACTGAAAAGAAAACATGAAAATAAAATTGCATACAGGTCCCTGGGAGGGACTAAAAAGTAAATAAACAAAAGAGCGGGACCTTCCCTGTAATTTGCCCACACGCACAGGGGCCTTTCTGCAAATCTTTAAAACCGCAAGGGCTTCAGTGTAAATTTTCCTTGCGCGCATGGTCAGCACGTGCGTCAGGACCTGGATGCAAAATGGAGAATATGGCGGGGCGTCTCTGCAAATAACCCAAGGATTCACATGCCAAGCACGTGCCTCCCCAGGTCTGGACGAAGGTTCGGGTTCGGCAGAGGTTCGGTCTAGCTTCGGCTAATGCTCGGCTGGTCCGAGGCTCAGTGCAGGCTTGGGGAGGCTCGGAAGCAGCCAAGCCTGTAGGTCCGGATGGCAGGCTTGGTGAAGCTACGGCTCTGACACGTGGCTGCATCGCGGTCCGTTGGATCGAACAGATCCAACAGCTGAAGAAGTCGATGACGTGGCCGCTTCTGGACTGTTGGATGGTCACCGGGGGTGGACCATCCAACGGTGGCTGCTCTTCTCCCTCGGCCGAAGGCTGGCGGCGCATTCTGGGCTCCGGCACAGGACTCCCTCCTCCGCCGCTTGTTCTCCGTCGACATGGACCTCCCCGAAGCTCTATGGATGACCGTCGAGGAAGCCCGGAGCTCGGGGAAGACGCAGAAACCTCTGGCGTTGCTCGCCGAGGCTCGGAGAACAGCTACGACGTCGATGAAGTTAGCTCCGGCAGAGCTCCGGCCATTGATCAGATTGGCGACCTGCAGCGTTATTAAAGCGTAGCCGAAGCATAGATGTGTTTGCGTGAGGTGAAGTGAAGTGGGAGCTCATCGGGGGGCGAAGAACTTGGGGGAGCTCGAAGCTCCTCTGCCGTGAGGGCGGAGAAGATGGGTCGGAGATGGATTTAGGTCTGAAGGAGGGAGGAGATGATCGGAAAGTGGCGCGAGAACGGGGGTTTGACGGCGAAGCTTTTGAAGGTGTTAATGGAAGGCGATAACTACTGTAGGAGCCTAATTAAAGCAACGGAATTAAACAAAAAATCAAAGGAGGAAGAGAGAGAGCTTACCTGGAGATTGGGCGGAGCGGGGCCTGTGCTTGAGCTCCGAGAGGAGCTCAGGGTCGTCGCAACATACTGGGCGGCCGTCCCAGCGAGCTCGGGCGGTCGCCAGGAGACGCCGCGACATCGCCATGGTCGGCGATGGATCACATCGGGGGCGACGGTCGTCGTCGCTCGATCCGGCCACCTCCCCCTGTCACTGGGAGGTGGCGGAGGGCTGGGCCGGGCCCCACGTAAAGGTAGATAGCCTGAAATGGAGGGGAGGCGAGGTTTTTAAAGGAGAAGCTCGACGGAAGTCGTGGTGGGTGACGTGGTTTTGAGGGTCGATGAGGGACGACTGGAAGAGAGTCGTGTCTCGTGGGATGATGCACGAGATGGAGGGAAGATCGGAGAAGGCCGTGGGGTAGTTGGCGCGTGGAGGTGATGACTGGTGAGGGCGAAAAAATGGGAAGGGGGCGAGGTCAGCGTGAGATGGAAGACGTGGGAGAGAGAGTCTTCGGGAGGTAGACGAAGATGGTCAACCGTTGGATCTGGTGATCCAACGGCGGGTATTTGGGCGCGAAATGACGGGCAGGATGAGATCGGGGGACGGAGCGATCAATGGCAGATGGTTTGGCCACGTGTCGTGCTAGTAAAGCGGCGCGAACAGGCGGTGGTGATCAAAAGATGGCGTGATCGAAGGGCCGAAGAGCGCCGCGAGTTTGTGCGGTTGAGATCGCACCTTCAATCCCTGATCTAATGGCGGGGGAGATGACACGTGGCGTCAGCAGAAGAAGGCGGGAACGAACGGTGCGGATCAGGGTCAGGGATGATCTGATGGCCAAGAAGAAGAGGCGGATGTGGATAAAGCTGTGCCGTTGGATCCAATGAGAGATCCAACGGTTGAGGATGGCGGCGGAGGAGACAAGGGAGGCGGGCCACGTGGCGCCCCCAGATTGGACCACGTGGCCCAATCAGATTATTCGGATGATATTTTTGATTTTTAGAGGTTATTTTGGCCGAATTTGAGAAAACTCAAAACATGAAAGTTGTAAATTTTGACGAGATCTACAAGTTTCATGTTGACCAAAACTGGAAATGAAATCAAACAAGGGCCCGAAATATTTTGAGGGTATTTTTAAGTCTAAAAATACCACGAATTTTTGCTTTGTCATTTTTTTGTGATTTTTATTTTATTTAGGACTCTATTAATTATAGGACATTAACAGTGTTTTATTGACAAGCTTTTAAGCAAGGGGGTTAATTATAGGAAATAGATGATGAAACTGAGGTTCATCACCCCCCTATACTTAAACTATGCTCGTCCTCGAGCATCAAAAAGAATGACTAAG
Source organism: Ottelia alismoides (assembly GCA_037367405.1). Classification (NCBI taxonomy): domain Eukaryota; kingdom Viridiplantae; phylum Streptophyta; class Magnoliopsida; order Alismatales; family Hydrocharitaceae; genus Ottelia; species Ottelia alismoides. The sequence goes on along the minus strand of JAZKJV010006522.1, from coordinate 30,380 downwards.
TTGGATTAACCCCCTTGTGTATGTGAATACAGGATCCAATCTGATCAAGTCGACTCGACTTTAGAGATCCAAAATTCTAGAGTTCAACCCAGCCTTAATCAAGAGGCTTCCAATTCCTCTATTTCTCTAGACTCTCTCTGATGTACATATAAACTAAAAGATATGAAGTTTAGTGTTGACTGCAATTCTGAGAGTAGAGTCAATCCGTCACCCAAAATCTTGGCCCGAGAAAATCTCATAAGGACCCAATCCTCAACACTAGGGAATAAATCCAATCTTGCATTCAGTCCACCGTCTCCTTAGTTGTCAGACTTAGAAAATGTAGATGGCAGGCCAGAAATGGAGGCTATGGGATTGTGTCAATTCTTCTCTCCCTCTCATTGGAACAGGGATTCTCTCTAGTGCCTTTTTACGCAACACATTTTTTTGGTGTTGATCAGTGCGTCCGTCAAGAGAAGTTGGAGCCGTCTGCACTTGTTTTCCTGGGAGTACACCGGGGTGTGTCTCTTTTGAGTACCTATCGTACCTTCGACACCCAGACTTGTAGCATTTACGATGCAGAGCCCTTTTTTGGTGCAAGCCCGACTCCTGGTCCTAATAGCGGTGGTCCAAGTGGACACTTTGAAAAGTTTGGGAGCGTTCGCCTTTGGTGGAAGCTCTTTTATAATTGACTTTGTGGAATGAGAGCTTTTCTTTGAATTTCATTGACTTGTATAATTGGTGGCTAGCTCCACTGCTTTTACCAAGAGTTGGCGCACACTGATCAACATTTTTTTCATTTATTTTTCACACCCAGGCACTTAGGTTAATGTCAAGAGATTAGTATAAGAATCAAGTTCTCATACTGGCTAATATTGCTGACACTCAGGTTTCATGAAGCCTCCAAAGATTTTATCCCATCCTCGAGCATCATTAGATCAAATCCAAACTCGACTTCCTCATCCCAATCCCTCAGGTGAAAAATCAACTCATCTCATCAAAAACCGCAGTCGTGCATGTGATGTGCTGATCATATTCTTTCTGTCTGAGACTAAGCATGGAATATAGCATGCAAATCTAGAAACTTAGGGGAATGTGGATGATTAAGTCTAAGACCCTGATGGGTAAGGCTGGTTAACCTATAATCTCAAAGACTTCAAAAAGCTAAGTCTCCTTGACCAATTCAGATCCTGGGTGAAAGTGTAAGTGTAGAGGACTAATCCAACTTCTTCATTCAAAAACAAGACACTTTTTTTTAACCTCAAGAGATATTAGAACTTCCTAAGCTCAATTGAGCATCCGCAATTCAGCCAGTATGGATGTAAGTACAGGTCGAAGCCCGTTGCTTGAGGACGGGGCCCTACGCGATGTCCTCTAAACCATCCAATCTGCTAAGGGTGAACCCTCACTGAACGCGGCTGACTTAATTGGGTTTAGTAGTCACCAATGACTCTTAAAGGATTTTTAGGATTTTTCTGATTTTTATGGATTTTAATAAAGTTAAAACACATGTTAGACTCAACTTTCCTTGAAAAGAGATAGCGATTTTTTCAAAACCATGTCACACAAAATAAAAAAGTTTTCAAAACATTTTCAAAAATCATTTTCGAATATATTTTTATAAAAGTAGCGTAACATAATATCGAAAAGCCGCGAAATCATTTGAGTTCTCTTACTCCAAAGAATTTTACCTTAGCCAAAAAGTTTTAAATTTTTCAAAATTTTTCAGATTATAGCTAAAGTAAATATACGGTAAATACGGTATACCCCCCTATACTTAAACTTTGCTATGTCCTCATAGCACTAGATGTTACAAGTACATAGGTCCATTTAAGTATATAGGAATATACGAGAGCTAAGAGGGGCTCCCCCTATACTTAGGTTAGAAATAACCTAAGTATAAAGGCAAGAAAAGAAGAGTAGAGAAAATCACGGGGACTCGGGTCCCCCCTATACTTAGGCTGAGATTAGCCTAAGTATAAAGATGGGAATTGATGTTGAAGGAACCCAAGGTGAACGAAGAAGAGGGATGGATTTACAAGTGAGCGGTTGAATATTTGGAGATGAAATGGAGTGACTAAGGTTTTAGGGTTGTATAGCAAACATGGCTCAATTCAAGCGAGCAAAAACCCTTAGTTTCACCAACTCACACATGAAACCAACCGAAGTTGGTTTATTATCTTGTCAGTTTTATTGGTGATAAAACATTAGATATTTACGCGAAAAAAAATGTGAATTGAAAATCAAGGCGTATGCGCGGGTGTTGCTCTCCCAAAACCGAATTTTACTCCATTTTAGGTTGACTTGCAATTAACAGTCCCAATTTTATTTTGAATTATCACTGAATTAATGTTAGCACATCAATCAGAAAATCATCGTCTACCGTTCATTCCATTTTCCATTAATCCTCGGTGATCGAGCTAGGAAATGAAAGCTGAGAAAAACATGTATTCGATGAAAAAAACGCGATCTAGGCTAAACGATAAATCATGCAGTGAAAAACACGTGAAAAGCCGGGGACGTTTTGAAAACCAAAATCAATGTATGCAAGTCGAATAAAACCGCACCTAATCATGCATCTATTAGCGGGGATTAATCTTCATTAATTTTAGCTAAGTGATGCGAGATTATGTGCGTATAGAAATTAGTGTGTCCTACCTATGATTAAGCACGTACAAATATGGAAAAATTAAAATGAGCTCGGAGAGCCGCATGCCTAGTCCTAGGTCGACACTCAAGTGGGGACGATCCCCACACAACCATGATCGTTCGATTACACACGCGAGTCTTCGATCGAAGACCGCTGTAAAAGATGAATTATTATAAAAATAAAATGCAACACAAAAAATGCGAGACATTTTTTTGTCTTCCTTATTTGCTCCAAGCATGCTCCTACGGCTCCTTGCAGCGGGGGACGTCCTGCTCCTCGCCTCCTTGATCCATCAAGGGCCCTGTCACAGAAACAATAGTTAGATATCAAATAAGGAAGAAAAAAAATTTTATATGCAAAATATGTGATTATTTGACCTATAAAAAGGAACACCAAATTAAACAAACAAAAATCCAAAAAATATAAGAAATGAGCCGTGTCCCCGGCAACGACGCCATTTGATAAACCGCAAAATCAGCCCTTTAAGAGTGCGTTTTTAGCACCTCAACATGTCGAAGCAGTCGGGCCGATTTTGGTCATCAAAAGATCAACTCATTTAAAGATATGCAATAATAAATCAAAATGAGATGATCGTAATTTATTTTATTTTACTTGGCAAGAAACCAAGGTCGAACTCAGAGACACGAGCCTCTCTCGTATCAATCGGATTTAAGTCTATTTAATTAAGCGTAGAGTTAGAGGCATATAAGTCAAAATCATGCAGAGACAACACAAGACAATGCATTAAAAATAAACATGCAGTTTTTTAATCAATTTTTATAATGCAAATAAATGCCATGTAATGCAATTAAAATATGCCCTAGGTAAAAATAAGGAGCAAAATAAATAAGAGTTAATTTCGAGTTCAATTAAAAAGGCAGATGTGATGAACAATATTAAGAAGGGCATCATTTTGAGCTCAAATAGACACATCGCTATAAAATAATACATAACAAAATCATTGTGTCCAAAACAGTAATTAAGCATGCCATTTGAAAGATCATCAAACCAGCTTTATAACGAAACTGAAATCATCTCAATCGGATGTTCGTAGCTCAAGATATGCATAAAGGAACACAAGGGCATAACTGAAAAGAAAACATGAAAACAAAATTGCATACAGGTCCCTGGGAGGGACTAAAAAGTAAATAAACAAAAGAGCGGGACCTTCCCTGTAATTTGCCCACACGCACAGGGGCCTTTCTGCAAATCTTTAAAACCGCAAGGGCTTCAGTGTAAATTTTCCTTGCGCGCATGGTCAGCACGTGCGTCAGGACCTGGATGCAAAATGGAGAATATGGCGGGGCGTCTCTGCAAATAACCCAAGGATTCACGTGCCAAGCACGTGCCTCCCCAGGTCTGGACGAAGGTTCGGGTTCGGCAGAGGTTCGGTCTAGCTTCGGCTAAGGCTCGGCTGGTCCGAGGCTCGGTGCAGGCTTGGGGAGGCTCGGAAGCAGCCAAGCCTGTAGGTCCGGATGGCAGGCTTGGTGAAGCTACGGCTCTGACACATGGCTGCATCGCGGTCCGTTGGATCGAACAGATCCAACAGCTGAAGAAGTCGATGACGCGGCCGCTTCTGGACCGTTGGATGGTCACCGGGGGTGGACCATCCAACGGTGGCTGCTCTTCTCCCTCGGCCGAAGGCTGGCGGCGCGTTCTGGGCTCCGGCGAAGCACTCCCTCCTCCGCCGCTTGTTCTCCGTCGACATGGACCTCCCCGAAGCTCGATGGATGACCGTCGAGGAAGCCCGGAGCTCGGGGAAGACGCAGAAACCTTTGGCGTTGCTCGCCGAGGCTCGGAGAACAGCTACGACGTCGATGAAGTTAGCTCCGGCAGAGCTCCGGCCATTGATCAGATTGGCAACCTGCAGCATTATTAAAGCATAGCCGAAGCATAGATGTGTTTGCGTGAGGTGAAGTGAAGTGGGAGCTCATCGGGGGGCGAAGAACTTGGGGGAGCTCGAAGCTCCTCCGCCGTGAGGGCGGAGGAGATGGGTCGGAGATGGATTTAGGTCTGAAGGAGGGAGGAGATGATCGAAAAGTGGCGCGAGAACGGGGGTTTGACGCCGAAGCTTTTGAAGGTGTTAATGGAAGGCGATAACTGTTGTAGGAGCCTAATTAAAGCAACGAAATTAAACAAAAAATCAAAGGAGGAAGAGAGAGAGCTTACCTGGAGATTGGGCGGAGCGGGGCCTGTGCTTGAGCTCCGAGAGGAGCTCAGGGACGTCGCAACATACTGGGCCGCCGTCCCAGCGAGCTCGGGCGGTCGCCAGGAGACGCCGCGACATCGCCATGGTCGGCGATGGATCACACCGGGGGCGACGGTCGTCGTCGCTCGATCCGGCCACCTCCCCCTGTCACTGGGAGGTGGCGGAGGGCTGGGCCGGGCCCCACGTAAAGGTGGATAGCCTGAAATGGAGGGGAGGCGAGGTTTTTAAAGGAGAAGCTCGGCGGAAGTGGTGGTGGGCGACGTGGTTTTGAGGGTCGATGAGGGACGATTGGAAGAGAGTCGTGTCTCGTGGGATGATGCGCGAGATGGAGGGAAGATCGGAGAAGGCCGTGGGGTAGTTGGCGCGTGGAGTTGATGACTGGTGAGGGCGAAAAAATGGGAAGGGGGCGAGGTCAGCGTGAGATGGAAGACGTGGGAGAGAGAGTCTTCGGGAGGTAGACGAAGATGGTCAACCGTTGGATCTGGTGATCCAACGGCGGGTATTTGGGCGCGAAATGACGGGCAGGATGAGATCGGGGGACGGAGCGATCAATGGCAGATGGTTTGGCCACGTGTCGTGCTAGTAAAGCGGCGCGAACAGGCGGTGGTGATCAAAAGATGGCGTGATCGAAGGGCCGAAGAGCGCCGCGGGTTTGTGCGGTTGAGATCGCACCTTCAATCCCTGATCTAATGGCGGGGGAGATGACACGTGGCGTCAGCAGAAGAAGGCGGGAACGAACGGTGCGGATCAGGGTCAGGGATGATCTGATGGCCAAGAAGAAGAGGCGGATGTGGATAAAGCTGTGCTGTTGGATCCAATGAGAGATCCAATGGTTGAGGATGGCGGCGGAGGAGACAAGGGAGGCGGGCCACGTGGCGCCCCCAGATTGGACCACGTGGCCCAATCAGATTATTCAGATGATATTTTTGATTTTTAGAGGTTATTTTGGCCGAATTTGAGAAAACTCAAAACATGAAAGTTGTAGATTTTGACGAGATCTACAAGTTTCATGTTGACCAAAACTGGAAATGAAATCAAACAAGGGCCCGAAATATTTTTGAGGGTATTTTTAAGTCAAAAAATACCACGAATTTTTGCTTTGTCATTTTTTTGTGATTTTTATTTTATTTAGGACTCTATTAATTATAGGACATTAACAGGGTTTTATTGACAAACTTTTAAGCAAGGGGGTTAATTATAGGAAATAAAGATGATGAAACTGAGGTTCATCAATAACCTCGACGACCATAATCGCCTGGAGCTCAGGAGTCCATCTAGATCTTCAGGTATCTATCATATCCCTCATGCTTCGCTTTTGATTCCATTCATTCCATCTCGTACCACCGCACATCCACTTGCTCCGCCCAGCTGGTCGGAGCCTCGATTTCCACACCCATCCTTTCAGATCGACTCGCCATATCACCCTTCACCTTGCCCTACTACCTGATCACCCTTAGGCTCGACCACCAAGTCGAGATTAAGGCCGAGACTCCTTCCCTCCGTAGCCGTCGGGAGTAGACCTCCATTCCCCTCCGCTTCTCTTGCTTCTATTTGTAATAAACCCTCGTCGGAGCTACGCCTCCGAGCGCTCTGCTCGTTTCAGGTGTTGGTTCGCGTAGAGGACCACCTTTGGCTAATGAGCTACTCAGGTGAAGCAACTCTCGGAGGAGCTTGGTCACGTAGCCCATCTGACCGACGTTACCTCCATTGGAGCCATCCAACGGACGCGGAGCACTCTCACGATCGATGAAGGCTTGTACGTCACCTCATCGGAGCAGCGGATTGCATCCCACGTCTGATTGAAGTTCACCCAGGAGTTGTTCGTCCTCCATCCTCAGCTACCATTGGATGAAGCTTTCCTCTGCCAGATTACATCTCAACCGTCGATAGCAACAACTTTTCTGCCGTTGGATCTGACACCATCTGACCGTACGTCCCGGCATTCCCTGGCCGTTAGATTTGCAACATCAGGAGATCAGGCCCGTACGCCATCTCCCTCCTCTATGCCTTCCACGTGCCTCCACGTGCACCGCACGCACACGAAGGGTGATTTCACATGGGCCGTTTTACTTTCTGCATTTACTTCCAAGTCCTGTAAATATTTGTCGTAGTTTAATTTAGTTTGGATAAATTGCAACTCGGACCCCATATTTTTAGTATTTACATTTTAGTCATTCCGAACCTAAGACACGTGCATGTACACGTGAGTTTGCTGGTTATTTGCATGTTTTCGCCTGAATTTTATGGATGTTATGTTTTAGAGTAAATTTTTCTGATAATTGCAAATATGCCCATTTGCGTGACTTTTTGAGCATGTGCGTGAATATATTGGATAAATTGCAAGATTAGCCTTGAGTCATTTACCTATGTTATCTTTTGGTCCTGAAACTTTCATCTAATTGCAACTAGGTCCCTGTGCACTTTGTGTTATGTTTTTAATCAATAATTATGAAATTAACTCCAAAAATTCCATAAAAATTACAATTAGCCCCTGTTAACATGTAATATTTATGGTAATTTTTGTAAATTAATTTAGTTTTATTTGATATTTTTTAAAAATAAAAAATCCAAAAACATTGCTCTATCTAATTTATAAAATACATAAAATTTTGAAAAATTGTCTAAATAATTCCACAAAAATTTCCATGTGTGTGTTAAAGAATTGAATGAAAAAATGGTTTAAAAATGCAATAACTATAATTATATTCATCTAGATTTATAGAAAAATTCCATCATGGATAGTAACTAAAAACAAGATATCAAAATAGTTCTGATGATTCAGTAAGATTATTATTTCTTGGGGTTTTAGTTATTTCGAACAAATATAATATATTTTAGTGATATTTAGTGATAAAAATAAATAATAATTCATTGGTTGATTGTATCAATAACCATTTCTTTTTTTGTGCGAGGAACTTAGTTTACTATGAATCCATTGATTCCTGCCGCTTCCGTTATTGCTGCTGGATTAGCTGTAGGGCTTGCTTCTATTGGACCTGGAGATGGTCAAGGTACTGCTGCAGGACAAGCTGTAGAAGGTATTGCGAGACAGTAATAAGCAGAAGGTAAAATACGAGGTACTTTTTTACTAAGTCGGACTATCATGGAAGCTTTAACAATTTACGGGTTGATCGTGGTATTAGCACTTTTATCTATGAATCCTTTTGTTTAATATAATACTAGAAATAAGAAAAGAAGTTGCTTTGTCTTGTGTAGCATTTTTGCTTGAAAATTTCTCCTAAAATACCTAAAAATTACAAAACACTAAAAAACTTATAAAAATCATTGAAAAATTCTAAAAAAATCAGAAAAATATAATTCTAATTTTTGTTGTTAGCTATTTTTATTTATTTTCTCATAGAAGTGCTATCCAAGACATTAGGACACCTTAAATATTTTTAACTTGTAAGTTTTACTGACTGTGCAGTGTTTCATTGTTTAGCTCTTATTTGATTTTTATAAAATCATATAAAAATTAGAAAAAAATCGATAAAATCACTAAAAATATCTGAATATTTGAAAACATAATTTTTTTATTTCTTATTTTAGATTAATTTTGGCCTTAATAAAAATTGAAAAGGCTTGCTTGTGTGCTTATTAACCGTATTTTCTTGCTTGTCTTCTTTAAGTGAAAAATATAAAAAAACTACAAAATTAAAAACCACAAAAATGTACCTTTTATTCTCTGATTAGGACTACTTCGTATATTTTTGTGCTCTTTATATTCGAATCTGGTCGCTATACTAGGTTAAATTAATAGCGGAGACTGCTAACATTCGATTTTGTACTTGATTGCTTGATTTGTGTAGTTCTCTTATTTTCTTGTTGAGCTCCGACCTATTGGTCGGGGTCACAACAACCCTTTCTTACTTCTGATACCCTAGTTAGTAGGTCACTCATCATATGGGAAACCCCATTTTTTCCATGTATAATCTAATTACAATAATTAACTATTAATAATACATGATGTGCATAACGAAATATTGATACATATGTATATGTCCATAATCATATACGTTTGTAAACCGTCACAGATATGTATTTTTATTTATGATATATTAAATAGATAATGTTTTTTCCTTTTATTTTCTTTGCATATACAGATATGTATTTGGATACCTCTTTCATTTTATATGATCGTAAAACAGATATGGTTACATAGTTTTCTAGCGTATACATATATGTATACAGATACCTATTTGTATCTGCATGTTTGCAACTCTCTTTGTATCCGCGTCCATTTTAAAATAGATATGCAGATAAATATACACATGTCAAAATATATATAACAAATATGATAAAGGATTGGTACATGTATGTGTGTGTGTATCTTTGTTTGCGTCCATGTAAGTAAAAAGTATTGCATAGTGTTACTTGTTTGAAGATATTAAATCTAGTGGTATTACTTAATATCATATTAATAGATGTATATTTCAGTGATATGAGAGTTTTGAAGGGTTCTTTTTGTCAATACGATGTTTATAGAGATTATTTATGCCCGATTAAGTTTATATAGGTAATAAAATGTACTAAGCCTTCTCCCACTATAAGTAGGGTCGACTACATGGATTCTTGCTCAAATCCATGTTGAAAGATTTGATTGTTTTTTACGCTTGCCGTCGACTACCTAACGCAACCACTGCAAGAGTGGGATTTGAACCATGGTCTTTTATGTGGTAGACACACTGTACTACCACTAGACCATTAAGTGGGTACTATAAGTTTATATAGATACTTTGTAAAAATCTATTCCCAATATTAGTTTCGATCAATTACGGAATTAATGGAAACTCACCTTATATATGTAATTCGTTTCCAAGAATCTAACTTCATAGATTGAAACTTCCATTAATGTTCTACATATCCTTCAAATGCCACTCAAATCCGATGACATTTCATATTTTATCTTAGTGGTTAAAAGTCCAATCAATATTTAAGAAATTTAAATCTCGTTTAAAAGAGAAACAAATTTTTAGCCATTGATATAAAATAACAAATAATCTTTGATTTTAGCAAAATTTGGAAGATACGTATAACATTATTCGAAGATTCTAACTGTAAGGTAGGATTTTAAGAAATAAAATTGGACAAAAAATAGTAACAATACTTCTTTTGTAACTCGCGTAACATTAGAGGAAATATTAACAACTAAAATGAAAAGATAAATTAGACAAATAGTATCTAAATAATTTAAACTCCAAGATGAATTTCCAGACTTCATCCATATCTGGTTGCATACTTTACCAACTCAGCTATAATTTTGCAAACCCATATTCCAAGTCAATTTGAAAGTACAAGGAAAACATCCCTCATTACATATGAAAGAGTGATGAGGTCCGGCGAGATATCCAAAACGATATAATACACATGAATCAGTTTTATATCCAAAATGATATAATACATAGTTCTAGCTCATCCAGTTACGCGTTGGAATCGATGTTGGTTGGCTCGCTTGAACTGAACCAATCCAATGCCCATCCCTTGTCAATACAATATAATACACGTGAATTCTTCATTGTCTAAAAGCTGCATATTCTTATATATGTCCATCAAAGGGACTATCCTTTTGAAATCATTAAATATTGATATGATATTTTCTTTGGTGTTTACATTCGAATCGGATAATAACGTGATCAGCAATTATACCTGTTTCGTGATTACATAAATTTCGATTTCCCCGTCAAAAATTTGTCAACAGTTTTTTTTTCTTGAAGATTATCTTGCAGATTTCGATTACTCCTAATTATGCCGTGAGTGAGATTACAGATTTCCACTACTCCTAATTATGGCATGAGTGGGATTTTCAGCGTAGTATATATACATGTATAATCCATTGCCGGAGATCCAAACAATCGTATCTATCTTCCCGCCTCGGAAATCCACAAGAATGCCGGTAACCACGACGGACGGCACTTTCACCGTCGCCACGAGGCGTGCCCGATCGAGTCGACCGATGCTGAGCATCAGCCTGCAGGTTAGTTCGGAAAGCCGACGAACGACTCGTCTCTTTTCCCGTAGGGGCTTCGTCGTTGATCAAGGCCTCGACATGTTCCGCGATCCCACGATGGAAGCACGGGACCTGATCGCCGACAAGCTGCGCAATCTCCGTACCATCTTCTCCGAAGAAGAGCTCTTATCAAGGACGGCACACATCGTCTCAACACTGAAGGATATTGCAGGATATATGAATGCAACGGGAACGGTCATGGATGTGGAGCTCGGATATCACTACTGCATCATTCAACCTGTGGAGATGAGCACCGTAGCATGGGAGGCCATCGACGATGTGCTCGTGTTGGGGGACGCCGGAGGCGTCAGCAAGCGTCCCAGGAAGGCATCATCAACTCTGAAGACGGTGAGGTACGGCTGCGATAAGGTGGAGATGGCGAGCGAATGTGCCGTGTGCTTGGTGGAGTTTCGCAAAGATATGGAGCTGACGAGGTTGCCCTGTTCCCACGTTTACCACAAGAATTGCTTGGAGAAGTGGCTGGCGAAGAAGGCCAATTGCCCTATGTGCCGCCGCGCAATCGCGTAGAGACCTTTCCGGCGGATCCATGTAAAAGCAGTACACCTGCTTTGGGTTTTGTTTGCATCTGTCATTTTGTGTTTTGGGAGAATGGTTTCACATGTATAATCACGGTCTTAATGATAATCTGCTAATTCTTCTTTCATTGATTCTCTGCTTAGAAAGCATCCATCAGTTTGCCTCTGAAATCTTTTGGCAGATCAAATTGAGAAAAGAAACTAAAGGATTTACAAGCGAGCAGTTTCCATTTATAATTTCTACGAGAAATCTAATCTGTAAAAAAATCTGACCGAATATCTGTTTAGATCTGATTAGATTAACTGCTTATTTAAAATAGACTTGGAAACAAATCAATCGAACATAAGAAACAAGTACGTACGTTGAAAGTTCTGATCCGTTGGTAGCTTAGATCTATGTTCATGATCATTATGTCTTACGTGATTCGTTTTGATCCACTGCAAATCGGAACTGTAGAGTTTAGAGATCGGGGAGTTTGCTCGTATTTTTTAAATGAACTGAACGTACAATTTGTTTTTCGGGTGTAACTAATTGAGGATATTGTGGAACTTTAAATCAGGTCCATGATCATATTGCCATTTTTATTAGAGGGTCGATCTTTTAGTTATAAGGTCCATCATATTGTTGAACTTGCCCATTATATCTCGTAACGTCCTCCTCGTCATTCGTGATCCGTGAAACTTTCACAAGTTTCTCTCCAACGATAATGCCATGGGAGCTGACCCTTTTATTGTTAACTTACAATGGGTGTTGTAATCCAGGGTAACCACATGCTGATAGGGATCCATGGGTAGCAAGGAGCATTGGGCTCGTCCGGCCCAAATCGGAAAAGCTCGGTTTGGGCTCACAAATTTTCCCAAGTTTTGGGTCCGGTCGAAGCCCAGATTTTTGCCTGAATCGAGGGCCCGGGTCCAGCCCAAAGCCCATCAGGTTGGGCCCGGGTTCTGGTCAGGTCTAGCCCACTTCCGTTTTGTTTTTAGAATGCGTCGTTATGGAGGTGATTTATGTTAGGTTTTTTTTGCAGGTCCAGCCTCAACTGGGGTTCCAAGGGCTGTTGCATTTGTCCCTTTTATAAGGACCCCTGTGCAATATGTCCAGAAAGTTGAAGGTCCGATGGGGCTTGCTTGAGAAGAAGATTTGGCTTCCCAATTTCTTCGAGCAGTTAGCAGCGAGGGTTTGGAACCCTACCCATCTTCCTCCACATACGCGAGCAAGAGGCTGTGCGAGAGAAGGAGAGAGCAGCCGATGGTCCCGCCCCCTCTTCCCCAGCTGGTAGAGGAGCACCAACTTTGGCTACAAGTTCGCTGCGCTGCAGCTAGGGCTGCAGGTTCGACAAGGGCATCGGTTTAGTTCTAGCTCGAGCGGAGCAATAGTTGGAGTTCGTGTTGTGGGCGACTTCAATGGAGCCGAACATCACGTTTTGGGTCTCCATCCGGAAGCCCACACAGGGAACTCACTTCATCTTCTTGTTTTGAGCATATCTTTGGTATTCTGGATATCTAGTAATATTTAGTTACTTGTATAAGAACTATCGGATTATGCTTGTAGCTTGTATCTCAATTTTGTTGGCCAACAAAACCGAAAGAACATTTGATTGGATTTCTACCAAAATTCGATCCAATCCCATCTATTAAAACTAATATGATAAATATTAAAATTTACACCTTTCTTTTTTATTCTACTTCAGAATTCCTCCCACATCTCCTTAACAAGTGACACTTTAAATTTAATTTAACATGTAACATCAAGCTAGGAATAAAAGGAAATATAATTTTAAGATTAAAATATAAAAACCCCAACTATCCCATTCTACTTCTCACCATTCAACCATACAAATTGACAATACAAGCCTTGGACATTGCAACTCCTTTTTAAGCGGAGGTTACTTTATCTTAGAACAATTACCTCTGCTCAAATCCCAACTCTCTAAGGTGACCTTCAGTGGCTTCATTTGTTATTCCGAGATGTTGGCTACAACCCGCTTTCTGATCTTATTTTCAAGCCACAAATTACAATAGCATAAACTAGATGTTGATATTGTTGCTTTCTAGGTCAAACTATTCCCTATTTGTATGCTATCTTCAAGTTACATTCTTTTCGATTGAAAACCACTAATCCAACTTTCTATATTTCTATTTATAAAGCATTTATAATAATTATAGTTGAATTATTAATTGAGCTGAATCCATTACAGTAAACAATCTCTTTTACATCGATTCAACATCAAAAAATGAAATCCAAATGTTAAATGCTATTAACATGAGGATAGACCATGACGGAGAGAAGATATAAGTATCAAAAATCCGATCCAATCTATGCTCCAATGGATTGGATTGGTTTGTATTTGAATATTTAATGGATTGGATTAGATTGGGAAAAGTTATAATCTGTTAAGGTTGAATTGGACATGGATTAAGGTAAAATCTATTCCCGTGCACTTCTAATGAACTCCTTTTTGATGTGAATTCAAGCTCAAATACCTTGTAATTTTTCATATCAAATCGATATTTCTTACTTCTTACTGCTCCTCAATTGTGCAAAGATCCATTAATCATGTTTTCTAGACTCAACAATGATCTAACTTTTTTTTTCAGAAGGTCCAATGGGGGTAGCTCTCAAATCCCTCGCCTTGCAAAGCTGTCTAAGATGACTTGTGTTAGGTTACTGAAATGGAGGGCTTGGACTGGCAGAGCAGATCGTCTGTTGTAATTCTAGTTACAACAGATATGCTATAATTCCATTTTTTTGCTTTTACGATTTCAATTCCAAAATCCAACCTTACAGATTGAATCTTAGATTAATGTTCTACATATCTTCCAAATTCACTCAAATCGGAGGTTATTTGCTATTTTATCTTAATGGCCAAGGATCTGGGCAATATTTAAGCAACTTACATTCCATTTAAAAAGGATTTGGATCTTTAATCATTAAGATAAAATAGCAAATAACCTCCGATTGATTTGAATGAAATATGGAGGATATGTAGAACATTATTCTAGGATTCAATCTATATGGTTGGACTTTGAAATCGAAATTGTACAAGAAAAAAAATACAATTACAACAAATCTGTTGTAATTGTTATTGCAACAAACAATATGCTCTCTTGGACTGGACCTATTTCACATGTTGAGATTTCTGCTATTTACATGGGCAAACATTTTTTTGCAGCAAGCTACTTTTGTTTTCCTGCTAATGAGTTTGCATTGTCTCCCCCACACATGTGTATGTAAAAAATATCTGATTTCTACTTGAACTTCTTCACCACGTCACATGTCTTGTTTTTGACAATTGATGAATTATCTAATCTCGTTTCTATAAAAATAAAAAATAAAAAATGACACGACACAATAATCATCAGGGCATTTTCTAGCAGGTCCTTTAACCTCTCACCATTTCCCTATGTCGCCAAAAATTGCATTTCTAGTGTTGGGCTACCTTGATAATGTTGCAGACGAATTCCGTGAAGTTCAACGTAGGATCGCCATATATGAAAGAGAGTTTAGGAGGCCCTTGGGTTTGGGACGCGGTCAAGGTGGGGCTCATGTTCATGCACCAAAAGGGAATGAAGGATGGCGAACAGTCATGACATCTTTATCCCATCATCAACATGCTTAATTAGCGATGGTGTATATCGAGGGTCGGTCACGTGGCTAGCATAAATCCGCATCCTCTCTTCTCTTCTCTTCTCTTCCATGCATGCTAATAATTGATGCACTTACTGAACATCTCTCTATGATTATATATATCCAGAGTTGGATATTCAAGATATCTAGAAAGTACAATAATTTGATTGAATATTGCACTTTATTATGCATTAACTTTGTCATCACAGGTGATCCCAAGTGCCCTTCACATGCTCCCTTAGCCCCACGTCCTTCGACTCCTCCTCAGGTTTGATACAGTACAAATCCGATTTGAATTGGCATAGCTAGAAAAACAGAAATTGAAGAGAACTTGCATCGCCTCAAAAGCAAAAATCGCCGATTTGCTTTGAATGTCATATCACCTATGCCATGTCAGTGATCAGTTCTGAACCCAAACACAGTTAATACTATGTGGTTATTAAGGAATGCATTACCGAACGGTGTGCAGCTTCCTTTCTGGGCAGGTTTCTGCTCTCATGGATTTCCGTGCTGTTCAAAGAGCAGACCAGGTTGCGCCTCTCCTTGGAATGCCATCCTTGTCATGTACGTCCCCTTTCCCTTTCTGTTCTCGCAGTCCTAATCTCCTTTTCCTGTTCCGTAATCATACCTCTCTTCTCTTCTTCTTCTTCTTCTCTATTCCCTGCGAGAACGAAGGTAGCTTCTTGGTTATGGGTTAGTATGCAGGAAGAGGATACACTGCCGTATCTCCGGTTACAGCAGAGGTGCTGTAATTTCGGTATTTTTTTTGCTAATCCAATATCAAAATCCAACATTATATATTTAATTTGAGATCAATACTCTACAAATCCTCCAAATTTCGCTCTAATCCGAGTTTATTTGCTATTTTATCTTAATGGTCGAATGCTCGGTCAAGATCTAAGCAATTTAAATTACATTTAAAAGAGATCCGATCTTTAAACTATTAAGACAAAATAGCAAATAAACATGGATTTAGCAAAATTTGGATGATATGTAAAGCATTGACTTAAGATTCGATCTATAAGGTTGGATTTTGAGATCGAAATCGTAATAAATAAATAAATAAAAGAGATTACAACACCAAAGGATCCTTTTCCTAGTATGCAGCGCCCAAGTATCCCATCTTTGATTGGGTTGTGGTTAGGGATAAAAATGGTCGGATACAGATATCAATATACATATAATCATATCCTTATCTATTTTAAAATGCGAATACGAATTTGGGTACAAATATATTGATGGATATGAAAAATGCATTACCGTATCCTTAAAAATAAATATGAACACAAAATAAATATGAATCAGATACGAATAATAACATAAACCTTTAATATGTTAACTAAAATATACATGTTTAGGATAGTTTATGCATATAATAGATATACCAAATATATTAATTTTACAATAATTATATCAACAATGATGAATACAATTATAAAATATTGTTAAACACAAATATAGATAAATCACAATAAGGAAAACAAGTAGTGGCTACAGAATTATGCCCACGGATGTGGGACTTATGGCCACGAAATTAGGCTCTGGTCACGACATATCATGGCCAGTAGCCGTAGCTACAAGTCTCGTCGCAAGAGTTCTCTAACTACGAATATACCGTAGCCACTACAAGTGACCACAGA
This sequence comes from Ottelia alismoides, assembly GCA_037367405.1. Lineage (NCBI taxonomy): Eukaryota > Viridiplantae > Streptophyta > Magnoliopsida > Alismatales > Hydrocharitaceae > Ottelia > Ottelia alismoides. The sequence goes on along the minus strand of JAZKJV010006522.1, from coordinate 13,734 downwards.
ATTTGTCGTGGCCACAACTCTTTTATTAAGCTTTGGCCACAGAATTGTAGCTACGAGAAACTAGTGGCCACGGAATTATTGTGGCCAGAAGTTTCCGTAGCCACATTTCGTGGCCACAACTCATTTTTCTTGTAGTGAATCCATGACTTTACTACAAGGAAAACATGTTGTGGCTAAAGAACTATGCCCACGGATGTGGGGTTTGTGGCCACGGAATTGGGCTCTGGCCACAACACGTCGTGGCCAGTAGCCGTAGCTACAAGTCTCGTCGTGAGAGTTTTCTAACCATGAATATGTCATGGCCACTACAAGTGACCACGAAACTTGTCGTGGCCACAACTCTTGTATGAAGACTTTGACCATGGATTGTAGCTACGAGAAACTAGTGGCTACTGAATTATCGTGGCCATAAGTTTCTGTAGCCACATTCCGTGGCCACAACTCATTTTTCACTACAAGAAAAATGAGTTGTGGCTAAGCAATGTGGCTACAGAAACTTGTAGCTATGATAATTCTGTGGCCACTAGTTTCTCGTAGCTACAATCCGTGGCCAAAGTCTTCATACAAGAGTTGTGGCCACGACAAAATCTGTGATCACTTGTAGTGGCCACATCATATTCGTGGTTAGAGAACTCTCGCGACGAGACTTGTGGCTACAGCTACTGGCCACGACGTGTAGTGGCCAGAGCCCAATTCTGTGGCCACAAATCCCATATCCGTGGGCATAGTTATATAGCCACAACTTATTTTTCTTGTAGTGTTTCTTGTAGTGCTTATTTATATACTAAATAAATATACGAATATAAATGTGAATATTAACAAATGTCAAAGTAATATCTATATCCACATTCACTTTAAAACGAGTAAGAACGCTAAAATATGATAGTAGATCAGATACAAATGTATTCGTATTCATTTTCATTCCTAACTGTGGTATTGGCAACAAAAGAAAAACAAGTGTATATATAGCGTCCTTATTATCCATTTATTCTGCATAACAATGATCATTATTCGCTACAACAAATTGGATCTATAATGACGTTTATTTTGAATCCGTTACTAAATAGTCCGTTGTTAAATATATATTACCAAATATTATATACTACTAATGATCTTTTTTTTGAACGAAGAAAGGGTGGAGTCCCAACGTGGGATCCACCACACGGGAAATATGCATTTATATAACTAGGCAATTATATTACATCATTTTGATCTACACCAACTGATTCCATAATAGACAAACGCCCTACAATGCTCACGGACATTCTCACAGTAAAACAAACTCCCTCTAAATAGAGCATCATTCCTCCCTCTCCAGATCGCCCACAAGATGGCGAAAGGAAGCGACGCCTCCGCTCGGCCCTCACCACATTCCAATCTGATGCTGCTCCAGAAGCTGGAGCCACTCTCCAGTCTGATCCAAGGGATCCCCGCGTCATTCCAAACACACATAGAGTGCGGACAGGAGAAGAAAAGATGGTCTAAATCCTCCATCCCTTGCTGACACCTGCCACATTGAAGATCGTCCACCACTAACAGCTGGCTGCGACAGCTCTTTGTAAGCACTTTCCCATGCCTAAACAGCCAAACGAACACCTTCACTCTGTTGGGTATTCTGCTTCTCCAAATGAGCTTTGCATCAAGTCTGAACTCATTGATCCCCTGCCCCTCCTCTCCAGTGAAGAACCGATAGGCCTTCTTCATCGTGAACTTACCATCGCTCCACATCCAATGATCACGCCCCATGGAGGGCCCATCAACATCCGCCAACTCACTCTGCATCCTCTGGAGCTCCTCCCTCCTTCGGGCAGAGGGCAACACACTCAAATTACAGCACCAACCATCCTGCTCCCATCTCTCAACTACCACCTCCTCTCTAGCAGTTGCCAAACCAAACAGAATAGGGAACCTGTCCCTCAGCGCTCCATCCCCCGTCCAGTCATCTAACCAGAATCTGAAGCTTTCTCCATTCCCCAAGACCGGCCTCATCTTGTCTGCCATAGTCGGAAGAACCTGCACGATTGCCTGCCACAACACAGAGGGTGCCCTAGCCCGAGCTGCCTCCATGGATAAGGTATCACCGTAAATCCTCCGCATGAGGCGGCACACAAGATCCCCCAATTTACCCCATATCCGCACTACCCACTTTGCCACCAAGGCCCTATTCATCTCCCCCAACCTGACCACCCCCAAGCCCCCCATCCTCTTCGCTTTTGTGACCAACTCCCAATCCGCCAAATGGATCCCCCTTTTCTCCTGTCGCCCGTCCGACCAGAGAAACCGCCTCATCAGAACCTCCATCCTTGCTCTGATCCCTACCGGCAACAACCTCGTAGAACAGAAAAAGATCGGAATAGCAGAAAGAACATGCTTCAGCAACACCAACTTCCCACCCTTAGAGAGCGTAGATGCCTTCCAGCCCGCCAGCCGCCCCTCTAATCTCGCCAAAACAGGCCGCCAGTCACATGCCCGAAGCCTTCCTGCCACCAAAGGAAGCCCTAAGTATGTGATCGGTAAAAACCCAAGAGGGCACCCCAGAGTGGCCGCCGCCTCGTGCTGTTCCAACCCAAAAGGCACCACCGTTGACTTCTGCCGATTTATCTTTAGCCCTGATATGTCACCGAAGATATCCAAAATCCTACCAGCCCGTCGAACTCTGCCTAAATCTGCCCTCAGGAACATCATGGTATCATCAGCGTACTGCAACAATGGAACCGAGATATCCCCAACAGCATAGCCCCCACACCAATCACCCTCCGCTGCCAACCGCATCAGGATCGCCAACGCATCCGCAGCAATCACAAAAAGCATTGGGGCTAGAGGGCATCCCTGACGGATCCCTCTCTGCGGCTAAAAGAACCCCCCCTCAGCTCAGCATGACACATTTCTGCTTGACATCGGTTCCTCAGACTTGGGCGACCTAAGCTCGCGTCAGGCTCCCACCTTTGGTGCCCTCAAGACCAATCATCTGTGCCAGGAGATGCCGCCTTCTACTTGCATCTCCCTTCCAGTGCCAGTGCCCAGCAAGGAAGATGTCGTCTTGCCTCTTTCCGATCCACCGTTTGTTTTTAACTGTAATGACTCGGGGGTTCTAACGGTGGATTTGTGGTGTTTTTTTGCCCCGGAAGCTGAACCCGTGGAGAAGATGAGCTCTGACATCGTGGGGCCGCAGGAGAGGCCAACAGAAACCGTAGCCGAGGGAAGTGATGCTTCTGTTCCAGGGATTGTTTTAGGCGCTTGTGTGAAGAGCTCTAGCGTTGAGGCTTGCAGGCAATCCCGTAGGAAGCGCTATAGACCGCGGAAAGATAGACTAAGGAGAAGCGAGGAGAGTCATGTTGTTACATCTCAGGTCTCAGCTAATGAGGAAGAGAAGTTAGCTACGGCTAAGGTGGCGGGGGTGATCCCTGTCATCGGGAGTCCCACAGGTTGTTAATGAATATCACAACCTAGAATCTAAGGGGTTATGTAACCCCGAGAAGAGACGCTTGGTGGGTTCTCTTCTTAATGAGTGGATGGCAGATATTGTTCTTCTTCAAGAAACTAAGCTCAGTGAGTGTTCTGATGCACTGTGGAGCTCTCTCGGTTTGAGGCGTTTGAACAACTTCTCGGTGGTTAATGCTGTTGGTAGTGCTGGTGGCATTGCTGTGGCCTGGGATGGCGATTTGTTCAACTCTTTGTCAGAAAGGCGGGGCAGATTTGTACTGACAGTTGAGCTTTTGGTGAAAAGTCTTGACTCCAGATTGGTGGTTTCTTGCATCTATGGCCCATTAAATCGCTCACTTCAGGATGACCTTTGGGCGGAGATACGTGTTGTAAGAGAGTTTTTCCCTGACGTTGCTTGGATCATGGCCGGTGATTTCAACGTCACTTTGTTTGCGGCCGACAGACCAGGAATGAGAGGTGGTCAGGACCCTGGCTCACAAGATTTTGCTGATCTGGTTGGAGATCTGCAGCTAGAAGTTCTAGATGCGAATGACAGTAAGTACTCTTGATGAAGCTCTGGTTCCCGCTCTAGGTTAGATCGCTTCCTCGTCTCCCCCGAAGTGGTGCATACGTTCCCATTGTGCGGTGTTTCCTCTCGTCCGAGATCTCGTTCGGATCATTCGCCTCTTGTGTGGGATAGCGGTGATGGAGATATCCCACGCTCCTTTTTCAGATTTGAGAAGGCATGGTTGCTTGAAGACGGCTTCCGTCAGATGGTAATTGATCATTCGCGATCGGTTGAGTGCGTGGGTTCGGCTACTTATCGCCTGTCGCAGAAGTTAGTTAGCTTGAGGAAGAAGTTGTCCAAGTTTAAAAGGGAGATAAGAGAAAGTAGGAGGGTGAGCAGAACAGTGGCGGAGGAGGGGATTTCTAGGCTGGATAGAGCAGAAGATTGTAGAGATCTGACAGATGAAGAGCTGAAAGAGAGAAGAGACTACATGACGGCGATTGCTCTAGAGGATCAGAAGACTGTCATGGAGTGGAAACAGAGATCAAGGCAGAGGTGGATCAAGGAAGGTGATGCAAATACAAAATTATTTCATGCGGTTGCCAATGGAAGGAGAAGAAGAAACTTAATTCACTCGGTCAGGTGGGGAGAATCAAGAGTGGTGGGAGAAAGAGAGATTGGGAGAGCAATGGTGGATTATTTTCGTGAGCTCTCAAGGAGGGCATTGTCGAGATCTTGGAGGTGGACGGGGGCGGGGGCTCCTCGTCTCCCATCAGAGCAGAGTGAGTGGTTGATTAGACCTTTCTCGATGGAGGAGTTGAAGAGGGCAGTATCATGCTGAATGGAGAGGGTGCACCTGGTCCGGATGGTTTCCCTGTTTTCTTTTACAGTGAGTTCTGGGAGATGATAGGTGGTGATGTGCTTGCAGTCTTGGAGGAGTTTCGTGATGGGAATGCTGGATTCAACAGAATCAATAAGGCCCTGCTTTTTCTTCTTCCAAAGAAGGATGTGTCCGAGCATGTTGAGGATTACCGCCCCATAGCTCTCTCAAATGCTATTTATCTTATTATTGCCAAGGTGCTGGCTGAAAGGCTCGGCGAGGTTCTTGATGGCTTGATCTCTCCAGTTCAATCGGCCTTCATTCCTGGGAGACAAATTGGTGACAGCTTGGTTATGGCCTCTGAGATTATTGCGGACTGGCAGCGGCGTCAGGCTAGGGGAGTTTTATGGAAGGTGGACTTTTCCAAGGCATATGACAGTGTAGATTGGCGCTTCTTGTGGTCTGTATTGGTCAAAAGGGGTTTTCCTGACTTGTGGATCTCTTGGATGAAGAGATGTGTGACCACGACTTCTTACTCGGTTCTGGTGAATGGTCGGCCTGAGGGAGGTTTTTTTCAGCCGCAACGGGGGGTACGCCAAGGGTGTCCGCTGGCACCGCTTGGTGAACCATGTGGTGGCCCATGGTCTCACGACTGGCTATTCTCTGGGGGATATCTCCATTCCTGTTCTCCAATATGTAGATGATACTATTTTTTTATCGAGGGTGGAGCTGCTGAGGTTAGAGGTATGTCAATGGTTGTGGAGATATTTGGGGAGCTCTCTGGTCTTAAGCTCAACAAGGATAAATCTAGCTTGATCCCATTTGGTCTTCATGGGGAGGAGGTGGAGGCTTGCTCCACGGAGTTGGGATGCGCTATCAGTACGAGGCCGATCAGGTACCTGGGCCTACCGTTGGGCTATGGTCGCATGCATCTATCTGACTGGCTACCTGTTGTAGAGAAATTAGAGAGGAAACTGGCATGTTGGAAGGGATCCATGCTTTCTCGTGGTGGGAGGTTGGTTCTGGTAAAGGCAGTCTTGTCGGCAATCCCTATTTTCTTTATGTCGACTAGATTTCTTCCTGCAGGGATTCGCAATAGACTTGAGAAGATCATGCGAAGGTTTTTTTGGGGTAAGAATGGCGGAGATGGCCATGCATTGCATCTGGTTGATTGGGAGACGATCACTTTGCCTAAGGAGATGGGGGGGGCTCGGTGTGCCAAAGTTGGAGCTGATGAACCGTGCCCTGCTGATGAAATGGGCATCGAGAATTTGGGGGGACAACGAGGACGTGTGCAGCAGACTCATTCGGGGAATTTATGGGGTTAATGAGCGCTCTTTCACTAATTTGCGTAATATTCGGTTCGAGTCGGCATTGTGGAAGGGTATCCGTGTGTTTCTCCCGGATCTTCCCCATATCTTACGTCCGTGCTTAGGTAATGGTCGTAATTTTCTCTTCTGGTCAGATGATTGGATGCATGGTGGGACGCTCGCCTCCCGCTTTCCCCGCTTATTTGCTCTGGCAGATGATAAAAGGGCTCGTGTTGCGGATTGTTGGGTTGATGGAGAGTGGAGACTTGCTTTTCCTGGTGCTCTCTCTGATCGTCGTAGGCAGGACCTTCTGGATTTGATGGAATCTTTAGCTAGGTTCGAGGGTCCTACTTCTAGTTGTGATCACTGGATTTGGAGAGATGGTCATTTCTCCGTCAAGAAGGCTTACACTATGATGATCAAAGATGCAGAACCACTTCACGAGGATCTTATTAGGGGCTGCAGGATGATATGGGAGCTGAGGATCCCAACGCGTATTAAGCTTTTCTTGTGGCTTCTAAGGCATGGACGGCTACTCACAAGGGAAAGGCGTGCCCGCATTTTGCGCTGTGAGGATAATTCTTGTGTTCTTTGTAGCTCGGCTGTAGAATCCGTGGAGCACCTTTTTTCTTGAATGCGAGAAGGGGACAGAGTTCTGGCGGAAGTTGGATGTGGGGTGGGTGGATCGTAGCAACATGGCGACATTTTGGGAATCCCTCCTCAACTCTCGCTTCCATCCAAATGTTGAGAGAATGAAGCCGATCTCAGGTTTATGGGCTCTCTGGCTTGCTAGAAATGGTGTAATTTTTCGTGCTGAGAGATTTTATGTTGAAAATGTAACCCACCTTGGTCGGACTCTCCTCGAGTCCTGGCTGTTATAATTATTTTCTTAATATATTTGGGGCGGACACCAATGCGTGTTTCCTCCTCTTTTGCATAAAAAAAAAGCTGAGTATAATATGACTAATGCCAAAAGCAGTTACATCCGTATCCAGTTTTTAAGGATACGATAAGATACTTTTAATTTCCATCAATATTTGTATTCACCTTTGTATTCTATTCAAAAATAGATAAGAATACGGTAAACCTATAACCGTATCTATATGAGTCTGTTTGCATCTCCAGAGGAAATGTTTTGACCAATAATCACATTGCAAGATTTTATCATAAATTTTGAAGTGTAGAGTTATTGAAATTTTGAAAGTACGGAGTTATAAAATCCCTTGTGGATATCTCTCTAAAATGTGATAACATATATGGGCCGGTTATGGGCTTAAGTTTGGGTCAGGTTCATGGGTTAATGGGTCAGGTTTTCGAGCTATTGGGTCTGGGCCCTATCTAATTCAAATCTGACCTGATAACGTAACTGGACCTATTTTTACCCAAAAAATCTGTTCGATTTTGGACTTGGGTTGGTTACGAAGGTCAATCCTACCAACAGTTGTAAATTGGATATTTTAATTCTAAAATATACATTTAAAGCTATTTATCTTGATTTATATTATAAGATACTTATTGTCTTTAAATTTCAGGTCATTTAGAGTTCTTTAATGCTTCCATCAAAAGAGGCAAAGATTTGATATCCTAGAAGGCTAGAAGCAATATATTGTTTATTATTGCACGAGTTCGATGCATTACATGTTTAACATTTATAAAAAAGTGGGTATCCTAATTTGTGTGTGCCAATATATGTGTCTGTTCTTTTATTCAAGTTTTCTTGAAAACATATGGAAAATATCCTTTCCATCTTCTTGCTTGGGAGATTAGCATAACAAATCCCTTCTAATATGTCAACTGTTGCAACACACAGGGGTCGTTGGATGTGCATCCGACAGGGCTAGAACATGACCAGGCTTTCATCGCGCCCATCCCGATTCGCATCGGACGACCACTACATGTTACGGTAGGTGTTGTAAGTTTGTAATAACAAAGGATTGGTTTCAAATTAACAACTCACGTGCGTGCTGGTGAAGTTCTCCTCAAAGAACAAGTTGCATTTAAGAAATTTAAAACTTATTTAAAAAAGAATCGAATATCTGACCGTTAAGACAAACCCAGATTTGAGCAAAATAAGTGCCAGATTTGAGCGAAATTTGATAGGTATATGGAACATTAATCTTATTATTCAACCTATATGGCTGTATTTTTTAATCGATTTCACAAAAAAAAGAGAGCATGTCACTTTTGTTGTGGAATAGACTACAACACAAGCCGAATGCTCCTCCCTACCCATGGATCCCCATCATCATGTGGTTACCCTGGATTACAACACCCGTTGTAACAATAAGGGCCTGTTTGGTTGCTGGGTTGGACTGGGTTGGGTTGGGCTGGGTTGGGGTGGGTGAATAGTAATCTGTGAGGAGGAAGTACCCTTGTGAATAGTAACCAGGGTTGGGCCAACCCTGCCCAACCCTGTAACCAAACAGGCCCAGAGTATCAGCTCCTGTGGCATTATCGTTGGAGAGAAACTTGTGAAAGTTTCACGAATCACGAATGATGAGGAGGACGTCATTAGATGTAATTGGCAAGTTCAACAATATGATGGACCTTATAATTAAAAGAACGATCGAGACAGAATCTCCCTCTAATAAAAGGGCAATATGATTGAAAGTTCAACAATATCCTCAATTAGTTACACCCGAAAAACAAATTTTACGTCAAGTTCATTTAAAAAATACAAGCGAACTCCCCGATCTCTAAACTCTGCACTTCCGACTTGCAGTGGATCAAAACGCATCACGTAAGACATCAATGATCACGAACATATATATATAGACGGATCAAACTTACAACGTACGTACTTGTTTCTTACGTTCGATTGATTTCTTTCCAAATCTATTTTAAATAAGAACTTAATCTAATCAGATCTAAACAGATATTGAGTCTTGGAATTTTCTGACAGATCAGATTTCTCGTAGAAATCTTGAATGGAAACTCCAACAGATTTCAGAGGCAAACTGATGGATGCTTTCTAAGCAGAGAATCAATGAAGAACAATTAGCAGATTATCATTAAGACCGTGATTATACATGTGAAAACATTCTCCCAAAACACAGAATGACAGATGCAAACAAAACCCAAAGCAGGTGTACTGCTTTTACATGGATCCGCCGGAAAGGTCTCTACGCGATTGCGCGGCGGCACATAGGGCAATTGGCCTTCTTCGCCAGCCACTTCTCCAAGCAATTCTTGTGGTAAACGTGGGAACAGGGCAACCTCGTCAGCTCCATATCTTTGCGAAACTCCACCAAGCACACGGCACATTCGCTCGCCATCTCCACCTTATCGCAGCCGTACCTCACCGTCTTCAGAGTTGATGATGCCTTCCTGGGACGCTTGCTGACGCCTCCGGCGTCCCCCAACACGAGCACATCGTCGATGGCCTCCCATGCTACGGTGCTCATCTCCACAGGTTGAATGATGCAGTAGTGATATCCGAGCTCCACATCCATGACCGTTCCCGTTGCATTCATATATCCTGCAATATCCTTCAGTGTTGAGACGATGTGTGCCGTCCTTGATAAGAGCTCTTCTTCGGAGAAGATGGTACGGAGATTGCGCAGCTTGTCGGCGATCAGGTCCCGTGCTTCCATCGTGGGATCGCGGAACATGTGGAGGCCTTGATCAACGACGAAGCCCCTACGGGAAAAGAGACGAGTCGTTCGTCGGCTTTCCGAACTAACCTGCAGGCTGATGCTCAGCATCGGTCGACTCGATCGGGCACGCCTCGTGGCGACGGTGAAAGTGCCGTCCGTCGTGGTTACCGGCATTCTTGTGGATTTCCGAGGCGGGAAGATAGATACGATTGTTTGGATCTCCGGCAATGGATTATACATGTATATATATACTACGCTGAAAATCCCACTCATGCCATAATTAGGAGTAGTGGAAATCTGTAATCTCACTCACGACATAATTAGGATAGGAGTAATTGAAATCTGCAAGATAATCTTGAAGAAAAAGACAACTGTTGACAGATTTTTGGGAGGGGAAATCGAAATTTATGTAATCACGAAACAGGTATAATTGATGATCACGTTATTATCCGATTCGAATGTAAACACCAAAGAAAATATCATATCAATATTTAATGATTTCAAAATGCATGGATAGTCCCTTTGATGGACATATATAAGAATATGCAGCTTTTAGACAATGAAGAATTCACGTGTATTATATTGTATTGATAAGGGATGGGCATTGGATTGGTTCAGTTCAAGCGAGCCAACCAAAACTGATTCCAACGCGTAATTGGATGAGCTAGAACTGTGTATTATATCATTTTGGATATAAAACTGATTCATGTGTATTATATCGTTTTGGATATCTCGCTGGACCTCATCACTCTTTCATATGTAATGGGGATGTTTTCCTTGTACTTTCAAATTGACTTGGAATATGGGTTTGCAAAATTATAGCTGAGTTGGTAAAGTATGCAACCAGATACGGATGAAGTCTGGAAATTCATCTTGGAGTTTAAATTATTTAGATACTATTTGTCTAATTTATCTTTTCATTTTAGTTGTTAATATTTCCTCTAATGTTACGCGAGTTACAAAAGAGGTATTGTTACTATTTTTTGTCCAGTTTTATTTCTTAAAATCCAACCTTACAGTTAGAATCTTCGAATAATGTTATACGTATCTTCCAAATTTTGCTAAAATCAAAGATTATTTGTTATTTTATATCAATGGCTAAAAATTTGTTTCTCTTTTAAACGAGATTTAAATTTCTTAAATATTGATTGGACTTTTAACCACTAAGATAAAATATGAAATGTCATCGGATTTGAGTGGCATTTGAAGGATATGTAGAACATTAATGGAAGTTTCAATCTATGAAGTTAGATTCTTGGAAACGAATTACATATATAAGGCGAGTTTCCATTAATTCCGTAATTGATCGAAACTAATATTGGGAATAGATTTTTACAAAGTATCTATATAAACTTATAGTACCCACTTAATGGTCTAGTGGTAGTACAGTGTGTCTACCACATAAAAGACCATGGTTCAAATCCCACTCTTGCAGTGGTTGCGTTAGGTAGTCGACGGCAAGCGTAAAAAACAATCAAATCTTTCAACATGGATTTGAACAAGAATCCATGTAGTCGACCCTACTTATAGTGGGAGAAGGCTTAGTACATTTTATTACCTATATAAACTTAATCGGGCATAAATAATCTCTATAAACATCGTATTGACAAAAAGAACCCTTCAAAACTCTTATATCACTGAAATATACATCTATTAATATGATATTAAGTAATACCACTAGATTTAATATCTTCAAACAAGTAACACTATGCAATACTTTTTACTTACATGGACGCAAACAAAGACACACACACACATACATGTACCAATCTTTTATCATATTTGTTATATATATTTTGACATGTGTATATTTATCTGCATATCTATTTTAAAATGGACGCGGATACAAAGAGAGTTGCAAACATGCAGATACAAATAGGTATCTGTATACATATATGTATACGCTAGAAAACTATGTAACCATATCTGTTTTACGATCATACAAAATGAAAGAGGTATCCAAATACATATCCGTTTATGCAAAGAAAATAAAAGGAAAAAAACATTATCTATTTAATATATCATAAATAAAAACACATATCTATGATGGTTTACAAACGTATATGATTATGGATATATACATATGTATCAATATTTCGTTATGCACATCATGTATTATTAATAGTTAATTATTGTAATTAGATTATACATGGAAAAAATGGGGTTTCCCATATGATGAGCGACCTACTAACTAGGGTATCAGAAGTAAGAAAGGGTTGTTGTGACCCCAACCAATAGGCCGGAGCTCAACAAGAAAATAAGAGAACTACACAAATCAAGCAATCAAGTACAAAATCGAATGTTAGCAGTCTCCGCTATTAATTTAACCTAGTATAGCGACCAGATTCGAATATAAAGAGCACAAAAATATACGAAGTAGTCCTAATCAGAGAATAAAAGGTACATTTTTGTGTTTTTAATTTTGTAATTTTTTTATATTTTTCACTTAAAGAAGACAAGCAAGAAAATACGATTAATAAGCACACAAGCAAGCCTTTTCAATTTTTTATTAAGGCCAAAATTAATCTAAAATAAGAAATAAAAAAATTATGTTTTCAAATATTCAGATATTTTTAGTGATTTTATCGATTTTTTCTAATTTTTATATGATTTTATAAAAATCAAACAAGAGCTAAACAGTGAAACAGTGCACAGTTAGTAAAAATTACAAGTTAAAATTATTTAAGGTGTCCTAATGTCTTGGATAGCACTTTTATGAGAAAATAAATAAAAATAGCTAACAACAAAAATTAGAATTATATTTTTTTTGATTTTTTTTAGAATTTTTCAATGATTTTTATAAGTTTTTTAGTGTTTTGTAATTTTTAGGTATTTTAAGAGAAATTTTCAAGAAAAAATGCTACACAAGACAAAGCAACTTCTTTTCTTATTTCTAGTATTGTATTAAACAAAAGGATTCATAGATAAAAGTGCTAATACCACGATCAACCCGTAAATTGTTAAAGCTTCCATGATAGTCAGACTTAGTAAAAAAGTACCTCGTATTTTACCTTCTGCTTATTACTATCTCGCAATACCTTCTACAGCTTGTCCTGCAGCAGTACCTTGACCATCTCCAGGTCCAATAGAAGCAAGCCCTACGGCTAATCCAGTAGCAATAACGAAAGCGGCAGGAATCAATTGATTCATAGTAAACTAAGTTCCTCGCACAAAAAAAGAAATGGTTATTGATACAATCAACCAATGAATTATTATTTATTTTTATCACTAAATATCACTAAAATATATTATATTTCTTCGAAATAACTAAAACCCCAAGAAATAATAATCTTACTGAATCATCAGAACTATTTTGATATCTTGTTTTTAGTTACTATCCATGATGGAATTTTTCTATAAATCTAGATGAATATAATTATAGTTATTGCATTTTTAAACCATTTTTTCATTCAATTCTTTAACACACACATGGAAATTTTTTTGGAATTATTTAGACAAATTTTCAAAATTTTATGTATTTTATAAATTAGATAGAGCAATGTTTTTGGGTTTTTTATTTTAAAAAATATCAAATAAAACTAAATTAATTCACAAAAATTATCATAAATATTACATGTTAACAGGGGCTAATTGTAATTTTTATGGAATTTTTGGAGTTAATTTCATAATTATTGATTAAAAACATAACACAAAGTGCACAGGGACCTACTTGCAATTAGATGAAAGTTTCAGGACCAAAAGATAACATAGGTAAATGACTCAAGGCTAATCTTGCAATTTATCCAATATATTCACGCACAAGCTCAAAAGTCACGCAAATGGGCATATTTGCAATTATCAGAAAAGTTTACTCTAAAAAATAACATCCATAAAATTCAGGCGAAAACATGCAAATAACCAGCAAACTCAAGTGTACATGCACGTGTCTCAGGTTCGAAATGACTAAAATGTAAATACTAAAAATATGGGGTCCGAGTTGCAATTTATCCAAACTAAATTAAACTACGACAAATATTTACAGGACTTGGAAGTAAATGCAGAAAGTAAAATGGCCCATGTGAAATTACCCTTCGTGTGCGTGCGGTGCACGTGGAGGCACGTGGAAGGCATAGAGGA